>CM055972.1:0-670000 GCA_029531755.1 Holothuria leucospilota
AGCCCAATGGCCGGGCTGCGTATGCATTGTGAGCTGGCCCCCATATACTGTTACAGTAATGTTGTGCTTTTGTTTTTGGTAGTCCGTTATTGGACATTCCATCTTTCTTTTCCGAGCCTGTAGTGTGTATATAACCACATTTAATCATTTACCTAGTAACCTCGTACTGACATCATTTATATCAATTTTTCATTATTGATTGAAAGGGTACACATTTTACCGTTATGCCAGCGAAATATTTGTTCGCGCAGTTGGTACTTGTCTGCAATAGTAGACTGTGCGAGAATGAATCGTGAAGAAGCATTCGTGAATGAGTCGCCTGTTTTTACCGTGACTTTGACTTCGTTACAGAATGGTTTTTCAAAGAAATTTTAGTAATTTGTCTGAAGAATTTTATCACCGATATGCACAGTTTAAACATTGCAATAGCGAGGCTAAATGAAAAAATTACTTTTTGAACAGTTTTAGAAAACATTACTTGCGTTGTCAATATGGCCAAGAATGCACCTTTTTGTTGCTTGAAATACCTGTCATTAGAAAAATCACATCTCAGAATTTGTTTTCAATGAATTCGTAGCTGCAAGCATTGACACCCCTTAATTACGTAAAAATCAACCTTCGAAAAACTGCCAATTTTATCTAATTATGTATTAATAAGCTATGACTCATGAAACGTCATGCATATTCTCACAAAGAAAAGAAAGCTCTTTTGGTAACGGCTGATAACTTGGCTGCATCAGAAAGATTTTTACTGTCATTAATCACGAAGGAACAGTGTGTAACAGTAGATATTGGAATTTTTGATAGAGAGCGGAAAGAAGCATTCAAGGAGAAATTGGAACACATGGTTGAGGTACTTTTGACAGTACAGAAGTTGCAGTGACAAACTTAACGTTATGTTTTGTTACGATTGCACATCCTTATGGCAGACTAGGTAACACATAAGCCACAGTGTAATGGTAGACTTTTTTTAAATGTTTCTGATTGCACAATCTCATCATTGCGCTAAAGTAGGCCTACATGGTCACACTAATTTTTTTGTCTAATTTTCCAACTCACGACATTAAGAACCAATGGCACAAATGAGTAACTTTAGTAAAGCTATGTGATGTTAGTTTTTTATCAGATTCGATCCGATCAGAGTAGAGGGGCTGATGAGTCGAGTCACAAATGTTACGCACATACATCCTAAAAAGAAATACGAGTTCATGTTAGATTTATACAAACACTTGTTTTGCTGTTTTTTATTGATATTGACGGACAATACAACAACGATTGAAAGGACAGATTCAAATTGTTTTCATAATGTTCACAAGTAGGTACCCCGTTAGACTCGCAGTAAAAATTCCTTAAATATCCACACCCTGAATGCTGATGGCTTGTCATCTTTGTACAAATGGTAACAAATGACCCACAATGACTCATCTCCTTGGTCAGTGAAAGTGACTGACATTCTGAGGTAAACATGACATCATACTACGCCCTACTGTCACTAATCTTCAGTGATAGAGCAATTATGTACATAGTGATGATGCGGGTATGCATGTGAGAGCTCACGATTCGCACTGTCACTGTCATATGACGCCACTATTTCACTGACCAATTGGTCCGGGGTATGGTGAGGGTGCATCATTCATTGATATAGTGGCAATATTGTACTCCTGTATTAGGGAGTGCAGCAGTCTGAGTTCGCTATATCCTAGCTCTATGTGCTATACGTTTACTAATAATACTGTGCCTACAGGCACATGCGCATATTCATGTTGTTGCTATTGCGTTATGCTTAATAGACTAGCTTATTTTGTATATTGGTACACAGCTGAGTATAACAGTCAAGCAGAGTAGAAGTTGTGCACTTCTGTCAACATTGATGTGTACTAACATGATAGTTGGTTAATGAGCACATTCACGGTCCGCTGCTTAGGCGTGTCACAATTGTGATAACCTTATGTTAACCTTAACTGCGTGAATGTTTTTCCTGATGTAATTACTAAACAGTAATCTGTGTAGTAAAATAGGCCATTCTCTGATATGGATTTTGATGGGAATTTGGACTGACTTTTAATGGCTTTAAGTACTATATATAGTGAGTGTTTGCACCCAGTACGCAGGGTTACAACAGACTTATGTCAGGACGGCTACAATACGGTCTGAAATTGCTACCCACGCGGGGGGGTGGGATCCAAAGTTTCATCTATACATATGGATCGCTAGAGCAGTGTGACAGAACACATAACAGTAGTTACTTTTTCTGGGACAAAATTTAATCACGCACAAGAAGAACCATCTTCCTAGAAAGCCTCTGAAAGTATTTATACTACATCTTAAGGAAAGTCACTTGTCATTGGTGTGATGCCCCATGGACGTAGAGAATACTTGGTGTTCTAAGTTGATATCAATGTGGCCAAGGCAATACTTTCTTGATTATGACTTTACAAGTCACAACTTGTATGGGCCTAAGCTTAGTACGTTTAATATTTCGGGTACCAACGAGTGCTGGTACTCCGATAGCCGATGCGACTTCGGGTAGGCCGTGTCCGTAAATTTTGGTCCTGGTGGCAAACACTGTACTATTGTACAGTGTATCGAAGATAATAGGTCAGTATGACATTTTGAATATGGTGGACCTTTAAATATTCTTGGAATCTTTCATCTAGGGCTATTAAAACGCAAATTGCTGTTTGTTTGTGGTTTTTATGTATTTTAAAAAATAGTGAGTATGGTCGATCTGGGCATAATATTTCCACATACATGAAGCTCTGTTGTGTTAGAAATGTAGCGCTTATGTAAAGGAGGCTAAAATTGTACATTGACGAAAAAGACAGATTGAGAAATACTCATCTTTGAAGGTCTTTAGCGCACTATCCTTTGTATCATGATTGAAGTGTCTTGGTAATGATTACGCTTTTAAGGTCAAGGAGGATACTCTAGATATTGTGCGAGTATAATGTGAGATGGCCAGGGGGATACGCACAACAAATTTGTCAAATTCCACTCAGCATGCCTTATTATATTTTCAAAGAGAGCTTGGTGGAGTATCTGCAGTTAAAACATCTTATGGCAGATGCAAGTATGGCCTATTATATGCATAGCTTTTATTAATATCTTGGTTAAAGCATTGTTTTTGAGGGTCCATGTGGTATATGTTTTTTTAGATAGGTGGTTGTATTTATCAAGAATATTGATGATTTATGGAGTGGCAGTAGCCGAGCAGGGATATGTGGTGCTGCATTTAGTCATGAGTAGCTTTGTGAAACGAAAGGGGAGCTTCGATCTCGCAACTGTATTTTTGAATTGTGGCCTTATATAATAGTAAACTTTCATACTGTACCTTTGACTCTAAAATCTAGTATGTGTACTGTATCTTTATCAGGTTATTCCTGAAAGAATGTGTGATATCATTATGGCCCGTCGCTAGGTCTAGCCCTTTTCTTGAAGGCAATTTGTGCATGCTAATTACAAAGACTCATCAAATGAATTATGAGTACATGTAGTATTTAAGCACAGCTGATAAGTACTCCTGGGTAGAAATCATTAGCATTCTCATATTCAACATTATTGAGCTTAAGCAAAGACATAGTAGAGACCTGTTTTGTAAATGAGTGTACTTGTGTCACCTTCTCCAATGTATGACCAGCCATCAGCCCACTAGATGGGTGTCCTATGACCAGTAAAAGTGTGAAACGACACAAGATGGCTGATCACACATAGTGTGCAGTATTGCCTTATAGTAGGGCAAGAGGTGGGTGCATATATAGCGCATGACTAGATAGTTATTTGACTTTACTAGACGCAGGGGTGAGTCTTGTAGTGTGGGTCATTTGTTACCTATCTTTGTTCACATTGTATGTATTCACGCAGTGACAGTCATTCAAGAGAAAATGCATCTTCGATTTATCAGAAATTTTATGGTGCGTCGCATATGACTGTTAAACGCTAGTCTGCGCATTTTTGGAGGGTCTAAGTATAGAAAATTTTTATGTTAGTCTCATAAAGAAATTTGGCAGTTAGACCTTAGTAAGTGGACATACAGTGTGTTGTAACTTCTTGGCATGAAGCCGTTGTTATGTCTTCTGGTTGTGACAATAGGGACAACCAGCCACCATTTTTTGCTTGTCCAAGTGCACATAAATTGTGTCGTCATGGGTTTAGCGCGAGTACGTCTGTTTGAAAATCGCGGCCAAAAAAACGGCCCTTGCCCTGACATTGTCTATCCTGCAGTGGTTGGTGCTATGTATATGTTTTGTGCAGATGAGTGTGGAGCATAACGTACTCATGTCTGAGGGTAGTGGGGTGGCAATCTATTCAGGTTGATCGATACTGATATTAGTGGGCATTAGGGAATGCCTTTGTATGTCTCAGATGCAAGTATTATGTCGTTTAGATATTTTTAGTTAAATGAAGAAGTCGCAGAAAAGACAAACCATGGTAACAAATGTATAGGCCTAGCCATAGGTTATCAGTAGTTAACACTTCATTTAATATTTCGTGGGCTTTACAGTAGTAGGCCTAGACGCTTTTAGAAGGTTATAGTGGCTCATCTGTGTTGCTTGTGTATTAACCTTACCCGGGTGCGTAAGGATATATGCAGTAGCTATTAATGATGTCTTATACTGTTTTTGATAGGAATTGCAAGGATTGGGCATCTGGAGGTTAGGAGATGTCCAAACACCTTTGTTAGCAGGTAGGATACATACAGTGTGAAAGCATGGCGCCTTTTGCATGTTGATGCATTAAAAAAATATTGATGGAATGATTTCTGTCAATAATTGGTGAGAGTAGAGCGCTTAATCCCTTCGTAGTGATGTTTGGTGTTGTGGCCATCTGTTTAGGTGCTATGGACCGCTTCCAACTTACTGCCACCATGGTGAGGATTTGCGCGCCCATGTATATATGGAGTATTTTATCGAGTAGTGCAGCTATAGATGCCTCCTAAAATACTGGATTTGTGAAAAATTTCATAGATAGCAGTATTTCATTTCTGGCAAATTGTTCCTATCACATTCGTGTTAAAAGTACGCGTACTGTAGCTTCAACAGAGGCATTTACAAAGTTTGCATTATCAGTATATATCGTCATTGTTGTTATGACGAAGTGGCTAGAAAAAGTCCATGCTTAGCAGCTAGGCTTTTTCTGTCAAATTCTTGGAAGCACTTAGTACATTTCATACTAAGTTGAGAACTGTCAGCTGAATTTCCTTTGTTTTCTTCGGTCTAGTATTGAACGATTCTGTATGTGGGTAAAATTTACAGTAGGAAATTTGCTATTTCATTATCTATGCATTACTCGAGAGTTGTGACAGATCTACTCTTTGGGCGTCTCTTTAGTCTTTCGAGCAATTCTGTTGTTTGGGTGTGTGTGGGGACATCTGTGACACCAGCAATGGAGGAAGCAAAGGGGAAGCACAAACCATCACCAGACAGATTAAGCATTTGGATCCTCTTAAGGCGTTGTAAGAAAAAGAAGCTTAAACCAAGGTTCTTCAGTAGGCAGGCAATCAGGGGCGCAATACAGAGGAATCCTTATAAAGCATTTGCTGTGCGTTAGTCTGTAAACATAAACAGCTAGAAGCAGTCAGAAGGTTTGACAAATTTCTCGCAATTTGTAGAACAAATATTTGGGGGGACTTTTCAAAGTTTGTGTGGTATTTAGACATATAAAAGTATTTCCTTAATTGCAATGTAGTAAGTTTTCGTAATTACCAGCATTCCTATAACTTTAATCTAAAAGGTTTATGGCCGACAATATCCATATACATATACACGTTATCTCTTTGATAAAGTGAAACACTGTGGGTGGGGGCTTCCTATAACTAAAAAAAAGAAAAAAAACGGGGGTTCATCTAAAGTACAATATTGCTTTCCTTACCCCACTACTTTGGATGCATTTAGAGAGAAGCATGCTATGTGTTTTTACTGGTCTGTGATGGTATTTTTCTTAAAATAGTTTCATAGAAATTTCGCATGATCTACTTTGGAATAGGGCCACCTAGATCAAAAGGGGTCCAGGAGTACAAAACATCTCCTTTGTTTTGAAGTTAAGGACGAATCTTTAGGGTCAGCAGTTAAGATCATGTGGTTCCAGTTATCAGCTTAGGTACGGCTTAGTTGTGAAGCAGGTAAGGCTTGGTCTTTTGTTGTATCGAGCTAGACTTCTGGACTTGAGAATGTTGTTGTCTTGTGGGGCGCTGGCTGCTCTCCCCTTGTAATGTGGCTAAGTAAGGCAGAAATTTATTGAAGACTAACAAAAAGCTCAGTAAATTCTTTCTATGAATCTGAAGATTGTCAACATGAACCAGTTCATAGAATAATTAGAAATCTGTCTTGTTAGCAAATATTTCCTTCTGCACAAAACAGTTAATATTAAAAAAAATAAGGAAACAGTGGTTTAAGCAGGATATTATCAACTGTTTACTGAAACTTTCAATAGATATTTAAAATAAAAGCAGTGATGAATGATCTGTAACCTTTTCTTATTTAATTTCAACTTTGAAGAAGAAATTTTTTGAGCAAGACAAGATTTCTTATCTTGAGAAGGTTCCATGTTGACATTCTTCAGATTCATAAAAGAATTTCGGTTTTGTTAGGTTCTAATAATTCTGTTTCTGCACATTACAGGGAGGCATAGGCCCACAAGAAGCAAACATTCTCAAGTCCAGAAGTCAGCTACAACCAAAAGCAAGTTACTGCTCACACTAAGGTATACATACTGTGATCTTGAAGCTACTGATCTTTAGCTCTGACCCTAAAGTTCTCATGAACTTGCAAAACAACGGAGATGTTTTGTCTCCTGTACCCTTGAGCTAGTGGGTCATCCAAGTGATCATGAAAATTTCACGAATACTTTTAAAGTGGAAACAATCCGCTATCACAGACCCGTAAAAAACCACTTAGCTATGTTTTTCTCTAAGGCTTATTCAAAGTAGGCTAAGGAAGCTTTGTACTTAGATGAACCGCCCCGTTTTGTGCAGCCCACTCAGTTTTCAATTCACAGTCTGTATTGTGTGTAACCCTTAGATTAAAAGTTTGGCAGAAGCTGGTAATTAGCAAAACTTACTCATTTCAATTAAGGACATCTGTTATTGTCTAGAATCCACACTACTTTTGACAATCGCTCCCCAAAATTTGTTTACAAATTCGGAATTATTTTGTCAAACCTTCTACTGGCTCTAGCTAGCTTTTGTTTACGAGACCTGCGACGAAGTAAAATTCTTTGATTCCTCTTTTGGGCTGATTGCTCGCTCCTGATAGCCTTTGTTTGTCTTTTTCTCTCATCGGGCTTGAGGTCGCAGAATGTTTCTGTCGGTGAGGTTTGTGCTCCGCTTTTGTTCCTGCGGCATTGTGTGTCACTATAGTCCCCAGCACACAAAAACACAGAATTCTGATAAATATTTGTTAAATGGAGGCTAAAGTTTGATATGTCTACTAGCTTGAGTATATGCATAGAATTAGAAAATAGCAATTCGCTATCTGTAAATTTACTCCATATAAAATGTCCAAGCATATCAAATGGTTGTGACTCTGAGAAAATGCGAAAAGGATATATTTCAGGCTGACGTTTACGAGGTATGAATATGTACTGTGTTCCAAGAATTTGACAGGAAAATACGGCTGTGCTATAGGGTAGGGACTTTTCTAGCTCGGGGCGTCAAAGCAACATGTACATATAGCTGTATGAAAACTGTCTGTGAAGTCTAGACAGTACGTAAAAACTTTTAACAGCTATGTGCTATGAACAATTTGAGAATGAATACTTTTATCCTTGAATTTTCAGCAAATCGTCATTTGGTACTATCAGTTATTTTTTATTTTAAGGTATTTGCTGTATTGCTGTATAATACTCGCTTTATAGGCATGGGGAACATCCCACGCAGGTGGGAAGGTCCATCACTGAAACAGAATGGCACAACACCAAACATCTACTAGAAAAAAAAAAAAAAAAAAGGAGGGGATAAGGCTCTACAATCTCCATCATTATTGGCAGGAAGTCCTTCCACTCAATTATGCATCACATGCAAAGATTGCCATTCTTTCCACACTGTTGTATCCTCCTGCTACACAAGGTGTTTTTGACATTCCTGAACTGCGGCAGATTCTCTTTGACTTCCTTCAAAAACGTAATAAGACTTCATTAATAGCTCTGTGGGCCAGGTGGTAAATAACAGAGGCAACAAGTAGTCCTTCCTTAGTAGGGCCTTGACTGTAGCTCAACCGAATTACAATGAAGTGTTAACTACTGTGAACTATGGCTAGGCTACATTTGTTTACCATGGTTCTTCATGTGCTAGAAAATATCAACCAAATATTGCATCTGGACATGCGATTAGCTATTCCTAATGTAAACTCGTACTTAATCAAGCTGAATGATGGCACCCCACTACTGGCCTCAGACATGGTAAGTTATTGTCCATCATACTTTCTATTGGACAAAACATATACATTGACTCAACCACTGAGGACATATTCGAGGGTCCGCGATTTTAACAGACGTCACGGTACAGTTCCATACGACTCAAAATTTGTGCCTGACAAGCAAAAAAGATAGGTGGTCCCCACCGCTGGTTGTCCGTATTGCTCAACCAGAGTTGCTGGCATAGAAGTTAACACACTGTATGCTTCTTAAGGTTACTGGGGGCAAATTTCTTTTGTGACTACTAAATTTTCTTTGTTGGACACCAGAAATGGGCAGACAGGTTGTCCATGGAACGACATAAAATTTTCCTTAAAATCGAGGCCTGAATGCTGTCGCTGGCTGAATCTTATGAACAGAGGGGAAAAGGTTAAGCAAATGACGCCTCCCAACCCCAAAGACGCCCTCCACCATCCCCCCCCAAAACTCCCCACCCCCCCCCAAACCCCCGCCACACCCACCTACACTGACTCACCCTCTTGTCATAAAGTTCTAATTAACATCTGTGGTTGAATATTCGCCTCACTCTCTTCACATACTTATAAGGCAATCCCTCTGACAACTTATGATTGAGCCATTCTGAGTCACACTTTAAAAACTGTTTCAAGGGACATCTACTATTAGTGGGGGTGGGTGCTTACATTTGAGGTAGTGCAAAAAATTAAAAAACAAAATACAAAAACAAGAAAGAACCAAGACACTCATTTACAAAACAGGTCTCCTCTGTCTTTGGTTAATAATAATTAGTTCATTGAGAATGTAATGTATATTCTTACCTAGGAGTCTTATCAGTGTGTTAAATGCTACATGTAGCTCATTAATTCATTGATAGTTTTGTACTTAAGTCTATGCAATAAATGTCAAGAGGTGGAGACACTGGGGCCATAATGGATATCAGCACTTCTTCAGGATTAACCTGATAAAGTACTGCAAGTACGACCATCGAATTTTTAGAGGCAGAATAGCGTACGTTATGAAGTTTATCCTATTTTTGGGCCACTATTCAAAATACGCCTTGCGAGATCGAAGGCTCCCCTTTGTTCAGTGCAGCTACAATGACTATGCAGTTCACCGACATATCGCGCTGTGGCCTCTGACTCGCATATCAATGCAAATTCTTGTAAAAGACAATCGCTAGATTCTAAAACATATCGCACATGGACGCGCTCAAAAACAAGTTAAGCGGCAGTTCATAAGCTTGATAGATAGGAAAGCTTGCATTGCTAAGATGTTTTAACTGCATTCTCCATAGGCCTCAGTTGAAAATATATGGGCAGTGAGTGGATTTCGAATTTTTGTTGCGTATCGCGTCGCCTGGCCTCAGAGCTGAGTATTCGTACTAATGAGTATACCTCTTGCCTCAAAAAGGTAAATTGACCTAGAGACACTTCAATCATGATCAACCAGATAAGTGTTTAGAATAGAGCTTCAAATATGGAGTATTTCTTCAATCTGCTTTCGCAAATTACACATTTTTGCCTCTTTCTGGCCTTGACATTTTACAAACAGAGGGGCTTTCATTGTGAGAATATTGTGCAGTTACCATATCTTCCACTATTTATATAGCTAAAACCAGGCAAGAGCAAGTGACAGTGTGCAATTTGGTGTACATAGGGCTTAATGAAAAGAGACTCAGAATATTAATGGTCCGACCATATTCTAAAATGTTTCATACCTGTGCCTATTTATTTGATACACTGTATTGAGTAGTGTTTGCACAGGTCCAAATATTCCGGCACACGGCTACCGGCGAAGTCGATGGTGCCGTCGGTACCGCGGGTACTCCAATCAATAATTATAACTTCTTGTTAGGCTACAGTTTTTGGGGGGGGGTAAAGTGCATAATAAGGCAAAGTTTGCTTTGCACATTGATATAATATATACTACGATCGGAATGTATCTTCACGGTATGGGGACAGTACAAGTGTTCTTATGGCGTGTGGGCGTGATAATTTGTGCTAAGGAAAAAGTAACACGTTATTTGTTCTGTCACACGTGCATACTATTATTAGTGAATTCACTTTGTGATCCGGTTATCATAATTTCAGAAGCCGTGGTCTGAGCATAGTGCGGGTTACCGGGTGGGCAACCTTACTATATATATACTTAAAGGCATTAAATATCCTAAATTTCCCAATCAAATCCATCAGAGATTGCCTATTTTACTACACAGTTACTGTTTCTATTTAGTCATCAGGAAAACATTCACGAGTTAGGTTTCTTATCATAGGTTATCTACAATTGTGAGCAGCTCTAAAGACGCGACTCGGAAATGTGTCTTATCGCGATATCATGTGTACAGCATGCAATGTTGACAGGCATCTACAACTTTCTGCCTGCTACTGTTTATACTGCTGTCCGTACATATGTAAATTAAGCGGTTAGTGTCTTTAGCATACTAATAGCACAACATGGAACTGGTGCAATGTGCTTCGGGCCCAGTATTATTAGTACGTTATGGCAACGATTAGAGTAGGGATATAGGAACTAGACTGTGGGCACTCCTAATACAGCGTAATTAATTGCACTTGTCAATTGTAAATGATAGCACGCCACTACTGCCGCTGGACATGGTCAGTCAAATGTGGGTTGCAATTGACGCAGTGACAGTGTGACGCACATTCCATCATTGTACGCTAATATTGTCTATCACTGGAGTGACAGAGGGGTGAGTCCATAGTTACCTGTGCAGATTGTCGGTCACTTTTAGCTGACCTATAAAGGGATGAGTCTTGTGGTCGATTTTTACCCATTGTAGGCGAAGTATGACAGCCAACAGCATTTCAGGGTGTGGATTTAAGGAATTTTACTGTAGTCTACAAGTGGCTACCTACTTGTGAACATTTGAAAAGTCAATTTGATTGTGCTTTTCATCGTTGTTGATTGTGCCTTTCAATACTCAATAAACAACGCAACTGAATTGTTGTATAATATCTTACATGAACTGTAATTTCTTTTTAGGAGCATTGTGAGTGCGTACAATTTGTGACTCACCTCATCCAGGCACCCTTCTCCTCTGATGCGGAATCGTATCTGTATAAAAACTTCATACATGCTAACCGCTTTAACTAAGTTACTTCATATTAGTGGGCGCATTGGTTCTTTAATGTCGTGAGTTTGAAAAAAAAAAAATTAGACAAAAATTATTTAGGTTTGACTCATGTAGGCCCTACTTCGCGCATTGATGAGATGTGCAATCAGAAACTTTTAGACAAGTCCATAGGGCTCATTAGCCTACTGTGGCTTGTTGTGTCCAGTCTGCCATAAGGTGTGTGCATCGGTAACAATAAAAATACGTTAAGTTGGTCACTGCAACTTTGCTGTAGCTGTATAAGTACCTCACCATGTGTTCAAATTTCTGCACCTTGAATGCTTTTCTTTCCGCTGCTTATCAAAAATCCACTATCTACTGTACACATGCTGTTCGCATTCGTGATTATGAGCAGGTAAATTCTCTTCCGATGGTCAGCCAGTTATCAATTGCGGCGTTAGCCAAAAGAGCTTTCTTTTCTTGTGAGTAATTTCGATGACGGTTTCTATGACGTCAATAGGCTTATTAATACATTAATTAGTAAAAGATTTGCAGTTTTCAATTCGAAGTGTTGCTTTTTTACGTAGATTAGGGGGTTTTCAATGCTTGGACAGCTAAGCAGAAAAAAAATAAAAAAAAAAAAAAAAAGAAAAAATATTTCATTGATAAACAATTCTTAGTATGTGTGAGTTTTCAGTAATGACAGCTAGGTATTTACAAGCCAACAAAAGGTGGGCATTTGGCTCTAGATTTGTGACAACTGGCAATGTAACTGTTTCACTAACTGCTTCCAATAAAAGTCATTTTTTTCATTTAGCCTCGCTATTTTCCATATGTTTAAACATTTTGCATATTCGGTGTATAAAATTCTTCAGCCCAATTTAGCTATAAATTTTGCTTTGATAAACGCTATTCTGTATACGAAGTCATAGTTGCACGAGTAATCATCAGGGCGACTCTATTCACTAGAATGGCTTCTTCAGCTGATTCATTCTTGCACACAGTCTACTATTGGGTCTATGACAAAGTACCAAAATGCGCGAACAAATTTCGCGGCATACGGTAAAATTGTGATACCCTTTCAATCAATAAGAAATTGGATAAACTGATGTCAGTTAGCGAGGTACTTTAGTGAAAATGATTAAAATGGTTATATGATCATGGGCAGCTACAGTCTCGGCATAAAGAAAGATGGAATGTCGCAAGTGAACTTGGCTAAAAACAAAGCACAAGCATACTGTAACCAGTTATATGGGAGCCAGGGCTCTCACAATGGCATACGCAGCCGCGGAGCCATATATGTGGCCATTACTGTGTGGATGTTTATGGCAGTGTAGTCAGCGGCTTTGACATACGCCGCAAGGAGACAAGCTTGTAAGGCATGTTAAGGGCTACTGTTATGTGTTCATGGGTGTAGTTGGCTAGCTTACATAACTACCCGCCGTACAGTATTCATTAGATATGGCAGGGCAGGAGCTTTTTTGATATACAAAGTTAATGTAACAATGTTGAGAGCTGATCTGTAAGGGCTGTTACTATACTTTACACTGGCTACATTACAAGAATTTAATACTAGTATTATAGAAACCGTTCCTCATTCTTGTTTGTTATATCATCAAGTAGGTATACTCCCGGGCCATTCCTTGATTTTTGGGCGTAATGGAGTAGGGGGTTTAACGTCGCTTGATGGTACTGTGGAATTCTATTTAACCTTTTAGGCTAGCTAAATGCATAATTTAATGGATCGGCTTTGGGCACAAGGCTTGGAAAAAAAAACTTCAAATTAGCAACGCCAGGCATGTTAAACTGTAAACCTACTAGAAGAGACATGAATGAGTGATTTAAGGCATTAGAGCCAAGAAAAACCTCAGCATTTTCGCAGCACTCGAAGGAAGGAGATATTAACTTAACTAAACGGGGGATGGCTTTATCCCCCCCCGGGCCGTTCACGCTTTAGAACAAGAACTCGAGTATCATGCCACACTTACATGTACCATGCATATCCTGCTACTGCAGGTTATTGGCTGAGTACTGTCTGTCCATCAGAGCCTTTGAACGATGGCTGAAAAATAATGCTATGGTTGCTTGTTGCCACTCGGTTCCTTTTCAGGATATGCATGCTGTACTGTGGTAATAGTGTCAGGCTCAAATTGTTCACGTTTCCCCCAAAGCGAACGAAAAAATTTAAATGATAGGCCATGCCATTCAGTAACACCAGATACTAGTTATAGCTAGCTGCTAGATCACTTACTCCATTTACAATATTTCCATGGATTATCATTGATTGAGCATATTAACAAACCCTAGTTGTTTTAATCAGTAACTCTCATATTTTCTATTTCTTCAATCTAGCATAATATTAGTAAGGGCATTTACACTATATATAGTTATATTGGCTAAGTTTGGGTCCGGCATTTCATTCTAAGACCTTCAAGGGGGCTAATATTTCTTTATCATTGACGCATTTATCCTTGGGTAAGGCGGCTATGGTGATATTTGCACTGGAAGAAGAGCTATACCGCACGACTAGTAAAAGAGTCATCACTGCAATGCCTAGTGACTCATCTTCCCCTCCCCCCCGCTTTTGATTCGCATAATAGTTAGGACTAACTTGAAATATTTTGCACCCTATTGACTGAAAAAACTAAGAATCCATTCCCCTAGGGTGCAGGCCGACTGTCAGTCTCAGTATTGTATGTATTGCTAGGGTCAGGTATGTTATGCACACAATGGTAGCTACTTCACAGACACACTGATACCGTGCAACTGTCATTCTGTAGGCCTGTCATGTCACTAGGTCCGTAAAGTATAGCAGGGAGTGCTTAACTTAGCTGGAAGTAATTAGGGCACTTGCCACGATCCTTAAGTGATTCTCAAATGTTTCAAAAGTACATTGAACTAGCATAATTTGGCTTAAGAATGAATCTAGATAGCACTTTTGGCGTAGTAGCACTGAAATGGCAATAATATTATTGTATGCTCATCCAGTGCATCGCTGTATCTTACACTAACGTCCAATACAATGTGTGTAATGTACCAGCAGAAAATAAGTCCTTAAAAAATAGCAAATGAAATTTTCGAGGGCGATGATATAAGCATCTGGTTATACAAGTTATTTCCAATCAAGCAAATTGGTAGCGTCAATGGAAAGCGTTAGATTCTTGATAATCAATTTTGCCAAATTTCTCCGTTTTATTCCTAGTATTACGAAGTCAAGCTTCAGCGGCAATTTGCGTACCACTTTTTAGGCCTTCAAAATGCTATCCTTATTTCAAATCATTGATCTGATCAAAATTACTTGTAAAACATAGGATATATTTCAATTTTATCTGGAAAAATAGAGGTTTTATAATTCAAATTATCTCGTCACGCTGATTAGGTTACGCGCTTCTGTTGCTATAAAAAAAAAAATTATTCATCTAGTTTAAACCTTAGCGTATGTGTACAGTATCATTTGCGCGAAATTCCTCGGTTGCTCTGAGTTTTGGGGGCGGGGCCTACTGCACATAATGCTGAGATTTCAGGACACATTATCTGCGCCGCGTTGAATAACCGGCTGGAATGCATTCTCCTAGGCTGATATTTCACCATTAAGTACGATATAACTGATGTCACGGATTTTTTTATAACATTTTTTTATTGATACGGCATGCACACTGTGTAATGTCGTTATCACATACAAAAAAAAAAAAAAAAAAGAAAAAAAAAAAAAAAGAAAAAAAAAAAAAAAAAAAAAAAAAAAAAAAAAAAAAAAAAAAACAAAAAAAAAAATAAAAAAAAAAAAAAAAAGAACGGCTACCCTCGTTCGTAGCCTGGTGGCTCCGAGCAGATGATGCTGTGGCCGAGGCTTAGTGGTTCACTTGACTTTGGCATTGCTCCACTTTAGCAAATGGCGGTATACCAAATAAAATGAGGATAGATATTTTGCTCATTTTTGGGGGCCATATGTGTTGGAACTTGGTACGGGCAAAAAATTTGCAATAGTTGAATAGCAATAGAAATATGAAGCTACACATATAGGGAATTTAATAGGACAGAAGTACTGTAACTGAAGCATGAAGTTTTTTTCCTGTGGCACATGGTGGCAAGGTACCAGCGCTTGAAAGGAATGTGTACGATTCATACGAGTGACAAAGTAACATTTTGTTTCCAAAAAGTATCTCGGCACTAAGATATGAAGGTTTCAGCGACTGATTTGATAATTGTTATTTGGGGGGTTAAAAGATTGGCATAGCTTGATGTATACTACCTATATTACGCTAAAATTTATTCTGGGGGGGGGGGGGGGGAGGTGATAATGAAAGCAATTCATTTTCTAATTTAGTGATACGAGTATTGATATCTAGTAAAAGTCATGCCCAATTGATATATTCTATCATCATGTTATCTTATTGTATGACAACTAAATGTAGGCTTCTAAAATTTACAGCGACTTTCTTTCACCTGCTACTTCTCGGATCTATTTCGCAAATGTCTCGCGATCCAGCACGCAAGCTGTGTGCAAATTTTTTACGGCAGCTATCTATTCTGTTTTTAGATTCATCTCCGTGCGGCGCGATTCCAGCGATATTCAGCTGGATCTTTCGCGCGCGCAGCATAGTAAAAGCTCAACCTTTAGCGTAGAGCGCTATAAGCTAGGCTTTACTGTGTTATACTGCTAGATAATTTTGGTCGCTTCCTCCCCCCCCCACCCCCCCCGCCCCCCCCACCCCCCCCACCCCCCCCCCCCCCCCCAAACCCCCCCCCCTGTGGAGTGACGACCATGATGCAAACATGTTTTGGTGGCATTCGTGGTCGGCGGCGTAGAAATGTTACTCACTCCCCCCCCCCCCCCCCCCCCCCCCCTCCCCACTCCTCCCCCCCGCCTGCCCTGCAGACGATCGTGGGGGGTAAGGGGTGGGAGGGAAAAGGGGGACGTAGCCGCTTACAATTTCGTCGCTCCCTGTGCTATTGGCTTCGTCCGACATGTACATTTATAGCCACTGTCAGTCAACTTTGGTGACGTAGCATTGTCAGTCAAAAATCGACATTGTTCATCAGGTTAGTGACTGAGGGTGTGTCAGTTGTAGTCAAATTGCTGCGGGCGTCACAGAAGTGACTGATGGGTACTGTCAGTGGTATAGCATTTTGTCATGAGTTGTGGATGCAATGACTGCATGTGGCATGTGGCAATGGTAGTGGGGGTGCGTCATTGCATGATTGATAAGCTGGCATAATTCCGCTGGTGATTTGCATGGGGACCACTGAGCTGACATGTAGATCAGTGATTGGTGGAACCCCGTCCCGCCATTTATAGGACGAATCGCGCTGTATCATGCGGCTTTGTTTAGTGATGCTGTTAGGGCATTCCATTATGGGGTCCACCAGCTCTTAATCGTCTTCATTTTATTTTGTAGCAATGAATTTCATAACCCACATATTGCAGTGAAATTGAGCTGAATGCAAGATACGAATTTACATGTGCGCAACCATCATACATACAGTGAAGTGGCAAGGAAATTGAATAGATAAAGGTGATTAGACCCAAGGTATGGCCGACTGAAATCAGACGCATGCGAGCTTGCTCTCCGGAATTCATCTATATGGGGGAGGCAAGAAGCTATGCTTGTGGCAAGCATGTGTGTACACACTGTATGGCGGCTCTGACGTCGACCGCATGCGATCACGGCTTGTTTCAGGATGTGAGGCAGCTCTAGCTGCCTTATAATTCCTACTCTATGCGTTAGGATTGACGAGTCGTCGTGACTATTTGGTCACGTCGGACTAGGCCGCTGTGCGAACGAAATGCGGTGATTGCTTACTCACACAAAGGCGCGACTGACTGAACATACGTATACGAACAAGATTTAGGGACACAACATTACGGCAAGTGGTATCCCCCCCCCCCCCCCACCCCCCCAAACCCAAAAAAAACCCACCCACAAAACCGACACCCCCACCCCCCCCCCAAGCTAGTGCTCAAAAAGGAGCATTCACATGGTACAGCAGGCCTGATTTTTAAGGAAATTTTCAGGTTGCCCATCGGACAACCTGAAGCTAAATTTAGGTTGTCGAAGTAGTTTTTGGTTGTCCGAATGAAAGTGACGAACAAGAGATGAACAATTCTATTTCCTGTCTCTGCCATAGAAAACAAACATCTAATTTAAATTCTGCATTTTTCCATATTTATTGGCATGGTACAATGATGAATGGGAGTCAATACCATTGTCTCAATGCCACTTCTTAAGGGGATTTTTACGACATACTTTCCTGCTGATGTAGCGAACTATTCAGTCACAAAATCTACTCGTCCATCGGACAAGTTTAAAGAGAGAAAGTGGTTGTCCGATGCAAGTTTTACCCGTCACGGACGATCGGACGAGTGCTAAATTTCAGCCCTGGTACAGTATAATGAGTTCTACATGGTCACATTTCTTGAGATAGCATGTTTACAGGCAAGTGACACATACACATGCACACACCTATACACAACATCACCATCACATACTGTAGATCTTTCTGCCTTCTGTAGGGAACCACAAAGTGTTCAAATTGTGATTATTTTCTATTTTATAGTGTAGGCCTACATCAAGCACTCTTTGAAGCCTGCTAAATGCTTCTTTACTGGATGCACTCCAATGCCCCTAATTTTAAATATAGCCCAAAGACAAAACTGTCATCTTTGAAGAGATTATAGAGCCAATACATTCTAGTTCATAGTGTAGCTCAAACAAGGTAATGTCAGACACATCTTGAATGAAAACCACGACAGCTTGGGACTACAGTGTATGAGATTAAAAACACTATAAGACACAGAAGTGTACATGTACACACAACTCAATGATTTCCTGTGTAATATAAGTGTACAATACGCAAACCTTCAGGAGTTCTTCTTCTAATGCAGCATGTACCAACTACCAAAAACATATGGTGGCTCATGTTTTATCCCTGAAAAATTATGAAGGCAGTCTTCATTACAAAGCATTGTACAGTACAAATATCACACCAATAACAACTTTTTTCAACCAATTTAAGTGGTTGACGCCCCACCCCCCCCCCCCCCCCCCCCCCCCCCCCCCAACCAAAACCTAAATCTCCATACTAAGCTGCAAGTACAAAGGCCAATTCAGACGTTACACTCGTTTAACTCTGAGATATGTTGTTGATTGAGCAGGAAGAGCAAGGCATCACCATATGTGTTCTTATAGCTTTACAGCCACATGCAAAATTTGGAAGTATGAAATGGCCTTAAAACTGTAACTATGGTATCATGATCCCCCCGAAAACTACTACCTTCAGAGCAAAACTTAGGCTACTAGCATGACACAACATACTGTAAAGGCCCGTTGAAAGCTGGTTCATACTTCAGTAAAGTGCTACAAAGCTATGAAAGTTGAATACTGTTCAACTCTGTATGTTTATATTGGCCCTAAAGAGCAAGGGATGGCCATATTGTTCTCAAAGCCTTCTAGTGCATGAAATTGAAGAATAAACCAATCTTAAAGGCAGGTTTATAGTTCCAAATTTTCATGTACTGTAAAGCTATAAGAACCATACATGTGCATCCCTTATGGCCAGTTCATACTTGCAAATTTTCACGTGCTGTAAAGATATGAGAACCATATGGCCATCCCTTGCTCTCCCGGGCCAATCACAGACACAGCTCAGAGTTCAACTGCTTTCACCTTTCATAGCTTTATAGCACTTTACTGAAGTACCGTATGCATTTGCCTTAATGGATAGCGTTGGCGGTAAACAGCTGTCCTGTCTTTGCAACAGTACCCCTCAACAAGATATATTCAAGCAATGGTTAAAACTGCTGCCAAGGCCGGTCCCCCAGATTCAGTTGTGCTGTATGAACTGTACTGTAAAACAAGCCCTTATACTATCAACTGCATTCACTGTGCAGGAACAAAGCTTCTAAGTCTAATAACAATGAAACAGCATTCTGCAAAGTCCATATGTAAAAGTACACTGACACTAAAAACAAAGTTTTGTGAGAGTGATGAAAAATATGTCACTTTTAAAGGACTTTTTAAGAAAAATTCAAGGCTGGAAATAAACCAAGGCCAAGATGGCCTTTGCATTTTTGGCAATGGCCTTGGTGCCCTACAAAATGGCTTTCTTAAGGCCACCCTGACCTTTGTGCCCTTCCTAACAAAAAAAAAAAAAAGACCAGATAACAAAAAATCATCTGTTTAGTCTTGGTGCCCTTTGAGATGCAGAAATGTGCCCTAGATCCTAATATGAAAATAGCCGTGCCCTCATGTCTTGTTTCCAGCTCTCAAAATTGCTTTGGGTAATATGCACTTTGAATTCTGCATCTAGTGTTGAGCACAACTATATTAAGCCTACTGTAAACGTGATTCCACGAAACACATTGCTTGATGAGACAAGTTCGTCACCAAGATTTCAGCAGCCTGCACTATAGTATTGTATAAGTATGTAAGACAGTTCAAACACCAGGATTATATGAAAAGATCATTGAACATGACATTCAAATTACTAAACCATTTTCAAAAGTTTCAGTGTCATACATGTGGATAAGTTACACCCTGTAAAATACAATGATAATAATTTACAAAGAAAAATCTTGTGAGCAAAATTTTTTGTCTGTACTGATAGATGCCTTGTCATTTGAATAGCATTGTTACTCCACTGGAGAGCATGACCCTCTTCTGCTGCCTTATATGCACTGCCCACATAAACATAAATTGACTACATTGTAGGGTATACCATTACCATCATGGACATTTAACAGGGTTTCCCCTGGGTTTTAGAGAGTGTGAGGTGGTATGAGTCCATGGGGGTAATATGGTGCCAATTTGGCACCAACAGTGAGGGAGAACTATCAATAGTGTCATAGCTATCACAGTACAGGTGGCAAGTACAGCAAATTTCTGTGAGGTAGTGGCCAAAAACTGTGGGGTGGCCGCCTCACAGCAAGGGCGGATCCAGAAATTGCTGTAAGTGGGGGCGGACGAAGTGCACCGAAGGTGCACCACGAGCGCGAAGCGCGAGTATAAATCGCCGGCGGGGATTTTGGGGTCCAGCGGCCCGCGTTTAGGGCCCCTGGACAGGGTTTCCAGGGGCCGGGGGTCCGGGGGCGGCGCCCCGGTGGGGGTCCAGGGGGCGAAGCTCTCGCAATATAGGACAATTTGAACAAAGAAAAATTTTTAAAATGCCCCAAGAGTCGAGAAGTGAGCATCAATCCCTTAGTTACCTTTATGATCCGGTGGCTCTTTGCAAGGCTGAGAGTGCTTTCCTGTCAATGGACAGAGTTTTACGATTAGTAAAAACCACTAAAGAGTAGAGTTACCGAATTTATACAGAAGTTATTTACAAAATCATATCAATGCCAGTGTGAGGGCAAAAATGAAAAGTACAACTAATTTGAACAAGGAGATCAATTTTGTCAAAATAAAGCCTTCAAAAGGTTATAAAATTTGGATTAACACCCCTAAAGCGAGCTCTGACTTAAACTTTTTAGATAATAATTCAAGGACTAATCAGTAAATGCCTTGAACGTGCATATTTTTTTGATCTGACTTAAGTAATTTACCTTAAAGATCCTCTTTCGCCGTCAAGTCAGCCAGCTAGGCCTATCTGCAGCTCCTTGCATCAGTCAGGCCCGTATCCTATGCTGATAGGGGGCACCGTATACGGAGGAACTAGAAAAGATTTTAGAACTTGTAGTCAGCTGGGTGACGCCATATGATAATATTTTGTGGAAACCACAGGGGTCATACCTTGAGATAGCTCAAAGTGAGCATCATGCGCTCGAAGCGCGCTAAAATTTCGCTCCGCTGGTGTGAATTTTGCCTCCTTTTGCTCTGCAGATGCATGGACAAGGTCGCCACCCATGGATGGAATACGTATGATCATGATTATGATGATAGTTCTTCAGCTCCTGCAAGAGCAGAGTGATGACCTTGATTACTTTGCGAACATAGATGGAACCATAGTTACGTGGTCCTAACTGTCATATTGGCAGGCTTGGTGTGGTCCGCTAATTTTGGATAAGATCCCTAATTAAATTCCCCGAATTGCCGAGAAATTAATAAAATGGAAACACTTACGATGGTAGCTTCAAGCAGGATTTGAAAGGCAGACCAACCAGGTCTCTTCACGGTTTTTCACAACTGAGAATGGTCGTTATTGTTATTTTCACTTTGAAACGACAATTTTGGCATGGAAAATGAAGAAGGTAAATTTTTGAGTGAATTATGGTACGAGTCAAGTTAGTTTCCAAGCCATATGCCCATCTCGATACCGAATTTGTATTCAAGTTGTTATCAAGTGTCATTAGAAGTGGACACATGAAATTCCACTCATGTCCGACATCTAACTACGAGCCTTCACTCTAGCGTTGGCTATAGAATAATTCCACTGAAATTGTGGGGCTTATGGATATTCATTGGTGATACAACTTCGATTGTGATATAATGAACGCGAATCGCCAAAATCTTGCAGTAAAATGATTTACGATGGTAAATACCGGCATGGCAGGTCAACAAGGGGTGTAAAAGGATATGCCAAACGGGTTTTCTGCAACCAAACCCCGGCCAGGAAGCACGAAATGCCCAAAGGAAGATCAATGCGAACCTCAAAAGTTTGGGAAGCGCTAAGCGCCCTGCCGAAAAATGTTGTTTGTTGAAGAAAAATTGAAGTAATTGGTACTCAATTGTGGTCAGTTTTTAGAACATTATAGTTGGTTTCTATAGAAGAACCGCTCCCTTTCCTTATCAGCCCAAGACAGTTCAATTTTCCCCACTTCAGTGTACTCCTAGGCCCTCCAAAAACTGTCAAGAACCCTTCCTCTTGTAATAGACCAAACCTAGGTTTATTGCTTAGAGATTATGTCCTGATGTGCATATAAGGCCAGATGTAATCAGAAAACACTCTCTGTGCATGCTGGATTAATGTGGTTGCTGCTCTGCTCATTTGCCTTTGATGTCAATCAAAGAGCGCGCATTCACCAACTGAGAATTTTGCTTTTCTCAGACCCAGTAGATTGTGTATGGTATGAGGGTTTGTCTGGGTGTGTAAGCAAAATCAAGATACCCGGCGACTGGTCACGGAGGTGGGCATTCCCTTGCCACGCCAACTGGGACTCAGCTTCGAGGCTCTGTGAGGTTTTTTACATATATGACACATGTTTTACCATGACTGTGACGTCTTATTTAAAAGAATCTTCCAATTGTAACACAACTTGGGGCCTGCACTCATAACCCTATATGCCGGAAATGTACCACAAAATGTGTGAGTTAGATCTGATTTTGTAGTATTTTTAATTTTTTTTTTTGCATTACATTTTTTTAATTTTTTTTCGTTCGGCCTAAGGGGGGCCGCGGTCGCCCCCCCGCCCCCCTCTGGATCCGCCCTTGCCGCCTCACAGAAACAATGCCAGGGGAAACCCTGTTTAACATGAAAGTCCAGCATGGGTCATGAAACCAAAATACTTAATCACTGTTATTATGCAGGGTATCAGTCTGATGCAAAATTTCTTGACAGGAGACACCTGCATAGTGTGCAGGTGCAATACTATGCCAACTGCATGAAATTGCAGTACAGAACCTTGGTAGCAGAGGTCTCTGAATTGCTGTAGTGAACAATTCTTTATCTTACAAATCTTTCTTTAAAATCTACTGGCAATTTTAGAAGAAAAAAAAAGAGAAAAAGAAAAAGGAAGGAAGGAAGAAAGAAAAAAAGAAATTATCATTTGCTGCCAAGTAAGGACATTTTTCAAAACATGCACCACCTCTATATGCTGTGATGAACATCACCTACAAAACGTACCACCGTAATGTGTCAGTCAGTTAGGAACTAACCACAACTTTGAATTTTTAAGTATTTGTGTAGAGTAGGATGACTATGAACTTCAAAGCCATATATAAACTACAAGCTTAGGTCAGCTACTCTCCTTATCGTGTCTGAAATAAAACACACATGTCCCTTAACTTTAAATAATCAACACAAACTGCACAAAGCAGGTCACATGAATTGACCCTTTTCCAAATAGCAATTGCCTTGGATTGTGGGATAGAGTTCTGGTAGGCGATGTTGTTGTCAATGGCATTTTGTTGTGGCAAAAAAAGATGCACACCAAAATTCTATCCCACAATCCTTTGTAATTCCTTTTGGGAAAAGAGTCTATTCTCTTTCAAAGAAAATAAAATCTGTTCCACTAACAAACCAATCATGCTGTTCTAACCATTCCATCTTATACCTCTAGCTTTCATATTAACTGTGTTATTGTTGTTAAACCGAGCTGCCAGATCTACCTATGAAATCTGCCATTTCTATTGTTCTATACATGGTTTTTGGTTCATCATATGCTACTAGTTTTGGACCCATACAGTGTGAAACTTGACTCGAACAAATACAGTTGCTTCAGAGTAAATGAGTAGTACACTTGGAAAAATGAACTTGTGAAGAAAATTTTCTCAACACTAATCCTGCAATATTTCTTCCCAATTTCAGCATAAAATACATTAAAACACTTACTTGAAGTCTTAAGATCATGGTTCCCTAAACTTCAGGTCACCACATACTTTTTGTGAAAACATTAACTTCTGTAGACACATAAATACTTACATGATACGAGTTTCTATGGATAGTGCATTAAACATTCACCTATTTTACCAGCTACTGTAATACCGCAAGCCAATATTATGTCTCCGCCGTGCAACAGAACAGAATTACCAAACTTGACATTACTTTTTACCATAAGTGACATCTGTGCTGAGGCTACCAAACCCCTCCCCCCCCCTTTTTCTTTGCCATATTGGTGGAATAGGTGACTTGCTACTTAGCCCCTCCTGATATTGTAGACCAGTCACAGTGCTGCGTAATATTGAGTATACAAAATTGGGACCCAAGAGCAAGCAGACATTCTTTATTTTTAAGCTGTTTTACAATTTAACTGCAAAGACAGTATGAACTTTTGATTTTGTGAACTTAGACTTCATGAACAACTGAAGGTATCCATGTTGCATCTACAGTAAGCTGTAAGTTTGGTTGCAATTGAACTTCAAAGTAACTGATCAATGTTAAACTTACCTGTAATTACATGACTTAGCCTCATATGACCTTTGATCTTGTTTTGTGGCCTTTGACCTCATTTTCAACTGGAGATGTCCACAAGGCATCTATGATTCCAGTTACGATGCAATTAACTTCAACTTCCAACTATGACTAGTGTAATTTTGCCAGCTCTTTTACAACATGGCCTGATATGACCTTTGACATGGTGACATGATCTTTGACCTCAGTAAAAGAATAAGGTGCCCTTTTTGTAACAAATGGTATGATCTTAGTTTGGATGGAATTAAGCTTCACTTTTTCAACTGAACCATGCATAATTTTCAGTCTAATTTTGAACATAACTTTCTATGACCTTTGACCTTGGGTGTGACCTTTGACCTCTTAATAATACAAAAGTGCCATATGACATCTATGACCTAAATTTGGTTGCAATTGGTCATTAGACCATGGCAATACAAACAATTCAAAGAGTGGGCACCAAAAGTTGCCACACATGCACATAAAGGATGCAGTCATAGGGCATTTCCTAGCAGACAACCTAAGAAGTTTCTTTGTGCACTTATCTTTCTATATGCTTGGAAACTGCATCTACCAGAGTTCAGTTCCTAAGTATAACCGTGGAAGACCCCTATTGTACCAGTTAAAAGTATGGTTTCTGCACTGTTCAGGCTTCACAATCACTAAGTGACCTCCTTTTGTAAAATCCCTTTTTTTTTTGTCTTTTGTTAAATCCTTGATCTGTGCCTGATCACATGGGTTACAAGTTAATGTAAGATATAAATATGAAAATGATATTATGTGATTTTTGTTTTCTTTTAAGTCTGTTTAAGGGATGGGGACTGGAAGCTGGCATCTGAAATTGGTTCACCACCAGAAATAAGTTGGGAACCCCTTGCTCAAACTTACCTCAAGACCAGGTTGAAGATCAATGGCATCGTCCATTGACGGCTGCTGAATGAAGACTTTCTGGCCAAAGCCCTCTTTAGAGGGCGACAAAGGAGACCCATCTTTACCATCTCGTTTGCCTGGTGTGTTTCCCATAGTAAGTACTGTATGCAGAAGATGGTCCTACCCCTATCAATAAGTAATGTTGAAGGTGACAACTGTTGTATAGGTAGGGTTGCAGAAATCAGCAGAAACTTCTGAACTGGATGGATCCAGTGGAACGACAGATATGAGCAACTTGCTTAATATTTTTTTATTGGCTGCCGACAGATCTGGTGCTTGCTTAGAATTGGACATAAAACGATATGCTTCTGCTTCCACAAAGACATGATCTTTGTAATACACCTTTAGGGAGAATTCTGCTGGGAGGCAAAGGCCACAACTTCAGACAAGATCTTTTGCCTGCTCCACCTGAGGAAAGAAACAAATGTCCGTCATCATAACTTCTTATCTCCCACACATAAAAGAAAGTAACAAACCGCTTAAAACTGAGAAAATCAGCAAACTTTATACACATATTGCAATCTTTGCACAGTGATAAATTTTGAAATCATAAACTTCTTAAACAAAAAAAGAGGAGGCTGGGGGGGGGGGGATAATTCCATACTGTAGACAATTATACACTGCAATGCATGCAGCTGTGGTATACAGTGAACCGTTTTAAAGGTATTTTTGTTTTGGATACAGGTAGTACAACTTATCCCATGATTACTTAAACTTATAGGTGAAAATGCAGTACTATGGAAACTGTGAAGACTTACATGTAATCCAGGAAAGTAACAAGTCAAATCTTTGCTTATCCCAGATTTTGGCAAAAAGAGACAATACTATTATAGAATGGATGAGTGCAACAATATAAAAAAGCATTTGGTACAACATCACTACATTTATGTACATGCCCACACATTTTCAGAAAACATATCACTGTACTCAACTTAGAAGGAAAATGAACCAGGAAGGTTATGAAGTCCTTATCCTGTTTCCTATGAAAACAAGTACCTACGAATGTAGCATAGCCAACGTGCAAACAGCAGGCATCCAAAGTTCCAACAGTTCTTCAAATTTGAGCCAATTTTCACTCTGGTGCAAATCAACTGACTCTGGCAGACCATTCCAACTCCCCCATTTCCACTTCCCCACTCATTCATGTCTTTGACACTCAGTGGACCCCCCCCCCTCCCCCGCCTTCTTTTTAAAAACTCCTTCATCTGCCCCTGCCATAGAAAATACCTGCATGGTTACTACCCAAGATTTACTGATCAGATGAAACCTCAAATAAACAAAAATTTGGAAAATGACCAGACTGAAATGCCACGGGCCAAATTGTCCAAGGTGCCGACTTGTCTCCATCTGCCGAGTTGTCTGTGAACAGGCTAGTAGTATGCCTAGCCTTACCAGCATACTGGAGACTGTGAAATACTTTTTTTCAGCCTGTTAATTTCCACCCCATCCTCCCCCCTCCCCCCTTCCCCCTCCCCCCCCACCAGAAATGGTGTTTTCTGCCCCAATATCTGGGAGCAGAAAACACTATTTTGGGGGCTAAAAATAATGACATAGCACAGAATACCTGTGAGCAATGACGACTGCATAACTTTAAATTAATGTCCATGCATGGTAGTCAGTGCTTCTACTGCCATGCTGACTTCTTCCCAAGCCGAGTTCTCATTATAGTACACGGAAAATGTACATACCTACATGTACACGATATCCAGAGTAGTGAACAATTTTTTACACATACAGCACTACACAGACCTACTGTAGTCCTTCGTAAAGGCACGTATATAGCCGATCACCAAAAGCTCCCTATACACAGTCCTTACAAAGACCCATTGAAAATCCAGGGTCTTCAACCAGCACAGTGCTGGTCAAAACTGATTCAAGGACCTTAATTTTTTATTTACTACCATAATTTCTCCTTTCTAAATCTTACACTAGTATTGCAGTTGTATTTGATCACCTTAAACCCCTGAAAAGGTCCGAAAATTTGAAATGCAATCATTACCTCTGTCACTGATTAAAATTTACTGTCATGTTCAAAATACTTGTTGATATGAGAATGACGTGCGTGTTACATTATGACAACACACGAAACATTTGATCTCTGTAGTTCCTATACAACCACACAGCAAGCTGCCTCTGCAAGCAAAAATAATGACGTAACATTGTGGCTCATTAGTATACTGATGTAAACAAAGTTCCTTAGTCACACAGTACATTTATGGTGTACAAATGTTGCTTTTTAAATCATTTCAAATTTTTGGCCGTTCCCAGAAGGTATCAGCGATCAAAAACAACTGCAATACTCCTGTAAGATCTGGAGAAGAAAAGTCATGGTACTGTAGTATATAAAAATTTTATGTCCAACATTTGCTGTGAGAAGAGAGTTCAACCATCATACAGATGGACAATGACACCACTATTTCCAAAGATCATTATAAGGACAGTGTATAGTGAGCTGTGTGACCACTCAGTCCTTTACTGAGACTAACATAGACCATACACTTCATTCTTCTAGATGTGCTTTGAGAAAAATTCCTTCAAATTAAATCATTCTCTTGGACTTGAAATTAAAGGGACTTATTGAGTTGGTTCACAAAATTCATGTCTTTTTTCAGTCCTGTTGAGGTTTACTCACATCTTGATGGTAAACGTTCAAACTTAGAGATTCTGCACATCTGACACACAACTGAATAGGCAATGATAATGTAATTAATGATAAAATTATTTATTACGAATTCATGACCAGACACTACTACCATTAGGTAATAATCATATGCTACCCCTGTTCACAAAAACTACAATTTCTCACATTTTCGATAACTATAGGAAGTGATGCATAAGTAATGAGGCTAATTAGAAACATTGTCATCTAAGGTTTATTGTTATCATGATAATTTTTTTGTGAGATGATACGATAGCAAGAATTAAAAAATGACGATAATTTCTTGTTGTGGAAAAAAGTGAAATAATTTGCCTTGTGTTGTTTCCTTTCTTCATTTTGCTGTCTCCAAAAAAATTCTTTTATTGAAGGCATTAATTTATTACATACAACTAATGTAAAATCAATGAAAGTTGCCCCTTTCTCTCCACATTTTTCCATCGAGGAGAGAACTAAACAAATTCACAGTCATTAACTATGTTCGGTACAGGTCTGAAATGTTTGCAAACATCGATACTTCAGGCCATGTCCATGTCCTGTACATAATTCAAGTGATATGCATGATGAAAGCACAGTAAATTCCAGTGCATGTATAGGTCCATCATTGTATGCAAACACCCATACATTATGCTATGCAACTTCACTGCAGAGAAGTTGACATACAGAACAAGAACACAGGACATGGTACAGGGAAGTACAAATTTTTCGATCATTGCTTGTGCCACTCAATTCCAGTTGTAACATCATTTTGTGCAGTAGTTGTAGTAACCAAAAGTGGGTGCGTTTTATGTAAAACATGCATGTTCATTCGTGTGGCATAAAAATGTCTTGTAGGCCTACATTTATGATTTGCGCTATGGCGATGACCGAGTTTTGGCCATCATGAGCCGTGCATGAAAGTTCGACACACTCAATTTCGTACTCCACTCGTAGGTATTCAAAGGGTACAGTACTAGTTCGATAGATTGTGCACAGTATTTACGTACATGTAGGAATATTAATTGCGTGCATGCATTACCAGGGCTGAAATTTAACACTCGTCCGATCGTCCGAGACGAGTAAATATTGCATCGGACAACCACTTTCTCTCTTTGAGCTTGTCCGATGGACAAGAAAATTTTAAAAATCCTGTAAAGAAGTTGTACTGAGACAATGGTATGGACTGTCATTCATCATTGAAACAAAAGTAAAAAGAAAATGGTCATTGGAAAACAAAGGCCACAGAATTCAAAATTTAAACGTTTCATGATCATATTTTGTTTGTTTATTTTATTCGGACCACCAAAACATATTTCGGGCAACCAAAATTTAGCTTCAAGGTTGTCTGATGGACAACCTGAAAATATTCTTAAAATCAGGCCTGATTACATACCGCTATATGAATATAAAACACTTAAAAACAAACCCATGTGAGCCTACACCCTGTGTTTATGTATGGATAATACACGGTAGGATGGTAAAAATAGCTAGGTACAACTGCATTGAAGTACAGAATTGTGTGGGCTTCGAATATTTCTATTTTTAGAGTCCGTTGTGTCAGTCTTTTGTTACGATTATGGTTTAAACTGGGAAGAAATAAAACAGGCTAGGGGTGCAATATTTGTACTTATTTTTCATTTCACAAGTACCAATGCACACAGGGTTCCCAAATGGCAACAAATAGGAATAGAAAGTGATTATTCTAAACCCTGAATATTCCAATATATGAACATGAAACTTGCATGGAAATTGTCTTTGAAAAATTATTGTGATTATCGAATTATAGCAATAATTTTTTGTTTTTTTATCTCCATGCTAAAAAGTCAATATTGCCCAACCCTACTGCCATGCAGTGATTTCCTTCAAACTCATCACAAATAATCGATATCAACTCAATGAGCCCATTTTAAAAATTAAAAAGAAATTGAAAGTTAGTTTCTGCCCAAGATTTTTGGGAACAGAAACTACCAGGCACAAAAGTATAGTAGCGTTAGGAGTTTAGGGTCATTTTGCCTCACTGCCAGTTCGCCCCAACCAGTTCTCCCCCAAGCGTTGACCAGTTCGCCACCAAAGACCTACCAGTTCACCCCCAAATGCTGCCCAAATCTGTTGGCAACATACCCATACAAAGTTGTTGATTATGTGAAGAAGTACAAGGAAAGAAATACTCACAGTTTTCACTTTTTTTTTGTTTTCAGGATTTTTGCACTTTAAATGCAGTACATTTTTTTTAATTTTCATTTTTTTTATGTTGGTGTCCTTTATGCTATACTATACCTACAAAGGCTCATATACTGAGATGTGGTTTTCATGTTGTTTGGGTAAGTTTTTGTAGCTTTCACCATTTCCTGCAATTCCAGCACTTTTCATACTTAAAATGGACAGGAACTTTTTTTTAACTCTTTAATCTTTTCTTCTCTTGTCTGCTTTTGGAGTTACTGTCTCCTTTTTCTCTTTTATGTTTGGCATTCTTTTTTTTTCTCTGTAGAAATACTGAAAAAAATTTCAGTTGCACTCATGTTTTCCTTAAAGAACATCTATTTCTTTTTATGCATCAACTCTCTTTTTTGAAGCCACCTTTTCCTTTTTCTCCTGCATTTTCAGCTTTTTTCTTCTTTTTGTTTTAGTAGCTTTCACATTTTCTAAAAAGGAAAATGCAGTCATCCCAATCAGAATTAGTATACCCTGCCATCCTAATTCATGAATGGCCTTTTGATCATGTGACTATTTTTCTTACTTAATTGTCAAAATCATGGAGAATAACTCCTTGCTTTACCTTTTGTTTGTAATTGTTATGTTCAAAAACATCTTCAGTGGTCTTTCTAACTTTGGGCAATTTTTTGTTATAGCATCTATTTAGTAAAGTTGGGGGGGGGGGGGGGACCACATGGATAGCTACCCAGGTAATCGCAACTTCCGCTAAGTCGTCGATTCAAAATGACCTACCTTGTAGTATATATATCATATGTATAGTGTTTTATATATGTGTATATGATGCTCTGAATGCCTGTGACCTAGGCCTACTACTGTACAGCTGGCAGGCAATGCACCAACCTTGGGTTAGCTAAGTTAGTGAATGAATTTTGTCTAATATTTGCCTAGCCTAGCTGGCATCCATTGGTTTCTGGACCTGTTAATTTTCTCCTGTAAAACTGTTAGTTTCCTCCCTTATACTTCAGGAGAGGAACTTCATGTTTTTTAGGGGAGAGAGCTAATGTTGTAAGTTGCAAATAAGACATACTAGGCCTAATGTGTAATGACTTGTGTATGCCTCAATATTAATGAATGGCCTACATCTAGGCTATACAGGTTTGACCACAGGAAAAGGTATAGGCTAACTTAGGCCTAGGCCTGAAAATTTTTGCCTAGGCTTAAGGCTAGTCCTAAAATTACAACTTTTTGCAAAGTCTATACTATAGCCTAACTTCAACTTAGGCCTAACTTAGTCTCGACCTAAAAAAAAAATTAAAAAAAAAAAAAAAAATTAGCCTAACCAAAGATGTATCAAATCATTCCGACGTGAAAGGGAATCTTGCATCTATACAGCATTGGCTACACCAAGGGTAAACGTATTCGTTTCTCACCAGTAACTTGGAAAGTAAACTAGGCCTAGTCCTAATGTTTTACGGGGAGGAACTAAGGGGTCCGGAAAACTGACGATAACCAGCCTAGCCTACACTAACAACAGTAAGTAGGCTGCACGCAGTGCTTTGCTAGGCCCAGCCTCAGGACCTATTTACCATTGCCACCATGCGACGTTCAATATTATTGCTTGTGGCATAGGCTAAGACTGAATCCACGTATTGGAATGAATGATAATGAAGAGGGTTACACAATACCCGATGAAAACAATGTTGTCTTATTCTTTTCGATGAAAACATTGAAGGTACTTCCGATGGGTTGTACTGACACAGTTTCGGCCCAATCACATCTGTATAACACTAACGTTAGAATACTGGTATACAGCATGCATTGTGCGTAAATGTCATACAGCGTACTATATACAGCATGCAAATATCTTTACAGGGAGAGACCCACGTACAAACTTTGGCACCCACTGTGTATGTCTGATGTCGATGTACATTCTTGTCAGCGTAGCAGTCATTGGCTTCGAGAAATGTCAACTTTTGAGGTCACTCTGTGCCTGTTTACTGTTGTATAATACCCGTGAATAAATCTTTATGCAGGTACATTGATCAAACCATGGAAGTACTTCCATGATAAGACCCCATTTCTTTATATAAATTTCATGTTAGATGTCCAATAAATTTATTTTCCCTAGCGAGTGTCAAATGTCCCCATAGAAGAGGATGGGTTATCACTCATCCACTGCACCTGTTACGCAGTGCTATCGAAGGCCAAATTAGAAAGTAGAGGGCACCAAATCTTTACAATAGCAAAGATATTATATAGCCTACAAGCCTATAAAGATACTTAGAGGGGCTCATTGAGTTGATATCAATTATTTTGTGACGAGTTTGAAGGAAACCATTGCATGACAATGTTTCTAATTAGCCTCGTTACTCATGTAACACTTCCAAAAGTACCAAAAATATGAGAAATTGCTCGTTTTGTGGGCAGTGTTAGTATATGACAAATACCTAATGGTAAAAAGTGTCTGGTCACCAATTTGTAATAAGACTTTAATCATTAACTAATTTCACTGCCATTTGAGTCGTGTGTCAGATGTACAGAATCTCTTAGTTTGACCATTTAACAGCAAGATGTGAGTAAATCTGAACAGGTTTGAAAAAAATCTTGAATTTTGTAAACCATCTCAATAAGCCCCTTTAATATAAGGGGTACCTGAAGTTTAAAATTTCATGAAATTATATATTAAAAAGCTTGAAAAGTGAATTCAACTCCCATTCAACTCTCATTTTCAGAGGGCATTCCTGAATTGAGATATAAAGGTTGAAATTTATTCACTCAGTTTAAATCGGTAGATTGCGCAATAATTTGTGAAGTCACTCTTGTTCTCAAATGACCGTCTTTGTTTTCTTTGTTTTTTTTTTCGAGGCCAGTAGCCAGGCGAGGGCACCGGGCGTGCCCCCCCCCCGTGCGGACCACTGTACCCTCCTTTTATGGAAAATCGATCAAAAATCAAGCTTTGCTACTTGTAGGCAGTGGCCACGGTATGACTCCGGACGATTTTTGAAGGACCAAAAATGATCATGATCCCTAAAAGGTGTTTAATTATGAACGTATTTTGTTATTTGTAGTAGTAACAATTTTGTTCTAATATTACAAATTTTTCGCGCGCTACGCACACTTTCTTATATATAGTAACATTTGCTTTAACGCCCTATCCAGATATGTTGGCTATATAAGGTAAATATTCTACAATAAGGCTATTGTTTTGAATCTCTGAGAAGTTCTATCCTCTTTTTCTTACCATTTGGAAGATTCCTAATTCAGACGCAACATCATGGTAAACATATTTTGTAAGAAGCGTAACTAAGTGTCTCAATGCTGGGTCCAGGGGTGGTGGAAGGGGGCATCCCCGCGACACTCAAGTCGCTCATCGTCTTGATTTTGCTCTTAAAGACAAATACTCATCATCCCAATTTTGGTTGGAAGAAAGCAAAAATCCTCAGTTGGTGAATGCTCTTTGATTGGCATTAAGGTCAAAAGATGCAGAGAAGCTCACACTATACAGAATGCACAGAGAGTGTTCTGATAATATCATGGTTTGGCCTTGTATGCCCACCACTCTCAGAATAAACTAGGTTTGTGTCTGCTCAAGGGGATGGGCTCAAGGCAGTTTGGTATTGGTAGGGGCTAGGAGTAACTTAGTTGGGAGAACTGGGACTGTCTGGGATGAGGAGGGGGTAGATTCTTCCATAAAATTCCAAATATTCTAACTTTCCTTAATAAGAAGCAATCAATTTTTCTTCAACTCAGAATTTTTCCCCGCGCTTCCCTCGCCCGAAATTTGTCACGGTCCGTATCCTTTCGACAACCCGTCGCTTCTGACGTAACTTCCGGGTTGCTGGATCCTAGGGCATATCCTTTCACCACCCCTTGCCGAGTCTGCCAGCATGCAGGTTTTACCATCGTAAGTAATTTTCCTGCACGATTTCGGCTCGCTTCGCGTGAAGCAGTTCTCACAATCGAAGTTGTATCGCCAATGAACATTATTAGGACAAAAATTCCAGCGAACTATGCCAATCAGAGCTAGGTGAAGGGTCAAAGTTAGATGCCGGGCATCAAGGGTTTTTCATGTAGCAATCTTGTACTTTAAGTAATTTTCGTAACATTACGACTTTATGGTTTGAAGTTAAATTTACTTGTACCACAAATTTATAAAAAAATTACCTTTTCTCTTCATGCAAAATTTCGTTCAAAGTGAAAAATACGATAAGTACCATTTGAATTGTGAACTGTGAAGAGCTTGGTGTGCTCTGATTGTCATTCAAAGTCCCGCTCAAATATCCATGCTAGTGTTCCCATGTTTTAATTCCTTAAACATTCGAGAAAATTCCCTATGGATCCTACCAAAATTAAGGCAGTCCCCTCCCCTCAGGCCCGTATGCAGGGGGTTCTGGGGGTTCGGAGGCATCGGAGGTACCCTCAGTCCCGCAAGATCTGGAGTTCCACTTCGGACAGTACTTTAGTAGTATATGATTAGACGTTTTGTGTTTTATTATGTCCCACTTGGCGTTCAAAAGGCCTTGAAAAACCGTCTATCAAAGTTTCATTGACTATCTTCATAAGCATAATCATAATTAACAGTATGCTCGCTTCCATCGAAATGGGTCGTCCTGAGCAAAGGGACCGTCATCCGGACTCCCTAGATAACTTCCGTCTTCAGCTTTCAATGCATGTGTCTTCGGCACTTGGGGTCAAAATCGGTGGATAAAATGTCCCACTTGTGGCGAAATCGACCCCCCACCATAGGCGTACGAGGGTCAATATTTCTAGGGCAGGGATAACTTTTACCCGAATTTAGAATTTTGGACCAAGTCGCCCGAATTTTGATACCGCTGTTTCGGTCGGTTGTCATGGCCTGCAAAATGGGCATAATTTATTTTCTTGGCTGTCTCACTTGCCCGAATGGATCCACTATTTTTGCCCGAATTGGGATCGCATATGTCCCCTTATCCCCCGAGTCGTACGCTTATGCCCCCCCCCCCCACCGAAAAAGCTGCATACGACTCAACTATTCACCTACGCTTGCGGAGCTGAAGAAGCATCGTCGTAATCAAAGCCTTTTCCCTTCACTTGTGGAGAACTTCCACATCTCTCAGGCTGCATTACAAGAGGAGGGAAAATTCCGACTACAAGAGCGAACATTTGCGCGCATCGCTCCCATCTGCATACCTAGACCCGATACCTTTGAGCTATCGGTGGTAGGCTTAGCATATCATCCCCTGTGGTTCCCGCAAACTTTTATCATATGGTGGCAATACTGACTACAAACATAATCTTCTTCGGTGCGCTTATGCGGTACCGGTGCCCCCTATCAGAATTCCTGCCTACGGGCCTGAATGTACCTTTTACCAAAATGTAATCACTGTGTTACCGTACTGTTATAAGGTGACTTCACTTTGCCCTCTCCGAACAATGTGCTATGCAACCAACAGTAATTTTTCAAGGTATAAACATTTTAATTTCAAAAGGAAACAAAACTGGTAATTTGAGTTGTACAAGAAGGACGTCACAAATAATTGCACAATTGACTATTTCAAATTCAGTGAATAAATTTCAGCATTTATATCTCAGCCAGCAACGGAGAAAGCTACGAAAATGGGGTTGGATGAGTGAGATTCACTTCCCACGCAACCGCTAAAATACATACCAGTATTCTTGTAATTCTATATTTTGGGTATACTAATTTGATATACGTTTTGTTCTATTCGGTGATCTGCGTACAAAAATATGAACGCATTACAACATATGCCATTACATAGGCGGGATTACGAGAGGTGGGGGCAGGGGGCTCTTGCTGCCAACTTTTTCCCATGGCAAACCTTAAAAAACAAATAATATGAACTAATGGGATCGAGACAATAGAAATTATGGGGAATTTTAATATTATGGTAAATTTTGCAATTTAAAATGAAGGAAACCATTAACATCAAATACCATAAAAATACCAAAAAGATTTTTCTCGGCGAGCTTTCGGCGCAACCGCAATGAAAACTAACTTATACACGGTCAGAGCTCAAAGGTCAGGAGTAAGGAGCAATTGTTGTTGACAAATTTTGTTGGTTCCTTATATAAAATTTCTTTCAAAGTACGGGTGTCAGTTCACACTACGTGACTCGAAGATCTGAACAAGGGTCACTGGCGGTAAATGTATGCCATTACATGCACTGCGATGGTCATCAATACACTTCAGAAACCTAGATTGTATAGAAAATCGCAATTATCAATAAATTTGTCAGCGTGCTTTCGTGGGCTAACCACATATAGTATTGTGTCTTGTAAGTACTGCTGTCCGTAGAAAACTCTTATTGTAGTCAGTTTCTTGTTATTACTTCCTGTAGAATAGTTTGAATGAATTTCATTTTCAAAAACCCTTGCAATCCCTCTTGCTGTTCTCTTTTTCCCACCGAATACCACCATCCTCATGAAATTTCACACCATCATAAGAGAAATATTAAATTAAATTACACGTACCTGGGAGCAGGATTTCTCTAGAAGTGGCCCAGATCAGCCCGCAACCACCAACAAATGTAAGAAAAATTCTCGGTGAGGACCCATGGTTCCCAGCCTTCGGCGCTCGATGCCAAAGGCTAGGTGTGCCACACTTCACCCCTCGCATTTTTACTGGGGCGTCCATAGACTCTTTTCCGAACAGGAATTACAAAGGATTGTGGGATAGATTTTTGGTGTGCATCATTCTTTGCCACAGCAAAATGCCATTGACAAAAACAGTGGCGTACCAGAAGAACTTATCCCACAAGCCATTGCAATTGCTATTTGGAAAAGGGTCTATGGCCATGTCTCTGTAAGAACTACCCATAACAACATTTCATTGGTTTTGGAAAGTATTATTACCTATAACACTCAAACTAGTTTGGACATCCTTACAAAATTATACTATAACCTTTCGAAACTGTCTTAGTTTTCACAGTAACAAAAAACTTGAAATGTCCCTTTGTCGCAGACCATCGACAAAAATGAAAAATAACAGAAAAAATACTGGCTTGGGTAAGGAGAATCGTGTATGTAATGGATAATTGCATTTAAAAAATAAATATAGGAAAATATTAGGCTACAACAAAATGTCTGAAATAATGCTGTTTTTCGGGCCTTCGTGCACATCGCCTCTATCCATTTTAAATATTGTTTCGTAATTACTTCCTGTAGAACAACTTGCGTGTTTTATATCAGCTTCGTACAAACTATTCATTTATCCATGTAACCACGTACAACTAGTCAAACCACCTTCATCATAAAAAAGACCTGTTATTCTGAGTAATGCTAATGTTCAAGTGGTCAAAACGTGATATTTTTGCTCTGTTTAGTGCACATCCGGTCGTCTTCACTACAATCAGATAAATTAATGTCTTACACAGTGGTGGACCGTCCATATGGTCAGAGGTTCGTGCCCCAACCGGCCCCGACGGACTCAAATCGCCTGTCGGTGCCTTTTAGATTTTTACCGTACTTAATTATTGTACCATTATTGGCATTGCTTCCAAAGAACATGATTTAATGGTGTTATTTTAGGCCCAGATAACAAATGCCCAAACAGCTATCCGTCCTATATTCTAATGAAAACGGTCATCATTTTCGTTGATCTAGGTTAGCATGACTTGTGTACACGCTAAATACACACTAATGCATGATGGAGCTTTGCTTATGCCATGCTTCCCAACCGGGGGTGATAATAAGCTTACCGGAGTGACCTTTAAGTCACCCTCGCAGTCTTAAGAAAGATGTTGAGGAGAGCGCAAAAATAAACCAGTTGCCAAAATAGCCCTGCCCCCGTTCGGGATAATTGTCAGCATGAACAATAAAAAAAAGTCTATGCAGATCCCCAAATAGCTCCACAAACTGTTTTCTAAAGCATTTAAAAAGAGCCTTCAGTCAGTAATACTGTTGCCCTAGTGGGAATGACTTTAGAGTACTAGATTCATATCTGATGAGCAGCTTCCTTTCTGCTTTCCTTCAAGTGACCATTTTCAAGAGTACCGGGGCATGATAGCCGGTTCTCTTTATATTCCGTAGAGCAGAGTGGTTATTTGACACCGCATGATAATGCTATGAAAATACTTCTCTCTGTACTTACTTGATCCTCAAACGCCACGAAATCACAACTACTAAAGTTTACTTTCATTTTTATGAAGAAGGTACTCTAGAGGGGCGGGTGGACCTTCCGTCTTGGTCGTTTCCAACAATGAACTTAATTACTAGCTATTGCAAAGTGGTCACATAATGATAACATACGATATACGATTTCATGAAAACTTATTGTTCTTTGTGTTATTATCTTGATTTCCAGATGCCAAAAATGTGTATTTAACAGAGATGAATTACCGAAATTTTGTTCCCCCTTTAAAGTTTCTTGCCTTTGGCTCTAGTAGATTGAATCTTTATCCTCACAAAAGTCCTTTTTGACAAAACATCTTGAATCTGAACCTTACAAAACATGAACTTTAAGTGAATTCTAATGGTCGTCTTTATACTTGTATGTGAAAGAAAGGGATTGAAAATGGAAACATGTTTTAAGAGAAATACTTGGGGAGGAGGAAGGGAAAGTAGTTTTCTGTCAGGTGGGGAAATCTTAAAGAACTTTGAAATTAGCTGAAATGCCATGACTTGGATCTTGTTAAGGCATAGTATATCTACCTACTTCAAAGCGCCCCTACAGCCCATTCACGCCCCCTCTGACCGAATTTCCTATCTCCGCCATTGATAATAGGTAGGCCTAATATGAACACAGTCTAGTCTGACTCTGCGATGGCCGATGCTTTAGCCTAGGCCTCATCTGCATAGATGAGTAAAATTCCTCCTGAAATCCATGTTGTTGTAAGGACTAGGTCCCGGGTCAAATGGCCTCAGATGTTGAACCAGTATGTTTGAAAGGTATTAACGTTTAGGCCTATTTATAGGCCGTGCTAGGTCTTATGTACACAATGTCTTTCAATCTTATTATTCGCGGAGACACGATTATCTTTCGTATAATCAAGTTTAACACGCAAGTACTGTCTTTACTTAATCATTTTTGATGAAATATTTCCAGGGGAAGACTTTGTTGAACGGAGGGGGCGACTTTGTCGGGGCGAATTTGCCAGGGCTATAGTTTTAAAGGGGCGACTTTGTTGGCCAAGGGGGCTACTTTGTAAGGGCGACTTTAATGGGGGTGAAATGACTGGCAACTTTTCAAAGCTATTACACTCAGCTACGCTATACAGGGCACTCTCATGGCAATACGCAGCCGGGGAAGCAGGGGCAATTGCCTTTCCCAGAGATAAAACAACTTTTCAAAACATCAAGCTGTGTAAACTTTCGGGATATTAACTATATAAAGATTGTTTTGATTCAACTGAAAGGCATCTAAAGTGCCATTTCCTGCAATATTGGACATGTGCATAGCGATGTGGGAGGGAGCGGAGAGGGCAACCACCCCTCTTGGGTATATTTTGCTCATATGTTTCTGTTACTCACGTCTTAAGAAATGTATTTTTCTCGGTGTACTTTGCGCGCGCACTTCCCGCGTGCTTGTTCTTCAATTATTACTTCCCCTTGGACACTTTTGGTGAAATTTTTTCTAATGCCCCAGGTAGATTTCTCCATCATCCATCTTCCCTCCACTCTTTTGCCCTCTGCATCTTCAGTCCCGATCGCATCCCACATCATTAAATGGGAGCCGAGTATCGGTATTTCAATCTGAATTCGCCCCCACCCCACTTTGACAAAATCCCGGCTACCCGCCCAATATAGGAAACATTTTTGGCAGTTTTCTTGGTGCGTTGTACCGAAAATGATGGTGGCCCTCTCACTGGACATTGCCACCCCACCCCCAAACACGCACCGAAAAATCCCTGCACACAGCCTTAGGCAACCATGCATGCACATCAGAACGTGCAACTCGTCTAACTTACATTTGCTCTATATTTCTGAAATATAACATCTCCACTGCATCTATTTCTTTATGCTCCTTGTGACACAACATGCTCGAAGTTATTGCATCGGACGTGGACAAGGAAAAGGCAAACTTCAACTGTCCCGTGTTGTGCTCAGACCATTAGTCACAATTTTCAAGGATTAGCACCATTAGCAAATTAATTGCTTATTCATATCTTCAAATTTTTCGGCACTTTCTGAGATTAAAGTACTATTTTGAGCAGAAACAAGTTATTTTACCAGTTGCACAGATCAAAGTTGACGCGTGATAGCTTATAACAAGTAGACAAATTTGTGACTTCACTTCCACCTGTGCAAAAAGGCTTGTGACTTGATTTGTGTTGGGACGAAATGACTTAATGTAACTTGACTTCTGAAAATTTATGACTTGACTTGTGACTGATGAATTGTGACTTGACTTTAATTGACTTGTGACTGAAGACTTGCGAAAGTTGACTTGGACTTGCAGAAAATGACCTGTGATTTGACTTTGGCTCCCAAAATATGACTTCTTATCATCTCTGACAACCCCCTCAATTATAATCACTTTGCAGGGGCCGATCAAGAGTTTTGTGTTTCGTTGAGGACAAAGCCCTCACATACTACCAGTACCGAAACGTACATCAAAGGCTTGGAAGTTCGGAAATTTTAGAAGCCCTTGTGTAGGATTTCCGGGGTTCTGTGGACCATAACGATTCAAAATTTGAACAATAATTTTTCATCATTCCATCAGCGAGAAGTAACGAGTTGAGAACAGAAAGCATGTAAAGAGGAAAATTTGGAAGCACTATATATTTTATCAGCAAAAATAGTGGGGTTCCGGCCTATTGATTCCTTACCAGCATCCCGGGGAGGCTCCAGTAATATGGCTGTTAGAGAGCCTCTACGACGACGATCGAAAGTCCGGGGCCCTTCACTGCGAAATTTGGAAAAAGAGGAGACTTTAAATGTGATTTTCCTGGTTCAGTTGAAGGACATACGATTCATAATGAACTCCCACATGCGTCCCTATAGCTACCATGCTTGGATTCTTTCAAGCCAAATTTAAAAGAAGAAATGTGTGCAGTGTACAATGTGTAATGATGAAGAACAAATTAACAGAGTAATAAAGATATAAAAAATGTATAAAAATATGTATACGAATTGATGCGTTTTATCAAGGAGCATGTTCATTCTCGACAGTAAGGTATACTTCTGCTTTGCCTACAAACGGAAATTCTCTCTGTGTTAGTTGGGTTTCAAGTTAACAGGGAATAAAACGTCAAGATTTTTTTCCACGATTTCTGAAACGATCTCTCAACTATAGGCTCTGAATATTCTTCATGACCAAAATCGGACCATGAGTCCCGTGACCCAGTAGGTTTCCAGCCATTATTTTATATCATGCTGTGTTGACCTGAGGTAATTACAAAAATGTGGGCAAAAGAATAAAGTAAAATTACCCTTAAATTGCATTAGAAGCGCACTTATTAACAGCAGGACTGTAACGTCCGAGTCTGGACTAGGACAGTCTACTACGATCTCTTTCCGTTGGACTGACAAATTGGCCCGAAATGGGAGATCCCGGAATCGTAATTGGCCCAGAATGGCAGCTAGACTCGGACTGGCGCCGATTCCAGCCGAGTTCACAAAAATGAGTTTTATAAATGTTTCTTAAAGCCTGCGGCACGAGGGGAAATTAGCTCAGCAAAATGCCTCGCGTGCCACTTTGCTCAGCTAATTTCTCACGTGTGCGGGCGTGTTTTGGTGAGATTTGGTGAGTAGACCTAAGTTTCGGCCTCTCATTGAGAATACGCTTGCGCAGTGGGTTAAAGACGTGAGCCAAATGCTCAGGTCAGGCGCACATGATGAGAAAAGTGTCAGAAAGAATCAAACACGTTTGATATTTGAGTCTCCTGCCTCAAAAGGCAGAAATCTCACCAAAACACGCCCGCACACGTGAGAAATTAGCCGAGCAAAGTGGCACGCGCGAGGCATTTTGCTGAGCTAATTTCCTCTAGTTTGCGGCAGGCTTAAGGCCTGTATACACGAGCAACATTTTTAAAACATTCTCAAAACACTTCACTTGCAACAAACCCCAAACACTTGTTTTCGGTTTGTTGCACAGTGTAGACAGGGTGGCAACAATTTGAAAACATTTTGAAAATGTTTTGAAAAGAATTGACAGGGCATTTCTTCTGCCACATTTTCAAAACATGTTGTATACCCTGTCTACACTGTGCAACAAACCGAAAACATGCATGTTTTTGAATTAGTTTGTGCCAGTGGATGTTTTGGAAGTGTTTTGGGAATGTTTTGCAAATGTTGTTCGTGTATACAGGCCTTTAAGGCTACACTGTTACTGGTGCACAGGTCACTTGAACACATGGATGGTTACATATACATAACAGTCAACTAAATTACAGGGTGAAAGTGAGCCATGGTATGCAGGGTTGGGAAGTAACGAGTTACAAGTAACGCCGTTACTGTAACGATTTACATTTGCATTCCAGTTACGGATCAAGTAACTAGTTACAATTCTACGATAAAGTAACTGTAACGGAGTTACATTTTGGTCCCGTTACTTTCCCGTTACAAATAGTCAAAATGACCACAAATTGCATGCCTTCATGTAGTCAAGCACTAGGCTTTCTTCGCATGTTTTAATCATTGCCTTATGAGACTGTACGGCAGGACCAGCGTCTACCGATCCAAGTCGGAGCCACCTCCGGTTCCCGATCCCCGGATTTTGGGGCCGCCAGTTAATAGTCTGGTATGTACCCTTCAAGTTCCAGTAAGTTCTGATTCCAGTGGCACCGATTCCGAGACCAGTCTATAATGCCAATGTAAGCATATGGTACGTACGGATATTTTAATTGTATTGTACGTTCTCATTATTTATAAGGTCATCGTTTGTACTCACTTCCAAAGTCTGGCCTCCACAGAAATTTATTTGATCGTGTGTGACAATACTTTACATCTGTACATTGTGCACAAGTAACAATGGAACTTTAACACTTTTAATATAACTTTCGTATTTGAGAACTTGGCTGGAATATGAACTCCGAGTCCAAGTCCAGTTACATCACATTCCGGAATAATTTCGATTGGCGGGAACCTTCTATTTCGGGCCAATTCCAGTAAAACACACTCGAGACCTGCATTGAGTCCGAGGAATCCGGACGCTTGCGTCAGTCAGTGTACAACAGTGGCGTAGCCAGGATTTTTTTAGTAGGGGGCGCTGGGGGGGCTTGACCATTTCATGGGAGGGCGCCTTGTTACTATCTAAGCGGAGCGCCACCATGAGTTAGCGGGGAGCGTACCAAGAAAATTTGAGATTTTAATACATCCCAGATCGCCGGAAATGGCACTTGCCAGGCTTGATAGCAGCCATCAAGATGTGCAGTTTTGGTGAAAAAACGTAAAGTTTCATTTTATTTTATTTTATTCTCACGAGGTAGCGGTGGGCTAGGTTCCTGCACATACTGATACTCGCTGTCAGTGACAAAAGCCACGCACCTAGGCCTAGACTATGGTGGGTACTTTTATAGCCTATGATAACCATTGCATTCGGCGTAAATTGTGAAGTTCACATATACCATTGGTCTCTTTGTAATTCACAGCAGGGGTGGTGCTAGGATTTGCCCGTCGCGGGGCCAGCGACCCCAAGTGACGACATCCCCGATTTTTTGAGGGGTTGGTGAGGGGGATTTGAAGAAAATCTGTGTACTATACCATGCCATACTGATATATTGCATAAAATTTGTATATACTAGAGAAGCAGAGGCACTGATTTCATGTTTCTCCCGGAATCTAACTTCGTTTCCCTTTTCGTTTCGTTTCGTTTCGTTTATTTGTTTTATCACTTCACGCATACATACAAAAATACATGATGAATGGTAATAGAGACATATGTACATGAGGTGAAGGGAAGTACACGAAAAACCCTGCTGGGCTTGAAAATATGAACTCCCCAGAAATACAAATCAAACGACGTGCAATAGCAGAATAACTTCTGAAATTGCAAAGCGCGCGAAGCGCGCGAAAATTTTTTGGGTAAGCTTACATTAGAAAAGTCTGTAGGCCTACTTATTTAAAGCTTATATAGGTCAATTGTCCGAGCAGTTGGGCCTTATCTTGCATAACGTATATTGTACTTCCCTTCTAGAATCACTAGCCGTACCGCACGACAGTCACAAAAGAACATTAACTAAGGTTTAGCGAAATGAGATGAAATTTCCGACATTTACATAAATCCATGTATTCTACTTATTAAGTTACCTGAAAAGGAGGAAAGGGTTTGTACTAAATTTAGCTATAAGTAACGGAACTGAGGAAGAGCGTGCAGAGCGTACCGAAAATTTTGGGTTTTATTGCAGAAACGATCCTTTTGAAAGCCAAAAGAGTAAATGGACCATGGGTAGCGACAGAATTTTCCCCACAGGGGCCGGGTCATGCCAGTGACCCCAAGTTCCGACAGCCCCTTTATTGAGGGGTGGTGAGAAGGGGATATGAAAGAGCCGAACTATCGGCCAACGCCATTGCAGGACATATTTTGCATAACATTACTTAATACTTTAACAGCCGAGTTGAACTGGTAGTGTTCTTTTGAATCTGAATATTGACACTGCAAAGCGCGCGAATCGCGTGAAAATTTTTGGTAGGCTTACACAAAACCCATATGAAATCATTGAGTACAAAGACAAAAAAATAAAAACAGTTGGTGATGTAACTTGTAAACCGTATCGGAGAAAACATACATTGTGTCGACACCACCTGGACTACCTGATGAAATAGCCAAACTTTCCTCTGTGAGTCGCTCACCAACTGACCCTACCGCATGACACACTAGAGATCAGCAACTAGGCTTTGCGATATGGGATGCAATTGACGACATCTATAACCTGTGTACTGTGCCTACATTTTTCTTGGTAACGTTGACAGGACTTATGCTATCTAGCTATGTGGAATGGAACTATTGAAGAAACTGGAGTGAATCTAAAGCGGGCGTAGCGGGGCTTCCCAAAAATTTTGGGCTTCTGATTAAAAGAAATTGTCCAATCTTGGAGCCACCCTGGCGCCACCCCTGGCCTCAAAGTCGTAGAGTATAGAATTTACATGTTCACAATTTTTTCCGACCCGACTGAGACAAATTACTGCCCGATTTAGTCAGGTTTCTGACATTTGGGGGCGGCTTGCCCCCCCCCCTATTTTTCCCCCGGCCCGTACGGCCATGCCTGGACTAACCAGATGAAATAGCCAAACTTTGCTCAGTGAGTAGCCTCAGACAACGCGACCGTACCGGATGACACACACAAGATAACAGCAACTATAGGCTCATATCTGCGCATCTTGGGATGATATTTACTATCATTCTCTATATAAACTGTGTACTCTACCTACCGTGTAACTTGTAAAGTGTGCAGGACTACTATGCTATCTTAGCACTATGTGGAATGGAACTTAGCAATATATTGGAGAAACAAGAGTAATTCACTAGCGCGCGAAGAAGCGGGGCACCGAAAAATTTTGGGTACCTACCCTCCCCTCCGCCTCATTTATAAGAGAAATTGCCCTCTTCAGAGCAAAAAAAAAATAGGTATATCGTATATTATTATCAAGTTGAGTAGTGAGTTGAGTGAATTTTTTTGGCCCAGATCGCCAGTGGGGGGGGGGGCGACTGGGGGGCGACAAGCTTTCATGGGGGGGGGGGGGCTGGCGCCCCCACGCCCTCCCCTGGCTACGCCACTGGTGTACAAACGTGCCTGCCATAGGCGTAGGAGGCTGTTCTTAATTGGATGTGAACGTTTGTTTTTGGACCACCGTGGGGGAGGGGTCTTGGGGCAGGGGTGAATATTGAGAGTCCTTAGATGTAAGTTGGTGCGAAATATTGGGCAAATTTTAAGGAAAATACTAGTGCAATTGTTTGACATTTTTACAGGTGGAACAAATAAGAGGTTTTCGTCCTTGAATTCGGGGGACGGAAGCAAACTTCTGCGACACCACATTTTTGACCGTGGGGTCTTAGCCCACCCCAGTCCCCCACTTCCCACACCTTTGCACCGTGAGTCCCTTCATGTATCTAACTTAACATGTATGATATCCGTACTTGATGAATCAACTGTATGAATTCAGGCCATCCACATTCTTTGTGATGTCGGTTAACTCCATGCACGGGAATAATAGTAGGTTTAGTCCCCGGTTTAGTCTAAGGAAGCCGCAGAATATTGAAATAGTAATAAAATCTTTTGGCTTTAATGAATGTTCGATCAATAAACAACAAAATTGATGAAGTATATGCTTGCTGCTTAGATGATAATATTGACATTGCGGCAATAACTGAAACTTGGTTATCAGAAACATCAATTGATAGCAAAATTGCTCTTGGCAACTTATCGAACTATTCATTTCAATCCGTGGACCGTAAATCTGGTCGGCGCGGAGGTGGCGTCGGGTTATTGGTGAGAGATGGCATCAAAATGTCCTTGAAGCTTTCAGGGGAAGTCGAATCCTTTGAATATGGAGTTTGGTCTGTGGTTGTGAAACAACAATTGTAACTTCACTATCGTCGTTATTTACAGACCACCATATTCTTACTAAACCATCCAGATCAGTTGCTCGCTATTTATAGCCGAATTCGCTGAGTTCATAAACAATCCACTATACATATTTGACCATAAGAATGTATGGTTCTGGGTGATTTCTAACATCCATTGGGACGACGACATTCGGAACCCTGACAGCCAACAGCCTTTTTTGATTTAATCACGGCCTTGTGGTCTTGTGCAATATGGTTCAACTTGTGTTTACACATCTTTCTGGTCACACTCTTTGATCTTATCTTGCACCAGGAGAGGAATTCCCGTATCACTTATCGGAACCGGGCCCACCTGGAGAAACGTTTCCCGATTTCTGACCATGGATTAATCAAGTTTTGTATCGACATAACAAAACCCCCTATACTGAAATCAGCGTAGTTGAGTATAGGCAAACTCAAACGTATTGATCACGAAAAGTTAGGAACAGATTTAAAACTTCTTGTTGACACCTTGCTTACAACGGATTAGCGGCGTTTCCGACCTTGTCACATGATTTCAACAAAGGGTTAAAGGAGCTGTTAGATAGCCCACATGCGCCATTGGTCCGCATGAAGGTAGCGCTCAAAAAAGATAAACCCGAGTGGCTAACTGATGACTTGCTTTCATTAAAAAGTATCGGTCAGGAAAGCTGAGAAAAAAGTGGCGAAAATCCCCGAGTGAGGAGAATAAAGCTAGGTTCAGTTCCCTCCGTCCATGAATACCGTACGAGAAGGTTCAGGCTCATGCCCAAATGGCTAGCCACATCAATACGGCCTGATTTTGCCGATTGTGCCGCAATGAACCAAACAGTTGTTTCAGAACCGAGTAATACAACTCTTATTGCGAGGAAAGCAAGGAGTAATCCACTGACCGGAAAGTGACAAGACAGTCGCTAGCTATCCTCGCTTTCTGCAACAATGATTTCGCACAAAATCACTCTCCTCCGTAAAATCAATAACAATCAGGGAATAACCTCCGAAGAAGCAACCATTCGTTCATTCCCCCACTGCAATGATCTGTAAACCATGCTTATGGTGCCAGCTTTTCAACCATTAAAGTGCAGTCGCAGGTCCTATAAGCTATACAACGGGCTAAATCCGACCTATTGTCCCACATTGGATACCGGTTTTCCTCTACCAAGCCTGACTCAACGCTACATGCTCGACGTGCCTACTTCCTATTTTAACATCGAATAGTCAATGAATCCTTAACAAGCGGCATCACATTTCCCTTTCAATAGCGAAAACAGCCTACCGTCTGTCCTACATCTATAAAGCTGATCATACAATTCCTTGCTCTTATCTCAGCCTAGACTAATCGTGTACCTTCCATCTATATAGCGCTATCACCTAATTCTATCTCTTAGCCAAATTCGCCAAAGAAGCTGCAAAATTTTAGCTGCCCAAAACTGAATTTATCAACCCAAAAACAAAGTTTGCATAGTGCCACCTGACAGTGCTCTAATAAAGAAATCCCCTGGCTTCCCATTAAATACAGAATCCTTTTCAGATTCTTATGTATGTCATATAAATGTGTCAATGGACCAGGCCCCAAATTCTACTCTGTCAAGTTTATTTTTATACCAAACAAGCGAAAAGTGGGCCACGGTACTCGCCCTTAACGGTCTAAAGGTGTTTATGTTATACCGAGAACTCAGACGAAGAAGGCCCTTTGGTGACAGGGGCTTTTTCTGCTCATACATGCCGTCCCAATGGCGAAATCGCGAACAACCTTAAAACTATGCCAGACCTGCGAGTCGTGCCGGTTGCCTTCACCATTTTTAAGTGAAAAAAGCCTCAAGACCTACCCGTTCAGGGATCACAAGGCTTTTCAGTAGTTACTCATTAACATTATATTTTATGCTTTTTCAATTTATGTATGATTTGTTTGCCTTAAGCGCCACTAGCAATATTATACTTTTTATATTAGAATGCTAGCGCTTGATATAGAAATGTTATTATCTATATCATTATTATTATTTCTTAAAATACGAAAGTATTCTAAACAACAGCTAATTATAGCAAAGAGGAGAGGAATAGTCGCTTCCGCACATAGCTAAAGTGTTTGCAACTATGCTGAAGGATAAGTGAAAATACTATGACGTATGATCTTGCTTGTTAGTAATAAACTTAAACTAGAAAAACAAAAACGATCAAAAAATCTCATTATTTAATGCATTGTTTTATATCGACACAAAAGATGACACGAACTGAAATTTATGTTCTTTACAGGAATTATACATCTTTAGCTCTATTTAGACCGTGAGGCTTTAAAACTTATATCGCATATAACTAAATATTAGGAAAATCATAATCACCACATCTAGCCGCATCACGAGACGCAGCATAACAAATTTTAATCACTTCGAAATCACCGCCCTCTCATCACCACTGTAATAGCCGGTAACCTCTTATGACATAAGCCTTACTGGGCCGCTGTTGTGTGTATACAGGCATCGTAAAGCATTTCCTGTCCCTCAAAAAAGTGCCTGCCTAGTACTGTGTACGCGCTAACCTGGAAAAACATCTTGGATATAGCCCTAAACCAATCATTCGACTGATTCGACAATTCAAATTGCTTGTGTAAACTAACGACTCCAGCTATTCGGATTCTTCTTCTGTCGCATGATGCAGCTGCCACCATTACTGCCCCCTAGGATCCCATGTGAATATCATCGGATCATTTCTTTTTTTGGGGACACCTCAGATAATAGCGTAAAAAAGGTTCGGGGCTTCATATGCCCCCACCCCCTCCCCCCCCCACCCCCAACACCCCCCCCCACCCCCCCCAGCCGCGTGTAATATTACACAGCCATCATTATCTTCCTAAAGTTATTTTCTTACCGAATCCTCACCGAAATTATATGTAACATAAGTTATCTAAATCAAGAGCATATCGCATCTGTTTGCATTTTACTTTTCGTGGCTTGTAATAATACAAGCCGTCTTGATCTAGGTATATAGATCTTTGCACCCGTTCAAGTTTGAAATTGACAGCTTTGGTAGAAAAAGGTCCTGTAATGTTACAAGCAGTGTTGTTCCCCGAGTTTAAGCCGCGTGTAACATTACAAGCCACCATTATCTTCCTGGAGTTATTTTCATACCGATTCCTCGCCGAAATTATTAATATAACATAATTTATTTAAATCGAGAGCATAACGCAACTGTTTGCATTTTACTTTTCCTGGCTTGTAATAATACAAGCCGTCTTGATGTAGGCATATGCATCTTTGCACTCGTTCAAGTTTGAAATTGACAGCTTTGGTACAAAAAGGTCTTGTAATGTTACAAGCAGTGTTGCACCCCTAGTTTGAGCAGCGTGTAGCATAACAAGCCAGCATTGTATTCTTGAAGATATTTTCACACTTGATCCTCACAGAGTGGTTGGAATATCATAATTATAATATATTTATATCAAAAGCTGAATTCATAAGTGCTTTGCATTTTTCTTTTCATGGTTTGCAACATTACAAGCTGTCTGGATGTAGACCTATGTATCTTTTCATTGCAGTCTTATTCAAGCTCATTGAAGTTTTAAATGTACAGCTTTGGTAGTGAAAGCAGGCCTTGTAATGTTACAAGCAGAGTTGCACACTGAATTTCAACCGCGTGTAACATTACATTCCAGCAATATCTTGTCGTAGAAGCAGTGTTGCTCTTTTTGTTGCAGTTGCTCTTTTTGTCGAAGACAAAGTAATAGAGGAAGCCTTTCAAATTAAATAGTTGTTCAGGTATAACTTTTGTTGTATGTAATATGCCTACCTCAGTACGATCTTTACATTTGAATCACAATTAAAAGTATGATACTTATCAAGTTCTGTACCTGGCTCATTTATTGTCTTTCGCTTTCTTGTTTTTTGAATCTGCTAGAGTTACTGAAGCAAATGCTTGTAATATGACAAATATTCTTTTATAACTCGATGGTTCTTCCCATATTTACGGGTTTGTAACATTACAAGCCAATTAGGGACTCCATAATTCAATCCCAAATTAAATAATTCGTCGTTATTATCTCATTTTTGTAAAATTATTTTTGCCTGCTTATTTCTTTCAGGTTTCTCAATAATAATGAAATCTCTCAGATAGTGTCGAACACCTTCCCGTCAGACCTTGTATGGTTGTAAGTATTAACTTTCTTGACATATTCATTTACCCTCTGTATTTGAGTTGTCTCTTCATTAAGTGACCTAATGAAGACAACACATGTTAACGAAAACGTGAAGGGGGGAGACTTATGACAAGGATTCTTTTTTCTAATCTTGGTTAGTTCACTGTGGGTTGGTTGTCAAGGACTCTTACAGTGGGTGAAAAAGAAGTTTACGAGAAGTTCTAGCTAATGATTTCCCCTTTTTGCAGTATTTTAGGGTTAATAGGAAAAAGATTTCAAATGTACGACTGTGTGGAAATTTTAAAAGTAGTGCAATTATGATTTGTAAAGCTGTATATCAACGAATTTCTACAATATGAAGACGGTATGACGTCAGTTACGTATTAACTCCTTGATCCGCTGAGACAGCCCTAATTTTGCAATTGTTTGTTGAAATAGTTAATTTCAGTTTGAACTGAAAGATTCGTTCGCTCTTATCCGTTTTGATTTGACGTGAAGGACTTTTGAATTCTTGAGAAATATCAAAACATCTGCTGAAAACTGTGTAACGTAGCTAGACTTTCAAACTTGTAGTATTGACCACTGAGGAATTGAAGGTCAGGCTGATGAAACTTTGCAGGACAGCTATTGGTTCTATTCATAAGGTTACCCTCTACACCGCCAAAAATGAACAAATTTTATTTGTGATGGAAACGAACATTTCCATTTTTTAACATGCCAATAAACTTTGTGTTTTCTTGGTAGGTTTGGAGCAAGCTTAGTTAATATATAAGGCTTTATTAGCCCTTTCAGCACTAGTAACGACGTGACATGATGTGCCTCCGCCACAAGGAAACATACAAGGGTAGAGGTGTAATACGTGCTCTCTTTATAATAATTAATTTACAATTTCTAGAGCTGGCCATTTCAAAAATGAACGGATTACGTCACCAACAAAACCCGAAATGCAAATAATTTCTTTACTCACAATAGACACCCAGTTCTTTGAGTGCAATGTGTTTGAAATGGTATTCAAGCAGTCTCGCCAAGTCTGACGAAACTTATGCTCTCAATATATTTCCCCAGGGGAGAACATTCTTGAAAATGTAACGGCGGTTGTTTTTGGATTTCATTTTAAAGCCTTGCTGTCGCTAAAACCGATTGGAAAGAGCATAATGTACATCGTCTCTCAATACTTCCTAATTACATTTGCATAGTCCTGCCTTTTTGGATATTTTCATTCTGTTTGGTCATACATCGTTGCATAAAAGAGACATTCATGTCGGGACCAGATCGATGACTTTTTTTCTAAGTGGCAGTTCTTTTCATGTCATATACTTTAGCTTACTTATATTATAAGAAGAAACTACAAAAAGTCTTCGTAGCTCACTAGTTTTGACGACACAGTCTTCTCCTGAAAATTGTCTCAAATTTCGAAATGAGATGATTGAGAATCCTAAGGAAGCATCATGTAGCCTTGGTCCTAGGAACCTTCAACAACAAGTTACCAAACTCATTTTGCGTCGCGATCCTTAAAATGATATTCTGGTAATATGATGTAGTAGTCTTCCAACTGGCGTGTTGTCTGAGACCTATTCGAACAAAACTTTTCAATTGTATTTACATACAAAGTAATGTGTGACCAGGACTACAATGTATAGTGAAATATACCTTTTATGCTATATTAAGACAACATTATCCCACTGTTGTACAATTATTATTGCCTGCTCATTTTTGCTCAGGTATCTCAGTAATAACGAAATCTCTCAGGTTGTGCCGAGTTCCTTCCCGTAAATCCATGCAGCATTGTAATTAGTTACTTGCTGTGCCCATCCACTTATAATCTAGTGACTTAATAAAGACTTAGTATTTTAACGAAAGGGAGAAAGAGACAAACGTACGACAATTTTTTCTGATCCTTGTTAGAGGACTGTTTCTTGATTGTATAGGACTCCTACAGTAGGTGCAAAAGAGCTACGAGAAATACTACCAAATGATAGCACATTTTGCCATATTTTAGAGTTATCAAGAAAAACATTTCAAATATATGACTGTGTGGAAATTTAACAAAAAGAGCCATTTTGAGATTTTAAATATAAACATCGACGAATTTCGTGGAAAAAAAGTATTGTTTATGACAGCAACAAAATAACTCCTTGATCTACTCAGACAGCCTTGATTTGGATTAGACCTCGGTTTCTCACGCAGACGGCCCGGGTACCCATCCTTTCTAAGGCATGTTCTTTTTTTTTTAATTTTTTGTTATTCACTTTTGGTGGGGTACAAAGGTCATATGGGGTCAGCAAAGTTCAAATTGTGAAAACGTCGTAAAAAGTGATATATTCAAGAAGTATAAATTTGAGGGATGGGGCACCTCAGTGCAACAAAACACCCCCTCTCAGCAAGGAATCACTAAGCATATGGGTTTTCTGGTTCTTCAGCTAATAGAACCATTGTAAAAAGGCATTCAAATCTTCAAAGGGAACTTGTCATCGACGTCATTGTGACGTCTTCATTGTGTTATTTGAGACAAAATTTTACACATTTTAACCAAGATGGTTATCAAAAACATTTTTAAGAGATGCCAATTATACCTCCAAAACATACACCTTTTTGAGATAAGGTAGAACAAAGTGTTTATAACGCCGCCATTTTGGATGTGACCTAATTTCGGCTTTTTCCATTGGTGGATTTTGGTGATTATCTTTCTTAGGTACATTACACACTTCAGCTGATACCAAAAGGCATAAAACTCACTTGAAGGAATTTTTAGGGTCAAGCTCTATATTTACCCAAGTAATAATCTTTATCTACAAATTCTTGCAACATTTAGCGCTCTGATCTCTGTGCATGCACCTGGTATGTCAGATTTTCCTACAAAATTGCCATTTGTAATAAAGCTCAAAACTTTAAAGTTTTATAGCTGGTTACAAATGTACTATGATAAAGAGTGACAATGTGGATGGAAAATATTTCCATTCCTATTTATCTCCTTTAACTGCCATAATTCGCCCCGTTCTAAAGAAACCAGATCTTGATACATCTTTCCCTAATTAAAGACCTATAAGTAACCTATCGTTTATCTCTAAGATTACAGAGAAAGCAGTTGTAGAGCAAAGTATGACTCATACTAACATCGATGGTTAGCTTCCTTAATTGCCAGTCTGCATATCGACCATTTCATAGCACAGAGAGTGCACTTGTTAAGGTTTTAGCTGACGTTTTGCAGAATATGAACAAGAAAAAGGTCACTTTCTTGGTGATGCTTGATTTACGTGCTGCCTTTGATACTGTAGATTTATATTAATTATCAAAAACTCCTTGAAGTTTTAGCATTTGACTTTGGCATTGGTGGACAGGTGGCTACCTGGCTTCGTTCCTACCTCCTAAACCGTACATAATGTATTAATGTTAATGATTCACTTTCTAGATATTTCAACTTGAAATGTGAAGTCCCAAATGGTTCCTGTCTAGAACCAGTCTTATTTGTTCTCTATAAAAGTAAGCCTTTCAACATCTTATCCTCCCACCTCCCAAAGGCCCACACATATGCGGATGACACACAATTATACTTATATTTTCAACTTGAGGACAAGCTTTCTGAAACTGAAGCCACTAATGACATTCAGTGGTGTATTTCTGATGTTCGAAATTGGTTAATTAAGCGTAAGCTTAAGATTAACGATGGTAAGACAGAGTTCCTAATAACTGGCTCCCAAAGAATGCTTTCCAAGATTTCTATCAACTCCACTGTGGATGGTAATGCATGTATAAAAGCTGTAACCTAAGTCGGTAATCTTGGTGTATGGTTTGATAAGAATTTTTAGTTTGATTTTTATATTAGTAAAATTTGTGGTAAGTCTTTTGCCGAGCTATTTAGGATTAGACAAGTTAGAAAGATGTAAGAGTTTGGTGAACACTTTTGTAACCTGCGATCTTGACAATTGCAACGCTTTGTTATAAGGGCTTTCTGACAACCTTATCAACAAACTACAAAGGATTTCCAACGCTGCAGCCAGACTGTTAACCCTTTCCCCAAAGTTTTGTCACATTAAACCAATTTTGCATGACCTCCACTGGCTACCGGTTTTGTACAGAATTTGTTTTAAGGTAATCCTGTTAGTGTTTAAAGCGCTTAAAGGTGATCGGTCGTCTTGAAATATTGTTTGTGACGTCAGCCTTTTCTTGACATGTTTCTGAGGCGTCACTGTTCAACAGATACACCGTACAAGCGTGGTATAGCTAATCGGTAAGCAAGACGAGACGGCATGTAGCTGCATACCTACTAGGTATACCGATGTCATCATAGCTACTTGTATGGTGTATCCGTTCAACAGTTACGACTACAGAACATGTCAAGAAAAGGCTGACGTCACAAACAATATTTCAAGACGACCGATCACCTTTAACATTATGATTATTTGTCTTGTTTCCTGTCAAAGAGGGATGGTTTGAAGTACCATTTGCGCTCTGTTTCCTCCATTTATTTGATTGTCCATCGGTTTTCGACCTATTTCGTTGAACGAGCTTTTGCTGTGACTGGTCTTTGACTTTGGAACTCGCTTCCAGATAATCTCAGACTGTGTTCCTCCATTAGCATGTTTAAATCAAATCTTAAGACGTACCTTTTGAGACAAACTTTTAACGTATAGTTTTCTTACTTTTGTTTGTTTCTCGTCCTTATTCTCTTATCATTTCTTTTATACTGTACAGCGCAACATATTATATTTTTATAGTTGTGGCGCTTTATTAATTTTATAATAATAAAAAATAATAACTCCCCATCGTATTCCTCTATCATTTATCTTTTCTCATTCCTTTCCCTGTCCTCTCTGTTCTGGCCCACGTCGAGGTTCAGGTTGGGGCCCATCATCAGGTAAATTTTAGCACAGTCCTTTTCTCTACTCCTGTTTTTCCAATTTATTTGTAAAGTTTTAGGTGAAATTCCCTCTGTAGGTTCTCCACTAGCGAGCTCCTTCTTAGAAATACTGGTTACACACCTGTTATTCATTCATCAATGTACAACTTTTACTGAATTATTGATATTATACAGTAATCCACCTGCTCTTTTCGTTCAGGTTTTTAAATAATAACAAGATCTCTCTGATCCAGCCGAACTCCTTCCCGCCAAGTCTTCAATATCTGTAAGTCGTATCGTGCTTGCCATATCCATTTTTCATCTATGCTTTAGTTGTCTATTCGAAACGTGACTTTCTGATTTAACATAAACTTCATATTTTACCGAAATCGCGTATTGAAGAAAATACGACAAAAAGACGATACGAGTTGGTGGACGTCATATTCAGATTTCAGATTTCGTCAACATTTATTCGAATCAATTTTTCAGAAAAATTAATACACGCAAGTAATAAACATACAGCAGTATAAAAAGTCTGAGGGTGACTCAGGATTAACCCAAAAGAAGCTTCCTAGAGCTTGCAGTATGGGTCCTCCTCAAAAAAAAAAAAAAATACAAAACCTTAATACAAAAATTATTAATCAGCACTGGTAACAACAAAAGATAAATCAGCATTGTATGTGAATGAATATTTTTGCAATGGAAAGTGAGTTCCTGACTGTAAGATGTGAGTGAGTTTCATGTCTAAATTTAAATGATGATCTATAAATTTTTGGAAGGTTATTCTTAAACCACGAAAACATGAAAATTCCAACCTGGTAACGATAAATATCAAAAATAGGAAGAACGTTCAGATTGGCAAAACATTCACGAGTGGTTTCAAACTGCTGGTAATTAAGTATTAGTCGAAGGGCTGTCTTCTGGGGGATACAAAGGAATAAATCCAAGAAGTGCACGAACCACATCACAGAAGAGCACAATAATATAAATAAGGATTAATTAGAGTATTACACTGTAAAAAAGGTCTGGTCAAATTTGAACCGAATCTGATCAGAGAGGCACCGAACAGAAATCTGGTCAATTATTTGACTAGATTTGGTTCAGAAATGATCAGAATTGGTTCATTTTTGAACCGGATCTATTAATATTTTTTACCAGATTCCTGTTCGGTGCCCTTCTGATCAGACTTTTTTTAGAGTGTATAAAAGGTAACCAGTGTCTTACGAGGTAATTCATGTCGTAGTCTGGGAATGATTCCAACATTTTTGGAAATTTTCTTAAAGCCTCATTCACACGATACGACAATATCGCGTGCGATTTTGGTTGCGTGTGACTTGTCGTATGCAATCTTGTCGTTGCGTGTGAATGCATATTTTTAGTCGAATGAAAATTATCGCACGCAACAAAGTTGCTTGCGATTCTCTGAAAAAGTTGTGCGCGATCTGGTCGTTGGGTGTGAATGGATTTTTGCTAAACTTTTGTCGTGCACGACCTTGTAGTTGAAAGTTCATCACTGCTGAACTTATTGCATGCGATTTTTGGGCAGCACGACAACAAATAGCTATACAAAATGACAGACGTCGGTCAAAGTGAGAGTGGAGAGAGGAAGGATAGGTACGAACAACTAAGTAGAAACTAATGTTCCATTGATAGTGTGTTCATGTTGACTTAATTTGGTAAAAAGTTAGTTGTTTTCTTATTTCCCAAGGGATAAACAACTCGGGTAGTGTGCAAGCATATATGTATGCACTGCGGTCTGCGGAGGCGAGTGTGTGCCTCTTGAACCTGATGAAAGTAGGAAAGGGAGGAGCAGTAACTTTGACGAAGACCCTGTTATGACACTTTTCAAGGCTCTAATTTAGAATCAGTGCCCACAAGTCAAGGTTAGCGATGATGATTAGGGTTAAGTTTTTGGTGAGAATTTGCCTAATTGGGGTTTTGAAAAGCCATTTAGGCCTAGGCTTTAACCTATAGGAGTGACCCAAAATAATCGTGGTTAAATTTGAGAGTTAGGGTCAAGTCAAGGGTGAGATTAGGGCAAACTTACGATTTTCTGAAGACTTACGTCACTTCCGGGCATTGATTCTAAATTAATACCACATTTGAATTGGTTGATTTAGTTACGGGTATTCACTATAAAGCAATGGTTTTTGAACCAGTTACCCCTTTTCAATCTGAGCAGGGAGCTGGAAGACATGTCTTCCAGCTCCCTGATCTGAGCCAGCCTTTAACATTTACTTCCCTTTTTCAAAATATAACAAAAATGGTCGCTTAAATTGATTTTGACAGTAGGTCACATCAGGTGCAAGTCCATGGTTTTAAAAAGGGGGAGGGGCTCAACGTGTAAGGACGGAGTCTTTCTTGCCAGCGTAGAAGACTCGAAATTTTGACAGGAGGTGCACTTGGGCCCTTTTCAGGAAATATTAAAGGAAGGGTTTAAAGGGGCACATTGAGTTGGCTCACAAAATTCATGATTTTTTTCACACCAGTTGAGTTTTACTCACAAATTGATGCTAAATGGTCAAACTAAGAGATTCTGAATATCTGACACACAACTGAAATGGCAATGACAGGGTAATTAATGATTAATATCATTCATTTCAAATTTGTGACCAGACACTTCTTACCATTATGTAGTAATCATATGCAATACCTGTCCACAAAAACTAAAATTTCTCACATTTTCGGTAACTGTAGGAAGTGCAACATCAGTAATGAGGCTAATTAGAAGCATTGCCATGCAATGATTACCTTCAAATTCGTCTCAAAAATAATAGATGTCAACTCAATGAGCCCCTTTAAGCAAAAAATTAATTTTCATATGTGAAAGAGGAACGAAATCTACGCAATTTGGTAAACCTTCCATTCAAACCGGACATGTATTACTGGAGATATCGGCAAATGAATTTACTACATTTGTGACCCAAAGTGAGCTTGAAGCAAGCAACTGTTATATAATTCTCTCACATTGATAAGGAACGAATTGGGATAGGACCTCCCCATGGGGAATATGAAGTTTGTAATTTTCCTCTGATTCTCATGCAATCACATTCCAGTAACATGGGATTGTTGAGGAGAAATTGGATATAAAGTTTATAAAAAGACTGCTTATTAACGTGAGGTTATGACGTCATATGTGCTTGCTTCAAGTTCACTTTGTGTTTAAAATGTGACAAATTTAAGTACCCATATCTTGAGAACCACACATCGGATTTCAATGCAAATTTCACCAGATTGCGCAAAATAAGTACCTCTCCAACATATCAAAGCTCGATTTGAGCTTAGACCCTTCTTTAAACTATTTTAAAGGCGCTTTTTATGACGTATCTAGTAATCAAGATAAGTACGCAAAGAAACAATGCTATATGGAATTGTGAATTATTATGCAATGTGACCATTCCGTATATAAGTTTGGGACAAGATAGCATAGGCTTAAGGACTAAGTGTATTTATCCGTCAAAATGACTAAGACAGAAGGGGGAGGAGGTCTGTTGAAATTTAGAATGTTACAAGTGTTTACCTGACATCTGGTGACCAAGAAAATATACAAACTTTGTAGTGCAGCTAGCTTAGGGATCATGGCAAAATGGCATTTAGTGATCAAAAGGAGGATTGGCACCTGAGTCTTGACCCCCACACCGTCCCCGCTCGGCGCCTGCACAATCATAGGGAACTAGCGAAGAGAATTCCGGGTAGCACCAGATAAAGTAACTCGCAAAAATACACATTTCAATGACAAACAATCCGCAGTGAGGCTAGGCTAATGCCAGTCTAAGCCCTAATGCGGACAAGGGTGAAGCAAGCCGGGATTTGGAGTGAAAGAGATCGTAAGGGCCAAGCCCTCAAATTGGACACCGATGGTGCGTCCACGGTGCATGGGGTCCATATATCCGCCACTGGGGATACTGTGGAGGACTATTGCTGTGGTAGGCAGAGCTAGGGATGATGGAATTTAATAATTTCATCATAAACAATTACTTAAGCAAATATCCATTAATTAAAAGAAACGTCAACGAATACGCCACATCGTCCATTCTTCGGAAATTCTTTAGTTGCTTTGGATCTACCGTTGTCAATTCAGTTTTCAAGTTTTGGAAAGCGCCTTGGTATTTATTTTTTCCGCATGAGCCACGACTTTACTCATTTCCTTTTCTTCTTTTCTTTTGCTTTTCTCTTCCTCTTCCTTAAAGATAGACGTATAAATACAGAGCACCTATCGCTGATACGACGACTTTTTCGTTATCCATTGCACCACATTGAATAAAATCGCGCACCTTTGTCGTATCGTTTGAACGCAGAAATGATGAACTTGGAACGATCTCTTGAAATATGAAGTCGCGCGCAACCAAAGACAAGTCAGTCACACGCAACAACTTTGTGGGCCACGAATTTTGCTTAACTTGGCGTGAAAAATCGTGCGCGACCAAAAGTTGCATGAAAATCCATTCACACGAAACGATTTGTTTCTCGCGATGGTTGCGTACGACAGATCGCGTGCAAAAGTCGTATCGTGTGAATGAGCCTTAACAGTGTAGAGCCTCTTTCACACGATACGACAAGATCGTGTGCGATTTTGGTTGCGTGCGACTTGTCGTATGCAACCTTGTCGTTGCGTGTGAATGAATGTTTTTAGTCGAATGAAAAAGTTGTGCGCGATCTTGTCGTTGCGTGTGAATGGATTTTTTCTTAACTTTTGTTGTGCGCGACCTTGTCGTTGAAAGTTAAACACTGGATGTGATCGCTCCAAGTGAGATGCCTGTGCATATGAACAACGAGAAGCTTAACAGAGTTACTTAAAGCAACCTCATTCCTACAGAAATCAACAGTATGTACTGGATGTTCGGGCAGCCTATTAGGGGTACTAAAGAGAACTGAATCAGTTTTGTAAATATTAATTAATAACTTATTAACATAACGCCATTCACTAACCTTGTAGAGTTCAGCATTAACGTTGTATCAAAGTCGTGGCATAATCATGAGAACAGAAAATATTAGTGTCACGGGCGTATAAACAAACGTGGAGTTTGTCTCTTGCCTTGAATAAATCGTTGCTGTATATAATAAAAAGAAAAGGCTTAGGAACTGACCCTTGTGGAACTCCACAGTCAATTGGGAGGTGTCCTGATTTTGTCCTGATTTTTTTTTTACGAATGACGACAAACTGTTTTTTTTTTAGACAGATAGCTTTTAAACCAGCTAAGCGTATCACCCCCAATTACATAGTAATTTAGTTTTTTAGCAAACATTTGTAATGGAGACAGTCAAACGCCTTGGAGAGATCAAGGAAAGTACCAGAAACAATTTTCTATTTTCAAATGCATCAGTCAACATGTCAGTAAACTTTAAGAATGCATGTGACGTTGAACTCCCAGGCAAAAAGCCAAAACTGAAATCCTACAAATTTTATATCTTACTGAGAAACCATACAAGCAATCAAACATATACTTTTCGAGAATTTTCGAAAAGCAACGCAGCAGAGAAATATGTCTGTAGTTGCTAACGGAAGTTGCATTTTCATTGTTATATATCCGGTTAACTCGAGTAATTTTAAAGGCATGTGAAAAGTACCCTGGATGATAAATTAAAAACATAAAGTAAAAGATCAGAGATCAGATGAGCAACAGTTTTCACGACCTTTGCCTGGACTTTTTCAAAAGCAGGAGAGGAATGTTTAAGGCGGTACGTACGGCGAAGGATTTCTTCGCAATTTGTTTACAGTGACCTGCCCTAGTGACAATAGTATTGCTAAAGGGGGTTTACGTCAAGTTCAAGTAAACCTTATTAAGTACCAGTAATGGGAAAAATCAGCTCACAATAAAACAATAAGATAAAGGGGCATTCCGTGGTATTTTTCTTCGCGGGCGGGACATTTAACGGCACAATTAAAACATTAATTACTCGTAATACATGAATTACATGGTTGTGTAATATATTTCTTCAGAATCAGCCTCCCTGAAATAACCTTAAACTGTCTCCATTTCAGTAATAACATTAAAGGTCATGTAATTATAGCCTCGTTAGTGTGCGTCGCGGACGGGACAGAAAATGGACATGGATATTCAAGGGTTAAAGTGAAACTGGAATTGCTCTGAATGTAGGTAGGGTAGGGTGGGTTTGGTAGGCAAGTTATATTCAGAGTCCACTTTCCAACTAAAAATTTTCATGCAAATTTGAAGGGAGTACTCCTTAGACTGGGAAATTGATGTTCAAGAAAAAAAATTGGTGTTGCGGACGGAACATTCCCCAATGTCGCGGACGGGACAGCATTGATGTACCCAGTTTTCTGGAGGTCTCCTTGACCGAATTAATATGAACAATGACCAACAGTGTGGTCTCATGGGGTCCAAGCTTCCACTGTAAAAGAATATATGTTCAACCCCCACCCTGCCCCCTGTTGCAACCTCTAGGGACTTGTACACTGGTACCATGTCTCCATGACTAAATTAAGACCATGACCAGTAGTGTGGTTTCAGAGGGTTCAGGTTTTCACTTTCAAGACAACCCCCCAGCCCACCTCCACCCCTTCCTACCCTCTATGCTGGGCTTGCCACTTGTTTGAACCCCTGGGAACCCTGTACTAAGTAGCATGCATGCTGGCGTAAGATCATGTGCATACTGTCATTTATATGTATTTATATGTATACAGTATAGGCCTAGGCTAGTTTACTGTAGGCCTAGGTTAGGTTATTTATCTAAGTTTACGTGCATGAATCGTCTGCGATGTCACACACTGATTAGCAGTTTTGCGAATGTCCGCGTGTATTCGAACCTTACTCATGCTACTAATGTAAAGATGGTGGGTCCGATTCATTATTCCAGAAATATTATATAAACTAAGGGTCAAAACCAAGACGTGAGAATAATATGTCGACGGTCTGGTGTTGTGCCGTCCTAAAGATGTGAGGATCTAAAGGAAAGAAACTGTAAATAACAACAAACATGAATAATTATAATTTTAACCACAGCATGGACTGTGATTCTACACAATGGAGCTGGTCAACCTACTGTAGTGGTTAAGTACATTGGCCATGACTCACTCCTATTAATCTGTGCTTTGCACAAAATAAACTTAAAAAAGGCGGGTCCAGGTGTCATTATAGGCCTAATAGATGTACAGTGTGGACCCCATGAGGTTTACAGTATAATAACTGTCAAGTCTCACCTTGATTGAGGAATGATTTATGTGGAAGTAGGGAGTGGATGAAGGTATTGCAATGCGTACACTGTCATTGAAAAATGTCCCGTCCGCGACATTTTTCATTAATTGAATTAATTACACAGGTTAAATGAATACAGTGGAGAAAAGAGAGACTCGGGGGTTTTATATTGTAGTCAGTAAGAGAATCCTCAAAAAAACAAAAAATCAACCAATTATTGACTTATATTGAAAAGCGTTTCAAAATTGTCGCGGAAGGGACATTGCAATTTTTACTAATTAATTAGTATTAATTATCAGTACTGCATAAACACTGAAGTTGATTCATGATGTACCCTATAAAATGCTGAAGATTTCCTGACTACTTCTATGTCATTCCTCCTCCGTTCCACTCTGTATTACCAGAAATTGTAATGTCCTGTCCGCGAAGCTTTTCCCAGGTTCGTTTACTCTGTTTATTAATTAATTACCATAAGAGTATTTTTTCTAGAAAAAAATTTATAACTTTGAACTATGATTTGAACACTTGGATAATTGACCAACCACAGGCGGAAACTGCATTTGAAATTTACACATTCATGTCCAATTTACTGCGGAATGCCCCTAAATAAGAGCACAGAAAGAAGAAAACATGAAAGACATAAAATGATAAAAGGAAAAAGAATAAGACAGCAAAATAACATAGGCAATGAAATACAAAATGAACAAGTAAGAGCAAAATGCACATAGGAATGTAGTGATAAAAATCAGACTACCTAGTGTAGTTAAGATTAACTATGATAACCGATAAATAAAATAGAGATAAAAGAGTATGATCAAAATTAAAAGATTTTAGTTTCCTCGAACAATAAAGGCGAGAATTAAGCTTAGACACCATGATAAATCAAAGTTATCAGTCCAATTAAGTTTTTCGTTTAAAACAACCCCTAAGTACTTATAAGAGTGAACCTGTTCAACAGGAGAATTAGATATAACAACAGAATCAGGAGGACGTTTTCAAGTTCTGAAATCAATAACTAAATCTTTACTTTTACTAACGTTCAGTTGAAGAAAATTAACTTTACAGTATCCTACAATATTTATCAGTCTCATCTTCATACTGAGTTTAATCATCATTAGTAATGAGAACAATCAATGCAGTGTCATCGGCGAATTTCACGGTCGGACAAGAAGCAGTGCGAGACCTACAGTCTAAAGTGTAAAGGCTGAACAGGAAAGCGGCTTACACGGTATCTTGAGATGCACCTGTACTAGAACTCACAGTATTTGAATATGTTGAATGTAATCGAACTAGCTGAGAGCGAGAGGTTACACAGCTCACAATCAACCAGATCATCGGATTAAGCACGCCCATAGCCAATAGATTATTTGCAAACATATGCGGCTGAATAAGATAAGATAAGATAAGGTAAGGTAAGGTAAGGTAAGGTAAGGTAAGATAAGATAATATTAGGTCAACTTTATTAAACTCCACAAAGGGTAACTGAATGCTCGCATAAAAGAGAACAAACAACAATAGACAATGTAAAATTACAAAATCACGAAATATGTACATACAAACAACACTAAAATAATAAATAGAACTAAAAAAATGTATATAGGAGGAACTAAGAAAAAGTAAAACTATAAAACAATAGGAACCGACCAGGCAAGTATTAGCGTTTAAAAGTAAGATTATGGAATATAATACATTGAGGTATAAAAGAGGACGGGTGTTGAAAGCCGACGAGATGTCAAAGAACATTATTCTTGCTGAATTTCTACTGTTTCCCTGTGCAACTTTTACTTTGTTTCTCAAAGCGGCTGTTTTAGGGCCTAGGTGAAAGGTTACATAGTGGATAACTGTTTAAATATCATCATCACAGCTTCTGTCTCGGAGTCTAAAGGTACATTCGGGCCTTGCTAAAAACGTGTTAATAAGGGCCATGCCACTTGTTTTGAATTTAAGTGAATGTCCCGTGGCGACTTTAGGAGAATAAAGAAGTACCAGTTGATCCACTTGAAGAGAAGTATCCTTTGCCTTGGTATCATACGCATAATTATACCTTTCTTGAGAATTTCTAATATTTTCTCTAGCAAGTGACCAGAATACCGTAATACATGAAGATGGTATGTAGTTTAACCAACAAAACCCGAAATACAAGTAATTTTCTGACTCAAAATACAAACCTTGTTCTATGAGTATGATATTTTTGAAATGCTATTCAATCAGTCTCGTCAACTCGTACATGATTTATGTTCTCAAAACCTATACTTTCCTAGAGGATAACATCTTTGGAAATGTAACAATCGTTGTTTTTGAAGTTCATTTTTAAACATTGTTGTAGCCCAAACCAGTCGAATTAGATAGTGCTACAATGGAAACGTCTCTCAATGCCTCCTAATTGTATTTATGCAGCTCTGCATTGTTTGGACATTTCATTTTTCTTTGGTCGTGTAGCGTTGCATAAAAAGGGCTATCATATCGGGACCTTATCCATGTTTTCCTTCTGAGTATGCAACTCTTTTCATGTGTTTCATTTCTTAGCTCAGACGTTAGCTTATTCATATTATAAGATGAAACCTGGAAAAAGGTCTTTGTAGCTCACTAGTTTTTGCCGAAACAGTCTTCTCCTGACAACTGTCTCACATTTCGAAATGAGATGCTTAAGAATCCTTCAGGAAGCTTTCCGTAACCTTCTTCCTGTGAAATGTCAGTTAACAATTACCAAACTCCTTTTACATTCGTTTTTAACATCCTTTGTATGATATTCTCAGGCTGGCAATATAACGCAGTATAGGCTTTCAACTGGCGTGTTGCCTCGATCAGATCTATTTGAACATAGTATTTTCAGTATCATTTACTTGCCAGATTATACGAAAGAGGCCTACAATTTACATTGAAATATACTATTTGTACTGTCTTAAGCAAGCGCCATCTCATTATTGCGCAATAATTAACATTGCATGCTCATTTCTCTTAGGCTTCTCAGTAATAACAAGATCTCACAGATTGTGCCGAACACCTTCCCGCCAAGCCTTGAAAAATTTTAAGTAGTTGCTTCCTTGGAAAATCCATTTTTTCATTTATATCCTAATTGTACCTTGGAGAAGTGACCTTTTCAAGACCAAGCGTATTAAGAAAAGCAAAAAGGAGAGGAACATACGACAAGAACTGAATGCTATTTTCTGATCCTGGTTAGAGCACTGTTGCTTGATTGTCAAGGACTTTTACAGTAGGTAAAAAACGAAGTTTACTAGAAATGCCAGTTTAAATGATTTCATTATTGCCATATTTTAGAGTTATCATAAAAACAGTTCCATAGATACGACTGTATGGAAATTTTTACAGTGCAATTGACAATAGATTTGTTAGTATGAATATCACCAAATCGGTTAACATAACAATACGGTATGATGTGAACTAAATGCTAACTTCTTGATCTACGGTAATAGTTCGATTATGAATTTTATTTTTACTTGAAAGATTCTTTTGATTCTTTCCCGAAGGCGAAAGCAGTCCATGAAATCACTCTGGCGAGTGTATGTATGTGGGTGTGTGCTTGTGCGTGTACGGGTGTTTGCAACACTTGGCTTGTAAACACGATATCTCAAGATAGCAATAATGGATATTTTTTCTTGGTACATAGAAGTATCATATAGAGAAAAAGAACCCAATTGCTTTTGGTGGCGGTCAAAGGTCATGTGAGGTGACCAGAGGCCATAAACGTAAAACATTGTTAACACGATATCTTTAGGTTTGAAGCATGGATACTCTTCATACATTGCATGTGGATGCGTTATAGAGAGAAGATGAATACTATTGGTTTGGTAGAGGTCAAAGTTTATCCGTGGTCACCGGAGGTGAAAATACGAAATTCTTAAAGACTATAGGTAAGAGAAGGGTAGGCAGTGCACTATCTGACCTTACACTCTGTCGGTGAACCTTGGAAATTTTTTTCAGGAAAGGCCCGAAATCATCGTGCGTGATTTCATGCGAAAGATATGTTGGCGTTTTAACTTACTGACCTGGTGTGAAACTTTTGGAAGGTTGCCCTTACTCGAAATCCAGATATGGGCCAGATATGAAATTCCATATATGGGCCAGATATGGAATTTCATATCTGACCGATATCTGCTGCAGATATGGGATTTATATCTGGGCCAGATAAAAAATTGGGCAGATATAACCCAGATCTACGCAAGAACCAGATCTTAGCCATATAAAGTTTTATCTGGATCAAGTCTTTATATGGTACAGATAAAATTTTATCTGGACCAGATATGATCCTTATATGAGCAGAATATATTTCCATATATTGCCCATATCTGCACCAGATATGGAATTTATATCAGATCAGATAAAAAGTTGGGCAGATCTTAACCAGAACCAGATCTAAACCATATATGGCCAGATAAAGTTCTATCTTGATCAAGTCTTTATATGGCACAGATAAAATTGAATCCGGACCATATCTGTTGTAGTTATGAATCATAGTTAGGACTTATAGTCCACACTCCTCATGGAGACACTGCTTGGCAGGCCAATGCAAGTGTTCCCGCAGCACCTTGAAAAAAAAACAAGGCAATCTTTTAGATTTCAGCCTTCTAGTAGGCATTGAGAGGTTGTCGGGAAACTAGTCTAGATAATTGCAGACCAGTCTTGACAGCACAAGTCAACGCTTCGAGTCACTCAAGGGTTCGTTGCTTTAGCGTATTCCACGTAATTCGTGGCGATGTTGTTTTCCCACGTGAGTGATTCCTCATAAGCAGTCCGGTGAGGAACTGCATTTGACTTTGCATATCGTAGCGAATTCTCTTTTAAACTCTTCCTAGAGATGTGAATGTATCGATCTATCTATCTATCTATCTATCTATCTATCTATCTATCTATCTATCTATCTATCTATCTATCTATCTATCTATCTATCTATCTATATATGTATATATATATATATATATATATATATATATATATATATATATATATATATATATATATATATATCAATTCACACACAGTCACAATTGGTGCAATTTGACACATAGAATTTAAAGAAAAACGTCAAGGGAATTCGATTTCAAAAAATGATGCAACAGTTTACATGACTTTTATGACGCAATTGACGGCACAAAAACTGCGCTGCATAAGGACCCGTATCTAGATGTGGAATTGATGTAACGCTGAGGTAAAGTTATCTTAGCAACTTCATGAAAAAGATTACATCATAATACCCGTGAAGCAAACAGAACACAAAGGGCGAACCGTGTTCGGAGCTTCGAGGCGCATCGTTGGCCAATGTACACTCGTGCATATGCGCGCGCGTGTTTTAGCTTCCCGACATAAACCTCAGTTCTGTTTGGGGGCAAAAGGAACCCCAGTCGACGCGCTGTACAGAACAGCTATGCACATGTATGGAGAGTCCGTAACAAGCGCCTCTATCCTCTGTGTGCTGTTCAGTGAAGGTGTTATTGCGAATGCTAGGCAGTCACAGAGCGACCAACGGGTCAGACGCGCTGCTCTAGTATCGTAGCACAGGTGTTTGCAATGATGTAAATTCTAACAAGTGTTAGCAAGCACATGATTCGATGTGTGGAACGATGGGTGAGTGCCTCGCACAGTAGTTCTATTGACCGTTCCGCCAATGACGTCACGTCTTGAGATGCGCTCACATACGTTTTTTCGCTTTCGGATTTCAGATGGACCGAGCCTGGCCTGTATTTGGGAATTTACATGGTCCTATCAGCTCTTTGGTCGAATTGCGGTATATATGAACGTAGTTAAGTCCGGAAAACATTCGTTTTATTTCAAGCTGTACCCAAAGATTATTTACGGAGAAACTTACTTTGGCCGTGTCATACCCACTTTAATGATCTTTATAATTCGGGTAAACAAGCGTCTTTATAGGAAGATAATTTCACGATAATTTCTGGCTTTCCCTAAAAATGTGCAAAGCTCACCGACAGAGTATAACATCAGATAGTGCACCACCTACCGTTGTCTTACTTGAATTTTACTTCCCTTTTCTTCGGAAAATGGGACGTAGGTTAGATACACGAAAAATGGCCTTGTTAATTCAAGGTTTGAAAGTAACGGAAAATCAAGGAGGTACTAATAAATACTTTCTTCATTACTCCACTGAAAGCAAGAACATATAAACCTATGTTTCGAATGACGGCTCGCTACTGGTGGAGTTGCTGCCATATCAAATATAAGCGAAACAACAGAAACCGATCTAGCTTGGTCATAAGAATCAGCCTTCCAAAATATTCACATCAGGCAAGTAAAAACGCCGACATTTCTTTCGCGTGAAATCACGCACGATAGTCAGTCGGGCGTACCTGTTTTTTCTGTTGTTTCGTGCAACACAAAAGGGGATTACTGGGGAACACCATAGAAAGGAAGATTATGGTTTTCTTATTACGAAATGCTTTTTCCCCACGTTCAAAAAGTGCGCAGCAACGAAAAAATAGGCAAAAATAATGCCGAAGTTTCATTTTAAATCCACCATGATCGCTAGGTCACCAGCCAATCACGAAACAGGAAGGGAGGAAACTGACCAATGACAAGGCAGTGACATCCTAGTTACTCGGACGAAGCAGACGACAAAATGGCAGCCCCCATGTCAAACGTCGAACCCGGTGAAAATCCAGAGTTTTGTGCCGTACATATTGTTTTCAGTGCAGAAACCAACTTCAAAATCTTCAAAAAGTTTCGTGAGAAACGTTTGTAGGTTATGGGACACAGTGGAAACTCTTCAACTGTCCTGAAGCCGAAATTGTCAACATTACGGCTACGAGACTTGGTTTAGACTTCAACAACATCGGAAAATGCCTCAAGTTCCCCTTACAAGTACCCGTTGCACGAAACTTCAGGTACCACCGAGAATGTTATCGTTGGTTTTGCGACAAGAGCAAAATTGAGCGAAAGAAACGTTCACTCCTGAATCAAACCAGCGAAGGTACATATATCTAATTTTTGTTAAAATTTTGAGTTTGTAAACTAACCGGCCAGCCCTTAAATCAGCGGCGTAGGAAGATGTTTGATATTGGGGGGGGGGGGCAGACAAGATGCGATTTCTCGACCTTGAACCCCGACCCTTTCCACACTCCAACTTAATATTTGCTCAAAGTAGTATATTTAAAGAAAAAAGAAACAACAACAACACTTCAGCACTGGTGTAGCTAAGATATTTTTTGGTGGCTCTTGAGGCTGGGTTTCAGTTTCAGTTTCAGTTTATTCTGTTTACCTCTCTTGAGGTGCGAGAATCGTAATACAATATTTACAAAAAGTTGCAAAAAGGGAAAAAACAATACAAGTTTACAAAATTCACAAAATAAGAAGAAAGAGAAAAAAGAGAGAAAAACAAGAAACATAAGTATGACCTGGGAAGCTTGGTAGCAAAAGACCTATGCCACCAGCCTAAACAGAAAGGTGAATTAATTAGCTAAAGGATTTCATAATAACAATTACAAACTTAGTGAGATTTCTGAGAATGGATCTTTTTCTAGTCTGAAAGAGTTGTCTCATTTTAATTGCATTTGAGTTAACTGTAAAAAAACGTTTTAAGAAAATTTTTCTTTCCTTCTGAAACCTATTACATTCAAATAAGTAATGAAATTCATCCCCTAGTTTCTCGGTACTACAATAATGGCAAATTCTTTCGTTAAAAGTGATGTTGAGAAATCTTCCAGTGACAACAGGGAGTTTGTGATTAGCACATCGGAACTTGCACAAATTTATACAGTCTTTAATAGGTAAGCAAACAAGATATCTTTCTAGTTCTAATTTTGTCTTAAAAATACGATAGTTCTTGCACTGGGAGTTATTGAACACTTCTGAGAGCCAATCTTGCTCATACATATCAGAAAGTCTCCTGTTAAGTGAATTTTTAAGCCAATTAATGTCAATAAGAGTTTCATTATTATTAGTCGCAAAATTCCAAACATATGACATACCAGAATAATCAAGAATACTTTTAACCTTTATGATCCATCCAGAACTATAAATACCTTTCTCATGCAGGGTTCTTAAGAGGTTATACAAAGTGTAGGAAAGCTTATATTTACTACCATTAACGATTCTTGCCCAAAAAGTGACCATTCTTACTTCAACTGTCTTAATTAACTTGTGTCTACCCAATTCCCCGTAAGCCATGCAATTGGCAGTATAATTATGAACTTTGAGAATTTTTTTGCAGAATTTCATATGAAACGATTCAACTTGCGAGATATCTTCAAAACCCCAAACTTCACACCCATACAAGAGGACAGGAAGAACAATTTGATCAAAAAGTTGTAACTGTATGTCAAGGGGCAACTGCAAGTCATAGGACTTAGCCAAGAGACTATAGAGGGCACCTCTTGCTTGGTTGACTTGCTTTTTCTTAGCTTTATTAAACTTATTATTATAATTGAACACAGTTCCTAGATAGGTGTAGTCATCAACAATTTCAAGTACAACATTATCAAATTTAAACACAGGCCTTTTTCTTACTTTACCTTTGGAGAAGATTACAACTTTCGTTTTACGTGCATTAACTGTTAGTTTCCATCTGTCACAATATAACTTAAGTGCATCTAATGCAAGTTGTAGGTCACGATTATTTTCAGCCAGCACAATAGTATCATCAGCATACAGGAGGCAGAAAAGTCTAAAAAACACTTCGACATCATTATTACTTAAGTGGCATTTCACAGATTCTGAGAGCTTAGTTAAGCCTTGATAGTACTTACTGATGAATAATTCAAAGTCATTTAAATACAGGGCAAACAAAACTGGGGAAAGGTTTTCACCTTGTCTGACCCCAACATTACAAAAGAAATAATCAGACTGCTGATCGTTGTTCTGGACAAACGACTTTGCGTTTTGATATAAGTTACGAATGACGTTCAGAACTTTACCATTAATACCATAAGAAATTAGTTTGAGCCATAATGACGCTTGATTAACTAAATCAAAAGCTTTTTTATAATCTATGAATGCACAGTAAAGCCGGCTTCTTTTCATTTGATAGAGGTCTATAACTGTATGCAGAACAAAAATGTGATCAATGGTAGAATAATTACTCCTGAACCCAGCTTGCCCGTCCCCCAATATCCCCGCATATTGCAAATAAGTATGAATTCTGTCATTAAGAATAGCTGTAAAAAGTTTACCCAAGCAACTTAATAAAGTAATACCTCGATAATTATCGACATCATGAGGTGAGCCTTTGCCTTTGAAAATTGGTTTAACAACACCAATAGTCCAAGTTGTTGGAATAATCCAGTATTAATTACTAAATTAAATAAAGAAGTGATTAAGTTAACAACAGAAACTGGGCTATTCATCAGAAACTCATTTTTTATCAAGTCAATGCCAGGAGCTTTATTATTACTTAACTTTTTAATCTGATTTACCACTTCAGAAAAATCAATAGGTTTGTTCAATTCCTCATTGATTGAAGAAGGACTTGGGCAAGGTATACTATCATCGTCATTTTCACAACACGTCTCATGCAAATTTTTGAAATGGGCCAAGAATGTTTCAATTGGAATATCATTTACTGGATATACTGACTTAGTATTACTACTTGCCTTGTTAATTAACTCCCAATACATTCTTGGATTTGGACATTTTAAATTCCTTATTTCATTATGGAGAGCGTCATAATAGGTACTCTTTGCATTTTTCAGAACTCTTTTATACTTAATAGACATAACTTTTAACTCATTCTTAGTGACATCACTTCTAGTTTTACTGTGAATTCGTTTACATTTGAAATAATCCTCCCTTGCCCTACTACAGTCACTATTAAACCACTTGTTACTTGCCTTCGTTTTGACTTTACTGCGATTCATGCAACAATTTTTCACAATACCAATTTTTTCAGCATTGCTTAAGAACAGATTATTAAGTCTCTTAATTTGCTTGTCCATACACTCCTGAGAAAAATAATTCACATCAATATTAACCAGATCACTATCAATAGAAGCAATTTCGTCATCATCAAAAGAGTTAAGGAAAACTTCTTTCTTTTCAACCTCCCATACAATTCTTTTCCTTTGCTGGGTACAAGACATATCAAGGGGCCGTGCGTTATGCTCCAAAAGGGAATTACAACACTTCTGATGTGCCGCTACCCTTAATGTCAACGAAATTGGACTGTGCTTATCAGACAGCAAAGGGTCAAATACATCGACACTAAAATTTTCGATCATTGGGAACAATTCAGGGTGAAGAAAATTACATAATCTACACAACTTTTGCCTCCACAAGTTAAATTACCAATTTTCAAGTCCATACCAAAGCGACCATTCACAATATGTAAATCACAATTTTTGCACAATTCAACAAGTCTGTGACCGTTATTGTTCGTTTCCTTTATCTTTATTATGCCTTGAAGTGCAAATACCTAGGGCATCTAATTCATCCTTTGAGTTTAAAATTCATATCTAAGATACTCATACCACCTTGCTGGAAGACGAAAGTCTTCATAAGGAATGAAGTCATCTAAAACACCGGTTGCGTGCGTTTAAAATCTCCGATTAGACAAATCAGAGCATTATGTTGTGTCTTGAAAGTAAAACAATCATGGGCGATATTATCGAAAAAATTTTGATCAAAGTACTTGGACCCCTCATGGGGCATATAGACAGCACCAAGAACTATGGGGACACCGAAAGCTTCTTCGTTAAAATTTATCCAGAGAACAGTTTCAGCAGTCATTTCGTTAACAGGAACGTAACTATTTACGTTGATCTTGTTAGTAATAAGGACCGCCAATCCATGTACTCCACCATACTTGAGGGTTGACACCCGCTTTAAACATATAATATTATATTCAGGGAAATCCTCGGAGTTAATAAAATCTGTTTTCGTTTCAGATAAGCAAGCTATGTCGAAGTTTTTAATATACTCACAGAGAATTCCAGCTTCTATTTTGGTCTTGATTCCACAGACATTTAATCCGAGAATGTGAACATTTCTCATGGGAATGGAAGAAAAATACGTATGATCGTGAACGTTAACAGCTCTAGAGACATGATTTAATGTAACTTTACCGGCGACGACATCACTTGTGGCTGGGGCCAGCCTGTCCTACAGCTCTAGATAGGTCCCAAGCTTCTTGAGCCGGTCATCATCCCAGTGTAACTTCGAAACATCAGCACAGGAGTTAATTACTATTTTTACTTCTTCTTCATTTTTGTTGGCGTTGGCTCTCGTTTACTATCTAAGCGGAGCGCCACCATAGGTTGGCGCGGAGCGTGCCAAGAAAATTTGAGATTTTAATACATCCCAGATCGCCGGAAATGGCACTTGCCGGCCTTAATAGCAGCCATCAAGATGTGCCCAATTTTTTTGTAAGAAAAATTTTGTGAAGGTTGATCTGAATTTATTCTAAAAACACATTAAGTTTGCACCAATCTATCCGAATTTATTCCAAAATTATTCCAGAGTGGGAGTTATCCCCCAAAGCATGGATTTCAGTGGATTAATTGGGACTGGAAGACTAGCCAGAGTAGAGTCTATTATCAAGTTGAGTAAAGGGTGGCGCCCAGAATTTGCTCGAAAAGGAGGGGCGGCGGGGGGCCAGCGGAACCCGAAGCGTCGACAGCTCCCTTGCCGTTTGGGCATTGGTTGACCGTGGGAAATTTGAAGAAAACCTGTGTTACTCTAGACCCCATGTCATTCGGGGCATATATTGCATTAAAAATTTTGGTGGTCTGTAAAAGCTAGAAAAAGCATGAGTTTTCCCGCGTTTCTTTTAAATGTTTTTTCCCGGAATCTAAAGTGAAAAATTGCCAAAAGAGCGCCGAAATTTTTTTTGGATAGGTTTTTACAAAAAAACATATGTAATCATTAAGAATAAAAAGAAGTAAAGAACATCGTTCTAGGGGTTTGACCAGGTTTGTATACCATATTTGGAGATTAAGTAAGACATTGGTAATTCGAAAAACCATCATCCCGACTACCCGATGCAAAAACCGAGCTGGCCCAAACATTTGCCTCCCATGAGTCCCCCCTCACCAACCTGAACGTAACCACATGACACACACACAAGAGAATAGTAAACTAAGCTTTGAGATATTGAGATGAATTTTGCGACCTCGTCTACATAACTACTTTTTCTCTAACATTTTACTTGGAAAGGTGGAAAGGACTTGCGCTCATCTAGCTATTGTAGAATGGAACTATTGAAGAAAACCAGCGGTTCTCCTCTATAGCGGCGCGCAGCGCCGCCCCGAAAACTTTTTGGGTTTTTTATTAGAGAAATTCGTGCTCATGAGAGCCCGCAAAAAACGTTGGTTTTTGTAAACGGAAACTGATTGGACTTTTTTTCCGCGATTTTTTTTGGGGGGGGGGCCAAAATGACATTTGGCCCCCCGGCGAGACACATTGGGGGGCATGGCCCCCCTGGCCCCCCCCCCGGTTCCTACGCCACTGTAAATTAGATGAAAACAAACATGCTAGCCAGAAAGTGTGCAATCAATGCACTGTGTCAGCAAACTTATACCTATTCGCCATAGTACCCCTGATAGTGTTTGCAGCAATACCTCGTAGTCCAGTGCCCTAGCAATACTGCCTTCAACAGGGCGGCCCACCCGCGTGGCCCCTCTTTTGCACACCCTGCCCCTATTCCTCAGGATTTTGAAAAGTTTCCTTTGTGGTTTCCTGGTGTTGATGTGTTCCCCTAAAAGAAATAAAAGTATATGGGATTGGGGTGGACTGGGGTACGGACTAACCACCAGAGTTACATGCGTGTCGCTGGTATTACAAAGAATTGAGGTTATGTTTGCCATGGCAGACTTCCCGAGTGCAGCCGTTTTTTTTACATATATGGCACATGATGCTCTTGTAGTTAATCTCTGCCCTGCCCCCCTTTTCAATGAAGCTAGGTTTTCTGTGCAGTATTGTTGTACTACTAAAATTCCAGTGTATGTGGGATGGTGCACTGATTGTACTGTAAGTTAATAAACTGACTAACTCTTGAGCGTTGAATTTTGTATTTTTTTTATATCTCATTCCCGTTGTAACTGGCTGAACTTGTAAACCGGGTTGAAAAATATTTAACTAATTTTGAGCACTCGTTATATCGGGCAGGAGCTTTAACCAAACAAGCACCTCTCTTTGTCAGAGTGTGTGACTGCCGAGCTCAAATTCTTGAATATAAAAGACTCATGAGTAGGCAAAATGAAGTATTTGATCATTTAAAACACCGTTATAAACTGTGATCCTCCTTGAATTCTGTTAAGTAAAGGTATTGGGGCTGGTTAAGTCCCCCACTAATCTGGAAATTAAAGACCATCTCGTTTGCCATATGTGATTTTAGTAAGTTTTGGTTTTGGAGCTCATTCTTCCAAAACTGCAGGGAATTTACAGTACATGGGTGTTTGGTATTGTGTAATGTGTTGGGAGGGGGGGGGGCTACGTGTTGAAACGAGGTGCTGGGTCAACTGTGGCTTCTATTTAATTATTAAAGAAGAGGTGCCTCCTAATTAAGTTTTGGGTTTGTTGCTTTGGTGAGGATGACTAATATTACCTTTTTTTCCAAAGCAAACAAGCCCCTTGGTTTGAGCCGGGAACCTCATGCTCTTTACTGTTTTGTACAGACCAGTAGGACATAATAATTTCCATTTATTGCCTTAAAGATAATAAAGTACAATAGTTTATCATCTATTTTCTTTGTATGAATGGTTGAAAGGAACTGAGGGATAACACTGGGAAATATTTGTTTGAGGTTCCTTTTCCGTACCTATAAAGCTTTGCATCATAAGCAGTTTAAAAAAAAACAATATTTCTGGCCAAAATGATAACATCCCATTTTAATGATGCAAATCATTCTAGGGTGTTTTTTTTTTTGAATGTTAACTGGGTCCTACTTTAAGCATTCCAGGCTGTTAAGGTGACATGAGAATTCATGTCAATAGGCCACTTACTGAACTGTTTTTTGGGACGTACATTTTTTTTGCCATCTAGCAGAAAAGTTCATAGTGCCTATGTCCACATATGTGCAAAGTGACAAATATAGAGAAGCTTTCACAAGTGCGTAGTTTCTTTTTGGCAGTTCAAGTAAATCCCTTTTTCCATGGTAAGAGTATACTAGTCAGCTAGTCACCCCCCCCCCCCCCCACCCCCCCCCCCCCCCACCCCCCCCCCCCCCCACCCCCCCCCCCCCCCACCCCCCCCCCCCCCCACCCCCCCCCCCCCCCACCCCCCCCCCCCCCCACCCCCCCCCCCCCCCACCCCCCCCCCCCCCCACCCCCCCCCCCCCCCACCCCCCCCCCCCCCCACCCCCCCCCCCCCCCACCCCCCCCCCCCCCCACCCCCCCCCCCCCCCACCCCCCCCCCCCCCCACCCCCCCCCCCCCCCACCCCCCCCCCCCCCCACCCCCCCCCCCCCCCACCCCCCCCCCCCCCCACCCCCCCCCCCCCCCACCCCCCCCCCCCCCCACCCCCCCCCCCCCCCACCCCCCCCCCCCCCCACCCCCCCCCCCCCCCACCCCCCCCCCCCCCCACCCCCCCCCCCCCCCACCCCCCCCCCCCCCCACCCCCCCCCCCCCCCACCCCCCCCCCCCCCCACCCCCCCCCCCCCCCACCCCCCCCCCCCCCCACATGGGCATTCACAATATAGGCTGTTTGGTGTTACTTGGAAACCTAAAACACTTGATGACCAAATTTAGTTGTAGCTAATGAAAAATACTTCACATCAAATTAAAAGACTTAACTTAAGACACCCTATAAAAACTTCCCCTTTGGGTAGAGGGTATCTTTTCTCAACCTTCCCTCCAACTTTAGCATATCTTTTTTAAGTATGAACTTTTAACTTTTTGACAAAATGCAACAAATATATCCTTGTTTTTAAAGAAAATGTACAAGAAATGAGAATAAAGGGTATTGTAAAGATGAAAAAAAAAAAAAGGGGTATAAACAAAAAATTTTTAGGCTGTTTGTGCTTATTTGAGAAAACCCACAAACTTCGCATGGCCAAATTCAGTTTTGTAGCTAATGTAAAACAATTCACATGAAATTCAAAGAACCCCTATAAGAGTTCTACCTCGGTAGAAGGTAACCATATTCTCAACCGTGCCTCCAATTTTAGGCATACTTCTTTTAAGTATAAACCTTTTACGTTGTTGATAGGTCCAACAAACAGCATCCCTCAATTTTTAAGAAAATCACAAGAAATATGAATCAAGACAATATAAAGATACAAAAAAAGATATAAAGAAACTTAAGGTGAAACCGTCAGATACATTTTCATGTTAAAATAAAAAGTTAAGTGAAACTGGGTGTCCCATGTTAAACTTTTCAATGAGAATACTTAGAAATTCTTCCACATAAGAGATATCGAGTACTGACTCTTACACTGACTAGCCATACTCTACCCCTCCAAACTAAACTCTTGTTTTAATCTGTGAAACTTTCAGTTAATAGCAAAAGTGCTGAAAACAGGAACAAGAAAAGACACCTTTCAAAAGTGGCATATTAGGAAAATGAAGGTCCAGCAAAACAGTTACACATCCCATTCAGTTTTAAATTCAAAGTCCTTTATCTTGTTGACCAAGCGAAGAACTCCTGGCTGAATATGGTTCTTCTTCCCACCTTTTTCCTTGACAGACTTACTTCCAGTCTGAGGGTTGATCCCAAAGAAACATCTGTAATAAGAGGAAAAAAGAAACATTCCTAACTGAACAAACATGGACATTTGAACACCCCAAAAAATACGCACACAAACACTTCAAAAATGAGAGAGTTCTTTATGTTTGTTACACAGTGATGCCATTTTCACAACAAGTCTGGTAACAAACAAGATTTAAAGCAAATAAGACCTGGTACACAGTGGAATTTCAGTGGACTAGGGTATGCCTATCAGAAATTACCATTTTAGAATTTATTATTTAACCCAACCCACTCACTATCATGCATGGTATTTGTGACAAATGTAGCACAACTCTAGACAAAAGTCAACATACCATCTATGCCACCCAACAGAATTTTTTTCCTAAGAATTTGCTTGCAACAAACCTTGAACCATTTTCAAAAATGACCACATCTAGTGGTGAATATATTATAGAAGATGACAAACGACTCTAAAAAATAATTGAGTTTACCTGTTAATGTAAACATCCCCATACAAAAAAGTGACTGAAACTTATTCTGTTAAAGGATCATACAGTTACTTACAAACTAAAGTCCTGCCATAAATAGGAAGAACCTTTGCCAAATAAACTGCTGGCAAGGCTATGAGCTATCAAGACGAGGGCCACTTGTGTTTCAGATTAACTTACATCAATGCCCCCAACTACATGTATTTATCACTTCCTATGGAAGACACTCACCTTTGAACAAATTTACAAAGCACAGCAGCTTTTTGGTAGATTGAACATGAAGAATGAGCTGTACCACACAACAAGAGCAGCCAATGGGTTGTCAACTTTTGTAATCACTCTCGTCCCAACTGAAACGTGAAATGGTTTGCTTCAAGTGGCTGACCTAGCAAGAAAAGGGAACATAAAATGCCCAGCAACATTCACAGTACAAGTAACAACTTAGCTTCTTTAGTGTCGCTTCTAAACATCCACTTTGCCCTTAAATTCTTAAACACCCATACCTAAATTCATGGTCCAAAAGTCTGCCCAAAGGTTACATCAAAATCCATTTAAACAATGACTGATGAGCAGTATTATGAACAACCGTGGACACAGCAGCAATACAGAGGGTATCAAAGACTTATATTGAGGCTGGTTCCTGCTTTTAATACAGGATGCATGCAGCAAACATTGTAGTAGCCAAAAGCAGCAGGACAGTTTGGGAATAAAAATATACTGAAAATCAGTAGGCTACTTCAAATGGGGTACTATGAGCTTTGACCTCTGTTACAAGACCATCACCATACATCTCATATAGATAAGAGAGCATTTCATGTTCATTCTATTTACTCAGCACTTTCCCGCAATAAAAATATGACCATTAAAAAGACATACAAACCGGGCTTTTTAAGTGATTCATATAGGAATGCAACAAATTGTGACATTCTATCTTGTTCTGTTCTTGAGATAGGGCAATTTATTTTCAAGTACAGCGTCTCTCCATTTTCCAAAACGATGACTTGTAGCAAGTCTGTGATGCTCTCATAGGGTCATAAGAAACAACAGAATCATTTTGGGGCAATTTCTGACTTTTTTATACGCTCAATATTGGAAAATTTCCATTCAAAATATTTCTTTTAAGTTTATATATCTAAAAAAGATGAAGTCCATTAATTTTTTATAAATTTAAAAGAAGATCAATGAAAAAATAAAATGCTTTGTAATTTGGTACAACTGTGGATTTTTAGGACATTACAGACTTGCTTCAAGTCATCAACTGAAAATCTTTAAATGCTAGCATCCTAATACAGTAGCTGTTGAATCTTTTTGTATACTGCTTTAAGAACTTATTTCCCTTCCTTGGTCTTCACAATTAAAAGAAATCTCCTGCCCTTGGTTTTGGGGTTTTGAGACCTTTAAATTGTATTCCACAATTAACTATGGTGTACTTTTCCAAACTGTTTGAAGAAAGTAGGCTTATCTTCTTGTGAGAGTTTACACAAAATTATACACAGTACTTACCCATGGATACATTTTAACTACTGTTATGGACTCAGTAATTAGTCACCTGACGGTTCTAACCTATTTTTGACTCACTGAGACAAGTTATTAAGAAGTATTAAGCAATTAAAACTGATTTTTTTTTTACTGTTAATGTGGGAACTTACAAAACCTTGTGTAGTCTTTAAGGCCTCCAAAAACCACAGTTATTTTCCCCTCCTTGTGATGTGAGAGTGATGAGGAAAGTGACTCAACAACCTGAAATGATTTCTCAGAAAAATTCCCTGATCTGAACAAATCTAATTTGAAGCTAAAGTCTGTACTTAGCCTAGCTTACCAATTGCAAAAATGTAAGTTGTTCCAGGAAGATCCATGTCTTCACAGCTTTCTGGGACCTGTAATGACAACATAAAGATTTCCTTGAAGGGAATTTATTGCATACAGCACTTACTGCAATATCATAACCAACCTATTTGAAAAAAAAATAGGCACAAGCACTGAACTGCATCTAGCTCTTCAAATCAATTTTATGGGCTGTGACTGCATTGGTATAGGTAGCAGTCTTTAACATACTGTGAAGATATTTCCTGGGAAAGTATTTCCTGGCCTGGTGGGAGACAATTGAAAATCTAAGAAAATATCAGAAAACATTGGAAAATACAAGCAAAGTGAAAAATAGAGCTCTGCAAGCACATGCTACACAGGATGTAGGCCTACATGAAATGTTATGTACCACTCAGTAAACTCATCTATGGGAGACTACTTGTGCTGGTTGTTTTAGTAATACCAAAGTTTTAATGGAAGAAAAATACTGGTGTAATATAGAAGCACACTGTAACAGATCTGAGAATTATCTGCATGCTCAATTACAGGGAGTCATGGCAGTGACTTGATTTCCAAGATTTCCAGTGTGCAATACAACAATTAAGGGGAAATAACATTCCTGTCATGCCTAGATGTGTTCTGTAATCTTTTACATATGCTTTCATATTTCTTAACTCAATACTGCAGTTATGTATGGGCTTCAATCCAAATGAAAATTGATTTGGGGGTACAAGATTACAGCTGGCTGAGTTTGCAGTCTTTTTTGCAATGTACAGGATAGCATGCATATGTCCAGCTCTTACTTTCTTCAGCACGCCTACAGTTAAGCAACCGTTGGTTAGGCCAGGCCTAAGCCATCTTGGGTCATGATCTACGGTCATGATCTAGGACAGGCCTAGGCTGGGCCAAGTTAACAAAATCAAACTAGGCCTACAATGCTAAGTTAGCCTAACATGAATTTAAATTCTTCTTGACGGATTAAACTATTACTTGAATCACATGAAGGGCAATTTTGGGTCCTACTTCATTTGGGAACCAAACATTAGGGATAGGCCGTGGTTCATGTAGGCCTACACATGTCTTAATGAAATATCACGTTAGGTTTCAATACTATACTCTGCAGATCTCTCCAAGTTCTGCAGTTGTTGGACAATAATTTTGAATACACCTATTTATGCAAACATCTTGAATAAGACGAAATTATATGATTCTAGTTGAACGTATACCTTCTCCAATAGAATGATGTCCGTAAAGTTAATGGCTTTTTCTGTCGAGAAGTCAATGATAGAATGGGATTTCGAAGAGCAACTGGCTAACATTTCACGTTCGCTTTCAGCATTTATCTAACCTTGGTAGGTCACCCCTGGCTTCCACAGTAGAACGCTCTTTTCTTGAGTAAACCCCCAAATTTCATTAGGATTCCTTATATTTCCTCAAGACTGCATTAAAAGGAACTAAAGACACAACTTATGTATTATTGTAAAAATATGAGGCAAAAATATATTAATATTTATTCCGGAAGCGTTAATATCAAAAACTCCTAGAAAAAGAAACTTACTTGAAAGTGGAAGTCTTCAGGTCGGAGCCTTTGACGCTTACTGTATGTGTCTGTGCCTAACACTTGAACAGAGCCAGACATAGCATTCTCATTATCCTGCTCTGTACGTCTGGATCAGTACATGTGCACTTTGTATGTATGTACATAGGAAGTTCAGAAATCTTAGCTAGCTAAGCGTCCGTAAAAGCGCGGGAACCTCGACAGAAAATATCACTCGTAATAGAGGGCGTGCGCGTCAGCGTGTCCCAAAGATATTATAAGTTCAAATTCCAAACTTTAAATGGCGCTTTGAGTCCCTATGGAACAAAAATATAGGGCGGAAGTGCTGATCACTGTCAGTCGTTTTTGAAAACAAACAGCCAAAAGTGTTAATCACCTAATGTTATTTCGAAACATTTGTAAATTTAAGAAGTATCACTCCTCGGTAAGTTTCATTATAAGAAGTTATTTCTTTCTCGCGGGCATTTCACACAGTACACTTTTTATGAACGCTTTAAAGGGGGTTTGAAGTTATGGATTATAGCCTTATGCATAGAGTCACAAAGGAAAAGTAATTCTTATTAAGGAACAAAGTTCAGAAAATTTGGGTTTCTATGGAAGAATCTGCCTCTCTTCGTCCTAGACATTCCAATTCTCCCGACTAAGTTACTCCTTCAAAACTGTGTTGAGCCCCTCTTGTGCAGACACAAACCTAGCTTATTGCTTAAGGGCATATCCTGTTGGCATACAGGCCATAATACTTTATGTAAACCGAACATTCTCTGCGCATGCTGTGTATTGTGAGCTTTTGATGTCAATCAAAGAGCATTCACCTATGAACAATTGAGAATTTTGCTTCTCCCAACCAAAATGTATTTGGGTGATGAGTGTCTGTCCTTTAAGAACAAAACCCAAAACGCCGGGCGACTGGTCTCGAGGGGATGCCCCCTTCCACCACCCCTGGACATTGAGACACTAAACGTTTTCATACAGAAATGATTATCATGATGTTGAGTCTAAATTAAAGTAGAAATCTTCCCGATCGTAAGAGAAAGAGGATTGAACTTTTTATTGATTCAATCTTTGTTTTTCCGGGAAACCCATTTACACGCAAGATAGAAAACTAGCATAATTGTGGAACCTGTACATTTATAAATTAAACCAACATATCTGAAAAGGGTGTTAAGCTTTATGTAACGGAGATGAAAGTGTGCGAAAATTTTTGTAATTTTAGAACAAAAATTTTAACAGATAACACAATACGTTCATTATTAAACTCCTTTTGGGATCATTTTTTTTTTGTTACAAATCGCTTGTGGTGTCATACCAGGGTCACTGTTTACATGTACTAAAATTTTATTTTCGATCAATTTTCCGTACAGGGTGGCACAGCGGTCTGCACGGGGGGGGGGGAGCAACGGCCCCTCGTGCCCCGGATGGCTACGGACCTGGGTGTAGCTAGGAATTTTTTCGTGCAAGGACAGTTTAGCTTAGCTACTGTTTTGAAACTGAATACTTCAGGCTATTGTAGTGCTTACAACTCAAGTGCCGTGTTGCAGGGGAGTCAACTTCATTTTGTGCACAGTATGCGCGTGTGTGTGTGGGGTGTCAGATGAGGGGGTGGGGGAACTTTTGGCTTAAAATGCAATTGCTCTCCCATTGAGAGGGGTGTAAGGGGAGGAGATTTCATCTCTTTTGCTGAGTGGAGGGTACCACTCCCCTACTGGAAAATTTTACGAAAAACTTGCTCAAAGATTTTTACGTATGTGACACATCATAATAATGCTTTACATAGAAATGATGGGGACAAATAATTTTAATTCAGACGTTGAGTCCTCTTCAGTGGCGCCGCCAGGGTTTGGTGATGGGGGGGGGGGGCAGAACAGATGACGTCGTAATGCCACCTCATTCCCCCTAAGTCTGCATAAATTGTACCTTTTCTCTGTGAGTCCCTGCAATTGTATACAGCAGTGTGAGATCCTTCCCTTGTCACTACATAAAGGTGCCGTCCTGGAGGAGGGGTCGAAGGGGAGGTGGGTGTCCTCCTCCGCTTTGAGAATTCTTTGTAAATTTAAGGTTGCCTATATAGATGCAATGGTGCTATCTTTGGGGTATTTTTGGACTGACCATAGTACGCTGGAAAATATCCATAATTTAGTGAATTCTAATTTTTGGTTAGGTGAAAAAAGGAGAGTGTGCGTCCCTGTGGGTTGTGGGGTTGTAGAATATGCCCACGGTATTCCCCGCCTGTCGTAAGAGCGACTAAAGGGGAGGACTTGGACCTTAATTCGAGCTGCAAGATCACAATATAGCACGCATGCGTTGATGTGTCGTTAAACTTTACCTACCTATCCTGGCCTGCAATTGTACACAGCAGTGTGGAATACTTCCTTCGTCACTACATAAAGGTGCAGTTTCTAGAGGAGGGTCGAAGTGGAGGGGTACCCTCCCTTTTGAGGATTTTTGTTAATTTAAATGTTGGCGTAGGATGCAAAATGTGGTGCGACCTTTGGGATATTTTCTCCGAACTGGTCGTATATGGCTGGAAAATATCCATAATTTAGTGAAATTCTAATTTTGTGGTTAGGTGAGAGAGGAGAGCATGTTGTCTTAGAGAAGGACATATTGTCAACAACCTCCCGAAGCCCCCTTTTAGGCTACTTTAAATACCTTCTATTCGGGGAAAGTTTTTATGTAAATATACGTGCCTGGACTCCACAGAAACATTCGTGGACTATTACGAAAATTTTCCTTTGCTTCATTGAAAATTGTAAAAGGGTATCTAAAGGCTAGGATTTTAAAAGTGGCGGGCAAATGGAAGGCAAAAGAAAATGTTGGGGGTAAAAAATTTTCGAGCCCGAGTTTTAGCTGATGGGTCCCGCCGTAGGGCCCCTGGTGGTGTCCAGGGAAGCTTTTGCGGTTTTAGCATATTCCATGGGTGAAAAAATTAAGTCTCAGGAAGGATATATTTTGGATCATAATGCGTCATCAAATGCAAAGATTCCAAATAATTTGAATGTATTAAGGTTCATGCCTCCCGTTGATCCCGTCAGGTCACTATACCTTTAAGCGGGTGGGGTCCAGGGGCCTGCCTGGTTTAATGTATTAGGCTATTCCTGCAGGCCACTTTACTTCAGGAGCTGAGTGGGGGCATCTGGGGGAGGAAAGCTTCTGACTGGGGAAAATGCCCGCAATGCCCTCCTTGGTACCGCCACTGATGGTCCCTCCTGGAAGCTCTGGATTACTTATATAAAATGGGGGCACTGATATGATGGTTATTACCTGACATCCAAATGATACTATAGAGTACGATTCCCGAACACTTTACACCAATTGTATTTTTACTAAGTTTGAAAGAAAATCTAGACCAGTGGTTCTCAACATTTTTCAGCTCTCAGCCCCCTTTCACCGAATGGCGTTGGGCAATCTTCCCCTCCCGTTTATAGCATACTGTTGCCATGAATGAACGACAATTATAACAAAAACACATGGTTAATAAAGGGGAGGCATGCCCATACATTATTTTTACTTACGGGTCCGACCAGGGAAGCAAAGTTACAGCACGGGATTCAAAAAGCTGACTCCCTTTTGTGATGGCGAATCACAAAATTGGGGTTAGGGACGGAGAAACTTTTTTAATTTTACAGATGCCAAAGGCCCACCGAACTGTGGACCATTCCCGCAAGGGCTCCTAATGGGGCTCACGGGGCAATGGTCTCAATGGGGACCGAGGGCGAGCCCAACGGAAACTCCCAGATTTACCGAAATCGTCGACACAAGAATGCGGCACTGTCGGTCAATTTTGACGGTCTTTCCTTTTACCTAATATTTAATAACCTTAATGTTCACTACAGATTACAGAAATCACCCATAGAGCTACTAACGAAGGTTCCCCTTGATGTCTGCAAGGAGCTCTTTCCTGTGGGTAGGAGGAGAAGGGGTCGCATGGGCTTCAAAAGACCTATGCCACTCTTGCTGTCCCTACGGGCAAAATAAATCAGAAAGCCGAAATTGGCGATCCGAAAAATTGCATTTTTTAAAACATTTTAACGTTTTACTTCATAGTACATTGCAAAAGTTATCTATTATGTTACAGTTATCTGCAATTGTCACTTCTGTCAGTATGTCTTGTTGAAAGACAGCACGGAAAATCTACATTCAAGGTAAAAGTGGCGGGACCGGTTTTAGCCACGGCCCTTCGCTCAGCGCTTTTCACCAGGATGCCACTAATGGTCCTCGCCGAGAAAATTTTGAAATTAATTACTCTTAGATGCGATTTTCGTGGAATCTAGAAATAAATATAATTCACAAACTTTTTAGTGCATCTGAGGAGTGAATGCTAGACCTACTCTATTTGGTGACGTCATTTGTCTCCTTCTTATGGGAACAAATTTCGATCTCAGCTAAAGGAAACCTTCTGGAATCTTGTAAGGCACGGTTTAAATTAGTATTTCATTTTTCAAAAGCCCCCTGTCCCCCCTTAGAGCCCATCGCCTCCATAAGTTGCGAAAATGCCCCCAGGGACGATAACGCCCCCGTGGGAACCACTGATCTAGACGAACAACTTCCAGCAATGGGGAATGGGAGAGTATAGGTGCAGGGGCGGTGATATAAGACCTCCCTTGATAGGGGAAAGCAAAAGGGGTTAAGGACTAAAAAGCGCTTTTCAGAATGCTTTTGCGTCGCAAGTGTATTAAACAATCACCATCTATACAGTAATGGCTGCGCGCGAAGCGCTCGGTTAAAAAATGTTTGAAAAATGTATAACGGCAAATACGTACTTTTAAAACCTTCCACATCATGTCTACAATTAGACTGAAAGATCTCATATGCCCCTACAGAGGTTGAAGATGTACTTCTGTTTTTTTCGGAAAAGTAGTATGATCAGAATAGTTGCATGTATCATAACCTTAATCTAATAATGGTCAACGAGATGGAGTTAAATTGTGACGAATGCGCGCGAAGCGCCCAAAGTTTTCATTAAATAAGATAACCATGACAAAACCCGCATTCATGCTCTGCATCGAGACACTTTCAATTCCCCAGCAAACCTATCTGGTAATCACAAGCCAGTCTTTTACTTGAGAATTCTTAAACAGCTTTCAACTTATACTGCTTCTGACTGCATGGAGTTGCTACCGGAAATTATTTGATAATAAGGACAATTTGAGGTAAGGTTTGAACGCGCCGAGCCGAGAAAATTTTGATAGTTTGAGAAGGATTTGAGATAATTCTGATAGTTTTAGAACCATTTGTGATAGGAAAATGTTACAATAGATCCATCACTCGATGGAAAACACACCTCACCCTGCCCCTAAAAAAATCTACAGCTTAAATGCCTTTGGGGTCATTTTAAAATTTGGCAAACAAAAAATCTGAACAATCGATTGGGGGGGGGGGGCACGCGCCAACATGTCCCCTGTGCCGATGCCACATGTCAAGAGGACCAGTGCATCGGCACAGGGGATGTTTTGGCGCGTGCCCCCCCCCCCAATCGATTTCAGATTTTTTGTTTGCAAATTTTAAAATGACCCCAAAAGGCTTTAAGCTGTAGATTTTTTAGGGTCAGGTGTGAGGTGTGTTTTCCATCGAGTGATGGATCTATTGTAACCTTTTCTATCACAACTGGTTTCTAAAACTATCAGAATTATCTCAAATCCTTCTCAAACTATCAAAATTTTCTCGCGCTCGGCGCGTTCAAACCTTACCTCAATATTGTCCTTATTATCAATAATTTCCGGTAGCAACTCCCGCAGAAGCAGTATAAGTTGAAAGCTGTTTAAGAATTCTCAAGTAAAAGCCTGGCGGTCGATTACCAGATAGGTTTGCTGGGGAATTGAAAGTGTCTCGATGCAGAGCATGAATGCGGGTTTTGTCATGGTTATCTTATTTAATGAAAACTTTGGGCGCTTCGCGCGCATTCGTCACAATTTTCACTCCATCTCGTGACCATTATTAAGATTAAGGTTATGATACATGCAACTATTCTGATCATACTACTTTTCCGAAAAACAGAGGTACATCTCCATCCTTGGTAGGGGCCTATGAGATCTTTCAGTCTAATTTGTAGCATGACGTGGAAGGTTGAAAGTACGTATTTGCCGTTATACATTTTTCAAACATTTTTACCAAACACTTCTCGCGGGGCCATTACCGGTATGGATGGTAATTGTTAATACACTATGACGAAAAACAATCTGAAAAGCTCTTTGCAGTCCTAAACCCCTTTTGTTTTACCTATCAGGGAGGTCTTATATCACCTCCCTGGATTTATACTCTCCCTCTCCCATTCCCCATTGCTAGAAGCTGTTCGTCTAGATCAGTGGTTCCCACGGGGGCGTTATCGTCCCTGGGGTGCATTTTCGCAACTTATGGAGGCGATGGGCTCTAAGGGGGGACAGGGGGCGTTTTGAAAAAAACTGAGATACTAAGTTTAAACCGGGCCTTACAAGATTCAAATAGGTTTCCTTAACTGGAGCTCTCAAATTCGGTCCCCTAAAAGGAGACAAATGACGTCAACAAGTAGAATAGGTCTAATATTCACTCCTCAGGTGCACTAAAAAATTTGTGAATTATCTTTATTGCTAGATTTCACGAAATCGCATCTAAGAGTAATTAATTTCAAAATTTTCTCGGCGAGGACCATTAGTGGCATCCTGGTGAAAGCGCTGAGCGAAGGGCCGTGGCTAAAACCGGTCCCGCCACTTTTACCTTGAATGTAGATTTTCCGTGCTTGTCTTTCACAAGACATAGTAACAGAAGTGAAAATTTGCAGAAACTGTACATAATAGCATAACTTTTGCAATGTACTATGAAGTACAACACAAGTAAATTGTTAAAATGTTTTCAAAAATGCCTATTTACAGTTTGCCAATTTCGGCTTTCTGATTGTTTTTGCCCGTAGGACAGTGTGAGTGGCATAAGTCTTTTAAAGTCCCATGCGACCCCTTCTTCCTCCTACCCACAGGAAAAGCTCCTTGCAGCATCAAGGGGAACCTTCGTTAGTAGCTCTATGGGTGATTTCTGTAATCTGTAGTGAACATTTAAGGTTATTAAATATTAGGTAAAAGGAAGACCGTCAAAATTGACCGACAGTGCCGCATTCTTGTGTCGACGATTTCGGTAAATCCCTGGAGTTTCCGTGGGCTTCGCCCTCGGTCCCCATTGAGACATTGCCCGTGAGCCCCATTAGGAGCCCTTGCGGGAATTGTCCACAGTTCGGTGGGCCTTTGGCATCTGTAAAATTAAAAAAAAATTTCTCCGTCCCTAACCCCAACTTTGTGATTCACCATCACAAAAGAGAGTCAGCTTTTTTGAATCCCGTGCTGTAACTTTGCTTCCCTGTGTCGGACCCGTAAGTAAAAATAATGTATGTGCATGCCTCCCCTTTATTTAACCATGTGTTTTTGTTATAATTGTCGTTTCATTCATGGCAACAGTATGCTATAAACGGGAGGGGAAGATTGCCCAACGCCATTCGGTGAAAGGGGGCTGAGAGCTGAAAAATGTTGAGAACCACTGGTCTAGATTTTCTTTCAAACTTAGTAAAAATACGATTGGTGTAAAGTGTTCGGCATCGTACTCTATAGTATCATTTGGATGTCAGGTAATAACCATCATATCAGTGCCCCATTTTATATAAGTAATCCAGAGCTTCCAGGAGGGACCATCAGTGGCGGTACCAAGGAGGGCATGCGGGCATTTTCCCCCAGTCAGAAGCTTTCCTCCCCCAGATGCCCCCACTCAGCTCCTGAAGTAAAGTGGCCTGGCAGGAATAGCCTAATACATTAAAACCAGGCAGGCCCCTGGACCTCACCCGCTTAAAGGTATAGTCGCCTGACGGGATCAACGGGAAGGAATAGCCTCATACATTAAAATTATTTCAAATCTTTGAATTTGATGATGCATTACGAACGAAAATATATCCTTCCTGAGACTTGATTTTTCACCCATGGATATGCTAAAACCGCAAAGCTTCCCTGGACCACCACCAGGGGCCCTACGGCGGGACCCATCAGCTAAAACTCGGGCTCGAAAATTTTTTACCCCCAACATTTTCTTTTGCCTTCCATTTGCCCGCCACTTTTAAAATCCTAGCCTTAGATACCCTTTTACAATGTTCAATGAAGCAAAGGAAAATTTTCGTAATAGTCCACGAATTGTTTCTGTGGAGTCCAGGCACGTATATTACATAAAAACTTTCCCCGATAGAAGGTATTAAAGTAGCCTAAAAGGGGCTTCGGGAGGTTTGTTGACAATATGTCCCTTCTCTAAGACAACATGCTCTCCTCTCTCACCTAACCACAAATTAGAATTCACTAAATTATGGATATTTTCCAGCCATATACGACCAGTTCGGAAAATATCCCAAAGGTCGCACCATTTTGCATCTAACAACCTTGATTAACAAAATCCTCAAAAGGGAGGGGTACCCCTCCACTTCGACCCTTCCTCTAGAAACTGCACCTTTATGTAGTGACGAAGGAAGTATTCCACACTGCTGTGTACAATTGCAGGCAGGATAGGTAGGTAAAGTTTACGGACACATCAACGCATGCGTGCTATATTGTGTCTTGCAAGCTCGAATAAGGTCCAAGTCCTCCCCTTTAGTCGCCTCTTACGACAGGCGGGGAATACCGTGGGCATATTCTACAACCCCCCAACCCACAGGGACGCACACTCTCCTTTTTTCACCTAACCAAAAATTAGAATTCACTAAATTATGGATATTTTCCAGCCGTATATGGTCAGTTCCAAAAATACCCCAAAGATAGCACCATTGCATCTATATAGGCAACCTTAAATTTACAAAGAATTCTCAAAGCGGAGGAGGACACCCACCTCCCCTTCGACCCCTCCTCCAGGACGGCACCTTTATGTAGTGACAAGGGAAGGATCTCACACTGCTGTATACAATTGCAGGGACTCACAGAGAAAAGGTACAATTTATGCAGACTTAGGGGGAATGAGGTGGCATTACGACGTCATCTGTTCTGCCCCCCCCCCCCCATCACCAAACCCTGGCGGCGCCACTGAAGAGGACTCAACGTCTGAATTAAAATTATTTGTCCCCATCATTTCTATGTAAAGCATTATTATGATGTGTCACATACGTAAAAATCTTTGAGCAAGTTTTTCGTAAAATTTTCCAGTAGGGGAGTGGTACCCTCCACTCAGCAAAAGAGATGAAATCTCCTCCCCTTACACCCCTCTCAATGGGAGAGCAATTGCATTTTAAGCCAAAAGTTCCCCCACCCCCTCATCTGACACCCCACACACACACGCGCATACTGTGCACAAAATGAAGTTGACTCCCCTGCAACACGGCACTTGAGTTGTAAGCACTACAATAGCCTGAAGTATTCAGTTTCAAAACAGTAGCTAAGCTAAACTGTCCTTGCACGAAAAAATTCTAGCTACACCCAGGTCCGTAGCCATCCCGGGGCACGAGGGGGCCGTGCTCCCCCCCCCCCCGTGCAGACCGCTGTGCCACCCTGTACGGAAAATTGATCGAAAATAAAATTTTAGTACATGTAAACAGTGACCCTGGTATGACACCAAGCGATTTGTAACAAAAAAAAAAATGATCCCAAAAGGAGTTTAATAATGAACGTATTTTGTTATCTGTAAAATTTTTGTTCTAAAATTACAAAAATTTTCGCACACTTTCATCTCCAGTTACATAAAGCTTTAACACCCTTTTCAGATATGTTGGTTTAATTTATAAATGTACAGGTTCCACAATTATGCTAGTTTTCTTGCGTGTAAATGGGTTTCCCGGAAAAACACAAGATTGAATCCATAAAAAGTTCAATCCTCTTTCTCTTACGATCGGGAAGATTTCTACTTAATTTAGACTCAACATCATGATAATCATTTCTGTATGAAACGTTTAGTGTCTCAATGTCCAGGGGTGGTGGAAGGGGGCATCCCCTCGAGACCAGTCGCCCGGCGTTTTGGTTTTGTTCTTAAAGACAGACACTCATCACCCCAAATACATTTTGGTTGGGAGAAGCAAAATTTTCAATTGGTCATAGGTGAATGCTCTTTGATTGACATCAAAGCTCACAATACACAGCATGCGCAGAGAATGTTCTGGTTACATAAAGTATTATGGCCTTGTATGCCCAACAGGATATGCCCTTAAGCAATAAGCTAGGTTTGTGTCTGCACAAGGAGGGGCTCAACACAGTTTTGGAAGGAGTAACTTAGTCGGGAGAATTGGAACTGTCTAGGACGAAGAGAGGCAGATTCTTCCATAGAAACCCAAATTTTCTAACTTTCCTTAATAAGAACCAAATATTTTCAATTTTTCTTCAACAGAACCCCAAATTTTTCGCCGGTCGACTATACGGTTTGAAGCTAAATTTACTCGTACCAAAAATTTATTCCAAAATTTACTTTTTCTGATCTTTTTTTTCATGCAAAATTTCGCTCAAAGTAGAAATACTATAATGACCATCTGAATTGTGAACTGGGAAGACATTGGTGTGTTCTCACACAGTAAAAAAAAAAGTTGTAATTTAACGGTAAAATACCGGCAGCGGGGATTCCGGTACCCGACGTTTTTTTACAGTTGTGCGTAGAAAAACACTGACACGTTTTTTTACAGGTTTCATGTTACTGTTAATTAACGGTAAAATACCGGCAGCGGGGATTCCGGTACCCGACGTTTTTTTACAGTTGTGCGTAGAAAAACACTGACACGTTTTTTTTAGTTTCATGTTACTGTTAATTAACGGTTTACAATCGACCGTGATCCTACTAAATGGGTGTTAATTAACAGGGGTGCGCGTGCAAATTTGGAGTTTGCGGCTGTAAATTACAGTGATGTATAATGTCTTTCTTTCACGTGGGCAATGTTGTAATTTTACAATCAATACAGGCAGCCAAGATTCTGGTGACCACGTTATTTTACAGCTGCACGTAGGTTAACTGGGACGTTCTGTGACTGGCAAGACATTGCTTACAGTTAGACATTGGCTTCACCAAAAGGGCTTAAACGGTGCAGAAATCAGTAAAGATTGTGTTGTAAAGTTCTAAGGTTAATTGGAAATAATATAGCCTTCCAAACATCAACATGTTTTTACCTTTTGTAAGGGTAAGTCAGTAAGTAATAACAATTTTCAAAGGCAAGCCATTTTACTTGCTATGATCCTTCGTGTCAGGTTTAAATATGGACCCTACATATCATTTAGAGATTAGACTAAAACAGAAAATGTGTTAATAAAGAAATTTCAGAACTCAATTTTATTCAATACTTGTCAAGAACTGAAAACATACTTTCAGCAACTTTGCATAAAGATACACAGGCACTCATGAAGCCCTTGCAAACCTTTAAAGTGGATACGAACACTTTACAAATAAAAGTTTAGTGTTTGGTTAAGCCAAATTGGCTATTCACAATATAGGCTGTTTGTGTGTTACTTGAGAAACCTAAACACTCTGCATGACCTAATTTAGTTTCGTAGCTAATGTAAAATACTTCCATCAAATTCAAAGACTTAACTTTAGGACACCCTATAAAACTTCCACCTTGGTAGAGGTAATCTATTCTCAACCTTGCCTCCAACTTAGTCATATCTGTTTTAAGTATGAACTTTTAACTTGTTTGACAAAAATGCAACAAATATATCCCTTGTTTTTAAAGAAAATGTACAAGATATGAGAATCAAGGTATTGTAAGATGAAAACAAAAAAAAAGGGGTATAAACAAACAATTTAGGCTGTTTGTGCGTTACTTGAGAAACCCACAAACTTTGCATGGCCAAATTCAGTTTTGTAGCTTAATGTGAAACAATTCACATGAAATTCAAAACCCCTATAAGAGTTCTACCTCGGTAGAAGGCAACCATATTCTCAACCGTGCCTCCAATTTTAGGCATACTTCTTTTAAGTATAAACTTTTACGTTGTTGATAGGTCCAACAATAGGATCCCTCAATTTTTAAGAAAATCAGAAGAAATATGAATCAAGACACATAAAGAATACAAAAAAAGATATAAAGAAGCTTAAGGTGAAACCGTCAGATACATTTTTATGTTACAATAAAAGTGTAAAGTGAAACTGGGTTGTCACATACTAACGTTTCAATGAGAATACCTATACAAGTCTTCCCACATAAGAGAAACTGAGCACTGACTCTGACACTGACTAGTCATAATCTCTTCCGCCAAACTAATTGTCTTCTGTTTTAATCTGTCATACTTTCAGTAGGTAGCCAAAGTAGTGAAAACAGGAACAGAAGAGACATCTTTCAAAAAATTGGCAAATCAGGAAAATGAATGTCCAGCAACACTGTTACACATCCCATTCAGTTTTTTGAAATCTCAAAGTCTTATAACTTGTTCACCAACCGAAGAACTCCTGGTTGAATATGGTTCTTATTCCCACTTTTGTCCTTGATAGACTTGCTTCCAGTCTGAGGGTTGATTTCAAAGAACATCTGTAATAAAAGCAAAAAGGAATATTCCTGACTAAACATACATGGACATTTGAACCACCCCAAAAATACGCACACAAACACTTCAAAAATGAGAGAGTTTCTTTTATGTTTTTGTTACACAGTGATGCCTTTTCGAACAACTCTGGTAACAAACATGATTTAAAGCAAACATGACCTGGTACACAGTGGAATTTCAGTGGACTATGATAATATAAAGCTTATCAGAAATTACCATTTTTAGAGTTTTATGTTTAACTCCACCCACTCATTATCATTCATATTTGTGACAAATAATGCACAACTTCAGGCAAAGGTCAACATACATCCATGGTGCCCAAAGACTTTTTCCTACTAAGAATTTGCGTAACTTTAACCATTTTAAAAAATGACCACATCCACTGGTGAATATATTATAGAAGATGACAAACGACTCTAAAAAATAATTGAGTTTACCTGTTAATGTAAACATACCCATACAAAAAAGTGACTGAAACTTATTCTGTTAAAGGATCCATACAGTTACTTACAAACTAAAGTCCTGCCATAAACTAGGAACCAAATAAACTGCTGGCAAGGCTATGAGCTATCAAGACGAGGGCCACGTGTGTTTCAGATTAACTTACATCAATGCCCCCAACTACATGTATTTATCACTTCCTATGGAAGACACTCACCTTTGAACAAATTTACAAAGCACAGCAGCTTTTTGGTAGATTGGACATGAAGAATGAGCTGCACCACACAGCAAGAGCAGCCAATGGGTTGTCAACTTTTGTAATCACTCTCTTCCCAACTGAAACGTGAATGTTTTGCTTCAAGTGGCTGACCTAGCAAGAAAAGTGAACATTAAATGCCCAGCAACATTCACAGTACAAGTAACAACTTAGCTTCTTTAGTGTCGCTTCTAAACATCCACTTTGCCCTTAAATTCTTAAACACCCATACCTAAATTCATGGTCCAAAAGTCTGCCCAAAGGTTACATCAAAATCCATTTAAACAATGACTGATGAGCAGTATTATGAACAACCGTGGACACAGCAGTAATACAGAGGGTATCAAAGAGCTATACAGTATTGAGGCTGGTTCCTGCTTTAATACAGGCTGCATGCAGCAAACATTGTAGTAGCCAAAAGCAGCAGGACAGTTTGGGAATAAAAAATATACTGAAAATCAGTAGGCTACTTCAATGGGGTACTATGATCTTTGACCTCTGTTACAAGACCATCACCATACATCTCATATAGATAAGAGATCATTTCATGTTCATTCTATTTACTCAGCACTTTCCCGCAATAAAAATATGACCATTAAAAAGACATACAAACCGGGCTTTTTAAGTGATTCATATAGGAATGCAACAAAGTGTGACATTCTATCTTGTTTCTGTTCTTGAGATAGGGCAATTTATTTTCAAGTACAGCGTCTCTCCATTTTCCAAAACGATGACTTTGTAGTCAAGTCTGTGATGCTCTCATAGGGTCATAAGAAACAACAGAATCATTTGGCGGCAATTTCTGACTTTTTTTATACGCTCAATATTGAAATTTCCATTCAAAAATTTCTTTTAAGTTGACATATCTAAAAAAAAGATGAAGTCCATTAATTTTTTTATAAATTTAAAAGAAGATCAATGAAAAAATAAAGCTTTGTAAATTTGGTACAACTGTGGATTTTTAGGACATTACAGACTTGCTTCAAGTCATCAACTGAAATCTTTAAATGCTAGCATCCTAATACAGTAGCTGTTGAACCCTTTTTGTATCTGCTTTAAGAACTTATTTCCCTTCTTGGTCTTCACAATTAAAAGAAATCTCCTGCCCTTGGTTTTGGGGTTTTTGAGACCTTTAAATTGTATTCCACAATTAACTATGGTGTACTTTTCCGAAACTGTTTGAAGAAAGTAGGCTTATCTTCTTGTGAGAGTTTACACAAAATTATACACAGTACTTACCCATGGATACATTTGAACTACTGTTATGGACTCAGTAATTAGTCACCTGACGGTTCTAACCTATTTTTGACATCACTGAGACAAGTTATTAAGAAGTATTAAGCAATTAAAACTGATTTTTTTTACTGTTAATGTGGGAACTTACACAACCTGTGTAGTCTTTAAGGACCTCCATAAACTACAGTTATTTTCCCCCTCCTTGTGATGTGAGAGTGATGAGGAAAGTGACTCACAACCTGAATGATTTCTCAGAAAATTCCTGATCTGGAACAAATCTAATTTTCAAGCTAAAGTCTGTACTTAGTCTAGCTTACTTCATTGCAAAATGTAAGTTGTTCCAGAAGATCCATGTCTTCACAGCTTTCTGGGACCTGTAATGACAACAAGATTTCCTTGAAGGAATTTATAGCATACAGCACAGTACTGCAAATATCATAACCAACCTATTTGAAAAAAAAAAATAGGCACAATCACTGAAACTGCAATCTAGCTCTTCAATCAATTTTATGGGCTGTGACTGCATGTGGGTATATAGGTAGCAGTCTTTAACATACTGTGATGATATATGCCTGGGAAAGTATTTCCTGGCCTGGTGGGAGACAATTGAAAATCTAAGAAATATCAGAAAACATTGGAAAATACAACAAAGTGAAAAATAGAGCTCTGCAAGCACATGCTACACAGGATGTAGGCCTACATGAAATTGTTATGTACCACTCAGTAAACCTCATCTATGGGAGACTTACTGTGCTGGTTATTTTAGTAATACCAAGTTTAATGGAAGAAAAATACTGGTGTAATATAGAATCACACTGTAACAGATCTGAGATTATCTGCATGCTCAATTACAGGAGTCCATGGCAGTGACTTGATTTCCAAGATTTCCAGTGTGCAATACAACAATTAAGGGGGAAATAACATTCCTGTCATGCCTAGATGTGTTTCTGTAATCTTTTACATATCTTTCACATTTCTTAACTCAATACTGCAGTTATGTATGGGCTTCAATCCAAATGAAAATTGATTTTGGGGGTACCATATTACAGCTGGCTAAGTTTGGCGTCTTTTTTGCAATGTACAGGATAACATGCATATGTCCAGCTCTTACTTTCTTCAGCACGCCTACAGTTAAGCAAACCATTTCACATTTCATTTGGGAAGAGAGTGATTACAAAAGTGGGCAACCCACTGGCTGCTCTTGCTGTGTGGTTCAGTTCATTCTTCATGTTCAATCTACAGTATCCACCAAAAGCTGCTGTGCTTTGTGAATTTGTACAAAGGTGAGTATCTTCCATAAGGAATGTTGCATACATGCAGTTGGGGGCATGGATGAAAGTTATTATGAAACACAAGTGACCCTCATGTGGATAGGTCATAGCCTTGCCAGCAGTTTATTTGGCAAAAGTTCTTCCCAGCATATGACAGGACTTTAGTTTGTAAGTAACAGTATGTATCCTTTAACAGAGTAAGTATCAGTCACTTTTTTGTATGGGTATGTTTACATTAACAGGTAAACTCAATTATTTTTTAGAGTCGTTTTGTCATCTTCTATAATATATTCACCACTAGATGTGGTCATTTTTGAAAATGGTTCAAGGTTTGACAACAAAATTCTTAGTAGGAAAAAGTCTGTTGGACACCATAGATGTATGTGGACCTTTGTCTGAAATTGTGCCCCCTATTTGTCACATATATCATACATGATATTCAGTGAGTGGGGTTAAACATTAAACTCTAAAAATGGTAATTTCTGATAAGCTTCATATCTAGTCCACTGAAATTCCACTGTGTACCAGGTCATGTTTGGTTTAAATCACGTTTGTTACCAGAGTTGTTGTGAAAATGGCATCACTGTGTAACAAAAACATAAAAGAACTCTCTCATTATGAAGTGTTTGTGTGCGTATTTTTTGGGGGTGTTTCAAATGTCCATGTATGTTTAGTCAGGAATATTTCTTTTTTGCTTTATTACAGATGTTTCTTTGAAATCAACCCTCAGACTGGAAGCAAGTCTATCAAGGACAAAGGTGGGAATAAAAACCATATTCAGCCAGGAGTTCTTCGGTTGGTGAACAAGTTATAAGACTTTGATTTTAAAACTGAATGCGATGTGTAACAGTGTTTGCTGGACATTCATTTTCCTGATTTGCCATTTTTGAAAGATGTCTCTTCTTGTTCCTGTTTTCACTACTTTGGCTACCTACTGAAAGTATGACAGATTAAAACAGAAGACAATTTAGTTTGGCAGGAGAGAGTATGACTAGTCAGTGTAAGAGTCAGTACTCGATATCTCTTATGTGGAAGAATTTCTAAGTATTCTCATTGAAAAGTTTAACATGGGACACCCAGTTTCACTTAACTTTTTATTTTAACATGAAAATGTGTTAAGTCTGACGGTTGCACCTTAAGTTTCTTTATATTTTTTGTATCTTTACAATGTCGTGATTCATATTTCTTGTAATTTTCTTCAAAGTTGAGGCATATATTTGTTCCACCTGTCAACAACGTAAAAAGTTTATACTTTAAAGAGGTATGCCAAAAGTTGGAGGCAGGGTTGAGAATGGATACCTCCACCGAGGTGGAACTTGTATATGGTGTTTTAATTGCATGTGAAAAGTTTTACATTAGCTACGAAATTGAATTAGGCCATGCAAAATATGTGGGTTTCTCAAGTAACATGCAAGCAGCTTATATTGTTAGTTTATAACCTTTTTGTGTTTTTTTTTTTATCTGTAAAATGTCTTGATTCTCATTTCTTGTACATTTTCTTTAAAAACAAGGGATCGTTTTGTTGCATTTTGTCAACAACGTAAAAGTCCATACTTTAATCAGGTACGCCTAACGTTGCAGGCAAGGTTGAGAATGGACATCCTCTACCAAGGTGGACTTTTATAGGATTTCTTAGAGAGTTAAGCCTTTGAATTTTATGTGAAGTGTTGTACATCAGCGACGAAATTGAATTAAGTCATGCAAAGTGTTAAGGTTTATTAAATAACACACAAACAGCCTATATTGTGTATGGTTAGTTTGGCTTAACCAAACATTAAACTTTAATTTGTTAAGTGTTCATATTCACTTCAAAGTTTTGCAAGGGATGCATTTGTTGCATCCATTAACAACGTAAAAGTTCATACTTAAAACAGGTATGCCTAAAGTTGGAGACAAGTTTGAGAATGGATACCCCTCTACTATAATAGAAATGTTGTAGGGTGTTATTAAGTTAACTCGTTGAATTTCATTTGAAGTGTTTTATATCACCTATGAAACTGAATTAGGTCATGCAAAGTGTTTAGCTTTCTCAAGTCACACACAAACAGCCTATATTGTGTATGGTTAGTTTGGCTTAACCAAACATTAAACTTTAATTTGTTAAGTGTTCATATCCACTTCAAAGTTTTGCAAGGGCTTCATGTATGCCTGTCTTTGTTTGTAAAATGCAAAGTTGTTGAAAAGTATCAGTTTCAGTTCTTGACATGGTGTTGAATAAAATTGAGTTCTGTAATTTCTTTCTTAACAAATTTCTGTTTTAGCCTTATCTCTAAATTATATGTGGGGATATCCCCCTCCCCACCCCCCCCCCCCCCCACCCCCCCCCCCCCCCACCCCCCCCCCCCCCCACCCCCCCCCCCCCCCAACCCCCCCCCCCCCCCCCCCCCCCCCCCCTCCCCCCTCCCCCCACACCCCACCCCGCCCCTCCCCAACCTCAACAACAACCCCCCCCCCCCACCCCCCCACCCCCCCACCCCCCCCCCCCCCCAAAAGAGCAGGGACTTACGATTTAGTTTGTTTTAATACCTTAGGGAGCCTAGGAGGGGTATGAAGTATAAGCATTTTACTGAAATATGCATTCAATTTTACCAGCTGTTGTCGAGATATTAGCAAATAACTTTTCAATTTTCATGTTGTTTTATGTTTTGTTACCGTTTTACGTCTGTATCATAAATTTTCCATTACCCCAATTTCATGATTTAATTAGAGACAACCAAATTTTCAAAACTTTGGCGCCCATATTTATTGCATATCCCGGTTTTGAGGTAAAAAATAGATTGAAAAGGAACAATATAAAGCATTGCTCGTAGACGGCACGACCTATTTCCTTCAAGTTCAATGTAGTTAAAAATGTAGTAACACCATCTGCGTGTCTCGCGAATCACAGAACCAAATGAAGTTTCAACTGAATTTTTTTTTATTTACTTTGTTGTTTCATTTTAAAATAGGATTTTCCTTACATCACTTTTTTATATTTCTGTTCAGCAGTTGACATTTAGCTTTTCTATGAATCATTGCTCTACCTCTCTAGAGTGACAAAACGTTACACTAGATAAGTGCATGTGTATATGCTGTTACGCGACATAGAGAGATCTTTGTATGAAATATATTTTTTGCATCCTAAATTTCAGTAGTCTTAAACTTAACCCTTGATCTACCTGCATCGCCCCTGTACTCTCCCACACTGACAATTTTGTAATCGCTCCATCCGTCACTGATCCTAAAGTCGTCGTAAGTCATGTGACAGATGGATCCTTCGGATGTTACCATGTCAATACGGAGCTCATACTTCTTCTGATTCAGTAGAAAAGATATCTTCTCGTTACCAAGCCATAATTCAGTGTTGAGAAAACCAAACCCATTTAGGAAGTCTTTCCAGCTACGTTTGAAATTCAACGATCCATTATTCCTGAGATATATCACCTGACACAAAAGTGGTAAACAAACGGCGTAGGTTTCACAGTAAATATACATAGGAGAATTTTAATTGGTCTTGCTGTCTTGTTAGATGAGCGTTTTCCTGCCTCACCTATTCCACTTAAAACATGTTCAATCTACAAACATGGTTGTTGTTTAAAAATATTTTATTGCATCAGCTCATTGCGAATACATTAGATAAAAACGTTCGAAGAATACTAGTAAGCACACAATATGTTTCCCGTCTTGGAATGGGGTAACTGTTATCAAATATTTCTTTCTCAAGAAACAGAACTTTTCGTTTGTCGGATTGCAAGAACACTAAACACATGTTTAATGTGAAATCATGACTAAAACATTTCATCCATTCTGTACATAAACAAGTTTTCAAACAATTAAAAACTTTTTTTACAAGTTTAACTTCAATTGTGTAAGCTGAGTTTATATGTCATAAACATATATGTAGGTTTAAGATATTTAAATAGGCATATGTCGTGTAAAATGTCATTTTGGAAGATACCCTATAGCTATAAATAATAATAAATATTCATTTTAACCACGTTTATGCCACTACTAACGATGTATTAATTTCTTACAACTTTCATAATTAAGAACTAAATGAATGGGTTGTTTCGGACATGATTAAAAATCCGCTACGTTGTTTTCACTCTAAAAATTCCACCGTCAATCAGAGGGAATTTCCTCAAAACGCTGGATGTATATGAAACATAGTTTAGGTTTTAATTACTTAGTTACCGTCCATCCCCCGGAATCAATATCGTTGTTGCAGAAAACTTCAAATGGTTCCGATTTACCGTCTGGTTTTATGAGATACACTCCAGATTCATTCTGTGAACTTAAGCACTGTTTAAAGACTTCTTCACAATCCCTTGGGTACTCAGCCGGTTGGTAGAAGAAATACGACGAACCTGAAAATTGTCGAAACTTTGGTGATGAATATTTTCTGGCAAACTTGGATAATCTTAATAAACTACAATTTCAGTCTTTGTGTACATGACTTCACAGGCTTACTCTGACTTTCAACATTTCGAAAGATTCCCCTTTTTGGGAGAATCTAGTTTTCCCTCGATCGGGAGAAAACTTGGTCATGGCTGACGCCACATCGCTTATTTTACCCACCATTCCACGCTTTCTTTGTGTACATTGTTAGTGGCGAATGGGTTTTGCAACCCCGTTGCAAATTTTGTAGATCTAATTTAATGGAATTAAATGAATATTCGGTTGGTGTATTTGTCATACTACCGAAAAGCCACGTCTGTATCGGTGGTTCACTACGCCGTTTTTGAGAAACACGCACGTTCTTGAGGTTTTCGGCTCGCCGAACCTTGTCTTTGTTAGGCTAGCAAACCTATACAATTTGTTGCATAAGTTTTTTCCCCATTCAGGGTGTTTTGATTTCCCCCAAACGGGAGAATCTCCCGGACTTTTTAGGCTGGGTCACTTGTAAACACGGCCTAAGTTTTAGTATATGTTAGACAATTGAAGTGCAAACGAGATCTACCCAATGAATTGGTCCTAATAATACATCTCATTCATTGCATAACCATCTGTTGAAAACTGCCTATCTGTCTTGATAATATTTAACAGGTTTAATGCTTACTTCATATTTACGATGAGAACTACATTTTGTTAAATGGTAGCGGTAGCACATTCGACTTATTCTTAATTTCTTGCACTGTTGTACTCTACCACGTGTACTCTAGAGCGTACATTACAGGCTTCTCTGAATGAAACGTATTGAAAAGTTGCAATCCTGTAGGGTATATATTTACAATCTGTTTTCATTACTTACACGTGAGGCTTTCACCATGATCGTTGTTAATTAAAGAATAATTTTAAATTATTGGTAAACAGGTTAATTACATACTTCTATCTAACTTGAGATGTACATTTGTTTTTGCAATATGGGTATGTTAAATTTAGTAGGATATTAAGAAATCATATGGTATAATTTGTTTATCTGAAGTAACGTACTTGCAGCGTGCCCTTGAGTAATACCACTGTCAGCACTTGGATTACTCTGAAATGAAATTGAAAAATTAAAACTTTCAATTAAAACATTATGATGAACACACAGCATGTATTTTGAAACCGATGAAAAAGATGACAAAAGAATGCCGTCTCCCTCAGTTTCTGTTGTATTCTATTCTGTCCTTATAATTTCATAATAATTCCTTATCTTATATCCTTACGTAATTAATATTGCTTGTGAATATTCTGTATATATGGAATATATGGATAACCTTAAGGGTTCAAGTTAAGTTTCTTTTCTCTAACATTTACGTATTGCAGTACTTAAAGTGGGTCAACCTTTAGTCTTACTTATTCTATATTCAGTAACGACTGCATGCTGCCACCAAAATTGACATGTAAAGTGGGCTCACTTATATATTTAGTTTATAATGACAATAAGAGCAAGAGGCTGAAGCTTATTCCCGAATAGTGCTTTGAATATATCACTGGCGTCGGACACATTAACTACACGAGTTAAACTTATATATACCTCTAAAGGAAGTTTGCTCTCAGATTTCCATTAGCTATGTTAAGCGTTATTTATATTTGTCAAACAGGACCTCTCCACAGTTAAGTACCACTTAAAATCCGAATTTAATCAGGCTCTGCCAACTGCAAATTCAAGCCTATAATGCACAGGCTCCACAAGACTGTTATGCATGTCTTGAAATGAATACAGGGTAAGCTATTAGTGAAAAGCCTTCAGCTGTGTAAGAAACATTTTGAATGCCTGATTCTAAGTTTATTTAGTTATACAGTCTATACTTTTGCGAAAAAGTGATGAGTTTCTACATGACTTTAGCCAAATTGAGAGTTTACGTGAAATTATTGACATGGGTTAGAAAGTAATAAGTTTATATAAGCTAAATGGCTTTGCGATGACAAACAATTTTTTATTTTGTTAGTTTGACGAACTCTGAAATTTAGTAAAAATAGAAGCTGTCCATGACATGGACTGTCTTTTGTTTGCCGCTTTCTTAAATATGACTCTAACATTGGACGATGCTGATACTACGTTTTCTTAATACGGTGACACTAAACAAAACCTCTACCTAATGTACGAAAATATGAAGACAATATAAGCCCACTATTCTTTCCAAAACTAAAATCCAACTAAATGCTACAAAAGTCTTGTAATTTTAATAATTCTCCACTGTGGTATCTATTTGGGTATCAATGAAAGTAGTTTTCGTCTTAAAGAGCCAAGTTTCATAACAACTCGGTAAAGAGAACCAAAGCACAGCAATCATTGATACTTCTATCCATAATTCTTAAGGGTTGGTTATTATTTTAGAATTATTTCAATGAAGTAAAATTACTTCTGAAGGTTTGTTAAAGTAGAAGAAGAATAACGAGTAAAGAAAACGATTCGCTTGATTTTGCAATCACAGCCTACATTCATCAAACTGAATGTAAACGTGTACAATAGACGTTTCACTGGTTGCTGGGGATACACTGTTTCATAACAGAGTAAAACTTTTCCTATATTACAATAAAATTTTACTTTCAAAAAGTCAACCGATAGAAAAGGACATGCAGGTAGTGCGCTTAACAAACGAAGAAGTAGATTGAAGAAAATTAAAATGAAACTACAATGAAAGGCAAAAGTTCAAACAAAACAAATATATTTATTTCTATGAAGTACTTAATAATAAAAAGTTTCAATAGATTCAACGAGCTTGTTTAGTTTCAATTCAACAGCGTTAGAGGAAATTTTGACTTACCGTAATATTTTGTACAAAGATGCCCAAGAGCAGAACAGGAAAAATTACTTCACAAAAATGCTTTGATTTTACAAACTCATAGCGATATCTTGAGCGATTTAAGCGAACAAGTTAAAACTCAGTTTCTGGCTCCAAGTCACAAATAAGTACATCAGCTCTCTGGATGTGAGTAAAGGGTAAGTTTAAAATGTACGTCTCTACTCATAAGAATGGTTACAATGACGAATGATATAAAACGTTTCCAGCTAAAGGCAAAGCCCACGGCATAGCAAAAATCAGGTTTAAATTGCGTACGGTTGAGCTAACATATCAATATCATATAAGTTGTAGGTAAACAAAAGTCCTAGGTTAACCTGTCCACATCTCAATTTGTGTGTGAGTGGACTGCTAATTCCTCCTTACAAGGATATCACTAGTGTCATTCATACGTTTAAAGTTATCCACCAAAATATTTGGAATAAGTAAATTAATTGTGGATTTTAATCCACATATTTGTGGCTGAAACAAAATCCAAGTGAACAATTTTGTCACGCAATTTCCAAATGCTGCAGGGCTTTTTATCGTATTTTGAATGTCTCCCAGCAGCAGATCTGTTCTGAAGTCGTTCACCTGACAACCCATTTAAAGCCGTTTACACTTGATTGAATAACTTTAATTTTAAACCTTATTCTTTCATGTCTTGCAATCATTATGCATCACTCTATTACACCATCTTTTAGGTGACTAAGTACAAGTACATTCAATTGACTCTGCGTTGAAAAGTGTCTACAGCATTATGGGGAGAACAGATCACTTATACTTATTTTTAAGAAGAGCTGACTGTCTTACACCTACAACGAAGCACCAAACTAATTTTTGGAAACAAATATTCTAATGTCAACATTAATTGCTGCGATAACATGCATTTAATACAAACGTAATCGCTGTCATCATTCTAACGAAGTATGAGAGTAAGTAGTCATAAGGAAATTGGAGGCAGGAAAGTTTCAATGCATTATTACTGGGCATAATTTCTGCTTGGGAGAGAGTGCTGAACTCAATTCGCGAGTGTTTTGTCGGTTTCAAGACTTTCGCACTTTACGGAAATTGTGTCACAAAAAGTCAAAAAGTCCCAGCAGCCCATTTTACAGAAAGCCATTTACTCAAAGGAGAAAAATAAGACTATTACAGTATTAATTTAATGTAAAATTAAGCAGAAATTCCAGCCTCAATGGATCCAACTTAAGCCCTCTGAGACTTCCACTAAAAGTACATAAAATTTTAATTTCCTTTCCGCCACAAATTTTTCCACATTCCTTTAATGTGCGGTACCTGCCTTTTATAATCCCCAGCTTATGGTCAGTTGCAATTATTTAAGAAAAGGTTGCAAGAAATCAAACATCAAGTCTGTACATAAAGCAAAACATGAACGTTACAATGCGTCGGCGGAAGATTCAATTAGACAGGACATTTTTATGTGCAATTTTTTGGGTGCGGAGGAGACATTTGTTGCCATATTTTCTCCAATAGGCCAGCTGGTGATTCACACCAAGTGTGAATCATCTAGTTACGAGTTCGTACTATGAAAGTAGAATTTCCTCTAATGCAAAGCGCTTGAGATGCCATTTTCTCCCATACTGGTGAACCACGCTTGGCAGATGCACTGATCCTATGACAAACTTGTGATTAAGGGTGCAATTTTGTACTTGGTCCAGGGCGATTGGGATACCAAAGTTTCTCTTCATAATGGCGACACAAGCCAGGGAGACGAAGAACCACGGTGACAAATTTACGTTATAAAGCGCGTTAAGATTTTTTTCATATTTCCCCACCTCTCCTCCGAGCTAGATTGGGCTGAGGTAGGTTGTGATCCTGTGCAAAGCCCATTGAGAAACCACTACCAATAAAAAATCCTTAGAATCGTTACTTCCTCCCTCTGTAACGGCACTTTGGAACCTCTTATGAGCTACGTCCTTCAAACCTGGATTCTCCCCTGCTGGCTACTACAACCATGACATAGCATAAACTCGAGAAAATCTGGCCACCGGTCTTGAGACCCCGTGGTTCAGAACTCCGGTCTCAATTTCATCATGCCAGTCAGCGTTTCTCGTTGCATGAATAGCGTTAAAATCTTGTTTTACATACATCATCATATGTTTGGTGCACATACAATTAAATTCTCCATTAGGTTGTGATGTGTGCAGGATTCTGCCATAACCAAAACACGTTTCGTCGATGAAAAAGCCTCTTAATTGAAGAATCCGTTACTTTATGGGTATTACTTTAATTAACTTTTGGTTAATCACCATCAAGGGGGGGGGGGTCATTTAGCTAATCCTCCCTTTAATTTAAATCTTATTACTGTTTCATATAATTTTAATCACATGTCTCAGACAAGACCATGATTAAGTGCCATATTTATTTGATCTCTAATAATATCACTTAGCTAATGAAGATGAACCTTTACATCCGTAATTGATGAGCAATTTTCATGCTTTATCTCTCGTCAATTCGTGTCCGGAAAAGATTTTAAAACCAGGGGAAGATAATAGTGGAGGAAGGGTGTAGCTAAACCTGTGCAGCTGTTACATCCTCAAAGGAGCCATGTATAAATTTCTTTGTGAAACATTTCAAAAAAAAAAAGTATCCTCCGGTTGAAACAGACTGTAGGCTGACAAAATTGCTAGTATTAACCTAAACTTTAAAGTAAGTCTGTTAACTAAAAAGACTCCTTATACGCTTTCAGTCTCGCTGTTTACCATTATCATCTAAACATTGCAATGAGTCCTTCTTCAATTATCTGTTGGGCTAACTAAGATACTTAGGTGATTTATCACAGAGTACCTCACGTACAAGGTCCCCAATTATGCATGTGACGTACAAAAGTAGGCTAATCCCCTTTACTTTCGGCGCATTTGCTATCATTCTCTTTTCTTGGGGTTCGATATTGTAGGATCCTGTCACAAATATTCGTAACTTGCTTTATCCTATCATATTGCACAACTCGGTATTCATTAACTAAGCTACAAGTATGCAAAATATGTTGTGGATGTGACAGCCGGGCCAGAGGGAGCCCCCGCGAACTTTGTGTGCTCAACTCTCCCTTAAAGACTTCCCAAACACGAAGAGGACTGCTCCCAGTTTTGGATGCAAATTTCATTACCATAATATGACTTATTCATGTGCTCTCTTATTATTCGTGCTATTGTTTTTGAGTGAGTGTGTGCCCTCCAGTGGTCGTGAAACTAAAAGACCAGACTGAAACCTGAAATGTCCCATCATTACTCTGTTACATCACCGCTTGTGCAGTGGGTACTACCGGTGCACCAGGAATTGGACCGTACAATGAGATACCAACTCTGTTGGTGGCAAAGACTAGTGTATGATTTGAACGGGACCAAAAGTTGAAAACCTTTTGAATATCCACTCATAAATACTTTTTGAGAATGCTGGCCTCTGATTGGTCACTTACCCATGTTCAAATCCAGTATAGAGACATTGGGTATATTGCAGTATAGGGAGCAACTGTACGATCAACATGTTCGGACTGTAAACACAGCCATGATATAGTAAACCGCTGGTCTATTTATAGATAAACGTTCAAAATAAACCAGGGACAATGGTACTAAATACATGAGTGCAATTTTTTTGTTATTGTTCACACTTAAGTAAAAAAATGCTTAGACTGACAGTTGCCTAATAATGCATGCATGTTTAGGCAAATGATCAGCTCATACAGCCGATATTCCTGGCTTTTCCAGAGAAAACTAGCACAGTGGAATATTACCGTAAGTCAGCCTTCGAATCCTAGTCTAATTTAAGTGTATCAAAACATAGTCTGCTTGTTTTGGTACATTGTTGATAAGAAGACATTTTACAGCACTTCTAAGCTCTAGAAGACCTGGAAGAGATTAGGCTACAAAGAGTAACTTAAGGCCTAATAATGATCCTGATTTCTTAAGGCCCTAACCAGTCATTGGTGAAGGCGATCTGAACAATTACGTACACTTACATAGTGGGCATGCACATCCCAAAAGCCCTTAAGCATATGCACTTGGGCTAGGCTACAGAGAATTAGGCGAAGAGAATTAAGGACTCACACTAACTTTAAAAAGTATGATCTTTCAATTCCAAAAAGATGTCGCTGGCCATGTATTCTGTGCACTAAAAATTTTAATTTAAAGAAAGCACCAAAAACCATCCAGAGGATTATAGTGTGACTCTCAACCTAACGTTATAGCCTAACTGTTCTAATGTAAGGCCTGAGCCACTCCGGTTTCGATCTGAAGACAGTAGACTATTCATATTGCCAGGACACAGGTGCACATCAATTTTAAGATCATATCTTAACGTTAGAGGCTCCTCCGTATCGCAAAAGCGAGACATGTCTGACTGTTTGCAAATGAAATGTGGCAATCTCAGGTAACGTGCCGTCGTCTTCAAACTGTAACGTTACTCACTGACTCAACGTTTGAAAAAAAACTTTACGCTAGCTAGGCTAGACCTGACGTAGCCTAGTGCCCTAGTTCTTTTCAACAACGTAGCAAGCCCAACCTTTAAGGTAGAACGTCACGATGAGCAACAGAACCAAAAGTTGGCAAAACCACAGATCTTTAGGCTAGGATGTTCTAATGTAAACGTAATTTCAGTAGAACTGTCAACGTCTTCTCTTCAATTCGTAAAAGGCGCATTCCGTGATATTTTTCTGTCGGAGACGGGACATTTTGCACAATTAAAACATTAATTACTCATAGTAGATGAATTACATGGTTGTGTAATATATTTCTTCAGAATCAGCCTCCTGAAATGAACATCAACTGTCTCCATTTCAGTAAAAACATTAAAGGTCATGTAATTATAGCCTTGTTAGTGTGCGTCGGTGACGGGACGGAAAATGGACATGGATATTTAAGGGTTTAAGTAAAACTGGAATTGCTCTAAATGTGGATAGGGTAGGGTGGGTTTGGTAGGCAAGTTACATTCAGGGTCCACTTTCCAACTAAAATTCGTCCTGCAAATTTGAAGGGACTACCCCTTAGACTGGGAAATTGATGTTCAAGAAAAAAATCGGTGTTGCGGATGGGACATTCTCCAATGTCGCGGACGGGACAGCATTGATGTACCCAGTTTTCTGGAGGTCTCCTTGACCGAATTAACATGAACAATGACCTACAGTGTTGTCTCATGGGGTCCAAGCCTCCACTGTAAGAGAATATATGTTTAACCCCCCCCCCCCCCCCACCCTGCCTCTGTTATAACCTCTAGGGAATGGTACACTGGTACCATGTCTCCATGACTAAATTAAGACCATGACCAGTAGAGTGGCTTCATAGGGTTCAGGCCTTCACTTTCAAGACAACGCCTCAACCCACCTCCACCCCTTCCTTCCCTCTATGCTGGGCTGGCCACTTGTTTGAACCCCTGGGAACCCTGTTTTAAGTTACATACATGCTGGTGTAAGATAGTGTGCATGTTGTAATTTATATGTATACAGTAAAGGCTAGTTTACTGTAGGCCTAGGTTAGGTTATTCATCTATAAGTTGTTTACGTGTATGAATCATCTGCGATAAAAGACACTGATTAGCAGTTTTACCTCACTCATTCTACCAATGTAAAGATGGTGGATCCGATTCATTGACTCAAGAAATACTATATAAACTAAGGGAGGAAACCAAGACGTGAGAATAATTTGTCAACGGTCTGGTGTCGCGCCGTCCTAAAGATGTGAGGATCTAAAGAAAACAAGACTGCTGTAAAAAAGCCACTGTAAATAACGACAAACATGAATAATTATAATTTTAACCACAGCATGGACTGTGATTCTACACAATGGAGCTGGTCAACCGACTGTAGTGTTTAAGTGCATTGTTCATGACTCACTCCTATTGTTCTTTGCTTTGCAAAAAGTGACCTCAAAAAGGCAGGTCCAGGTGCCATTATATAGGCCTAATAGATTTACAGTGTGGACCCCCATGAGGCTTGCCGAATAACTGTCAAATCTCACCTTGATTAAGGAATGATTTATGTGGAAGTAGGGAGTGGATAAAGGTACTGCAATGTGTACACTGTCACTGAAAAGTGTCCCGTCCGCGACAAAATGTCCCGTCGGCCACATTTTTTATTAATTACTCAGGTTAAAGGAATGCATTGGAGAAAAGAGAGACTGGGGGGGGGGAGGTTATATTATAGTCAGTAAGAGAATCGTAAAAAAAACAAGAACTTTAACCAATTATTGATGAGTTATATTGACAAACGTTTCAAAATTGTCGCGGACGGGACATTTCAATATTTGCTATTTAATTAGTATTAATTATGAGCAGTGCATTAACACTGAAGTTGGTTCATGATGTGACCTATAACATGCTAAAGATGTCCTGACTACTTCTACATCATTCCTCTTCTGTCTCACTATGTATTACCAGGAATTGTAATGTCCCGTCAGCCACGCTATTCCCACGTTCGTTTACTCTGTTTATTAATTAATTACCATAAGAGTGATTTTTTCTAGAAAAAAGTTTGTAATTGGAACTATGATATTTGTACTTGGATAGTTGATCAACCACAGGTGGAAACTTTGCATTTGAAATTTACACATTCATGTCCAATTTACTGCGGAATGTCCCCAAAGTAAATTTAACAGTAAACATCATTTCAAATCGAGATAGTCCAAAAAATGCTCACTGGAAAAGAGACAAACATTTTATTGAACAAATATGACATCCTCAGTGCTTAAACTTAACTAAGCTAGGCTTACAGTATGTGTGTATGTATGTTTGTTTGTATGTATGTATGTATGTATGCATGTATGCATGTATGTATGTATGTATTTATGTATGTATGTATGTTTGTATGTATGTATGTATGTATGTATGTATGTATGTATGTATATATGTATGGGTGTATGTATATATGTACTTGAGAACCAACCCATGTGGGGACATTTTTAGGGAAAATACTAGCAATGTGAGGACAGGAAAGCCAATGTGAGGACCTAATCTCGGTCCTCACTTTTTTAATGCTTTAACAGTTGTGAAACTTCACCAGAGGCCACCACAGTAAATATGGTGAATGAGCTCAAATTGATGTGAAATCCACTATGGGTAGGGTGTATAGAAATATGCTCATGTTGATATGCAAATATATAATTTTGTCCGCAGATTGTCATACACTGTCCTCACATTGATATAGAAATCATGCAATTCCATACACAAGTATCCATGGTTTATACATGCGTCCTCACATCATTTGAAGCTTCAATATGTATGTATGTATGTATATATATATATATATATATATATATGTATATATATATATATAAGGTCAAAGTACTGCGTAGCACTTATGAAGTAGATAGGTAAAAAAGAAGTAGTAAATAGTGCTAAAGTTTGTGAAAATTCCACGACGTTTCGGGTTTAAACCCTTCATCAGGTGGCAAAAATGCAACTGATTGTTGACACGGCCAAACGTACAATTTAAAAAATACACAATAAAGTTGGGCAAGGTTAAACCGGCTAGGAAAACACTTAAGTGGTTACCACAGGTAAAAACAATGCAGGAATTGCTGAGTTATAGCAGTTCAAGTCTAACGATCAGACCATGTGGAGACAGGGTTCCAAGTTTCATGATTAGACGGTTTTCGGCAGCTAGGAGGTCATAATGCAAGAGTAACTAACATTCACATTGTTCTTATTGAATAACTTGTGTAGTGGGTGCTGTTTAGGGAAATGCTTATCAAGTAACTCTAGAAATAGTACTAAAAGAAAGCGGATACAGTGCTTAGCTGGAGTATCAACCAAAAACCCCCAGTCTCCAACCCAGAAAGAGAAAAATTATTTGGTTCATACAGTGCCAATGTCAAAACCAATGTTGGGAAAAGGTTTCTAGAGTTACTTGATAAGCATTTCCCTAAACAGCACCCACTACACAAGTTATTCAGTAAGAACAATGTGAAAATTAGTTACTCTTGCATGCCCAACTTCAAGCAGACAATACAGAGACACAACTTCAAGGTAACATCCAATAGAACCCCTCAGCGGGCTTGAAATTGTACACAAAAGAGTAACTGCCCAGTCAACGGAGACTGTATGAAAAAATCCGTAGTTTACCGGGCTGACGTAACGTCTAAGGGCAGCACAACGACCTACATAGGCATGACGGGGGTTTCGTTCAAATTAAGGTACAACAATCACCTTAAATCTTTCCGCCACGAAAAATATAAGAATGAAACCGAGTTGTCAAAACACATTTGGAATCTTAGACGGTCAAACTCAACGCACGACTTAAAGTGGTCTATCTTATCGGTATGCCCCACACGCCAAGCTCCACGCAATCAATTCTCACTGTGCATTCAGGAAAAGCTTTGTATTCTATCTGTGAGAAACAAGTGTAACTTGCTCAACTCCCGTTCAGAGCTAATCTCCGCTTGAAGGCACAATGAAATCAAATCCTGTCACAATAAAATCAAACCCAGTGGGCCATAACATCGTAGGATCTCTGTAGAAAATGTTCATTCATTCACAGCCATCTGAAGAGTGCGTTAGCACGAAACCACTGGTGGTGGCTTGTTATCCAATTGTACTGAATGTATTGTATTTTTATATATATATATAAATATATGTGTATATATATATATATATATATATATATACAATATATGCAATGCACGTAGCTAGCAGGCAGCTCATACTCAATCTCAGAGTGAGTTTCGTATCGTCGCTTGACGAAACATCACGAAACTTTTGACAGCTTTGGAGAATAATTCCTGATCAATGAAATATTGCTAAAATACAGAGCTTTTTCGCTCTATAGCTTCTCCAGAACTAAAGTATTTATGAATGGAAATAGGCTGATGTTGCCCGTGTCTATGTATCAGATTCGAACAGGATATGACGTCACGCGTATAGGCAGAGACTCTCGGCTGTGCCTCGGGTGTCTTAGCCCATATGCGTGACGCCTGTTTGAATCTGATGTAGAGATAAGGGCACGATTGACTTTATTCCCTAACTAACAATCAACCAATCTGGGGACCACACTATTTCTATATATATATCCAAAAACATCTGTTCGCTTGGGAAGGCGTTAGGGATATGATCATGGGCGGCGATCCCGGGGGGATGGGGGGACATGTCCCCCCAATATTTGAGAAATCGCCCATTGACTTTGATTTTTCACACAGTAAATTATTGGAAATTCTGGTCATGCCCCCCCCCCCCACCATTGAGAACAAATCGCCGCTCTTGGATATGACTGAACAAGGAATATGCCTTACAGCCTGCCACGTAGGCAAGTAGGAGCCGCACGGAAAAACAAATAAGTAGACATCAAGTTCCGCGTGGCTTCACGAAAGGATTCCTATAATTACATTTATTCATGAGTATCTCTCTTTTTGACTTCTTTCATCGTTCCAGGTGTCTGTAAACGTCTGTCCTCTTGCTTCAGCCTTCTTGGAAACTAAAAAATATAACATAGTTAACTAGAATCAACATACCATCAAATCAACATACCATCAAATTGCTTTCGAAAATACTCTCCACAAACAACTATCCTACGAAATTATAAACAGAAATGCGTATTACATTTAACGTATGTACAAATTTAACAACTGTCTTAGTCCCCCTTCATACCTTTCTTATTTCCCGCAGGCCTAACTCATCCTGGGCCGTAGCCTGCCGGGGCGGCAAGGGGGCAGTTTCCAAATTGAAAGTTTGGGTACTTTAGAGGAAAATGCTGAAAATTTCACTGTCCTAATGATGATTTAAAGCTCCTATAACTGGGGAAATCACATATAAGTTTCCATTTTTTCCATTTTTTCTCCGGGGAGGCCCTCGCACCCCCGCCATTAACGCTTTCTCACATTGGTTACTCTTCCATGAACGAACCCTCTTCCTCCTACATGCTGCACAGTTTCAATACACTGTAAAAAATGTAGACAGACTGTTGTAGAATTACAGATTGAACAAAAAATAAAGAAATACAAAGAGGAAACGGAAAAGTCCTTCAACTTTTGGAAACAAATTGACAACACTTTTTCCGTTTTCTTTATGTTACTCTTTATTTTTGTTCTGTAAATCTACAGAGGTTTTTTACAGTGTACACTCTAAAGAAAGTTGGGTAAGAAATTTTCCAACGCTGGGCACGTGTGTGAAAATAAATGAACTTGGGCAACCAGTGGCGTAGCTACGGGGGGGGGGGCTTGAGAGGCTAGCCTCCACGAAATAGCCGCGCCCCCCAAGAGCTCCTCACCGGCGATCTGGGCCAAAAAAAAAATCACCCACTTTGAATAATTTTGAATAGATTCGGATTGATTGTGACAAACTCAATGTGTCTGAGAATAAAATAAAATCAAAGTTTACATTTTTCCACCAAAATTTTACATCTTGATGGCTGCCATCAAGCCTTGCAAGTGCCATTTCCGGAATCTGGGATGTATTAAAATCTCAGATTTTCTTGGTACGCTCCGCGCCAACCTATGGCGGCTCTCTGCTTAAAGAGTAAACGGGAGCTCCCCCACAAAAATCTCCAGTCCCACAGAGCCCCTCAAACAAAAAATCCTAGCTACGCCACTGTGGGCAACGTTTGCTTGGTGGTTAGTAGTTATAACGAGATTCTGGTTACTATGTAATTGGGTATCCACCTTCTTGGTTAAGCCATAATTCAACAATAATTGGGCATAGTTCACCCAATTTCAGTCTTCCACATACGTGCCCGTTATTTGCGAAATTTGTACCCATATTTTTGAGAGTGTACATCTGGAGCATATAGCCTAGGCAGCTTAAAATTTCTAGCATTGATTCTCATACTGTGCCACAACATGCTTTTATGAAAGAGTCTATGATTACCATTAATTATATGCTAAACCCAATCAGCTTGTAAAGTACCGTAACTTTTAATTGAAATCGAATCTACCCTTTTGTTTTGAAATATATACCTTGTTTCTACAGCATAAAATCTAAAAACAGAGAATGGTTAAATGTAACTTAAAAATGTACAAGGTCTAGAATGTGACATTTGCCCCATCTGAGAGGAAATTTCGACCAAAAGTGTTCTTGGAAGGCCTTCGCACCAACCCTTCCCCAGTAGCCTACTAAGAGGGGCAGCACGCATCTGGTACTTACCGACTGCAAAATAAGGCTCAAGGTACCAGCCTTGTAAAAGTGCCATGCCACAGACGAAAAATTCATAAAATAAGTAGCAGTTATAAACATATAGTCAGTTCAAAGCTTTACCAAAGTTAACAATATTTTGGATGTAGCCTAAGAAACCTTAGAACAACAAAACATTTCTTGAGGAGTACTTGAGGCACTCCTCCCCTTAGGAAAACTCCCCTTTAGTTACATCCGAACATGTGCAAAGATCAGTTTCTGTAACACAGATCAGTTTTAACTGGACATGCTATGTGTATTGGGTAGCAAAGATAGAAAACCACTAAAAATTGAGGATTTCTAACATAATCAATTTAACGCTTTATCAAAATTTTCCAAAGATTGTACCATCTTGCATCTAAGCCACCTCACATAAACAAAGAGTTCTCAAAGAGTAGGATGTCATTCCCTCCTCTTGCCTAACGTCCAGCCAAAACTAAAAAAAAAAAAAAATAGAAAGAACCACTAAGTAATGATGATTTCTAAACATATATTCGGTTCAACGCTGCCAAAGATAGCACCATTTTGCATTTAAGTCACATTACATAATATTACCCCTCCCCCTCAGTACCCTCCACTGGATGGCACCCATGCACTGGTGACAAAGGAAGGGGTCATCCGGCTGTCAAGTACAGGGTCGTAGCGAGCGGGGGTGTGGAGGTGTCACCTTGGTCGCCGTCGGCAAATTTTCGGTCTGTCGGCAAAAAGGGGAGAGGGAAAGGAAAAGAAGAGAAAAAGAGGAAAGGAGGAAAGAATAAAGAAGAAGAGAAAGGAAAGGGAAAGGAAGGGAGTGAAAGGGAAGACGGAGAATGAAAAGAAAAAGAGAAAGAGAGAACGGGAGCGCGTGGCCATTCTGTTATCGGCTATTTCGATTTTCGGCTCTTCATCTAATTGACTCATTCAAGTTGAAGGCCCGTCTGCAAATTGATTATGCATGTGACGGCCGTATACGGCGTATCAACGGCCGTCGGTGTAATTGGACGAGTGACTGAGTCCGTCGGCAAAGAAAGGAAATTAAAGGCTTCCGTAGAGTCGCATTATTTCGGGTCATATTACATTCTTGAAAAACCACTTTCTGCACATTATTGCTCACTTTTATCATCACCATGAAGAGCAGCACCCGATAACCCATGGAGAGGGTATCCTTAGCCCGTTTTGTAAACCCTAACCTTGACTTCAAACACATTTTGCAAACTCCTGAGGATCTGGTTTACCCACAAATATCCTTGGAAAAATATAATGCATTCTGGGAAAAATAAAGAGTGCCGCGCGTGTCTTCCCCTGACTGCAATAGCAGGTTTTAGACTTTTGAACACCAAAATGAAACAGATACAGAACCCTTCTTGGCGTTAAAAGCATATTTTGAACGCTTGTGTTAAGATTCTGAACACTTTTTGTCCCTTTTTGAACGCCGGACGCCTAATTGAACACTTACCGTATTTGAACGCCTGACTCGTCTAGTGTTCAAATGCTGAACGCATGGGCTTCCTCAGGTTGGGGCAAAGGCGGGCACTTGCCCCCTGGAATATCAAAAACTTGAAAAAAACTTGAAGCCAAAAATAACTAAACCTTCAAGACTAATTCAGTCAAAAGTCGAAAATCTCTCACCCTTTTGCATCTATGCTCCTTGAAAAGGCAAACATTTTTCAAAGGGGAGGGGCACCAACTCCCCTTACAGCCCTCCCCCAGGCCAGCGACAATCCTTCATTGATGTGACCCCTCAAGTGGTTACCCCAGCTACGAGCCTACTGATCTGATCAGTTAAAAGTTTTGCCCCCCCCCCCCTCCTGAATTTTTTCTGCGAACGCCCATAGCTGAACGCATAGTGTTCCAGTTCTGAACGACTGATTCAGCTCCTGAAGTATAGTGACATGACGGGAGGAATAGCCTAACACATTAAAACTATCCGGAATCTTTGCACTGGATAATGTATTATGAACCAAAATATACCTATCCTGCATGAGACTAATTACTTTTACCCAGAGATTATGCTTAAACCTCAGAGCTGCCGGGGGCGAAGCCCCCTGGACCCCCACCAGGGGCCCTAAGGCCGGCCCAGTGTGTTAGCCAGCCCCTATTTGTGCGACAATGAAGCATAAACGGTGACAAATGTCGCACAAAAAATCTGAGAAGCAAATTCTACCCGGGTGTAAATTTTGAGGTTCCTCATTAGGGCAGAAATCCACTCAAATATTGCACCATTTGCGATCTAGGCACCTTTCAAATTCCAAAAATTTACAAAAGGGGAGGGGGACACCCCCTCTCCTTAGACCCCTCCCCCAGGCCACAGAACAGTTAATGTCGCACTGAGAAAACGTCCTGGCAAAACACTGGCGGGCCTCTGGACCCAAACCGCTTAAAAATATATAGCGGCCTGACGAGAGGAATAGCCTAATACATTAAAATTATTGGGGATATTTGCATTTAATGATGCATTATGGACCAAAATATATCCATCCTGAGACTTAATTTTTCACCCAGAGATATGCTTAAACCATACAGGTTCCGAGGGTTTTGTCCCTGACCCCACCAGGGGCCCTAGGGCGAGCCTCTGGACCCCACCCGCTAAAGCTGGCTTTCGAGCTACGCATTACCAGATCTGTCGGCAAAACATAATCTCTATACCCCCAAAGATAACACCTTCGCTACTCCCCTGGTCAAGTATCTACAGATACCGTCATGAAAAGCCCCCTTGGGATTCCCCCAGGTCACGGCCCTTTCGTCGTGTAAAATCGGCGTTTACTTATCTAGATAGCTATATAAAGTCAGTCTGTATATCAGTGACGATCATATCTTTTAGTATGCGTAAGGCAACGCCTGACTCATGCATTTTAATGAGAAGCTTTAGTATACTGAACGGCATGCATACTACATTTACAGAGTTAGAAGTTGTAGGTTAGCTTTGCTATGCAGCAGTATTCGAGAGCTATGAATTGAAATTCTAGTTCGGTTCTGTTGGATACAGGAGGTACGACTGCATCATGCGGTTGCCTTTAAAGGTCGCGTGACATGAAAATAACATAGTTGGATATTTGATAAAAAAGCATTAAAAATCCAGAAAATAGCCGCAGTTGCCATCAAAATCCATCAAATATCGACCATTTTACAGGGTAATTTCTATTTCACACTTGTACTATGAATAAACATGATCTAAATATGCAAATTTGCGGGGTCGAAAGATGGACATACCAAATATGGTTAATGTTAGCCTTTGTTTTTTCAACATTCATTTCAATGACACTTGTAGCATTGTTATTACTTGAGGGATTTATTGTGGAAGTTAAATTGTTTCCTTGAAAAGTATTTATATCACACAACAAACTGTTAAGTAAGTGATCAGTAATTAAGAGATAATTTATAAAGGGTTAACAAATGAAATCTTAACACTGTGCAACACTCCACATCGTTATTTTTGCATAGGCAATGAGTTATTTCAGAAACCGTCAAACTTTGAAGAGGTATATCTTGAGACCGGTTAATAGATATTGACATAATTCCAACAGATCTTCCTTTGGGGGAATTGATTCTTAAAGTGCCAAGTAAAAGCAACTCTTTTTGTTTGCATTTCACCATGAGTTAAAGGAGCGCAGATTCATCAATTAAAAACCCAACATTTTTAACTGGTCGTCAATGGGGACCTCTAAATTTTCGGGGAATTGGTGCCCCAAAAATTTCTCATCAGCCATCCTTTCGGCAACCCATCCACTTGTCGAAGCTTTAGTTCGCCCCCTCCCCCACTTTTCATGAGAGGAGATTTGATCCTTGTCTGGAAGATCATTTCGCCACCCGTAAGTGTAGACACAGATTTGTAGTTTTAGTGTGATTTCCTGCGATCTAGGGCGTCTAGAATGCCAAATTTTCTGAGGTCTGGTTGCTCCTGGAAGACTCTGTAAAATTGCACATTGCCCTCTTAAAGAACCGCTTCCTATGCAATTCGTAACTCTCAGGCTCTGCCACTGTTTGTCATAGATACTGCTTTGGGACCTCTTAAATATTGGTTTCGTTCTCCTCGAGTGTTCTATCTCTTAGCCTGAGATCCTCCCCTGCGGCCCTCGATCTCAGTCCAACCTATGCATTTGGCCCTCATCCTCCGAAAGTTTGAAAACCACTGATTTAGATCATTTCTGTTCTCTAAGTATAAGCAAAGAAATAACGATTCGTTGATTTGTGATGACTCATCGTAAGTCGACACGTCCTCAGGAACATTTGGTGTGGTGATGAATGCACATGACTTATATTTACATATAATTTTTGTTTGTAAAAGAATTCAAATTTTTTTCTATTCTTATATAAGAAAATAAATAGATTTAAACCGTTTCACCCCATGTGTCAGGTGACCAAAAGGAGTAGGTAAATTGTGTTGTAACATCGTAAGCCTAATCCTAACTGTTAAGGGTGATCATAATTTCATTATAATTACGTCTAAGAGTATTTATTGACTAGAGACCAAGGTCAAAATGGCGGAACGTCCAACCATGGAGGCCACAGAAGGTACGAATTTGCAGTGTCTCGACCAACCAGTCGTTTCTTCGGATGCTGTAATTAGTAAATTCCCTCAAAAATATTTTAAATTGTCTCGGTAACATAAGAAGATATGCATTCTGCATAGTCAACATCCAGAAACCGAACACTAACGTTGTATACCTAAAAAATTTACATCAAATAGGTAATAGGCTTAAATTATAAAGATATTTGACTTAATCGATAAAGGATGTAGGTCTAATTCTAGTACGTATGTGAGTCCATGTCTCAATCTACAGCAGACAAATCGTTACTAAGCAACAGTGACTAGCTGTTGTTGCTGGCGACGACGGCTCTGCCGTCTTCCGACGACGAAATGGGTCGTAAATGTGCAATAAAATCTTGTCAGAGCCGTCGGTCATCTGACCGAGCGGTTTCTGGCAAGATAACATTCCACAGGTATACAGATTGTTAGGTGTTGTATCGGTAGATGGCCCAGATTTTTTTAATTTCATTTTTAACTTTCAGTTTTAGGCTACGCCTAATGTTATTGTTAGGCCGGCTTAACGTTAGTTAGCCTATGTTAGCTATAGTATTAAGTTAGTGACTCTCATTCACTCAGACTCACTGTTACCTTGCCTAACGTTAAGTCATAATGACCTGAACAAAAACCGGGTTCAACAATATATGCCTATCGACTAGTCAAAATAACAGGTCTACATTTTTGACCATCACATTAAAGCACTAATATTCCTTAAATTTATTTACATCAAATTAAGGCCCCTAAAATGTTGTAAGATTACCCACACAACAGTGAAGAGGTCACCGTCTGTCACTCACAGGGATTCAAGTTTCGACTGTGGTAGAATGTAATTGTAGACCTACTAACATAGGGCTTACTTGGTGTACTTGGTTATTTAAATATTGATGTTGAAGTAAAGGGTGATAGGACTAAAGGTGCAGGTTTCCAAAAGATTTTAAACCCATTTTTTTTGGGGGCCCATGAATGGGTAGGGAAAAAACCCGGGGCCCACAAAACGCGGTTGCTTAGGGAAAACCAATGGTTGGAAAAGGAGGGTTAACCCTTAACTAAAAGGGTTGTACCCCCTACACTGGCAATGTTTGCGACAAGGGCGTCACAATAAATAGCACTAATCAATTAATCGCAGTATCGCGATGACAAGGTAAAAATCATCAAGCAAATTTTTTCTTTCGACGCCTAGCACCATTGACAGAGTTCAATTTATAAAAACATTGGAACTTTTCCGGCCTTAGGCTAAGCCATGAAGGTAGCAGGAAATTACCCGAACTTTTAGAAAACATTTTGTGACTTTACCTTTCGGCCTTGCCCGTTTGGAACGTTTGAAAGACAAATGCGTTTTTTCGAGCATGTTACAGGTAGCTAAAAAAGGGCGATGGATGAAACATTGATTTTTCCTACAGGTATTTTTTCTATATATAGCTAAAACGGATAGGCACCTTTTTTTAGCAATTTGTCATATCCCACTGAAACCCACAATTGCCCTCATTTCACCCACAATTCCAAAGTATTGTGCGTACATTTTCAGAGCCGAATGTATTTGGAAACCCCCCTTGCAAATTTAACGGTCTAATGTAAGGAATAAAATTCATATCGGAAATTGTATTTTCGTAGCTACCGAAAAGCTAATTGTCCTAATCCTTGGTTCATACGCCGTGTCTTGTATTAATTATCACGTAAGTTTGTCACATTAACTGCACTTATACTGTAAAAGTTGATTTAGCATTAATTGTAAAGTTTGTGCATGGGCCTCTCAGGAAGCATTTTTGCCATATTACGACTACTACGGCAAATTTGAAAAATATTTTTTCCATATACTCAGGATATTGCGGAAACCAATAGGGGAACATATTTCTTATTTCTAATCCCCTTACCATCGACGGATCACTAGAAATTAATTTTACATCAAAAATGGGTTTTAACATCTATGCAGCCTCGACACTTCTGCTGTTTTACATAAGATACTGTGTTAAAGTTCATTGACTACACTGTAAAAAATGTCTGTTTATTTACAGAAATTAAAACAAAGAAATTTATAAGAAATACAGAAAGTTCGGAAATTATTTGCCAGAACATTTCTGTTTTCCCTTTTGAAATTTCTTTGTTTTTTTTTTCAGTAAATTACATTTTACAATTTACTTTTTTAACAGTGTAGGACGACGATCTTGCTAATTCGGGCAAGAAAACCCAAAGCAACACCTAATAACTAACACCACTCACCCCGTATTTCATATTTGATCGTGGATGATTTCAAATTTATGTTAATTTGCTTGGCAATGTGCCTCATCTTTCTCACTTAATTATACAGCGGAAGAAAATGGAGAACTTGATGGCATTTTTAAAATTCATTATTCATACCATAATAAGATGGTGAGTCAAGTATATTCTCTAGTTTTACAAGATGAATATTTTAAGGCACATAATGCATTTTATATCACTCGGTAATGTTTCTCAGTCTCCTGGGTTTTAGTATTTCAGAAGCCTCAGGAAACTGTTTCGAACGGAAATTTTCTAGTGTAATGCTTCTGGGGATACAAAGTACATTTATAATTGTAAGAAGGCTTAGTATGAGCACAATGTTATTATTACGGACCGGCGCGTAGCCATGGGGGGGGGCGAAGGGGGCAGCCTGAGCATATTTTTGGTATTTTTTAATGCTTTTTAAGATATTGCTAGTAACTCAAAATAAAAAAATGTTTAGATGCAACTTACAAGGCCTAGGAAGTGCCATTTCCAGTGATCTGGGTGGTATTTCGGGCCAAATTTTCTTGTACGCTTTGCGTGGGGCTACGCTTATATAGTTTGTCTGCAGGCTTCGCCCCCCCCCCCTTGGCAAATTTCTGGCTACGCGGCTGATTACTGATTTGCTTTACTGGATTAAGTTTTTTAAAACCTGCGATGTGATTTAAATGTGGAAAGGCAGGGACAAAGTTCCATAGTTATCGGAGGGACCAGAAATTGGCTTTCTTAGATGATAATCAACTCTAAATATTTTTTAAGAACACACGAAGAGTACAGATATTCCACTTACAAGCAGCCGTGACTAGCCCGTGATTAAGTTTTTGTTAGCTTGTGCACTCGTCTGGAAATTGTCAGCCCTGCATAATGGCTCAGCCTTTTGGGGTAAATTACTTCCAAAGGCTTTAATCCTAGGCATGTAAATACGATTCAGTTTATAATTGATTTACTGTCAGCAAAGGAATGTCAAAAGTGAAATAAGTTTTATCAATAAAAAATAAAACAGCCGGTTTCAGAGGTATATAGGCAGGCAAGGGGCCATTTGGGCCCTAGATCCTGCATGTTTTTCGGAAAAATGCCTAGTACTAAAAAAGGGTTTTGTTTTGGGGGGGCCCAAAATTTCCGTTTTGCCCCCCCATTTTTCATTGGGACCCAAGCCCCTTGCCAGCGGGATTTGCGCCACTGCCTTACGAACTTGTTATAATTTTAAGTTTCAATTTTAGCGACTGGAAATAAACCCGGAAAATGTGTTCTAAGCAAAGTAAAAGGGGATCTTCTAAACAATCCTGGGCTCACCGCGAGACTATTTTAATACGCCTTTTATTTCCCCCCTTTTCTCTGAGAAAACGAGGAACTTTCCACTTATGCTAAAGACATTGTCCAGATGCTATAGTATGTCTTTGAGCAATGTTTAAGAAAATTTTCCCCAGGCTGTCTCCTACCAAAAAAAACCTGAACCTACTCCGAAAAAGCAGTTAAAAAACCCAAAGGGTACTCCCCAAAAGGATTCCAAGGGAACCCGCAAAAAAAAAAACCCCCTTTTGGGGTTCTTTTTTTTTTTAAAAAAAAAAGGGGATTTAAAATTGGGGTTTTTAAAAAAAAAATTTTTTTTTTTAAAAAATTTTAAAAATTTTTTTTAAAACAAAAAAAATTTTTTTTTTTTTTTGGGGAAAAAATTTAAAAAAAGGTTTTTTTTAAAAGGGGGGGAAAACCCCTTTCCAAAGGGGTTGGTTTTTAAATTTTTTTTTAAAAAAGGGGGGCCCCTTTTGTTTTTTTTTAAATTGGGGCCCCCCCCTCCCTTTTGGGGCCCCCTTTTAAACCGAAAAGGGGTTTTTAAAAAAATTTTTTTAAAATTTTTAAAAAGGGGGGGTTTTTTTAAAAAAAAACTTTGGGTTTTTTTTTAAAAAAACCCCCCCCAAAAATTTTTTTTTTTTTAAAAAATTTTTAAAATATTTTAAAAAAAGGGGGTTTAAAAAAAAAACCCCCCAAAGACAAAAATTTTTTCCCCCCTTTTTTTTTAAAAAATTTTTAAAAAAAAAAAATTTTTTTTTTTGGAAAATTAAAAAACCCAAAAACCGGGCCCCAAAAGGGTTTTTTTCCCCAAATTTTGGGGGGCCCCTTTTGGTTTTTTCCCCCCCCGGCCCAAAAAACCCCCCCCGGGGGGGGGTTTTTAAACCTTTTTTAAAAAAAATTTTTTTTAAAAAAAAAAAAGGGGTTTTTTAAAAAAAAATTTTTAAAAAAAACCCCCCCCCCCCCCCTTTTTTAAAAATTTTTCCCCCTTTCCAATTGTAAAATGGTTTTTTTTAAAAGGAAGTTTTTTTTTTTAAAAAAAAGGGGAAAAAAAAAAAAAAACCCCCCTTTTTCCCAATTACCCCCAAAAAAAAGGGGCCCCCCCCAAGCAGTTTTTTTTTTTTGGAATTTTTTTTTTAAAAAAAAAAAAAATTTTTTTTTTTTTTTTTAAAAACCCTTTTTAAAATTTTTTTTTGGGGCCCGGGAAAAAAAAGAAATTCAAAAAAAAAAAATTTAAAAAAAAAACCCAAAAAATTTTCCCCCCCCCCCAAAAAAACCCCCAAAAAAAAAAAAATTTTTTAAAAAATTTTTTTTCCCCCCAAAAAAGGGGGCCCCCAAAAAAAAAATTTTTTTTTTTAAAAAATTTTGGGTTAAAAAAATTTTTTCCCCCCTTTTTTTCCCCCCCAAAAAAAAATTTTTTGGGGAAAAAATTTTTTAAAAAACCCCCTTTTTCCATTTAAAAAAAACCCCTTTTTTTAAAAAAAACCCCCCGGGGGGGGGTTTTTTTTTTTTTTTTCCCCCAAGGGAAAAGGGGGTTTTTAATTCCAAACCCCCCTTTTAGGGGGAAAATTTTGATGGTTTTGTTTTTTTTTTTTTTTTTTTTTTAAATTTTAAATGGGGGAAAAAAAGGGGGTTTTTAAATTTTGGGGAAAAAATTTTTCCCTTTTTAAAAATTTTTTGGGGGGGGGAAAAAAATTTTTTAAGGACCCTTTTCCCCTTTTTTTTTTCCCCCAAAAGGGGGGGTTTTTTTTCCCTTTTTCCCCGGGTTAAAATTTTGCCCCCTTTTAAAAAAGAGGGGGTTTTTTCCCGGGGGGGGGGGAAAAAAAAGGGGGGGTTTTCCCTTTTTTTTTGGGGGGGGGGTTTCCCTTTTAAAATTTCCTCCCTTTTAAAATTTGGGGAAAAAAAATTTAAAGGGTTTAAAAAAAAAAAAAAAAACCCCGGGGAAAAAATTTAAAAAATTTTTTTTAAAAAATTTTTTTGGGGGGGTTTGGAATTTCCCAAAATTTCCTTTTTAAAAAAGGGTTTAAAAAAAAAAAAAAAAAGGGGTTTTAAAAAAATTTTCCCTTTTTCCCCAAAAACCCCCCCCGGGTTGTTTTTTTTTCCCCCCCCTTTTTTGGGGGGGGGAAAAGGGGGGGGTTTCCTTTTTTTTTAAAAAAAATTTTTTTAAAATTTTTTAAACCATTTTAAAATTTTTTTTTGGGGGGGGCCCCCCCCCCTTTTTTTTTTTTAAAAAATTTTTGGGGGGAAAAGGCCCCCCCAAAACCCCCCCCCCCGGTTAAAAAAAAAATTTTTTTTTTAAAAAAAAGGAAAGCCCCCCCAAAAAGAAAAGGGGGGGGGGGGGAAAAATTTTTAAATTTCCCCCCCGGGGGGCCGGGGGGCCCCCAAAATTAAAACAACAAAATTTTTTTAAAGGGAAAAAAAATTTTTTTTTTAAAAAGGGGGAAAAAAACCCCTTTTTTTTTTCCTTTTTAATTTTAAATTTTTAAAAATCCCCCCCTTTTTTTTTTTTTTGGAAAAAATTTAAATTAAAATTTTAAAAGGTTTTTGGGGGTTTTCCCGCGGGAAGGGGAAAAAAGGGGCTTTTTTGGGGGAAACGGTTTTTTTTTTAAAATTTTTTTCCCAAAAAAAAAGGGGAAAGGGTTTTTTTCCTTTTTTTAAAATTTTTTTTTAAATTTTTTTTATTTTTTTAAAAAATTTTTTTTTTATAAAAAAAAATTTTTTCCCTCCAAGGGGGGAAAAAAAATTTTAAAAAGGAAAATTTTAAAAAAAATTTTTAAAAAAACCTTAAAAAAAAAAAATTTTTTTGGGGGGGGGTTTTTAAAAAAAAAGGGGGAAAAAAAATTTTTTAAAAAATTTAAAAAAAAAAAACCCCCCCCCCTTTTTTGGGGGTTTTTTCCCCCTTTTTCCCTTTTTTTAAAAATTTAAAAAAAATTTTTTTTTTTTTTTTCCCCCCCCAAAAAATTTAAAAGGGGGGGGCCCCCAAAAAAAAAAATTTTTTTGGGGGCCCAAAAACCCCCCTGGGGCCTTTTTTTTTTTTAAAAAAAATTTTTTTTTTTGGGGGAAAAAAAAATTTTTTAAAAATTAAAAATTTTTCCCGGCTTTTTTTTTTCCCCCCTTTGGGGGGGGGAAAAAAACCCTTTTTCAACAAAGTTTTTTTAAAAAATTTTTTTCCCCCCCCAAAAAAAAAAAAATTTCCTTTAAAAATTTTTTGGGGGAAAAAAAACCCCAAAAAAACCCCTTTGAAAAAAAAAAATTTTTTTAAAATAAAAAAAGGGGGGGCCCCCCCCTTTTTTTTGGCTTAAAAATTTTTAAAAAAAAATTTTTTTTTTTTTCCCCAAATTTAAGGGGGGGGCCCCCCCCCGGGGGGGGCCCCCCCCCCGGGGGAAAATTTTTTTTTGGGGTTTTTTTTTTTTTAAAAAGGGTTTTTTTTTAAAAAAAAAAAAAAATTTTTTTTTTTAAAAAAAAAAGAAAAAAAAATCGGGTTTTAAAAATTTCCAAAATTTTTTTTTATTTTTTTTTTTTTAAAAATTTTTTTTAAGGGGGAAAAACAAAAACCCAGTTTTTTTTAAAAATTTTTAAACCCCAAATTTAAAAAACCCTTTTTGGGTTTTAAATTTTAATCCCCTTTTTTAAAAAAAAAAAACCCCCCCCAAATTTAAAACCCCAAAAAACCCCCCCTTGGGGTTTTTTTTAAAATTTTTTCCCCTTTTTTTAAAAAAAAAAAAAAAAAAATTTTTTTTTTTGAAATTTTTTTAAAAAAAAAAAAAAAAAAAAAAAGGGGGAAAATTTTTTTTTCCCGGGGAAAAAAATTTTTTTTTTTTTCCCCCCCAAAATTAAAAAAAAATTTCCCCCGGGAAAAATCCCCAAAAAAAATTTTAAAACCCCTTTGGGAAAATTTTCTTTAAAATTTTTTGGGGGCCCTTTCCTTTTAAAAAATTTTTTTTTTTAAAAAAAAAAAAAAAAAATTTTTTTTTCCCCTTTTTTAAAGAAAAAATTTTTAAAAAATTCCCAAAAAAAAAAAATTTTTTAAAAAACCCTTTTTTTTTGCCCCCCGGAAAATAAAATTTTAAAATTTTTTTTGGGCCCAAATTAAAAAAAAAAATTTTTTTTTAAATTTTTCAAAAATTTTTTGGAAAATTTTTTTAAATTTTTTTAAAACCCCCCAAACCCCCTTAAATTTTTTTTTTTCCCCCCAAAAATTTTTAAAACGGCCCCAAACCCCCTTTTTTTTTTTTGGGGCCCCTTTTCCGGCCCCCTTTTTTCCCCCCCCCAAAAAAACCCTTTTTTTTTTAAAAATTTTAAAGGGGCCAAAAACCCCCCCAAACCCCCCCAAAAAAAATTTTTTTTGGGGGGGTTTTTTTAAAAAAAAGGGGGGGTTTCGGGGTTTAAAAATAAATTTTTTTGGGGGGAAAAAATTTTCCCCCGGTTTTCATTTAAAAGGTTTTTGGGCCAAACCCCCCCGGGGGTTTTAACTTTTTAAAAAAAAAGGGGGGGCCCCCCCCCCCTTTTTTTTTTTTTTTTGGGGGGGAAAAATAAAAAAACCCCCCCCTTTTTTAAAAATTTCCCGGGAAAAAAATTTTAAAAGAAATTAAAAAAAATTTTTTTTTTTAAAAAGGAAAAAAAAAAATTTTTTTTTTAAAAAAAAACCCGGGGAAAAAAGGGGGAAAAAAAGGGGGGGGGGCCCCCCCCCCAAAAAACCCGGGTGTTTTTTAAAAAAAATTTTTTTTCCCCCAAAAAAAAAATTTTTTAAAAATTTTTTTTTTAAAAAAATTTTTTTTTCAAAAAATTTTTTAAAAAACCCCCCTTTTTTTTTAAAAAAAAAAATTTTTTTAAAAATTTTTTTTTTTAAAAAAAATTTTTTTTTTTTAAAAAAAAAAAAGGGAAAAAGGGGGGGGTTTTAAAGAAATGAAAAACCCCCCTTAAAAAAAACCCCCCCTTTTTAAAAATTTTTTTTGGGGGGGTTTTTAAAAAAACCCCCTTTTTTTCCCTTTTTTTTAAAATTACCCCCCCTTTTTTTTCCCTTTTAAAAAAAAAAAAAACCCCCAAATTTAAAAAGGGGGGGGGGGTTTTTTTTTAAAAAAAAAAAAAAAAGGGGGGGGAAAAAAAAGGGGAAAAAAAAAAGGCCCCCCCCCCCGGGAAAAAAAAAAAAATTTTTAAATTTTAAAAAGAAAAAAAATTTTTTAAAAAATTAAAAGTTTTTTTAAATTAAAAAAAAAAAAAAAAAATTTTTTCCCCCAAAAATTTTTAAAAAAAAATTTTTTTGGGGGGTTTTTTTAAAAAAAACCCCTAGGGAAAAAATTTTTTTTAAAAATTTTCCCCCAAAAACAATAAAAAAAAGGGGGGAAATTTTTTGGGGGACCCAAAAAAAAAACCCCCAAAACCCCCCGGGTTTTTAAAATTTTTTTTTTTTAAAAAAAAAAAAGGGGCCCAACCCAAAAAAAAAAAAAGGGCCCCCTTTTTTCCCCCCCCCCCAAAAAACCCCCCCAAAAAAATTTAAAAACCTTTTTAAAAAAAAAAAATTTTTTTTAAAAAGGGTTTTTGGGGGGCCCCCCCCCCCCAAAAAATTTAAATTTTTTTTTTAAACCCCCCCCCAAAAATACCCCCCTTTTTTTTTTTTTTTCCCCCCCAAAAAAATTTTAAGGGGTTTTTAAACCTTTTTTTTAAAAAAAGGGAAAAAAAAAAAATTTTTTTCCCCTTTTAATTTTTAAAGGGAAAAAAAAAAATTTTTTTTTAAAAACCCCCTTCCCCCCCCCCAAAAAAAACCCCCCCAAAAAAAAAATTTTTTTTTTTTTAAAAAAAAACCCAAGCCCCTTTTTTAAAAAAAGGGAAAAAAAACCTTTTTAAAATTTAAAAAAACAAAACCAAAAAAATTTTTTAAAAAAAAGGGGGGAAAAAAAGGGGGGGGAAAAAGGGTTTTTGGTTTTTAAAAAGGGGGGAAAAAAAAAAGGGGGGGGGGTTTTTGGCCCTTAAAAGGGTTTAAACAAAAAGGGGGGTTTTTTAATTTGGGTTTACCCGAAAGGGGGGGGGGGGGGGGGGGGGGGGGAAAAAAAAAAAAAAATTTTTTGGTTAAAAGGAAAAAAGAACCCCAAAAATTTAAAAAAAAATTTCCCCTTTTTTTTTAAAATTAAAATTTTTTTTTTTTTAAAAAAAAAATAAGCAAAAAAAAAAAGGGGGGGGGGGGGGGCCCCCCCTTTTTCCCCTCCCCCGGGGGGGGAAAAAAAATTTTTGGGGGGGAAAAAAAATTTTTTTTTTTTGGAAAAAAAGGGGGGGTTTTTTGGGGGGAAATAGAAAAAAAAAAGGGGGGGGGAAAAAAATTTTTCCCGGAAAACCCAAAAACCCGGGGAACCGGGTTTTTTCCCCTTTTTTTTTTTTTCCAAAATTTTGGGGGCCCCCCTTTTTTAAATTTTGGGAAAAAAAATTTTTCGGTTTTTTTCCCCCGGAAAAAAACCCCCCCAAAAATTTTTTTTGGGTTTCGGGGGAAAAAAAAAAAAATTAAACCTCCCCCCCCCCCCCCCAAAAAAATTTTTCCCCCCCCCAAAAATTTTTCCCAAAAAAAAGGGTTTTTTTTTTTTTTAAAATTTAAAAAAAAAAAGGGTTCCCAAAAAAAAAAAATTTTAAAAACCCCTTTTTTTTAAAAATTTTTTTTTTGGGGAAGGGGGGAAAAAAAAAAAAAAAAGGGGGGGGGGAAAAAGGGGGGGAAAAAATTTAAGGGGTAAAAAAACCTTTTTTTAAAATTGGGTTTTGGGGTTTTTTTTTAAAGGGTTTTTTTAAAAGGGGGGGGGGAAAATGGGGCCCCGGGGAAAAAGGTTTTTTTTTTTTTTTTTTTTTTTTGTTTTTTTTTTTTTTTTTTTTTGTCCCAAAAACCCAAAAAATTTTTTTTTAAAAAAAAAAATTTTTTTTTAAAAACCCCTTTCCCTTTTTTAAAAAACCGTAAAAAAAAAACCCGGGGGTTTTTCCCCCCCCCAAAAACCTTTTAAATTTTTTTTTTTTCTTTTTTAATAATTTTTCCCTTTTCCGGGGAAAAAAACCCCCCTTTTTTAAACTATTTGGTTTTTTAAAAAATTTTTTTTTTTTAAAAAATTTTTTTTCAAAAAACCCCGGGGGTTTTTTTTTTTTCCCCCCCCAAAAAAAATTTCCTTTTTTTTTATTATAAAAATTTTTTTTTTTTTTTTAAAAAAAAATTTATTAAAAATTTTTGGCCCTTTTTTTAACCCAAAAAATTTTTTAAATTTTTTTTTTCCCTTAAAAAAAATTCTTTTTAAAAAACAGAAAAACCGGAAAAAAAACCCTTTAAAAATTTTTGTTAAAAAATTTTTTTAAAGGGGTTTTTTCCCTTTTTTCCTTTTGGGGGGGGCCCCCAAAAATTTCCAAACCCTTTTTTTAAAAAGGGTTTGGTTTTTAAACTTTTTAAAAGGGGGTTGGGGGAAAGGTTTTAAAATTTTTCCCCCCAAAGGTTTTTTAAAAAAAAAAAAAAATTTTTTTTAAAAGGGTTTTTGGGGTTTTTTTTTTAAAAGGGGGAAAAAAGGCCCTTTTTAAAAAATTTTTTAAAATTGTTTTTTTTGGGGGTTTTTTTTTTGGGGGAAAAAACCCCCCTTTTTTTTTTTTGGGGGTTTTTTTTTGGTTTTTTTTGGGAAAATTTTTTTTTTCCCCCCTTTTTCCCCAAAAAAAAGGGGGTTTAAAAAAAAAAGGGGGGGGCCCGGGGGGGTTTTAATTTTCCTTAATTTTTTTTTTTTTTTTAAAAAATCCTTTTTTTTTAAAAAAAACCCCCCTTTTTTTGGGGAAAAAATTTTAAACCCCCCGGGGGGTTCCCCCGGGAAAAAAAGGGGGTTTTTGGGGGAAAAGGGAAAAGGGTTTCCCCCCCCCTTTTTTTTTAAAATTTTTTGGGTTTTTTTAAAAAAATTTTTTTTGGAAATTCCCCCCCGGGGGAAAGGCAAAAAAAATTTTTTCCGTTTCGGGGGGTTTTTTTTAAAAAATTTTTTTTTTTTTTTTTTTTCCCCCCCTTTTTTTAAAATTGTTTTTTTTAAAAATTTTTTTTTAATTTTTTTTTTAAAAATTTTTTAAGGTTTTTGGGCCCTTTTTTTTTGGGGGGGTTTAAAATTTTTTTTTTTTAAAAAAAGGGAAAGGGGTTTGGGTTCCCTTTCAAAAAAAAACCCCTTTTTTAAATTTTTTAAAAAACCCCCCAAAAAAGCCCCCAATTTAAAATTTAAATTTTTAAATTTAAAAAAAAAAACCCCCCTTTTTAAAATTTCCCCTTTCCTTTTTTTAAAAAATTTTTTCCCCCCCCTTTTTTTTTTTAAAAAATTTCCCCAAATTTTTTTAAAAAAACCCCCAAAACCCTTTTGGGAAAAAAAAACCCCAGGGGGGGAAAATTTTAAAAAAACCCCCGGGAAAAAAGGGGGGGAAAAAAAAAAACCCCCAAAAAGGGAAAAAAAAGGGTTTTTAAAAAAAGGGGGGTTTTTTTTTTTTAAAAAAAAGGGGGGGTTTAAAAAAATTTTTGGAAAACCCCGGCCCTTTTAATAAAAAAAAAAAGGGGGGGGCCCCGGCAAATTTTTTTTTAAAAAGCTTAAAAAAGGAATTTTTTAAAAGGAAAAACCTTTAAAAAAAAAAAAAAATTTTTCCCAAAAAAAAATTTTTTAAAAAAAAAGGGCCCTTTTAAAAAAATGTTGGGGGGGAAAAAAATTTTGGGGGGGGTTTGTTAAAAATTTTAAAAAAAGGGGTTTGGGTTAAAAAAGGGGCCCAAAAAATTTTTTTTTAAAAAAAAAAAAAAATTTTTAAAAATTTTCCAAAGGGCCCAAAAATTTTTAAAAAAAAAAACCCCAAAAAAAAAAGGGGTTTTTAAAGGGGAAAAAAAAAAAAAATTTTTTTTTTAAAAAAAAAAAAAAAATTTTTTTTTTTTTAAAAACCCCCTTTTTTTTTGGGGGGGTTATTTTTAAAATTTTGAAAAAACCCCCCTTTTTTGGGTTTTTTTTTTTTTTCCCTTTTTTGGGGGCTTTTTTTTTTTTTAAAAACCCCCAAAAAAAAAAAACCCTTTTTTAAACCCAAAAAAATTTAAAAAAACCCCCCCCGGGGGGGTTTTTTAAAAAGGGAAAAAAAAAACCCGGGGGGGGTTTTTTTTTTTTGGGGGGGAATTTTTTTTTTTGGCCTTTCCCCCCTTTTTAAAAAAAAAACCCCCTTTTTCCCCAAAACCCCTTTTGGGGGGGTTTTAAATTGGTTTTTTTAAAAAAATTTTTTAAAAAAAAAAATTTGGGGTTTTAAAAAGGTTAAAAAGGTTTTTTAAATTTTTCCCCCTTTTCCAAGGGGGAAAAAAAAAAAAAAAAAACCCCCCAATTTTAAAAAAAGGGAAAAAAAAATTTTTTTCCAAAAAAAAAAAATTAAAAAAGGGGTTTCCCCAAAAAAAATTTGGGGGGGGGAAAAAAAAAATTTAAAAAAATTTTCCGGCCCCGGGGGGTTTTTTTTTAAAAAATTTTTTTTTTTCCTTTTTTTCCCCCAAAAAAAACCCCCAAAAAATTTTTTTTTCCCCCAAAAAAAAATTTTCCCCGGGCCCCCAAAAAAAAAAAAAATTTTTTTTTCCCCCCCCCCCCTTTTTTTGGGTTTAAAAGGTTTTCCCAAAAAAGGGGGGGGTTAAAAATTTTTTTTTTTTTTAAAAAATTAAAAAAAAAAATTTTTTGGGGGGGGAAAAAAAAATTTTTTTTTTTTTAAAAAAAAAACCCCCCTTTTTTTTTTTTGTTTTTAAAAAAAAAAAAAAATTTTGGAAAAAAATTTTAAAAAATTTTTCCCCCCCAAAAAACCCAAAAAAAAAAAAAGGGGGAACCTTGGGGGGGGTTTTTTAAGGGGGGGGGTTTTAAAAAAAAAAATTTTTTTGGGGGAAAAAGGGGGGTTTTGGGTTTTTTCCCCCCCTTTTTTTTCCCCCCCAAAAAATTTTTCCCCTTTTTTTTTTGGGGGGAAAAAAAAGGGGGGGTTTTTTTTTTTTTAAAAAATTAAAAATTTTTAATTTTTTATAAAAAAGGGTTTTTTTTTTTTTTTTTTTTTTTGGGGGGGGGGTTTTTTTAAAAAAACCCCCGGGGGCCCCCCCCCCCCAAAAAAAAAGGGGGGGGGGAAAAAAAACCCAAAAAAATTTAAAAACCCCCCCTTTTTTTAAAAAAAATTTTTTGGGGGGAACCCTTTTTTTTCCCCTTTTTTAAAAAAGGGGTTTTTTTTCCCCTTTTTAACTTTGTTATTTGGGGGTTTTTTTCCCCCCCAAAAATTTTTTTTAAAAAAAACCCCTTAAAACCCTTTTGGTTTTTTTTTTAAAAAATTTTAAGGGCCAAAAAAAAGGGGGGCCCTTTTTTTTTTTTTCCCCCCCAAAAAAAAATTTTTTAAAAAATTTTTTTTTTGGGGGAAATTTTTTTCCCTTCCGGGAAAAAAAAGGGAAAAAAAATTAAAAATTTAAATTTTTTAAAAAAATTTTTTTTAAAAAAAAAATTTTTCCCTTTTGGGGAAAAAAAAAGGGAAAAACCCAAAAACAAAAAAGGTTTTTTCCAAAATTTATTTTTAATATTTTTTTTTTGGGTTTTTTTTTTTTTTTTAAAAAAATTTTAAAAAGGCTTTTTTTTCCCCCCCCCCCCCCCAAAAAAAAAAAAAAAATTTTTTAAAAAAGGAAAAAAACCCCCAAAAACCCCCCAAAAAATTTTAAAAAAAATTTTAAAAATTTGCAAAAATTTAAAAATTTAAAAAAAAAAAAAAAAACCCCCCCCCCCTTTTTTCCCCCCCAAAACCTTTTTTTTTTTTTTTTTTTTTTTGGGGGGGAAAAAAGGGGGTTTTGGGGGGAATTTTAACCTTTCCCCAAAAAAAATTTTTTAAAATTTTTTTAAAAAAAAAAAAACCCCCCCCCTTTTTTTTAATTTAAAAAAAAACTTCAAAAATTTTTAAAATTTAAAAAAAACCCCCCCAAAAAAAAACCCCAAAAAAGGGGGGGCCTTTTTTCCCCCCCCGGGGGCCCCTTTTCCCCCCAAAAAAGGGCCAGGTTTTAACCCTTCCAATTGGGGTTTTTTCCCCAACCCCCCCCGGGTTTTTTCCCAAAACCCCCCAAAAAAAAATTTTTTTTTCGGGGGGAAAAAACCCCCCCCAAAAAAAAAATAAAAAGGGGTTTTAAAGGGGGTTTTTTTTCCCTTTCCCCCCTTTTTAAAACCCCCCCCCTTTTTAAATTTTTTAAAAAAAATTTTTTAACCAACTTTTTTTAAAAGGGGGAAAAAAACCCCCCCAAAAAAAAAATTTTTTTTCCCCGGGGGGCCCCTTTAAAAAAAATTTTTTTTTTTGGGGGGGGGTTTTTCCTTTTTTTTTTTTTTAAAAAATTTTAAAAATTTTTTGGGGTTTAAATAAAAAACCAAAAATTTTTTTTGGGGGGGGAAAAATTTAAAAAATTTTGGGGCCCAAAAAAATTTTAAAGGAAAAGGCGTTTTTTTTTTTATTTTTTAATAAACCCCAAAAAAAATTTTGGGAAAAAAAGTTTTTCCCCCGGGGGAAATTTTTTTAAAAAAAGGGGAATCGGCCCCTTTTTTTTTTTTTAAAAATTTTTTTTTTTCCCTTTTTCCCAAAATTTTTTTTTAAATCTTAAAATTTTTTTGGGAAAATTTTGGGGGGTTTTTTAAAAAATTTAATTAAAAAAAGGGGGGGAAAAAAAATTCCCAAAAAAAATTTGGGGGAAAATTTTTAAAATTAAAAAAAACCCGGGAAAAATTTTTAAATATTTTTTTTTTTTTTAATTTTTTTTTTAAAATTTTTAAAAGTTTTGGGTTTTTTTTTTTTTAAAAAGGAAAAAAAAAATTTTTTTAAAAAAAAATTTTAAAAAAAAAAAGGGTTTTAAAAAAAAAAAGGGGTTTTTTGGGGGAAACTTTGATTTAAAAAAAAACCCCCAAAAAAAATTTTTTAAAAATTTTTTTCCCAAAAAAAAAAAATTTAAAAAAAACCCAATGGGTTAAAAAAAAAATTTTTTTTGGAATTTTTTTTTTTTTAAAAAAAAAAAAAAATTTTTTTAAAAAAATTTTTTATTTACAAAAAATTTTTTTTTTCCCCAAAAAAAAAAAAAAAAAAATTTTAAAAAATTTTTTTTTTGGGGGTTAAAAATTTAAAAACCCAAACCCGGGGGAAGGCCCCAAAAAATTCCCAAAAAAAGGGGGGGGAAAAAATTAGGTTTCTTTTTTTTCCCCTTTTTTTGATTGGGGGGGGGGGCCCTTTATTTAAAAAAATTTTTCCCCCCCTTTTTTTTCCCCCCTTTTTTATTTAAAAAAAAAGGGGGGGGGGGCCCCCCAAAAAATTTTTTAAAAACCCTTTCTTTTTTAAAAAAAGGGGGGAAAAATTTCCCAAAAAAACCCTTTTAAAAATTCCTTTTCCCCCAAAAGGAAAAAAAAAAAATTTTTCCCCCCCCTTTTAAAAAAATTGGCCCCCCCCCGGGAAAAAAAAAACCCCCCCCCCCCTTTTTTGGCCCCAAAAGGAAAATTTTTTTTTTAAAAAACCCCCAACCCCAAAAAAATTTTTTTGGTTTTATTTTTTTTAAAAAAAAAAAAATTTTTTTTGGGGGGGTTTTAAAATTTTTTGGGGAAATTAAACCCAAAGGTTTTTTTTAAAAAATTTTTTTTTTTAAAAAAAAACCCCCTTTAAAAAGGGGGAATTTGGGGGGGGGCCCTTTTTTTCCCCCCCTTTTTTTTAAAAGGGCCAATTGGGCCCCCCGGGCCTTTTCAACCCCAAAAAGAAAAGGGTTTTTCCCCAGGGGGGGTAAAGTTTTTTTTTTTTTTTTTTAAAAAATTTTCCAAAAAAATTTTTTTTTTTTGGGTTTAAAAAGGGGGAAAAAATAAAAAAAAACCCCCAAAAAAAAATTTTTTAAAAAAACCCCCCTTCAAAAAAAAAAAGGGGAAAAAAAAACCCCGGAAAAAAAAGGGGGGTTTTTTTCCCAAAAAAAAAGGGGGAACCTTAAAAAAGGGGCCCCAAAAAACCCCCCCCCCCCTTTTTTTTTTTTTAAAAAAAAAAAAATTTTTTTTGGGGCAAAAAAGGGAAAAATTCTTTTTAATTTTTTAAAAAAAAAGGGGGGGGGGCCCCCCCTTTTTTCCCCCTTTTGTTTTTTAAAAAAAAGGGAAAAAAATTTTTGGGGGTTTTTTTTTTTTCCCTTTTAAAAAAAAAGGGGAAAAAAAAAAAAAAAGAAAAATTTTTAAAATTTTAAAAAAAAAATTTTTTAAATCCCCCTTTTTTAAAATTTTCCCCCCCTTTTTTTTGGGGAAAAACCTTTTTTTTTTCCTTTTTTTTTTTTTAAAAAAAATAAAACTTTTTTTTTTTTAAAATTTTTGGGCTTTTTTTTTTTTTTAAAAAAAATTTTTTCCCCCTTTTTTCCCCCCAAAAAACAAAAAAAAAACAAAAAAATTTTTTTTTTTTTTCCCCCAAAAAAAGGGGGAAAGGTTTTTTTTTAAAATTTTCTTTTTAAAAAAGGTTTTGGGATTTTTTTTAAAAAAATTTTTTTTTTGGCCCAAAAAAAATTTTTTTTTTGGGGTTTTTTTAAAAAAATTTTTTTTAATTTTTTTTTAAAAAAAAAATTTTTTTAAATTTTTTTAAAAAAAAAAAAGGGGGGAAAAAAAAAAAACCCGGGGAAAAAATTTTTTAAAAAAAAAATTTTTTTTTTTGCTTATAATTTTTTTTAAAATTTATTTTTTTTTTAAAAAATTTTTTGGGGAAAAAAAATTTTTTTTGGGGGTTTTTTTTAAAATTTTTTTTTTGGGTTTAAAAAAATTTTGGGTTTTTTTAAAAAAATTTAAAAAAAAAAAATTTTCCCAAATTTAAATTTTTTGTTTTTAAAAAAAATTTAAAAAATTTTTTTTGTTTAAAAGGGTTTTCCCCCCCTTTTTTTTTTTTTTTAAAAAAAAATTTGGGGTTTTTTTTAAAGGGTTTTTTTTTCGGGTTTCAAAAATTTTTTTTTTTTCCCCTTTTTTTTCCCCCAAAAAAAAAATTTTAAAAGGGGGGGGCCCCTTTTTTAAAAAATTTTTAAAATTTTTCCCCAAAAATTTTTAAAAAGGGAAAAAAAATTTTTAAAGGAAAAAAAAATTTTTAATTTTTTCTTTTGGGGTTAAAGGGGAAAAGGGGGTTTTTTCCCAAAACAGGGAAATTTTGGGGGGGGGCCCAAAAAAAAAAAGGGGAAAAGGCAAAGGTGTTTTTTGAAAAAAAAAAAAAAAGGGGTTAAAAAACCCCAAAAAAAATTAAAGGGTTTCCCCCCGGGGTTTTTTTTAAAAAAAAAAGGGGCCCAATTTTCTAAAAAAAAATTATAAAAAACAGAAAAAAAAAAAAACCCCCCAAAAAAAAAAAAAGGGGGGGGCCCCAAAAAAAAAAAAAAAAACCCCCCCCAAAATTTTTCCCCCCCAAAAATTTTTTTAAAAAAAAAAATTTTTTTTTAAAAAAGGGGTTTTAAAAAATTAAATTTTTGGGGGGGGGGGGAAAAAAAATTTTTAAAAACCCCCAAAAAAAAAAAAAAATTTTTCCCCCCCCCTTGGGGGGAAAATTTTTAAAAAAAAAAACCCCCCCTTTTTTAAAAAAAAAAAAAATTTTCCCCCCCCCCCTTTTTTTTAAAAAAACCCCCCCCTTTAAAGGGGGAAAAGGGGGGAAAGTTTTTTAAAGGAAAGGGGGCCCGGGGGGGGGGGGGGGGGCCCCCCCCCCCCAAAACAAAAAATTTTTTTTTATTTTAAAAAGGGGGGTTTTTTAAAAAGGGTTTTTTTTAAAAAATTTTTTTTTTTGGGGGGAAATTTTTTTCCCAAAAATTTTTTGGTTTTTTTTTTGGGGGGGGGTTTTTTAAAAATTTTTGGGCCCCCCCCAAAAATTATTTTGGGGGAAAAAAAAAAAAAAAAATTTAAAATTCCCCTTTTTTTTTTTTTTTTGGGGGGGGGTTTTTTTTAAATTAAAAAAAGGGGAAATTTTTTTGGGTTTTTGGGGTTTTTTGGGGGGTTTTTTTTTTTCCCCCCTTTTTGGTTTTTTTAAAAATTCCCCTTCCGGCGGGGTTTTTTTTTTGGGGGGGGGGGGGGGAAAAAAAATTTTAAAGGGGGGTTTTTTTAAAAAGGGGGGGGGGGGAAAAAAATTTTTTTAAAGGGGGTTCGGCGGGAACCTTTTAGGTTTTGGGGGGGGGGGAAAAAATTTTGGGGAAAAAAATTCCCGGGAAAAAAATTGGGGGGGAAAATTTTAAAGGGTTTTAAAAAAATTCCTTTTTTTGGGGAAAGGGCCGAATTTTTTTTTTTTTGGGGGGTCCCCCCCGGGTTTTTTTTTAACAACCTTTTTTAAAAAAAAAAATTTTTTCCAAAAAAAAAAAAAAGGGGGGGGAAAAGCTTTAAAAAGGGGGGCCCCAAAAAAAAAATTTTTTTTTTTTTAAAAAAAAAAAAAAAGGGGGGAAAACCCCCCCTTTCCCTTTTTTTTTAAAAAAAAATTTTTTTTTTTTTTTTTGGGGGGGGTTTTAAAGGTACCCCCCCCGGTCGTTTAAAAAAAGGTTTTCCCCAAAATTTTTAAAAAATTTTTTGGGGGGAAAAAGGGGGGAAAAATTCTAAAAAAAGGGGGGGGTTTTTTTAAAAAATTTTTTTGAAAAAACCCCCCCCGGGGGGAAACCCCCCCTTTTTTTTTAACCCTGGAAAAATTTCTTTTTTAAGGGGAAAAAAAAAAAAAAAAATTTTTTTGGGGGGGTTTTTCCCCAAAAAAAATTTAAAATTTTTTTTTTAAAAATTTTTTATTTAAAAAAATTTTTTAAAAAACCTTTTCCCCGGGGAAAATTTAAAATTTTAGTTAAAAAACCTTTTTTTCCCCCCCCGGGGGGGGGGGTTTTTTTTTCCAAAATTTCCCAAAAAACCCGGGGGAAAAAAAAAAAAGGGGGGGGGGGGGGGCCCCCCCCCCCGGGGGAAAAAAAAAAAGGGGGGCCCGGGGGCCCCTTTTTTAAAAAAATTTTTTTGGAAAAAAAAAAAATTTTTTTCCCCAAAAAAAAGGGCGGGGGGGGTTTTTGGGGGTTGGGGTTTTTTTCCCCCCCCCCAAACTTTTTTTTTAAAAAAAGGGGGTTTTTCCCCTTCCCATTTGAAAAATTTTTTTTTTAAAAAAAATTTTTTAAAAAAAGGGTTTTTTCCCCCCTTTTAAAAGGATTGGTTGGGGGGGGTTTTTTTTTTTAAAAAAAAAATTTTTTTGGGGTTTTTTTTTTTCCAAAAATTTAAAAAATTTTTTTTTTAAAAATTTAAAAAAAATTTTTTTTTTTTTTAAAAAAAAATTTTTGGGGGGTTTTTTTAACCAAAAAAAAAGGGGGAAAAAAAAAAATTTTTTCCAAAAATTTAATTGAAAAACTAAAAAAAGGAAAAGGGGAAAAAAAAAAAAAATTTTTTTTTTGGGTTTTTTTTTCCCCCTTTCCCCTTTTTTGGGGGAAAAAACCCCCCCCCTTTTTTAAAAATTTTTCCCCCCCCAAAAAATTTTAAATTTTTTTTTCCTTTTTTTTTTTTTTTTTTTTAAAAAAAAATAATTTTTTTTTGGGGCCCCCAATTCCCCCCTTTTAAAAAAAAAAAAGGGGGGGGTAAAAAAGGGGGTTTTTTAAAAAAAAAAATTTTTAAAAAAATTTTTTTTTTCCTTTTTTTTGGGGGGGTTTTTTTTTTTTCCCCCCAAAAAAAAGGGGGAAAATTTTTCCAAAAACCCCCCCAACTTTTTTTTTTTGGGGGGAAAAAAATTTTTTAAAAAAGGGGGGTTTTTAAAAAATTTTTTAAAAATTTTTTTTTTTGGCAAAAAATTTTTTTTTTTTTTCCCCCCCCCCCTTTTTTCCAAAGGGTTTTAAAAAAATTTTTAAATTTTTTTGGGTTTTTTTTTGTTTTTTGGGGTTTTAATTTTTTTTTTGGGGGGGGGTTTTTTTTTTTTTTTTTTTTCCCCAAAAAAAAAAGGGGGTTTTTTTTAAAAGGAAACCCCCCCCCCCCTTTTTTTTTTCCCCTTCCCTTTTTTAAAAATTTTTAAAATTTTTTAAAATTTTTTTTTTTTCCCTTTTTTCCAACTTTGGGGGGTTTTTTTTTTTAAAAAAAAAAAAGGGGGTTTTTTAAAAATTTGGTTTTTTTGGGTTTTTTTTTTTAAAAAGGCCCCCTTTTTTTAAAAAATTTTTTTAAAAAATTTTAAAAAACCCCTTTTTTTAAGGGGAAAAAAAGGGTTTTTTTAAATTTTTAAAAAAGGAACTTTTTTTTTCCCTTTTTTTAAAAAAAAAATTTTTAAAAACCCTTTGGGGGGTTTAATTTTTTTTTAAAAAAAACCCCCTTTTTTGGGGGGGCCCCCCCCGGGGAAAAAAATTTTTTTTAAAAAAACCCCCCTTTTTTTTCAAAAAAAATTTTTTTTGGGAAAAAATTTAAAAATAAAAAAATTGCAAAATTTAAAAAATTAAAAAAAAAACCCCCCTTTAAAAAAAAGGGTTTTTTTTTTAAAAAAAAATTTTTCCCTTTTTTTTTTTTTTTTAAAAATTAAAATTTTTTTTTTGGGGGAAAAAAAAAACCTGGGCCCTTTTAAAAATTTAAAAAAAAAAGGGAAAAAAAAAATTTTTTTAAAAAAAACCCAAAATAAAAAAGGGGGGAAAAAATTTAAATTTTAAAAAGGGAAAAAATTTTTTTTAAAAAAGGGCCCCTTTTTTTTTGGGTTTTTTCCCCTTTTTTTTTAAGGGGTTTTTTAAAAATTTCAAAAAATTTATTTTTGGGGCCAAAAAAATTTTTTTTTTTTTTTTTTCCCCGGGGTTTTTTTTTGGGGTTTAAAGGCCCCGGGGGGTTTTTTTAAAAAAAAAAAAAGGAAAAAAAAGGGGGGGGTTTTAAAACCAAACCCCAAAAAGGGTTTTTTTTTTTGGGGGGGGGTTTTTTTTTTTTAAAAAGGGGGGTTTTTTTTGGGAAAAAAAAAAAAAAAAAAAACCCTTTTTTGGGTTTTCCCCCCCAAAAAAAGGCCTTTTTTAAAAAAGCCCCCCCCGGGGGGGCCCCCCAAGGGGGAAAATTTTTTTTTTTAAAAAACCCTTCCGGGGGGGGGGGGGGGGTTTTTTTTTCCCGGGGGGGGTTTTTTAAAATTTTTTTTTTTTTCCCTAACCCTTTTAAAGGGGTTTCCCAAAAACCAAAAGGGGGGGGGGGGAAAAAAAAATTTTCCCAATTTTTAAAAAAAAATTTTAAAAAAAAAAAGGGGGTTTTTTTTAATTTTTTAATTTTAAAATTTTTGGTTTTTTAAAAATTTTTTTTTTTGGGGGGAAAAAAAAAAAGGGGGTTTTAGGTTTTTTTAAAAAAATTTTTTTTTTAAAAAACCTTTTTTTTTAAACCCCTTAAAAAGCCTTTTAAAAAGGAAAAATTTTTTTTTTTAAAAAAAATTTTTAAAAGGGGGGGGTTTTTTTTTTTAAAAAAAAAATTTTTTTCAAAAAAAAAAAATTTTTTTTTTTTAAGAATTAAAATTTAAAAAGAAGGTTTTTTTTTTTTTAAAAAAAAATTTATTTTTGGGGGGGGTTTTTTTAAAAAATTTTTTTTTAAAAATTTTTGGGGTTTACCCAAAAAAAAATTTTAAAGGGAAAAAATTTTTGGAAAAAATTTTCCGGGGGGTTTTTTTTTTAAAATTGTTTTTTTAATTTTTTTTTAAAAACCCCAAAAAAAGGGGTTTTGGTAAAAATTTTTTTTTTTTTTTTTTAAAAAAAAACCTTTTTTTCCCCCGGGCCTAAAAAAGGGGGGGGTTTTTTTTTAAAAAAAAACCCTTTTTTAAAAAAAAAAAAGGGTTTTTAATTGTTTTTGGGAAAAACCCCCGGGGGGAAAGGCCCCCCCCAAAAATTCCATTTTTGTTTAAATTTAAATTTTTTAAAAAAAAAAAAAAAAAAAAAAAAAAAAAAAAAAATTAAAAAATTTTTCGGTTTTAAAAACCCTTAAAAAAAAGGGGGGGTTTTTAAAAAAAAATTTTTTTCCCGGGAAAAAGGGGGGAAAAATTTTTAAAAACCTTAAAATTTGGAAGGGGGGCCAAAAAACAAAAAAAAGGGGGGAAAAGGGGGGGGGCCCCCCCCCCCTTAAAACCCCAAGGGAAAAAACCCCCCCCCAAAAAATTTTTTTTGGGTTTTTTTTAAAATTTTTTTTTCCCCCCCAAAAATTTGGAAAAATTGGGTTTTTTTTTTTTTTTTTTCCCTTTTTGGGGCCCGGGCCCCCAAAGGGGCCCCTTTTTTTTAAAAAATTTGAAATTTTTTTTTTTTTTCCCCCCCGGAAACACCCTTTTAAAAAAAAAACCAAAAAAAAAAACCCCCCAAAAAAATTTTTTTTAATTTTTTTGGGGGCCCCCCCCCTTGGGGTTTTTTTTTTTTTAAAAAGGGGGAAAATTTAAAAAAAAAAAAAATTTGGGGGGGGGGGTTTTTTTTTTGGGGGGGGAAAAACCCAAAAAATTTTTTTGTTTCCCCCAAATTTTTTGGGGTTTTTTTTGGGGGGGCCCCCCCCAAAAAAAAAAAAAAAAGGGGGGTTAAAATTTTTTTTTTTAAAAAAAACCGGGGGGGGGGGGTTTTTAAAAATTTTAGGGGTTTTTGGGGGGGGGTTTTTTGGGGGGCCCCCCAAAAAAATTTTTAAAAAAAATTTTTCCCCTTTTTTTTTTTAAAAAAAAAATTTAAACCTTTTCCCCCCCAAAAAAAAAATTCAAATTTTTTTTTTTGGAAACCTTTTTTTTAAACCCCCCCTTTTTTAAAAATTTTATTTTTAAGGGAAAAAAATTTTTTTGGGGTTTTTCCCCTTTTTTAAAAAAAATTTTTTAATTTTTGGGGGTTTTTCCCTTTTAAAATTTAAAAAGGCCAAAAAAGGGGGAAAAACTTACCCAAAAAAAAAGGGGGGATTTTTTTAAACCAAAAAAAAACCCCAAAAAAAATTTTTTTTTTTTTTAAAAAAGGTTTTTCCTTTTTTCCCTTTTTTTTTTTTAAAAAACCAAAAGCAAAAAAAGGGGGAAAAAAATTTGGGGGGTTTTTTGGGAAAGGGTTTCCCCCCAAAAATGGGTTTTTTTGTTGGTTTTTTTTTTTTTTTTAAATTTTTTTTTTTTCCCCCTTAAAAGGGGGGTTTTTTTTTGGGCCCCCCCAAAATTTTTTTTTTTTTTTGGGGATTTTTTTGGGGGGGGAAAAAAAGGGGGCCCGGGGGGGGGGGGGGGGGAAAAAAATTTTTTTTTTTTTTTTTTTCCCCTTTTCCCCCCCCTTTTGGTTTAAAAAAAAAAAAAAAAATTGTTTTTAAAAAATTTTTTTTTGTTTTAAAGGGCCCCCCGGTTTAAAAACCCCATTTTTTTTTTTTTAAAAATTTTTCCCCCCCCTTTTGGGGGGGGGGCCCCCCCCCCAAAGGGGAAAAATTTTTTTTTTTTTTTTTTTTAAAAAAAAATTTAAAAAGGGAAAACCCCCCCCGGGGGGAAGGCCCCTTTTTTTAAAATTTTAATTTTTTTTAAAAAAAAGGGGGGTTTCCCCCCAAAAAAAAATTTTTTTTTTAAAAGGGTTTTTTTTAAAAAATTTTTTTTTCCCGGGGAAAAAAGAAAACCTTTTTCAAAAAACCCCCAAAGGGGGAAAAAAAAAAAAACCCCCCAAAAAAAAATTTTTTTCCCCCAAAGGAAAAAAAAAAAAAATTTTTTTTTTTTTAAAAAAAAAAAAGGGGGAAAAAACCCCTTTTGGGCCGGTTTTTTAAAAAATTAAAAGGGAAAAAAAAAAATTTCAAAAGGTTTTTAAAATTTAAATTTTTTTTTTTTTCCCGGGTTTTTAAACCCAAAAAAAATTTTAAAAAAGGAAAAAAAACCCCGGGGTTTAAAAAAGGGGGGGGAATTTTTTTGGGGCCCCCCAATTTTGGGGGAAAAAGGGGCCCCTTTTTTTTTTTAAAAAAAAAGGGGTAAAAAATTTTTGGGGGCTTTTTCCCCCCTTTTTTCCCCGGGAAAAAAAAGGGGGGGAAAAATTTTTTTTTTTAAAAAAATTTTTTAAAAAACCAAAAAAAGTTTTAAAAAAAATTTAAATTTTTTTTTTTTTTAAAAAAAAGGGCCTTTTTTTTTTTTAAAAAAAAGGGGGGGTTTTTCCCCTTAAAGGGGGGTTTTTTTTTTGGGGGGTTTTCCCAAAAAAAAAAATTTTTTTTTTTAAAAATTTTTTAAAAAAAAAAAAGGGTAAAATTTGGGAACCTTTTTTCCTCAAGGGTTTTTTTGGGGGAAAAAAAAAATTTTAAAAAAATTTTATTTTAAAATTTTTTTAAAAAAAAATTTTTTTTTTAGAACTAAAAAAAAAAAAAATTTTTTTCCAAAATTGAAATTAAAAAAAACCCCCCCCCAAAATTTTAAATTTTTAAAAAAAAAAAAATTTTTTTTTTAAAAAAAAAAAACCCCCCCAATTTCATGTGCATTTTCATTTGATTCCCTCTTTAACACTTTAATAAAAAACGAAAAATAAAGCAGAGGGGTTCGAAAATGACACTTGTAAAGGGTACTTTTTTGGGCCAATTTGGGTTTTCCCCGGGCCCCACATTTGGTTTGGATAATAATGAAAAATTGTTTTTTGTTTTTCCCCTTTCCGTATTTACCAAAAAGAAAAGGGGGGGGGAAAAAACTGGCAAGGAAAATTTCACCCCAAAGGGGATGTTGTCGGTTTTCCGTAAAAAAATGACTGCTGGAGGGCCCACACCCGGATAGGTTAGGGCCCCCCCTAAAAAAATCTGCCTGACGGTGATCAACATACTGCTATAAACCCCCTTTTTCATGAAAAAAACATCAGAGGATGTCGTAAATTTTGCTGTATAAACCAAGCCTGATACTTGATAAAATGTACCGCCTCCAGGGGGCCAAGTGGTTAGACCCTCCGACTTGCAGCCGGAAGGTCTGGGTTTTCAAATCCGGGCCCGGGGGAAATCCCAAAAGGGCTTTAAAAAGGGAAACCCTACTCCCTTTGGCTTGGCCCCTCAGCATAAGAAATGGATGGGGAAAAACAAGCCAGTGACCCCCCAAACTGGAAAAAAGGCCTTTTGTGCCCTCGACTTAAACCCAAACCCGGGTTTGGGAAAAAACTGGGGGGTTAAAAACCTCATTAAACTAAAAATTTGGGTACAGAAACCACGCGTGACACTGGAAATGCTTGCGACAATGAGTCACATATAAATAGCACTAATCAAATTTTAAACGCAGTAATCGCGTGACAAGGGAGAATTCATCAAGCAGAAATTTTCTTTCGACGCCTAGCCCCTAAATTTACATTTGTTCAATTTATAAAAAAAATTTTGGAAAATTTCCCGGCCTTATGGCTAACCCCTGAAAGGGAGCAGGCAATTTCCCAAATTTTGGGGAAAAAATTTTGCTGACTTTACCTTTCGGGCCTTTTCCCTTTTTGGGAAAGTTTTAAAAACAAATCCCTTTCTTTGAGATGTTTCAGGGACACCAAAAAAGGCGATGGGTGTATTTTTGATTTTTTTCCCACAGGGATAAATTTTTATCAAAATAGCTAAAACGGATAGGCACCCATTTTTAGCAATTTGTCTGATCCCCCTGAAAACCCAAAAAAGGGCCCCCAAATTTTACCCACAATTTTCCCGGAAATATTGTGCGTACATTTTTGAGCCCCAAGGGATTTTTTAACCCCCTTTCAAAATTTTCCCGGGCTATGAAGGGGAAAAAAATTTATACTCGGTTTTTTGTATTTTTGTAGTAAACCCAAAAGCTAATTTTTCCCAATCCTTTGGGTTTACTACGCCCGGGCTTGTACTAAAAAATCACGTAATTTGTCACATTAAAAAGCACATTAACTGTCAAAGTTAAATTTTTGCCCCTTTAAATTGTAAAGTTTGTGCAGGGGCCTCTCAGGAAGCACTTTTGCCATTTACGACTATCGGCTAATTGAGAAATTTATTATATAAATCGGGATATTGCGGAAACAAGGGGGAAAAAATTTTTTCTTATTTCAAATCTCCTTCCCATCGCGGATCATAAAAATTTAAACCCTTCTACATAAAAATGGGTTTTAACATTCTATGCAGCCTCGACACTTTTTTTTTTTTTGCGTTTAAAAAAGAAAACTGTGTTAAAGTTCTTTGGGACTACCGGGAAAAAAATGTCTTTTTAATTTACAAAAAAATAAAACAAAGAAATAAATAAGAAAATACAAAATTTTTTCTGGAAATATTTCCCAAAAACTTTTCTGTTTTCCCTTTTGTATTTTTTGTTTTTTTTTCAGAAAATTTACTTTTTAAAATTTACTTTTTTAACATTTGGTAGGAGACGATCTTTGCAAATTTCGGCAAAAAACCCCCAAAACAACACCAATTACAACACCCTCAACTGTTTTTTCATATTTGATGTGGATGATTTCAAATTTATTTTAAATTTGTTTGGCAATGTCCCCTCATCTTTCCCACTTAATTTATACGCGGAAGAAAATGGAGAACTTGATGGTTTTTTTAAAATTCATTATTCATCCCATAATAAGATGGTGAGTCAAGTTATTCTTAGTTTTACAAGGGTGAATATTTTAAACAACCCTAAGGGATTTTATATAAATCGGTTTTGTTTTTTCGTCCCCCTGGGGTTTTAGTATTTCAGAAGGGCCCCAGGAAACTGTTTTGAAAGGAAATTTTTCTAGTGTAAGGGTTTGGGGGTCAAAGTACATTATAATTGTAAAAAGGGTTAGTATGAGCCCCAAAGTTTTTTATTACTGGGCAGGGGGCGTACCCAAGGGGGGGGGGGGGAAAGGGGGAACCTTAGCATATTTTTTTGGGATTTTTTAATGCTTTTTTTAAAATATTGCTAGGAAATCAAAAAAAAAAAATTTTTAGAAAAGCCCAAATTTTCAAGGCCTAGGAAATGCCCTTTCCAGTGATCTTTGGGGGTATTTCGGGCCAAATTTTTTTTGTACCTTTTCGTGGGGGTCGCTTATATGTTTGTCTGCAGGCTTCCCCCCCCCCCCCTTGGCAAAATTTTTGGCTACGCGGCTGATTACGGGTTTGCTTTAATGGGTTAAGGGTTTTTTAAAAACCCGCGATTTGATTTAAAAAGTGGAAAAGGGAGGGACAAAATTCCCAAATTATCGGGGGGGGCCAAAAATTGGCTTTCTTAGATGATAATCAAATCTAATATTTTTTAAGAACCCCGAAGAGTACGATTTTTTCCCCAAAAAAGGCCCCGCCGTGACTAGCCCGGGGATTAAGTTTTTGTTAAATTGTGCACTCGTTTTGGAAAAGGGAGCCCCGCATAATGGGGTAAACCTTTGGTTTTAAATTACTTTCAAAAGGTTCAAAACCGTAGGCATGTAAAACGATTCAGTTTTTTTAAAATTTTATTTACTGTCAGCAAAGGAATGTCAAAGGGGAAATAAATTTTATCAAAAACTTAAAAAAAGCCGTGTTCCCGAGGATATAGGAGGCGGGGGCCCCTTGGCCATATATCCTGCATGTTTTTTTCGGAAAAAAAAAAAAAAGTATTCCCCCCCCCCCACCCCCCCCCCCCCCCACCCCCCCCCCCCCCCACCCCCCCCCCCCCCCACCCCCCCCCCCCCCCACCCCCCCCCCCCCCCACCCCCCCCCCCCCCCACCCCCCCCCCCCCCCACCCCCCCCCCCCCCCACCCCCCCCCCCCCCCACCCCCCCCCCCCCCCACCCCCCCCCCCCCCCACCCCCCCCCCCCCCCACCCCCCCCCACCCCCACCCCCCCCCCCCCCCAACCCCCCCCCCCCCCCCCCCCCCCCCCCCCCACCCCCCCCCCCCCCCACCCCCCCCCCCCCCCCCCCCCCCCCCCCCCCCACACACACCCCCCCCACCCCACCACCCCACCCCACCCCCCCCACCCACCCTCCCCCCCCCCCCCCACCCCCCCCCCCCCCCCCCCGCGCCCCCACCCCCCCCCCCACCCCCCCACGCCCCAACTGCCCCGGCCCCCCACCATCCCCCCCTCCCCCCCCCCCCCCCACCCGGCCCCCCCCCCTCCCCCTCACCCCCCCCATCGAGAATTTTTTACAGGGGGGGGGGGAAAATTTTTAAGGGGGGCAAATTTCTAATTTATTTTAAATAGGTTTTTTAAAAAAGGTTTTTAAAATTTTCCCCCGGGGGGAGGGGGGGGGGGGAACCTGGCAGGTTTTCTGGGGGAGGGCCCCTCACCCCCCCCCCTTTTTGGGGGTGGTTTTCCTTGGGGGGGGGTTTTTTAAAAAAATTTTATTAAAAAGGGCGGGGGGGTGGGGGGGGGAATTCCCCCCCAAAAATCAAAAAGAAAAAAAAAACTCAAAAAAAGAAAAAAAAATAAATTTTTTAATTTTCAAACCTTTTTCCCTTTTTAAAAAATTTTTTGGAAAAGGGGCCTTTTCTAGTGTGGGGGGAATTTAAAGGGGAAAATTTTCCCCCCGGGGGGCCAACCCATTTGCTTTTTTTAAAAAATTTTTTTGCTTTTTCCCCCCCTTTTTTTTTTCGGGGAATGAAAAATATTAAAAACCTCAAATTTTTTTTTGGGGGAAACAAAAAAAAAAAAAAAAATTTCCCAATTTTTAAATTCAAAATTTAAATTTCAAAAATAAATGATGTATACAAAAAATTTAAAAAAGAGTTTTCCTTGTTTTTTTTGGGGTTTAAATTAGGTCTTTTTTCCAAAAAGGAAATTTTTTAAAAAGTTTTTTTTTGCAAAGGGGGGGGGGGGTTTTCCCCGGGCCTTAAATAAGGGGGGTTTTAAAAAGGGAAAAAAGTTTGGGGTTTAAAAATAAAGGAATCCCAAAACTTTGAAACTTTGGCTCCCCAAAACCCCCCCCAAAACAATTTGGGGGGGATAAAAAAAAGGGGGACCCCCCCTTTTTTTTTAAAAAACCCCCCCCTTTAAATCGGGGCCCCTAGAAATTGGGGTTTCCCGGCCCCAAAGGGGGGCAATGTTTTTAACAAAAAAGATTAGAATTTTTCCCCCCCGGGCGATTTGGGGGCCCTTTGCCTTAAAAGGGGTCTTTTTGGGAGGGGAAAAATAAAAAAATTTTTTTGGGTTAAATGTGATAGCCAAAAATTTTAAAAAAAAATTAAAAAATTTTTTTTTTAAAATTACTTTGGGGGGGGTGAAAAACGTTTTAAATTTTTAAGTGGGGCCCCTTAGGAAAACCAAATTATTTTTTTTTAAATTCTAAAACCTCCTGGGGGTTTCCCCTACATTTGTGTTTTTTTTTTTAACCTAAAAATTGGAAATAATTTTTTGTCCCCTTTTTATTTTTTGGGGCCCAAAAAAAAAATTTTGAAAAAACAGTTTTCGGTTTAAAAATCCCCCCCGTGGGGTTGAAAACCCCCCCTTAGGCAAGTTTAAATTTAAAATTTTAAAAATTTTCCCTTTTTCCCTTGGGGTTTTGGGGGGGGGTTTTTAAAAAAAAAGGGGGGTAAAAAAAATAGTGTTAAACTTACCCCTATTTTAATTGATTTCAGTTTTTAAAAAATTTTATCTTGTTTAAAGGGAATTACCCCCCCTTTTTTTAAAAAACAAACTTGGAAATTACAATTTGCTATTTTTTGGGGGCTTTTATTTTTTTAGGTTTTTTTTAAATAAATTTAAAATTTTTTGTTTAAAAAAAAAAAAAAATTTTTAAAAAATTTGTCCAATTTAGGCGGTTTAAATTGGGGTTAAAAAATTCTTTGGGGAAAAATTTTTCCCAAATTTTTAAAAATTAGGTGTAAAAGGGCCTTTTTCTTAAAAAACCAAAAAAGCCTTTTGAATTTATTAAAAAGAATTTGAATAAAAAACCAATTTTTTAAAAGGAGGGAAACGCCCCCCAACCCCCAAAAAAAAAGTTTCCCCAAAATTTTTTTAATTTTGGGAAATAAGGGAAAATTTTGACCAAAAAGAAATGGGGTTAAAAAAATTTTCGGGAAAATAAAATTTAAAAAATGGGAAAAACCCCCCCAAAAAACCAAAGAAAAAGCTTTTTTAAAAAGGGGAAAATCTCTGAAACAAATTAAAATTTTCAAATTAAAATTTTTGTTTTTGTTTTTTTTTTGGGTTTGGTATTTTTTATTTTTTTTTTTTCAATGTGTAAAAAAAAATTTCCCCCCGCCTTTAGTTTAATCTTCCTTGCTTTAGGGAATTTTTTACTTAGTTCTCTGTTGTAAATAAGACACACGTGAAGGTATTTGAACCAGTAAATCGTTAGACTACATATACCATTAGCCAGGGGCGTATATACATTGAATTTGCAGGGGGGTGAACTATTTTGGGACCAATACATATCTTCGGGAGACAGGACTCCCATTGATATAGTTGTATGTTCAAATTTCCTTGATAATTACAATTTACAGGACGTAGTACACAATCATAGGTGTACGGTAATCTTTCAATTTGGGGATAGAGAATCTTTTGCCCGAATCTCAAAAAATTGCCCGAACTCGTTGCAGTTCAGGTGATACAAATAGACCACTAAGCCATTACATCCGCGCGAAGCGCGCGAAAATTTTTGCACTTTTGGCATTCGATCAAATTCGGAAACTCAGTAGAAAATTCGTGGCCAATTTTTCAATTCAAATGTTTGTTATGTCTGGTTACTGTTACAACAGGCATACGTAACGGACTCCACTAAACCGCTACATGCGCCCGAAAAGCGCAAAATTTTTTTAACATTTTGGGGGCATTCGATGAAGGAAATCTGGGAACTCAGTAGAAAATTGGGGGATCTTTTCCTCATAATGTTGTTGATGGTCTGGGCTATTGTACAATAGCATATTGAACTGGATTTGCAGACCGGCTTTTTGGACGCGCAGAAGAGACCGACCTTTGATTTTCACTGGGGCCACCCCTCCGTATTTACGCCTGTCATAGCATGTTTACTCATATCATACATAAAAAATGTGGATATAGAAGTGTCAGGACTGTGAAGTCAGAGCTTTTTCAAAAGTCTGATAGACGGTGATATTGGTAGAAATCTTTTAATTATTTCCAACTTGGTTTGTTACAACCTTGTGTCCTTGCATTAGTAGTCGACTCTCAACGAAACTTTCCAATATTTTCTTCAACTGGTAAATTTGTTTTAGGAGGTTAGTATATAGTACGTGCGAGCCGGAATTTTGTGGCACGAACGGACGGCAAACTACAGGGGCAGCAACGGCCATTTTTTGACGTCGGCGGTAGCAATTTTTAAGTATACTTTACCGATTTTGTCTCTTATTTTCGGCAACGAGTAAAGCCACAACAATGGAAATTGGGTGGGGCCACCTCCCCCTGTGAAAAAAAGGAAATTGGGAACGGTCTTGATGGGCTAATGGTGCAATATGTGGCACAATTTTGCTTTTAAAAATGTAGTGTCAATTTGTAAATCTACTGTTATATTATCTTCTCACAGTTTTAGCTTTTCATCATTTTGAAATAAAGTGAGGGGGACTTTTTGGAGATGTCACCCCTTGCAAAAAAGGAAGGGGGGAGCGTCCCCTCCCCGTGATCCACGCCCATGCGCGACCCGCGAGAAAAATTCATACATGGAAACACAATATAACTCGAAGTACATACAGCAATCTTTTAACCACGTCGGATGTTCCCACAGTTATCTTGCTTATTTCACTTTCCGGATATTTCAAGCAAAACTGATGCGAAACCACTACCAGTATATTTAATATTTCTAAAATCCTAGCATGCACAATGTAACGTGTCCACCATTTCCCGTGAGACATTCATGTGCAGAACCTTGGTACGGTAGCTTCCGTACCTGATAACGGAGCTTTGCGGTGGAGAGCACATAGTATGAAACAGAAGTGCACATCATGTGTAAAGGTCGATCTCTTGACAGTGCGAAACTCAGTGCGCATCTTATTACCGGAGGAGTTCGGAAAGAGGAATGGCTTTTCCCCGTAGAGTGAGTTTGACGTTAAAAAGGATAATTTTGCAAGGTAAACTGAAGCAAAAATAAAATTGGTTCTAAAAGTACGCAAGTTTTCTCAGCGCGCTTCGCGCGCACTTTTGCTAGTGCTCATTAAGCAGGGTTGGGAAGTAACGAGTTACAATTACGCCGTACGTTAACGGAGTTACATTTTGTGTAACGGAAAGAAACCCTGTAACGAGTTACATTTGCATTTCCCCAGTAACGAAGAGAACTAGTTACAATTCTGTGTAAAAGTAACTGTAACGGCGTTACATTTGGTCCGTTTACTTTCCCGTTTACAAATAGTCAAAATGACCACAAATTGCATTGTTACTGGAAGTAGTAACAGAAAATTTTCAAATTGATGACCTTTGGTAGTAACATGTAAAATTATTTCGATATAGTTATCACTATCGCTATTATCGAAGTCCCATCGCCAAAAGCAATTTTATTCACGATTAGAATCAGGAAGATGATATATTAGAATGCACATGCTGCGGTTACAGGGACACTTTGATTGTCTATTCGAACTAAGTTAAAATTTGATTTGTGTGTCCAACACACAATTACTTATTAGGACTAGATCAATGCTTATGCATCATGAGACCGAATCTTTGTGCGATTCGTTGAAAAATACTGAACGGTCCTCTAACTAAGGCCACCGATTTATATGGTGTATATGCAAGTAAAGTCAGGTGGGCCTTAGTTTTACTCATATTGTCCTTTAGAGGAACAGGGGAGAAGTTGCACCGTCAGAGAAACGGGTTGGCCATATGAATCAAATACCAGGCTTACTTTGAAAGTTTTTAATCATTAGCTCTTGAGGGACGTTACGGCTGGACCCGCGTTCACTCTATCCTAGTCGGAGCTAACTTTGCGATTCTAGATTCCCGATCAAAGTTTTTCGAGCATGTTACTACCCCTCAAAATTCACTGCCAGTTCTGATCCAATGCATCAATTCCGAGACATTCATTTTGTCATGTATAGCATATAAAACATTACAGATGTTAACTTCTCATCGTACATGTCCACCATTAATACAAGTCATCGTTTGTACTCACTTCCATAGGCCTGGCCACCTTCAGTAATTTAGTTGATTCATGTGTGTGACAATACTTTACATCTGTACATTGGCACAAATCGGAAAACTTTAAACACTTTTAATTGTAACTTGCAATTGAGAACTCGGGGGATGGAATGAACTCCGAGTCGAGTCCAAGCCAGTTACATCACATTCCTAACAATTTCGATTCCGGAACCTTCTAGTCCGGGCAAATTCCTAATCTAGAAAAACGCTCTTGAGACTGCAATAAAGAGGGGATTGTGTATTCACCCCAAGTATGGATTTTACTTGGTGGTCAGCCCCGCCCATAATTGTCTTTACTGCTTCTCTTGTGCACGACACAAACTTAGTTGACTGCTCAAGGCCTCATGCTGGTGAGTATTTTAGACCCCATTTGTATTCAAAACATTCTCTGTGCGTGCTGTGTATATGAGCTGACTCATGCATCTTTGGAATTTCTTAACTCTGATTGTCTAACAAAGAGTAGTCACCAACTAAGGACTTTTGACTTACCCCAACTAAAAGTCATACTTGGGGTGATGCAAATCTGTCTTTAGCTAACCCGAATCGGATCGTGCGTTGGGAGCCCAGTAAATTATACGTGCCAAGGCGTCGGTAAAACACCATGGCATCCATTTATATATCTTTAATTAACACGTTGGTACCTTATTGATGAATCAAAAGTATGAATTTAGGCTATATCAGATTCTTTTCAATGTCCGTGACTCTTTACACTGGAATAAAATGATAGGTTCATTATAATAAACAGCAGAATTATTGAAATGGTCAATGGCGTTGAAATGTATCTAACAAAAGCTAATTGAAAGAGAAGAGAAGTGTCACTTAAGCTTCACTATTGTAAAGGGAAAGGGAATTAAGGCACATGGTCTGCATGTATAAACTACATAGTATAACCATTTCAGCATCGTTTTATACGACACAATGTGAAACTTAAAATTTATGCGGAAATATCACTTAGCAAACCTTTGGGTGAGGTTTTAAAAAATTCTTCTGTTAACAAATGTATTCACCTTCGTACATACCATATTTATGCCCTTTTGAGGGGTGAAGACTTTAATTACTTGGAAACAACGCTCCTCCCATTTTCCGGCATAGCCGATAACCTCGTTAAATTAGCCGACTGTGTGATTGGTGAGTACAGTATTAAAGATTTCCACCCTCATAGAAGTACTGGTCGAACTGGAAAAGTTTTGTTTATAAACAGATTCCTTCTAACAAAATAGTTTCGTAAGCTCCGACCACAGTATCATGATTCGCTGCTTCATGATGAGCGTAGGCGCTCTGCGAGCATGCCCATCGAAGATCAAGCTTCATCATTGACTTTCTTTGGGAACACTAAGTATAACGGCACAAAGAGGTGTCGAATCGTCTCATGTGCCCCCTTCTTACTATCTAATTACATAACCTATTCGTCCCCTCCATTTCAGGAACCGAGGGTTACCGTATCTTCACCTTGAATAAAGAGTTACTTTTGAAATGTAACTAGTTAACCTTTTAAGTCAAAAGTCAAAACTGTAACTAGTACTTTTTCAACATTGTAACTAGTAACTGTGAACGAGATTACAATTTTACCGGAATAACTGTAACTATAACGAGTTCACTTTCAAAGCGATAACGGGAAACAACCCTGCTCATTAGTTACGTTATCATTTAAATATAAGACAAATGATCATAATGTGATACTTTCTGGTGTTGGTGCGCTTCCGCAAATCTTTTAGTCAGCTAAAGACAGAAGGATGGAAGATTCTATGCCTTAAAATCTGTATAAAACTCTGAGCCTCCGAGGGCTTCGCGGGATTTCCCTAGACCCACCAGGGCCTGTTGTGGGGACCCTTGGCTGTGCCTTCGGAGGATGCTGTTGTGTCCTCGCTGTTGGGTGGCCCCGCGAGTTGCATTATGACTATCACACCGGCCGGGTCAGACGAAAAGTACATGACCTAGCTGGCATCCGATGTTTGTACCTGTCCTCTAGAACATAGTTGCATTAGTTGACGTTTCACGTGTGAAAGCCCTATTAGAATAAAAATTTTTTTTTTTAGTGCTGGAAAGACAATATTAACCATCAATGCATGGTCAATTTAGAAAACCGACCTCTATAGAGGACTGGACAGGGCTGCCTACAAAACTACAAGTGCATTCACATGCATGTCCTCTGAGCATGCACACTTTGGTTTTCATGACATTGTGACGTCATGTGCGTTAAAGTCTGTTTACGATAGGGCCATGAGAACTTTGGGCACCCAACAGGATGTTTTGGAGAAGGGCCCCCTAGTTTGGTCGTGCCAAAAATTAAAAGAATATGTTTAATGATAAACGTGGCCACTCTATGACAATGAGACCAAGGGAGTACCCCCAGTCCCTGCCATACTGAGGACCCTGGCCATACATGTACATTATGTAACTGCTTGTAGACTAGGTGGAGGGGGAGGGAGACAAAAAACCTTTAAAAGGAAGGGTTTAAGCAAAAATAATTTTCATATGTGAAAGAGGAACTAAATCTATGCAATATGGTGAAACTTCCATTCATGTCGGACATGTAGTACTCAAGGTATCAGCATGAAGTTGTACAATTGTGACCCAAAGTAAGCTGCCGCATGCAGGGGTTAGTATCACTTCCTCACATTGATGAGCAATGCTTTGTTTCCTTTGTTTTTCAGTCTGTTGTGCTAAACATTGAAGTTCACAGCGGAAAAACAGGACCTCCCCATGGTGGAATTGTCGTTTTTTTGTTTTTTCTGAAGTTTGTAACATGCATGGCCTCTCATGCAATCACATTCCCACAAATGCTTTGATTGGAGGCAAAAAATTGGTTGTAAAGTTTAAAGAAAAACACGACTAGTCATTAAGATGAAGCTATGATGTCATTAGTGCGCTTAAGTTCACTTTGTGGTGAAAATGTGACATACTTTAAATGCTAACCCCCCCCCCCCCCCCCCATATCTTGAGAACCACAATCGGAATTCAATGCAAGTTTCACCAGAATGCCTGAGAAAATAAACACCTCTTTAACATACCAAAAACTTGATTTGAGTTTAGAACCCTTTTTTAAAGTGCTCTCCTCATTGTGAAAAATCTATGAAACACTGGAAAAGACAGCTGCAGGCGGGGACACTGATGATAAAAAATAACTGACATAAAAATATAGGGAGTCATCAAAAGCAAAAACTATGTATTTGGACATCTTCATCAGAATGACATAACCCAAGCATCCAATCATAGGAAGCTAGAGAGTTGAAATCAAAGGGAGCATTGAACAAATAGTACACCTCAATAATACACATGTCTAGACATCAGGGTTTATATGGTATTGGCATCTAAGTTTGCCTTACACAAAATGGTCAAACAACAGCTGACGGTTGTAGCAATTTAATGGCTTTGACCTAGGTGTTTCAAACAATTTTAACAAAACGACCAAAGACCTATTAAAAAAAAACATGATTTGCTAAATTTGCACACTCAATAATTCATTCCCTGTGAATTATATGTGGACATACTCTTAAGTCAAATGGTTGACTTAAGTAAATTTATGCAGACCAGTCTCATAGTATCAATGGTCCAGAAATAGGACGACGATACATTTCCACGGGGGTTGGAGAGGGCTGCAGTATAGTCAACATTCAATGGTCAAAACTGGCAGCTGCAACCTGTACAGTTTTAGGAACACTTCAAGGCCATGCCAGAATTTGTACATTCTTTAAGACAGCTGGTAATCATGAGTTATGACTACAGAAATTTTGACAAGAGTTTGACGATGATGTCACTGACATATTATATTTTGCTAAATGTTCCCTACTCATGGTCAACATTCCACAACTCCACTCGTTATGACTGGGTGTCAAAATTTAACTTAATAGAAGAGTTAAAGGTGCACTCAGTGCCCCACAATTCTTTTAAATATTTGCAACTACAAAAGTTTTTAAGTAAGCTGAATTCAAAGCAAAAACTCTGTGATATGCTACGCTATAAAGAACAGCATTCATAGATAACAATACATCTCATGCAAATACTTTCAGAGACAAAGAAAAAGGTTGATTATCCCGCTACAGCATTCTGGAATGTCATTTGCAATCAAGGACTATGTAACTGCAAAAGGTCTCTTCAACCTGATGTTTAAGCTGGATGATTCTGCAACTGTGATAGCTTTGGCAGAATATTTTAGCTAACTAGTTTGGTACCTGCAGACCAAGCCAACCCTTACACAATACAAGAAAGATCTAGTGTTTCCAGAAAAAATAGTTTTCAGTGAATGAGATGTTGACACCCTTCATGAAGACAGGGTGCACTCTATGTTCTTACATTTCTGTAAATGCTCTAGATATGTCAGAAAGGGGAACATGAGCGACTAAAGTCCAATTTTTTTAAAGTATGACAAGGTATTTGGACCTACATTGAGTACCAAGAACCTGATGCTCAGGTGTCAACGATGTCAACTGAAAATATCCTATATGAAAATGACATAAACATGAATTGTGTAAGTCAATCTTTATCAATGTTCCATTGGTTGGTCTGTCTTCTCCTGCTCCGTCGTTCCCTCAGCCTCCCCTTAGGCGTGATGCTGTAATCTCCTGTTCTGTTTTCTTAGATGTGCCAGTGCTTCTATAACATCCAGCTATACCTGACATTATGGACAAACAAGTCATTTATCAGTAGTAAAGTCATTGCATAAATTAATAGTAATTAGTGCAATTCCTGTCTAAAGTAATTCATCTAAAGGCACTCTCATCAAGCAGTACTTCAAAACTCAAAATCGCTTCACTGATGGCATACCCTGCCTGGTGTATTCACACTGAAATGAGTAAAGAGTGACCATTTATTCCATGTCCTCTTCGCAGGAACAACGTTTCAAATTCTCAGATCATATGTAAGTGACATCACCTTTCTAAGTCATTTAACACTAAAGAGAGAAGTCTAAGTCACAAAAGATGTTACCATTATTATGTTCTCTTCCTGAACACTCGTTTAAACATAGATCACTATCAATGACTGGAATCATTGCCTAATTGTCACCACTAATGAGTAAAGATTACCATATTCTTTTAGGTATCTAACAGAAGTACTTTTTCACAATTCAGCATCATCATCATCGATGAGCAGTATCTTGGTTTGAATTGTCATCATCAATGGCGTGACAATCCCTATCTGTATCATTCCCAAGTTCAATCAGACAGAATGTTATTAAATGCTTAGTCCATAACTTGAGATGTACTGCCACAGTTCTAAGTCCACTGTCATCAATTACCTAAGTCCTTGTTAAGTCAATTTACACTACTGAATAGAGCCAAATGCATAAAAATACAAATCTGCTTTTAGCCTTGGACGAAAGAATTTTTACACGTTCTGATATATGTCAGGGGTAAGGTACAAACGTCTTGACTTGTCTGCTTCCTAGATCTGAAAGTTCTGATCTTTACCAACAATGCATACTGAACAATTCTGGGGAGGAAAACATTAATTACATCCATGACTTGGAAATTAATTTGAAAAAATGAACTAAAAGAGTATGACTATGACCTGAACATTTGTGTGTGGTAACTTCAATTCTAGACTCTTTTGGATGTTACTTTTTTGTCTCTACTTTTTTTTTTTGAAAAAGCATTGAATAATTGTGTGTAGGTGACAATGTCTGAGAGATCTACAGCAAAAGTTGCTACCAGAACTGGAGATTCTATATAAAGTTACATTCTCATGGGACTAAAAGCCACATATGCAGCACATTGACACTTATTGAAGAGGAAGAATTTGAATTGACAAATTTTTTCATTTCTCAGAAACCCCCCCCCCCTTGGAAAAACTTCATACTCCTAGGGCAACATCTGTGTACCATTACAACTCTTTCTGGGGTATCTAAATGGAAATAAAATGAAGCAATTTTTGTTGAAAATAAGTTACGAAACATGCAAGCTGTGCATAGTAGTACTTACCATTACCTTTAGATTTAGCTCTGTTTCACTTGGAAGTGTCTCTCTTAGCGCCCCAATCCATGGCACACCAACGCTCAAGAGGACCTGGTGTAATAAGAATCCGATAAAAGTCCTGTGACTAAACACACCTCTACACCCAAAAACACTAGCAACTTATATCCATGCTAAAACATAATGTGTACAAGTACATTCCCTGGTATATCATACCTTTTCTGTATGTATGTCAGAGCAACATAGGTTATCAGTGTATTCTTTGTCTTAATAAAATCACATGGCGTTATTAACATATTCTGGGGTCAAAATTTAATATTTTGGACACTGTTTCCATGGGACAGCTCTTTCTAAAAGTACTATTCCAGAAAAAGTCAGTTTCACTGTTGGTTCTTAAATAGAGATCCATGCAAAAAACAAAAACAAAAAACCGAGTTTAAGAATATCGACCGTTTAAGCAGCCGCACAACGGAGCTAGGATTGGCTTCAGTTACAGAAATGAGAAAACAAAAATTTAATAAAAATGAACGATTTACAGGGATCTTTGTTTAAGAAAATGCTTTGACAGATATTAAGTCATTCAAAATTTCAGTTCAAGATATTGTACTAGTAGACATTGCTATGTTTCATTCAGTCGCAGGGAAAAACAAACCCAAATGTAAAATTGATATTGCAGCCAAAATTATCTAAATGGAATTCATGCTATAAATAATAGTTAGAGGCATGTGTAAAAGGCTCTAACCAAGCCCCATCTTATATATTTTGAAAAACATTTTTAAGTAGTTTTATGTGCGATGCTTTTGCTTCGAGTTTATACTGGCTTTGGCTGCTATTCTCTCCTAACAAGTTTATAAATGAAGACACATGGGGAGCCTAGCCTCTTCTCGTGTTTCAAAGCAGTTCCCTGAACTGAGTTGAGAGGCAATTACACGATAGGTGTGTGGCTTGATGCTAGGGTACTCTGCGTGCAGCAGAGTCAGTGCAGGATTGTGAAAATTGACGTAAGCAATTAACAGAATAATCTCTAATTTTAAACCTAATGTTAGGCCTAAAATATTCTTTTCTTCTTTTATACACTTTCATGTTTAGAAGCATTTGATTTTGAGTGTTGTAGGTCACAAGGCTTAGCAGAGATTTTAAGGCCAAACCTAAGAATGTTACAAAGCCATGAGGACCAATTTTCGGGTTCCATAATTTTGACTTCACAGTAATGCCACATTATCGGAAATGATCATACCATAAAATCTAGAGGCCTGCACAAAGAACAATAAGTGACCCATGAGTGATAATAGCTGACTGTAATCACAGCACTGTACAACAACACTGCAGTCACAAGAAAAGACTATATCAAAAGACAAATTGGTCAACTTAATACCCTGCATTTGCACAAACCAGTCACAGACAGAGGAGAACAAAAAGGAAAACATGATTGACTTGAATACCAAAATTACTTAAATAGGGAATGCAGACATTTTCTTCTCCAGATATGTTCTTGAAGACTGTGTATCGGGCACCAATGGCCATACACTTACAATCAAATATAGTGGGGCTGATGGACAGGTTTGGAAAATGTGTGGGCCCATATCCTGAAAGCATAAAATTAATGCACTTCATAACACCAATTGCAAGAGATTTCTTTCAGTTTAAGTGTAACCATTGAAACTGAAAGAAATCTCTTGCAATTGGTGTTATGAAGTGCATTAATTTTATGCTTTCAGGATATGGGCCCACACATTTTCCAAACCTGTCCATCAGCCAACTATTTTGATTGTAAGTGTATGGCCATTGGTGCCCGATCACAGTCTGCAAGAACATATCTGGAGAAGAAAATGTCTGAATTCCCTGATTGTAAGTAATGTTGGTATTCAATTCAAATAATGTTTCTTTTGTTCTTCCTCTGTCTGTGAACTGGTTTTGCAAAATGCAGGGTATTAGTTGACCATTGTGTATTTGATTAGTCTTTCTTGTGACTGCAGTGTTGTTGTACAGTGCTGTGATTACAGTCAGCTATTATCACTCATGGGTCACTTATTGTTCTTTGTGCAGGCCTCTAGATTTTATGGTATGATCATTTCCGATAATGTGGCATTACTGTGAAGTCAAAATTATGGAACCCGAAAATTGGTCCTCATGGCTTTGTAACTTTCTTAGGTTGGGCTTAAATCTCTGCTAAGCCTTGTGACCTACAACACTCAAATCAAATGCTTCTAAACATGAAAGTGTAGAATATTTTAGGCCTAACATTAGGTTTAAAATTAGAGATTATTCTGTTAATTGCTTACGTCAATTTTCACAATCCTGCACTGACTCTGCTGCACGCAGAGTAACCTAGCATCAAGCCACACACTATCTGTAATTGCCTCTCACTCAGTTCAGGGAACTGCTTTGAAACACGAGAAGAGGCTAGGCTCCATGTGTCTTCATTTATAAACTTGTTAGGAGAGAATAGCAGCCAAAGCCAGTAACTCTGAAGCAAAAAGCATCGCACAGGAAAACTACTTAAAAATGTTTTCAAAAATATATAAGATGGGGCTTGGTTAGAGCATTTTACACATGCCTCTAAACTATTTTATAGAATGAATGCCATTTAGATAATTTTGGATGCCTATCAATTTTACATTTGGGTTGGTTTCCCTGCGACTGAAATGAAAACAGAGCAATGTCTACTAGTACAGTATCTTGAACTGAAATTTTGAAGGACTTAATTATCTGTTCAAAAGCATTTTCTGAAACAAAGATCCCTGTAAATCGTTCCATTTTTATTAAAATTTTTTTCTCATTTCTGTAACTGAAGCACAATCCATAGCTCCGTTGTGCGGCTGCTTAAACGGTCGATAATTCCTTAAACTGGTTTGGCATGGATACTCTATTTAAGAACAAACAGTGAAACTGACTTTTTCTGGAATAGTACTTTTAGGAAAGAGCTGTCCCATGGAACAGTGTCCAAAATATTAAATTTTGACCCCAGAATATGTTAAATAAACCCTGTGATTTATTAAGACAAAGAATACACTGATAACCTATGTTGCTCTGACATACATACAGAAAAGGTATGATAATACCGGGAATGTACTTGTACAACATTATGTTTAGCATTGATATAGAGTTGCTAGTGTTTTGGGTGTAGAGGTGTGTTTAGTCACATGACTTTATCGGATGCTTTATTACACCAGGTACTCTTGAAGCGTTGGTGATGCATGGATTGAGGGCGCTAAGAGAGACACTTCCAAGTGAAACAGAGCTAAATCTAAAGGTAAGGGTAGTAATACTATGCACAGGCTTGCATGTTCGTAAACTTATTTTTCACAAAAATTGCTTCATTTATTTCATTTAGATACCCAGAAAGAGTTGGAATGGTACACAGTGTTGCCCTAGGAGTATGAAGTTTTCCAAAGGGGGGGGGGGTTACTGAGGAAAAATTTGTCAATTCAAATTCTTCCCTTTCAAATAAGTCAAGGTGCTGCATATGTGGCTTTAGTCCTGAGAATGTAACTTTATATAGAATCTCCAGTCTGGGAGCAACTTTGCTGTAGATCTCTCAGACTATTGTCACATACACAGCAATTATTCCATGCTTTTTCAAAAAAAAAAAAAAGTAGAAACAAAAAGTAAACATCCAGAAGATTCTAGATTGAAGTTACCACACACAAATGTTAAGGTACATAGTCATAACTCTTTTTAGTCATTGTTTCAATTATTTCAAAGTCAGGGATGTAATTATATGTTTTCCTCCACAGAATTGTTCAGTAGCAGTTGTTGGTAAAGATCAGAACTTTCAGATCTATGAGCAGGACGAAGTCAAGACGTTTGTATCCTTACCCTAACATATAATCAGACGTGTAAAAAATGCTTTCGTACAAGGCTAAAAGCAGATTTGTATTTTTATGCATTTGGCTCTATTCAGTAGTGTAATTGACTTAACAAGGAACTTAGGTAATTGATGACAGTGACTTAGAACTGTGCAGTACATCTCAAGTTATGGACTAAGCATTTAATAACATTCTGTCTGATTGACTTTGGGAATGATACAGATGGGATTGTCACCCATTGATGATGATAATTCAAACCAAGATACTGCTCATCGATGATGATGATGCTGAATTGTGAAAAAGTACTTCTGTAGAAGACTAAAAGAAGATGGTAAATCTTTACTCATTAGTGGTGACAACTTAGGCAATGATTCCAGTCATTGATAGTGATTCTGATGTATTAAACAGTGTTTCAGAAGAGAACCAGTAATAGATGGTAATCTTTGTGACTTAGACTTCTCTCTTTAGTGGTAATGACTTAGAAGGTGATGTCACTTACCAATAGTGATTCTGAGAATTGAAACAGTTCTGAGAAGAGGACATGGAATAAATGGTCACTCTTTACTCATTAAGTGTGATAAACCAGGCAGTGATGCCACTCAGTGATAGCGATTTTGAGTTTTGAAGTACTGCTTGATGAGAGGCTTAGATAATTACTTTAGACAGGAATTGCACTAATTACTATTAATTTATGCAATGACTTTACTCACTGATAATGACTTGTTGTCCTTAATGTCAGGTATAGCTGGAGGGTATAGAAGCAGTGGAACCATCTAAGAAAACAGAACAGGAGAGTACAGCATCACCAATGGAGGCTGAGGAACAGACGGAGCAGGGAGAAGGAACAGACCAACCAATGGAACATTGATAAAGATTGACTTACACAATTCATGTTTATGTCATTTTCATATAGGATATTTTCAGTGACATCGTTGACACCAGAGAATCAGGTTCTTGGTACTCAATGTAGGTCAAAGAACTTGTCATACTTTAAAAATTGGACTTAGTCTCATGTTCCCCTTTCTGAACATATCTAGAGCAGTTACAGAAATGGAAGAACATAGAGGGCACCCTGTCTTCATTAAGGGTGTCAACATCTATTCACTGAAAACTATTTTTTGGAAGACACTAATCTTCTTGTATTGTGTAAGGTTTGGCTTGTCTGCAGGTACCAAATCTAGGTAGCTAAAATAATTCTGGCCAAAGCTATCACAGTTGCAGAATCATCCAGCTAAACATCAGGTTGAAGACTTTTGCAGTTACATAGTCCTTGATTGCAAATATTCCAGAATGCTGAACATAATCAACCTTTTCTTTGTCTTCTGAAAAGTATTTAGCATGAAGTGTATTGTACTATGAATGCTGTTCTTTCATAGCGTAGCATATCACAGAGGTTTTGCATTTGAATTCAGCTTACTTAAAACTTTTGTAGTTCATATTTAAAAGAAAGTTGTGGCACTGAGTGCACTTTACTCTTCTATTAAGGTTAAATTTTGACAACCAGTCATAACAGTGGAGTTGTGGAATGTTGACCATGAGTAGGAACATTTAGCAAAATATAGTATGTCAGTGACATCATCGGCCAAACTCCTTGTCAGAAATTTCCTGTGTCATAACTCATGATTACCAGCTGTCTTAAGAATGTACAAATTCTGGATGGCCTTGGAAGTGTTCTAAGAACTGTAAAGGTGGCAGCTGCCAGTTTGACCATTGAATGTTGACTATACTGCAGCCCTCTCCAACCCCCTTGGAAATGTATCGTCAGTCCTTATTTCTGGACCATTGATACTATGAGACTGGTCTCATAAATTTACTTAAGTCAACCACATTTGACTTAAGAGTATGTCACATCTATATTCACAGGGAATGATGATTGAGTGTGCAAATTTAGCAAAGCTGTTTTTTTTTAATAGGTCTTTGGTCGGTTTGTTAAAATTGTTGGAAACCCTAGGTCAAAGCCATGAAATTGCTACAGACGTCAGCTGTTTGACCATTTTGTGTAGCAAACTTAGATGCAATACCAGATAAACCCTGATTCAGACATGTGTATTATTGAGTGTACTATTTGTAATATGCTCCCTTTGATTTCAAACTCTCTAGCTTCCTATGATTGGATGCTTTGATTTATGTCAATTCTGATGAAGATGTACAAATACATATTTTGCATTTTTGACCCCTATATTTTTATTTCAGTTATTTTTTATCATCAGTGATGTCAGCCTGCAGCTGTACTTTTCCAGTTTTCATAGATTTTTCATAGGAGAGCACTTTAAAAAAGGGTCTAAACTCAAATCAAGTTTTGGTATGTTAAAGAGGTGTTTATTCTCAGCATTCTGGTGAAACTTGCATTGAATTCCGATGTGTGGTTCTCAAGATATTAGCAGTTTAAAGTTGTCACATTTTCAACACAAAGTGAACTTAAAGCAAGCACGTATGACATCATAGCTTCATATTAATGACTAGTCTTGTTTTTCTTTAAACTTTACAACCAATTTTTGCCTCCACAATCTCATGTTGTGGGAATGTGATTGCATGAGAGGCATGAAAATGTTACAAACTTCACATTCCCCATGGGGAGGTCCTGTCGCTGTTAACTTCATGGTTAGCACAACAGACTGAAAAACAAAGGAAACAAAGCATTTCTCATCAATGTGAGGAAGTGATATAACCCCTGCATGCGTCAAGCTTACTTTGGGTCACAATTGTAGTAACTTCATTGCTGATACCTTGAGTACTACATGTCCGACATGAATGGAAGTTTCACCATATTGCATAGATTTAGTTCCTCTTTCACATATGAAAATTAATTTTTGCTTAAACCCTTCCTTTAAAGGTTTTTGTCTCCCTCCCCTCCACCTAGTCTACAATCAGTTACATAATGTACAGTATGGCCAGGGTCATCAGTATGGCAGGAAGACTGGGGTAACTTCCCTTGGTCTCATTGTCATAGAGTGGCCACGTTATCATTAAACATATTCTTTTAATTTTTGGCACAGACCAAACTAGGGGCCCTTCTCCAAAACATTCCTGTGGGTGCCCAAAGTTCTCAGTGGCCCATAGTACAGACTTTACGCACATGACGTCACAATGTCATGAAAACCAAAGTGTGCATGCTCAGAGGACATGCATGTAAATGCATTTGTAGTTGTACAGCCTGTCCAGTCCTCTATAGAGGGCGGTTTTCTATTGACATGCAGTGATGGTTATAATTGTCTTCCAGCACTATTATTCTAATAGGGAGATTTCACACGTGCAAACGTCAACTAATGCAACTATGTTCTAGAGGACATACAAACATGCGGATGCCAGCTAGGTCATGTACTTTTCGTCTGACAGGCCGTTTTGATAGTCATAATGCACTCGCGGGCCACCCCAACAGCGAGGACACAACAAGCTATCCTCATAAGGCACAGGCCAAGGGGCCCCAAACAGGCCCTGGTGGGGTCTAGGGAAAATCCCGCGAAGCCCTCGGAGGCTCAGAGTTTATACAGATTTTAAGGCAATAGAATCTTCATCCTCTGTCTTTAGCTGACATAAAATTTGCGAAGCTGCACACACCAGAAGTATCACATTATGATCATTTGTCTTATATTTAAATGTATAAAGTAACTAATGAGCAGGGTTGTTCCCGTTACGCTTTGAAAGTAACTCGTTATAGTTACAGTTAATTCCGTAAAATTGTAACTCGTTACAGTTACTAGTTACAATGTTGAAAAAGTAACTAGTTACAGTTACTTTTGACTGAAAAGTAACTAGTTACATTTCAAAAGTAACTAGTTACTTCAAGGTGAATATACGGTACCTCGGTTCCTGAAATGGAGGGGACATAATTAGATAGTAAGAAGGGGGCACATGAGACGATCGACACCTCATTTGTGCCGGTTATCCTTAGGTGTTCCCCAAAGAAAGTCAATGATGATAGCTGATCTTCGATGGGCATTCTCGCAGAGGCGCCTAACGCTCATCATGAAGCAGCGAATCATGATACTGTGTCGGAGCTTACGCAAACTATTTGTAAGAGGAATCTGGTTATAACCAAAACTTTTCCAGTTACGACAGTACTTCTATGAGGGTGGAAATCTTTATACTGTACTCCAATCACACAGTCGGCTAATTTAAGAGAGGTTAGCGGCTATGCCGGAAAATGGGAGAGAGCGTTGTTTCACCAAGTAATTAAAGTCTTCACCCCTCAAGGGCATAAATATGGTATAGTACGAGGATGAATACATTTGTTAACAGAAGAATTTTAAAACCTCACCGCAAAGGTTGGGCTAAGTGATATTTCCGCATAAATTTCAAGTTTCACATTGTGTCGATATAAAACAATGCATAGAAATGATGATACTATGTAGTTTTATACATGCAAACCATGTGCCCATAATTCACTTTCCCTTTACAATAGGTGAAGCTTTAAGTCGGACACTTCTGTTCTCTTTCAATTAGCTGTGTTAGGATACTTTTAACGCCATTGACCATTTCAATATTCTGCTGTTTTTTATATTAACCTTACTATTATTCCAGTGTAAGGACTTACGGGCATTGAAAATGAGATATAGCCTAAATTCATACGTTTGATTCATTAAATAAGGATACCATACATGTTAAATTAGATACATAAATGGATGCACGGTGTTAACCGACGCTTGTCACCTTATAATTTATTGGGCTCCAACGCACGAGTCCGGATTCGGTTAGTTTAAAGACAGATTTGCATCACCCCAAGTATGACTTTTAGTTGGGGGTAAGCAAAAGTCTCAGTTGGTGACTACTCTGTGACTGACATCAGATGATCAGAATTACAAAATTCAAAAGATGCAGAGCAGCTCATGTTACACAGCACGCACATAGAATGTTTTGATTACACATGGGGTCTTTTATGGTCACCAGGATGTGGCCTTGAGCAGTGAACTATGTTTGGTCTGCACAAGGAGAAGCAGTAAAGACAATTATGGGCGGGGCTTACCAGCAAGTAAAAATCATACTTATGGTGATGCAAATCCCTCTTTATGCAGGTCTCAAGAGCGTTTTTCTAGATTTAGGAATTTTGCCCGGAATAGAAGGTTCCGGAATCGAAATTTTAAACGGAATGTGATGTAACTGGACTTGGACTCGGAATCGGAGTTCATTTCAGCCGAGTTCTCAAATATGCAAGTTACATTAAAGTGTTTTTAAAGTTCCATTTGTGCCCAATGTACAGATGTAAAAGTATTGTCACACACATGAATCAACTAAATTACTGAGGGTGGCCAGGCTATGGAAGTGAGTACAAACGATGACTTTATTAATGGTGGACATGTACGATAGAATTAAAACATCTGTATGTTTGATATGCTATACATTGACAAAATGAACCATGTCTCGGATTGATGCCATTGGAATCAGAACTGGCAGGAATTTGAGGGGTAGTACCATGCTCGAAAACTTTGATTCGGGAATCTAGAATCGCAGTTAGCTCCGACTAGGATAGAGTGAACGCGGGTCCAGCCGTAACGTCCTCAAGAGGCAATGATTAAACTTTCAAAGTAAGCCTGGTATTTGAATGCATATGGGCCAACCCGTTTCTCACGGTGCACTATCTCCACTGTGTCCTCTAAAGGACAATATGAGTAAACTAAGGCCCACCTGACTTTACTTAGCATATACACTATATAAAGTCGGCTGGGCCTTAGTTAGAGGACCGTTCAGTATTTTTCAACGAATCCACACAAAGATTCGGTCTCATGGATAATAAGCATTGATCTGTCTAATAAGTAATTTGACACACAAATCAATTTTAAATCTTAGTTCAATAGACAATCAAGTGGCCCTGTAAGCCTGCAGCATGTGCATCTAATATCATCTTCTGATTCTAATCGTGAATAAAATTGCTGTTGGCGAGGGCGACGTCGATAATAGCGATGAGTGATAACTATATCGAAAATAATTTTACATGTTACTACCAAAGTGTCATCAATTTGAAAATTTTCTGTTACTACTTCCAGTAAAATGCAATTTGTGGTCATTTTGACTATTTGTAACGGGAAAGTAACGGGACCCAAATGTAACGCCGTTACAGTTACTTTTACACAGAATTGTAACTAGTTACTTGCTTCGTTACTGAAATGCAAATGTAACTCGTTACAGGGTTCCGTTACACAAAATGTAACTCGTTACAGTAACGGCGTTACTTGTAACTCGTTACTTCCCAACCCTGCTAATGAGCACATATGAAAAGTGCGCGCGAAGCGCGCTGAGAAAACTGCGTACTTTTAAACCAACTTTTATTTTTCTTCAGTTTACATTGCAAAATTATCCTTTTAACGTTCAACTCACTCTACGGGGGAAAAGCCATTCCTCTTTCCGAATCTTCCTCCGGGAATAAGTGCGCACTGAGTTTCGCACTGCAAGAGATCGACCTGTACAAATGATAGTGCACTTCTGTTCAATACTATGTGCTCTCCACCGCAAAGCTTCCGTTATCAGGTAACGGAAGCTACACGTACAAGGATTCTGCACATGAATGTCTCACGAAATGGTGGACACGTTACATTGTGCATGCTAGGATTTTAGAAATATTAATATACTGGTAGTGTTTCGCAGCAGTTTTGCTTGAAATATCCGGAAAGTGAAATAAGCAAGATAAACTGTGGACACCGTGGGTTAAAAGATTGCTGTAATTTACTTTCGAGTTATTTGTGTTTCCATGTATGAATTTTCTCGCGGGTCGCGCATGGGCGTGGATCACGGGGAGGGGACGCGTCCCCCTTCCTTTTTTGCAAGGGGTGACATCTCCAAAAAGTCCCCCTCACTTTTTCAAAATGATGAAAACTAAAACTGTGAAGAAGATAATATAACAGTAGATTACAAATTGACACTACATTTTAAAAGCAAAATTGTGCCCACATATTGCACCATTAGCCATCAAGACACGTTCCAATTTCCTTTTTTTCACAGGGGAGGTGGCCCCACCCCATTTCCATGTTTGTGGTCTTTACTCATTGCCCGAAATAAGAGACAAAATCGTAAAGTTACTTAAAAATTGCTAACGCCGACGTCAAAAATGGCCGTGCTGCCCCTGTAGTTTGCCGTCCGTTCTGTGCCACAAAATTCCGCTCGCACGTACTATATACTAAACCTCCTAAAACAAATTTATGCTAGTTGAAGAAAATATTGGAAAGGTTCGTTGAGAGTCGACTACTATGCAAGGACAAGGTGTAACACAGTGAAATAATGAAAAGATTGCTACCAGTATCACCTCTATCAGACTTTTGAAAAAGCTCTGACATGCACAGTCCTGATCACTTCTATATCCACATTTTATTAGATATGAGTAAACATGCTAATGACAGGGGCGTAAATACGGAGGGGTGGCCCCCAGTGAAAATCAAAGGTCGGTCTCTGCGCGCCAAAAAGCCGGTCTCAAATCCAGTTCAATATGCTATTGTAACAATAGACCAGACATCAACAACATTTGAAGGGAAAAGATTCCCCCAATTTTCTACTGAGTTCCAGATTTCTTCATCGAATGCCCCCAAAATGTGAAAAAAATTTTGCGCTTTTCGGGCGCATGTAGCGGTTTAGTGGAGTCCAGTTAAGTATGCCTTTGTAACAGTAAACCAGACATAAAAAACATTTGAATTGAAAAGATTGCCCGAATTTTCTACTGAGTTTCCGAATTTTGATCGAATGCCCCAAAAAGTGCAAAAATTTTCGCGCGCTTCGCGCGGATGTAATGGCTTAGTGGTCTATTTTATGCACCTGAACTGCAACGAATTTCGGGCAATTTTTTGAGATTCGGGCAAAAGATTTTCTATCCCCAAATTGAAAGAGTACCGTACACCTATGATTGTTACTACCGTCCTGTAAATTGTAATTATCAAGGAAATTTGGAACATACAACTATGTCAATGGGAGTCGGTCTCCAAGATATGTATTGGTCCCAAAATAGTTCACCCCCTGCAAATTCATGTATATACGCCCCTGGCTAATGGTATATGTAGTCTAACGATTTACTGTTCAAATACTTCACAGTGTGGTCTTAATTTACCACAAGAACTAAGTAAAAAATTCACTAAAGCAAGGAAGATGAAAAACTTCCTAAGAAAGTAAAAATTCTTGGTGATATATTCAATTTAAATTAAGCACCTAATGTAGCACTATTTTGCTTCCAGCCCACCTTTCGTAAGCAAATTTTCCAAACGGGAGGGAACACCCCCTCCCTTGGACCCCTCTTCCAGGACGGCGATTCACAAATGGTGAAAAGTCCCCCATCTTTGGAGATGGATCCACGCCCTTGGGGTCGCGTACGGCCCACGGGGTGGAGGTTCCCCACCACTGTACTAAGCAATGTGGTGCGTGGCACACTGTACTCCAGAACATAACAACTAGCGCGTCCACTGAATATGACCTTTTGTGCAAGCTCCATATAATTACCTTCGTGAAGAAGTACAAATCAATTTTTAATAATACCAGAAATCATTTGATGATTTGAATCTGAATATATATTTACAACTACCATAAAAATAAGTAAAAGGGAAAGTCCCTGATGATGAGAGTTCTATTTACAAATGTACAAATCATAAAATAAGTGTAGGAGGTACTGAATGCGAAATTGCGTGCACATTATTTACACAAAACGTTTATATCAAAAGACGCTACAGCCGCTACACCTCTTTTGAATTCATACATTTCTTTCAAAAAGACCTTTTAAAATGGCAATTTCATTGCTTCCATATTTCAGGTCTATGGCAGGGTCAATGGTCAGACATCTTTTATACCCTTTCGTGCAAAAAACATTTTCTTGTCGCTCTATGGTAACGCACAGTAAGGTCTATTTTATTCTGTACAGATATAGCGCCGATCCAGTATTGAATATGGAATTAATGTTTTTCTAGGACTCTTAAAAAGACATAAGAAGGCCGGAATTCGGGGACTGCAACCACACCCTTCAGCAAATTCAACCACACCCCTTTAAACCGTAACCTTGTTTCTGCTCTTGTATTGAAGGCCAAAGTTTCGTTTCTAAACGTTTCCTGCAATATCATGTATAGACCAATGGCTGTAAGGAGGGCAATGCTTCTTAAAGGCACTACCACACCTCAAACATATATACTTACAGTCTTACACATCCGCTCCAAAAAATTTTCATATTGACACAATTTTTGCACTTGGTTCACGGGTTCACTGTATTCTGATCGATCTCTTCCATTCCGGTATAGACCCATGTAGTTTTTACTCCCCTCTCACATAAATCCCACATTCAGGTAATTCCTCTTGGGAAGATTTTCCGAAGCTTCGGAACTTGTATGTGTATCATTTCAGTGTTAAGTGTGTAAGTATCGTACATTTTCAGCATTCATCGTCACAGATTGTCACGAGATGTATCAAGAACCAGGAACCAAGCTGTGTGTGATCTTTTCCCAACACAGAATACCATTCTGTCCTTGTAGTTTATAAGGTGGTTCATTATAAATCTTAACAAGTACAGGCGTAGGAAGCGTGGCTTGGGTGGGAGAGGACGGCTAAATCCCCAGTCAGAAAAATATGTGGGAGCTGAAGTATGCTTCTGTCCCCCACACTTTTCGAGGAGGATAACCCCTTATATGTCCACTCTGTGAAATTCATCAAACTTCTTCAATGAAATATCAAACTTTTTCAATTAATGTATATTTCAAAAACTGCACAAAACGTAGCATCATATTGCATCTAATAATCCTCAAGTATTCTCATCTCTTTCGAAAAGGGAGGGGTAAATTCTCTCTTCCTTAGAACGCTACCGAGGACAGCAGTCTAAAACGTTCAGCCTCCCAGCTGAGAACACTCCCCCTCCATACGCCCATGTATACATTGCATTTGTTAAGTCATCAAAGCGCCTTGAACTGAAGAAGCCTCCAGCTCCCATTCCACCTGAACCCATGTAGTAAATGAAATATCGCTGTCTACTCAGTAGTAACGTGCAATCAGATCATATACATCATAATTTCTAATTGTCAATGTTAGAAGTATTTTCAAAAAATAACCTGGTATTTTTCCATGTACTTAATCTAATTTTTTACATATGAGAAAAATTCTAGCCTCTCTCAACATCTACCCAAATCTCTCTCAAGGCTCTGGTAGGTAACTTTAGTTCAGGAATAATTATTTTTAATGATTGCCAAATTCTGTGATATCTCATCTATATTCACTCATGGTTCATTGTAAACTTTTTCTTGCCACCGCGGCATCGGTAAACGCATCATATATCGGGGCCTTTTTTTTTACTTGTCTTTCGAAAAAAACCCAAATTTTTTAAAATACGAAAAAAACGAAAAAAAAAAAAAAAAAAAAAAAAAAAAATGGGACTAAATGATTGAGTCTGCAACGGGATTTTTTTTTTTGGGGGGGGGGTCGGGGTACTGTGTAATTTTCCTTTTTTCTCATAAAAAAGGGTTTTGCCGTTAGATGACCCCCCCTTTGTCTTTTGAAGATGCCTTAGTACTCTCTTTCTCAGTCCGGGCAAGGGGCCCTCTTGGGGAAGGGTGAAGGTACCCCATGGCAATCCCCCCATTGTAAACAAAGGGTTTTGGGGGCGATGCATTTTACTCCTGAATTTTGCTTTTTCTAAAAGGGTTCTCTTTTGGCCATTCCTGCACAGTTTGTAACAATGTTTGAAAGACCTTAAAACTAAAAATAATTGGGGCCTATTTTCCCCGGCTACAAGCCCTGCAACGCCTTGTGGAAAAATTCCCAAAAATGGAAAATTTACCCCTTTCTTTTTGGAGAAATCACACTTTAAAATGACCTGATAAAATATAATGATATCACGATTTGGAAATCTTTTAAAAAATTATTCTAAAACCTAAATTTTACCTACCAACCTTGAGAGGATTTGGGTAGATTTGAAAAGGGCTAAATTTTCCCCTATTTAAAAATTAGATTAAGTACGGGAAAAATACCATTTTTTTTAAAAATACTTTAACTTTGCAATTAAAATTTATGATGTATATGATCTGATTGCACGTTTACTGAAATAACAGCGATATTTCATTTACTACATGGGGTTTAGGTGGAATGGGAGGGGGAGGCTTCTCATTTTAAGGCCTTTGATGACTTAACAAAAGCAAAGTAAAACAATTTTGGGGTATGGGGGGGGGTTTTCTCAGCTGGAGGCCCGAACGTTTTAGGCTGCTGTCCTCGGAGCGTTCTAAGGAAAAGGAAAATTTCCCCTCCCTTTCAAAAGAGATGAAATCTTGGGATTTTAGATGAATATGATGCTACGTTTGTGCATTTTTTTAAAAATATACTTTAAAATTAAAAAGTTTTTTTTTTCCCAAAAAGTTTTGATAAATTTTAAGTGGACATATAAGGGTTTCCTCCCGAAAAATGTGGGGGGCGAACTCTCAGCTCCCCCAAAATTTTTCTGACTGGGATTTAGCCCCCTCCCCCCCAGCCCCGCTTCCTACGCCGTACTTGTTAAAATTTTTAATGAACCACCTTATAACTACAAGGCAGAAAGGGATTCTTTTGGGAAAAAATCACACACGCTTTTGGTTTCCCGGGTTTTTATACTCTCGTGCAATCGTGACATAATGCTGAAAAAGAGAAAACTACACATTAACACTTAAAGTAACATCAATTGAGCTTCGGAAAATCTTCCCAGAGAAAATTCCTGAAAGTGGGATTTATTTTAAAAGGGAAATAAAAATAAATGGGGGCTATCGGAATGGAAGAGACGATCAGATACGTAAACCCCTGAAAAAGTGCAAAAAATTTTGTCAATATGAAAATTTTTGGGGCGGATGTGTAAGACTGAATATTATGTTTTTTATGTGGTATGGGCCTTTTGAGCATTCCCCTTTCAGCCATTGGGCTAAAATGATATTTCGGGAAAAGTTTTTAAAACGAAATTTGGGCCCTTTAAAACAAAGCAGAAACAAGGGTTTCGGTTTAAAGGGGGGTGGTTGAATTTGCTGAAGGGTGTGGTTTCAGTCCCCGAATTCGGGCCTTCTTATGTCTTTTTAAGAGTCCTAAAAAAAAATTAATTCCTATTCCATACTGACGGGGCTATTCTGTTTTCAGAATAAAAAAGACCTTCTGGGCTTTTCCAAGAGCGACAAGAAAAAGTTTTTGCACGAAAAGGGGTTTTTAAAAAATGTCTGCCCTTGCCCCCGCCATAGACCTGAAAAATGGAACAATAAATTGCCCTTTTAAAAGGTCTTTTTTTAAAAAATGTTAATTCAAAAAAGGTGTACGGCTGTAGCTCTTTTGATATAAAATTTGTGTAAAAAATGTGCACGCAATTTTGCATTTAGTACCCCCTACACTTTTTTATTTATTTGTACATTTGAAATAAACCCCCCCCACCCCCCCCCCCCCCCACCCCCCCCCCCCCCCACCCCCCCCCCCCCCCACCCCCCCCCCCCCCCACCCCCCCCCCCCCCCACCCCCCCCCCCCCCCACCCCCCCCCCCCCCCACCCCCCCCCCCCCCCACCCCCCCCCCCCCCCACCCCCCCCCCCCCCCACCCCCCCCCCCCCCCACCCCCCCCCCCCCCCACCCCCCCCCCCCCCCACCCCCCCCCCCCCCCACCCCCCCCCCCCCCCACCCCCCCCCCCCCCCACCCCCCCCCCCCCCCACCCCCCCCCCCCCCCACCCCCCCCCCCCCCCACCCCCCCCCCCCCCCACCCCCCCCCCCCCCCACCCCCCCCCCCCCCCACCCCCCCCCCCCCCCACCCCCCCCCCCCCCCACCCCCCCCCCCCCCCACCCCCCCCCCCCCCCACCCCCCCCCCCCCCCACCCCCCCCCCCCCCCACCCCCCCCCCCCCCCACCCCCCCCCCCCCCCACCCCCCCCCCCAGTTGCTTCAGAACGGAATGAGGCTTTGTGAACAAGGATAGTACAGTTACTGTCATGAACAAATACATTTGTGTCATCGGCAAAGAGTCTTAGAGACTCGTTAGGTACAACATTTTTGATATCATTAACGTAGATTAAAAATAGCAGTGGTCCTAGCACAGAACCCTGAGGTACGCCGACATTAACATAAGAGCAGGTAGAATAAATACCATTAACATACAAGAATTGTTTTCTATGACTCAGATAACTATGCATGATCTCAAAGGCTTTGCCCTCGAATGCCATAATTTTTTAACTTATCAAGGAGTATTGTGTGGTTGACCGTGTCGAAAGCCTTCTTAGATCAAGGTAAAGGCCCCCAAAGCATTCTCACCGTTATCGAGGTAATTACGAATACAATTAACGGTCTCCAAAAGAGCATGACTTGTGTCGTGATGTTTTCCTAAAACCGAACTGAAAGTCAAGAGTATATTATTGCTATTTAAGAAGGATCTAAGACGCTTTTCAATAGACCTCTCTAACAGTTTGTTGATACAAGGGAGCAAGCTTATTGGGCGGTAATTTTCAGGCAACGTTGAATCCCTTTTTTAAAGATCGGAATGACTTTAGCCACTTTCAAAGCGTCGGGATAGATACCAGTAGTAAGTACGAGATTAAAAAGGTGACACAATACAGGGGCGATAACATGGGAGACAGACTTCCAAACTTTTGGAGGAATACCATCGATGCCAGGCGATTTCCCATCATTAAGAGAATTGATTTCTTTCAAGACTTCGTCATAAGTAATAGGGGAAAGAAAAATGGTATTTGTAATACCAGGCTGCATAAACTCCGTGGGATCTGTTATCACAAGAAATATCATTACTGAGTTTATTGCCAATGGTAGAAAAATAGTCATTAAAAGCATTAGCAATTCCAATGTCATTGGTAATAGATTTATTTCTGTACATAATTTTAGGAACCTTCGTGACAGAATTTCCTTTCCTTGTTTAAAAGTTCATTCAGGACAGCCCAAGTGTGTTGGGCAGGAGTGCTGTCTAGTCTGCAAGATACGTTTATAGTAGGATGACTTAGAGTGACTGATGACTTTATTAAGGATGCATCTGTACTTAGACAGCTTTGTTTTCCTGTCAAGGGTAGGTTTACTGATATATCTACGAAACATGATATTTTTATGGCGTATTGGACTTTTTAATACCGGCAGTAATCCAAGGCTTATTTTTGGACTTCTTTCGAGACATTTTTACATGTGGAAAGCAGGTATCATGATTGAAAGTGACAATAGAAATAAAAGAATTGTACGCATCATTAACATCCTCTGAAGCGTAAACATGTGAAAAATCAGAAGATTCAATAGATTGAATAAAATCTGCAAAGTTGTGGCCATTGTAGATTCTAATCATGGGTCTGTTTGTAGACCCATTGGTATGAAAATTACTGATAAGACAAAAATTCGGCAAATGATCGCTTATATCGCAAAATAAGTTACCAGAAGTGATGTCTGATAAGACCCAGCAGGCAAACGAATAAAAAGGTGATCAATGAGACTGCTGGAAGTAGCAGTAAGCCTGGTAGGTAGAGTAATTACAGGTGAAAAAAGGTTACACTTCATAAGGTTAAAATAGCTGTGAACAGCAGCAGTAGTATCTACTTTAAGGAGGTCAATGTTCAGGTCCCCCCCAAATATGCACAACTCTCTAGGATTTACTGAAAGTAAGGCAGATTCTAGTGCTTCATTAAAGTGAGAGATATTACCTCTGGGATGCCTGTAGCAAACAACAAACTTAAACTGTAAATTGTTACATTTGATATCAACCCAGAGATCCTCAACTTGACAGTTACTACATTGGCAAGGTAAATGATCTTTAATGAGGTTTGCGGTCAAATTGGTTTGGACAAACGATCTCTTGTAGAAAATACCAACACCCCCACATTTCATATGTGGTGAAACAAGTTCAAAGGCATAATTTGGTAAAATATTACAAAAGGACTGCGGATGACAGCGACCAATTTCAGAGAGCATAATTACATCAAACTTATGAGAAAGGCATTCAAAATAAGCTACAAGTTCAGAAAAGTGCTTTGGGAGACTTCTTATGTTTAAATGGAACACAGATAGGTCTTTAGCATTACAGTTGTTTACTACAGCCGTAAATGAGTCATCATCGTAATAGTTACAGCTAAGGTTACTGCATTCAACATCTTCGTTGGCGATGAGCTCAACACGGGACCGGAAAGTGTTGTCATAAAGGAGATTTGTTACGTGATCATCTGCACTGAGTAAGATATGAAGTTCCCTATCAGAGAGACAACTAAAAGGTAAAGACGGATCGCGGATCCCAAAATCGGACTGACCTACACTAGTGAAGAAAGGAGCTAGATTTGTTATCAGCCTCCCCTGAACTTAATACCTCACCATCAGGTTTCTGAACAACGCGATTAGGTCTATACCAGCGAAAGTAGATACCCTCGGGCCAAATTTCGGGATCCATGAAGACTGTAGGATCGTCACATTCAGCCTTTATATAAAATGAACTATAATAATAATAAATATATAATATAATAATAATAATAAAAATCTCCAATACATAGGCTGGTACTCATCAGTACATGGTACAGAAGCATTAAATTGATGCACATGTCAATTGAATGAAGCCCCCACTATAGTGACATGACCTAATAAGGCCACTTTCGAATGTCGTGCATCGATACAGTCAACAAAGCGCGTCAAAACTGCTATCACAATCAGTGCGTCAATTTTTGATGCAGCACGCGCATATAGCAAACTCCCTTGCTAGTGCGCGTGAACCTGTTCTTCAAGCACTTGCACGCTAAGATATGCAGCTCAAATTGAACGCACAAACTGCCTACACTGAACCTGTAGGCTGTACATACAGCTCTGTACAAAAATGTAAACAGCGCCCGCTGGCCTTATTAGGTTACCTCTGATTTTAGGCTTGAGCTGGAAACGCTGAACTTGTCGTAATGGTATCTCTTGAAAGGAAAAATCTGTGGTAAAGATTTATAGCTCTCAAATAAGGTCAAGTCCGCCAAAACTTTTTCAGGTACAAACAGATTCACATTCTTTTGTCTTGTTTTTTAAAAACGAAAACATTCTTAGAGTGGCCTTGTTAGGTTGTGCCATCATACCCCTGGACCAGTATGGAAAGTATATCAATTGCACACCCAAGATTTTTTTTCTAGATTTTATTGCACACTTGAAAATTCATTGCACGCATGATTTTTTAAGCCGACGGCAATTGCCTCGTATATAAGGTATATGTTATATTGACTTGGCCTATTGGATGATCACAAGTCGTGAGTCGAGAGAGTGACCATTAACTTTCAATTTTTAGTCAGTTAATTGTGACAGGCGCATGTGGTATGTTAAGGAGGCCTTCAAGGGTTTTGTTTAAATTTCTCCCAAGTATTTATTTCACACTTGACTTTTCTTGTGCACACTTGAAGTGTGCATTTGACACCTTGTTGCACACTGCACACTTCAATTTTTTTTTCATGCACACCTGAGATCTCGGCAAAAAGTGCCATACTTTCCAATCTGGCCCCCGGACATGGTCCGTCGTTGTCCACAACTTCATTGACAATACATCCATTGATGTACCCCTCCGGGCCCTCCCGCAATCACATGTTACCCGTTACTGACAACTTCTGTAAAATGACACACCCTTCAGTCATCCAACTTATGAACAATTTGCGATTTTAACGGACATGTGAGTCACCAAACTGACCGACAAAAAGTTATCATTTTACATGAGGAGCATTGCTGGATTTTGATATAGTGAACAAACAGGTAACAAATTACCCAGTGACACACCCCTTGGTCAATAAAGTGGCTGACATCAGACTCACCTCTTCGTCACTATAGAACTTTACTGACAATATTGGCACAATGACAGACATGTGAGTTATACTGTCATTGGTCAGTGACCAAGATTTGACTGACCATGTCAGGGTAGTGGGATGTGTTATTCAATTGATAAGTGCATAATGGTTCCAGTAGTGTGTCCTTCCTTTATCACTTAATATGATATGAACAGAACATACCAGAAGCACAGTTTCTTAAAATAATGTCACACATTCTTGAAATTACAGTACTTCACAATTTGGATTGTTGCATGAATAAAAAACTTTCACTGTAACTGCCAGAGATGTATCCAAGTCGCTGTTTTCTCGGCAAATCAACTGGAGCTATTTTAGGGACTCGAGTCAAGTCATTGACTCCAGTCTCTGTATTATTTCAATAGGGAAAATGGCCCAGAATTTTTCAAGTCAGGTAGTGTTGGCAGGATGTGACTGAAGTCACTGCCTAAATACAAGTCTGGTAACTGCCATTTTCTGTAAAGTTAAATAGAGAAAGCTATATTCCATGAATCTAAGTGCTCTTACAAGTATTCTTTCATGTTTTCACAGTGGATGACTTGAATGTTGAAGGAATAAATGCAATAACTTCTCCAGGAAGTCCCGTGGAAAGCTTAGAACAGTTGGACATCAATTTAGGTTTGTATGTTTTGCATGGATCAACACATGATGATTTATAGGGCCACATTGAAACTAAGTATTGTTTTTGTATCATGTGTTATCTTAGGCAGTCATTGATATAATTTGTATTTGTACTGTATGCATGTATAAATTTTCACTGAATAAATCAATGAATCAATTCATGACGGAGACTTTCCTTTTTGAATCAGATAACTTTTAGCACAGATGCTACTCTAAAGACAGTAAAATACAAAAAGAAAGGTCATAGTTGAATTGCGTTTTGTTATAATTTTGAAACAAACGTTTTTTTTTTTGTTGTTGCACAGAGACCGATTTTTTTCCTCAGTGCTAGATTACCTAAGTTGTTAGTTTGATTTAGTAATAAATCATAGGTTTCTGGTTGAAGCACATCCTGTTATTTTGATTCGCATCTGTAAAGCAACTTACAGTAAAACCCCGTTTATCCGAACCCCGTTTATCCGAAACCCCGTTTATCCGAACTAGCCGTCAGATTTAACAACAATAATATTCAATACAATTACGGTAGTAGACACCAAGTTTTCAGTGCTTTACAAGGCAAAATTCAACATAAACTTTTGCAGAAATGCACTAATTTTTCTCGGGACTTTAAAATTCATGGAAAGATGTCACGATGGCTAAAACACCCGACATGTGGACATAGAAAACAATCTGTTATCTCTTTGTCAAATTTGGAAGAAATACCGTACGTACTTGCTTTGAAATTCTTGTTAGGAGCCTTGAGTCGGTATAGGCTCAATATCCTCTTATACAAAAGTACGTTAGGCTACCGTAAGTCCTAGTTTCACTAAATCTGAAAAGTTAGTAACGTAGTGAGCTTCATACCTAAAAATAACAAAAGTAGATCTTACAGAAACATTGCGAACTGCTGCTTGAGAGTCTCCTACACATGTGTCTCTAGCATTTTTGGAAATTTATGCCGAATTTATACTCTAGATACCTCTCCAGATCGTTACAGCTTTTCTTCAGCCCACACACTCATTTAGTGTGTAGAAAGCATTGATCATTCAGACGAGCGAAGGCTCGAATTTTAGGAATAAAATCTATCTGTTTTAGAAGTCTTAAAATTTATTTGTCATATCATCGGTCACAAAAAATAGTAACGAAATATTTTGGGGGATTTTGCCTGCAATTTTTAGCCTTTTCGGAATTATTTTGGAAAAGTGTTGACACACTGTCTTATGTGTACCGTACTTGAGGCAAAAAGTTGGAACCCCGTTTATCCGAATTTTTTCGTTATCCGAACAACCTTCGGTCCCGATGTGTTCGGATAAACGGGGTTTTACTGTACTTCACTCATTTTCTGTGTAGAAGAAGGAGATGAATTTTACATCATCGAGGCTGAGTCCAGAGAAGACCCTAAAGTCAAGGAATTAATGCAGGTACAGTTTTACAAATACCTGTGTAATATTGCTTCTACTGCTGTGTAATGTTGTCTCTGTGGCTGTGTAATGTTGTCTCTGCCACAGACAATCTCTCTTATTCTTTGAGCATGAGTTTAATTCAGTGAAGTCAGTCAGGAAGTCACCTGAGTTCATTGAGGACACTGTACTAGATTGATCTATTTTCTACCAACAAAGTGACCTTTGTCTTATTACTATGTTGCAGTCACTCATAACCTTGGGCAATATTCAGATCAAGTAGGTCAGTAAGTAATAATAAAGAAGTTTAATTTTCCTGCCAGACCTTTTACCCTACCCACAATTGCCTTCTCTTAAAGGAAGCACTTGGGTAATGCCAAAAATTGGAATTTAATGATGCAAATAGTTTTTTGTAGTATAAGATCAGGTTTTTATTTCATGTAATGTTTCTAATCTACAGGTGCTGAAAGAATGGATAACAGAAGAACTAAAGAGCCAGAGAATCATTATCAGAGATCTGGAAGAAGATCTTCATGATGGACAGATCCTGGGAAATTTAGTTGGTAGGTACAGTTAACTTATTGAAAGAATGAGCGTCTAATAACTCTTTGGTCATCAATTATTGTTTTTATATTGGTTTCCAAAGAATTGATAACCTGTGCTTCCATGATTGTGTGTCTGTGTCTGCATGTGTGTATGTGGGTGTTTGTGTGCATCACATCCAGCTTGTAAACTGTCAGTTATGATGATGACCATGAGTATACTTGCCATATCTCAGGACTGAAGGATTGGTGATTTTGATTTCAATGTGTGGATCTACATATTGTGTAGGTTACCCCTACTGCCTTGATGGAGGTCAAAGTCCTTAGGGCAAGTACAATCTCTGCAGTTGCTGTGCTTATGATATATATTACTATTTGGATGTGTCATCCTGAATACAGAAACCCTGTTGTAAGTGATGGTTTATACTGACACAGTAGAATGCCCTGTTTTTACCGTAGTGTAAGTTTTCTCTAAAAATAGGTTCAAGGCACTTAAAGAAGTTGTTTCAAGTAAACAAAAAAATTCTTGTGTGATTGGAATTTCCATGCATTTTTGCAGGGTGTAGTCGAACACAACAAAAATGCTTGAGAAAATGCTTAAAAAACTTTTTAAGTCCCCTTCATATCAAAAGTCATGACAGCTATATTCAGAACTTAGTCTTTCTTTCTTTCTTTAAGGTAATTTGGAGTAGCCCCAACCATGTGAAACACTGGTTAAATCTTAAGACTGCTACTTCTGTTACTAGTATCTTTCATTTCATTTCAGACCACAAATTAAAAATTAACAACAAATAAGTAACTCCTGCATGAATTCAGTGACAAAATTATTGTCACTTGATTACAAAGAGCTGTACAGGAATCAAATCACGATACCACGGTATACAAATTGAAATGGGGGGGGGGGACTGCATTTTCCCTTTTAAGCCTGGGTGGCATCTGCATAAGTCCATAAAATATTCAGATTTCACAGATGGGAGAGTTGATCATAAAAGTAGCTCAAACAAGAACAACCTCTGATTGTCTTCCAGCTGTGATGAACTAATACACTTGAATTCATTTTCAACTTGTTCTAACATGCCACTTATGTGTCAACTATGTTGAAAGTGGAATGCCATGACCCAGTTTTTATAGACTTACTTATCACATTCAATTTTTCAGTAAAAAATAAATACTATTTCTTTCTTGCTTGAAAGAGTAGAAGTTATATTGTTCGGCAACATGTGATAGTTGGTCAGATGTTTGGAATTGTCACTCTTCTTCATTGGTTCTTTTTCAGAAAAATTATCTGGTGTTAAATTAGAGGTGAGGGAAGTGATGCAATCTGAGGTTTTCCAGAAACAGAAACTGACGATGGTGCTTGAGAAGGTTAACCAGCTATTGAACCTACAAAGATGGACAAAACTGAAATGGAGTGTAGACAGTAAGTTACTTACTCATTGAGTGAGGGCAGTGTTTTTATGAGCAGTCAAAATGAGTTATGCTAGTAGTCAGTATCTTATCCATTAATGAGGGCGGTGTTTTAATACAGTTCCCCCTGGGCTTCAGAGAGTATGAAGTGGTTCAGAGAACATAGTCTACTACAGTCTGACAGTACAGTGCAGGAAGTTGAACATTGCTAAAGTAAATCGTAGATTCTCAGTAAAGGGTTAATTGCTAAACTGGCCCAAGCCTTCAAATAGTGTAACATCAACAACAATAAAAGATAAGTTTGAAGACATAAACATGTAAGGCAGCAGTTAAAAGAAGGGTTTAGATTTGAATTGAGTTCTGATATGTTAGAGGGTTGCTCAATCTAAGCTTTCTGCTGAAATTTTCATTGAAATGTGATGTGTGGTTCTTGAGATATTAGCAGACAAAGGTGTCACATGTTCAACCCCAAGTAAACTTGAAGCAAGCACATGTGATGTCATAAACTCACATTTATAAGCTCTTTTGTGTTTTCTTTAACTTTACAACCAATTTTTTCCTTAATAATCTCATGTTATCACAGTACATGTTTGCAGTGTGGGAAGTTTACAAACCTCACAATTCCCCATAAGAAGCTCATATCTCTGTTAACTCCAGGGTCAAGGCAACAGATTAAAATAGAAAGAAAACAAAGGATTGCTCATCAGTGTGAGGAGATGATATGACCCTGCTTTGTTCAGATTTGTTTTAGGTCACAAATGTAGCAAGTTTATTGCTGATATCTCAAGAACTGTAGGCCAGAAAAATGAATGAAAATTTTGCCAGAATGCTTAGATTTAGTTTCTCTTTTACATATCGAAAAACTATTTGTTTAAATAACCTTAATCTGCATCAGTTTTGGGTGAGGCAGTTGCCTAAACCAGTGAGCAGGCTGTCTCATAAATATAATGCCAGGAAAACCCCTATAATAAACAATCAAAGTGAGCATTGATATCTGTGATCCATTGATTGAGGGCAGTGTTTAAATGAGCAGTCAAACTGAGTTATGCCAGTAGGTATTAACCCACTCATTGAGTGAGGGCAGTGTATTAAGAAACAGTCAAAGTGAAATAGTGCCATCAGTAAGTGATTCACTCATTGAGTGAAGGAGATGAATTAACAAGATGATTGGGAAGGCTATGAGATTTTTGAAGAATTTACATGTTCATATCAGCGGAAGATATGGTTTAGAAAAGAAGCTTAACTAGAGTCTATTGTACAAAATGGGGCATAAGAAAAGTTTTAGGACAGAAGATAAGTAACAAGAGAAGATTGTTTATCGGTTTATAATTTGCTTTATATTTTAATGGCTTTGTTTAGTGTTTTGAGACTCCATATTAACTGGAACAGTGGGTTTAATTGTCTTTTAAAATATTTGCATGGAATGTGGTAATACCTACAGAGAGGTTGCAAAGAAACTTGTGTCTAAGTTGTCCTACACACAAACATGTTATGAACTTTTTGTAAAAGTCAGTATACTCATTCTGGTTGTGTAGGTTTCCTTTCCTTGCTACTGTAACTTAAATGGGTGCAATGGAATTAAAATTCAAACTTTTCTATGCAAGATTTAGGTATGATAAGAGCTACATATTCTTTTCCTTCACCAGGCATTCATTCTCGCAATCTCATCGCCATACTTCACCTGTTAGTGGCTCTAGCATTTCACTTCAAAGCACCAATCAGAATACCAGAGTTTGTAGATGCAAAGGCAGTACATATTCAGGTAATAGGAAATGTGTGATAAATATTTATTTTATCTAATGCATATTAGTAGTCACCATTGTCCGCAGAGTTTGTTATCTCATACACATTTAGTAGACAGTAAGGATTATTGTATGAAGAGTTTGATTATCTTATACATATTCATTAGACAAAGAAGTATTGTTTGAAGTGCTTTTTACATGCTTAAAAACTACTCCACAAGCTCACTGTAACTGCTCCAAAGAGCCATAATCCCAAAGGGGACACAGACTGTAGACTAGGCCTGAACAAGCCCCCCAAAACAAAAGCTTCACCACAGCGTATCTTAGGCTTCGTAAGTACTGTATATATAGACTATTTACAAATTCCCTATAGACTGCCCACTAGTTCTATAAGAACAGAGAAAGAAAAAAATAACACCCCAGCAACCCTTGTGAAGGCAAATAAGACTGTGGCAACACAGCTGCTCAAGCAGAAGGCCCAACCAAAATCGCTAAATCTCCCCAACGAGACCGAACGAGCCGTGTGAAACACAGGCGGTGTAGCTAGGATGAAATTTTTAGGGGGGCCTACATATCAAATGGGGGGTCACAGCATTGATCTCCATCCTTAATTCTTACTCATTTTATTAGGACACACACAATTTTGGGGGGCCTAGCAAACATCTGGGGGGCCCAGGTTCCCCCATAGCTATGCGCCTGGTGACACACACATCTGCCCTCATTGGGGACTTGAACAGTTGTTTGAAGAGTTGACCCAATCCTCACATAACATCATGTAGGATTATGTCTTCTCTAGACTTCTAACCCTACCTTATTCCATGCTGCCCCCTCCTAACAAACCTTGTCATTTGATATCCTGTAGGATGTCTTCTGCAGACAAGTATGTGACACAATACAAACTAAGATGTGAGGATATGATGGAAGAGTTTGCTTAACTCATACATATTCAGTAGACCAAAGGAGTGTTGTTTGGAGAGTTCACTTAACTCATACATATTCAGTTGACAGTAAGGAGAATTGTTTGAAGGGTTTGCTTACCATACATGTTTAGTAGATGGTAAGAGTATTGTTTGAAGAGTAGTCTCACCAAATTCATAATCAGAAGGCACATGATTGCAGTCCTAAATTGAACTTTGTACTGAGATAATTTTTTACATGTGTTACACAAAGAAAGTCAGATGTAAGCCTCTTCATAATGGTCATGAGGTGACCCATGCCATAGAAATAGTGCTGTTTTTGTCATTTCTTTTTTTATTCAAGCCAATGGTGACCATTCCAACGTTTATGTTTTTTCCTTTAGAAACAAGATGGTATGTTACACGCCAAGAAGGTTAATGTACAAATCACTGCAACAAATGAGTAAGTATAAGTTTTACATAACTTTCAGTTCCCTGAGGAAGTTGGTGGCAGTATTCAAATGTTGACCAATGTGCAGATACCAAGAGAGTGTAATATTAATGCTTTTAAAAGACTTCATCTAATTATCTTTAATGAATGTCTTGTTGATGCTTCCTTTAAGATTCTCCACCTGTCTCAGAATTACAGGTATTATGTGTGATCTTCAGGACTTAATTCTTCATCAAATAATATAGCTCCCAGTATAGCATGCCTGATATAATTCACAAGTAGTTGCAAGTTTTGAAAAGTTCAAAAAGTATAAATTTGCATCCAAATCTTACAAATTCACAAAATTCAAACAATTAGTTTGTGTGCTTGAAGTAATCATATTTAAATTTCAAAATTTTTTTCACATTTTTGACCAGTTGTAAGATATTAGTGACCATAGTATTCTTTTCATCAACAGGGCTGTTGGAGGTCGTTTTGGTGAGCATGTCTTTCTAGCATCATCTATTGTTTTATGCCTTGTAGAAAATACTAGTCTGGGAACTGATTTCTTTGCCATGTGTTTTGTTTTTAAGAAGTGTCATTACAGAACCTTTGTGTCAGATTCTGTACTGATATTTACTAAGGTCTTTCACTTCAGTCTTATATGTAATTGTTTAGTTAACATGTGCTTCCAGTCTGTAAGGTTAAAGGTATACCATTAGCATCTTGTACAAAGCGTCCTCTTTCACTGTAAGCACTCAGGGATATTCCTATGCAGGGCATGGAAACACCAACCAGCACTCATATTTTCACTGGTTACTTTTTATAGAATCATGAATCCCACCCAGCACAATATTGCCATCTGGCTCTGGCAAATTCTATTATCTTCTGTCTATGAAGACCCCACAAGCATAAGGACATTCAGTTTGCCAGCACTCAGGAATCCTGGGTTCACCTCTAAATACACTTTGGTGTTCATGTGTTGCAGGTCACTCTGCCATGGAAGAACTCTCGTTAAAATTGAGTTTAAGTCTTGTGAAAAAGCTTTTGACTGTTATGGCGCCATATAAAATACATCCTAGTAGCTAGGATGATGTAGGATCCAGAATTGCTTAGTACTAATTAAATGAGAAGGCCTGTAACTTTTGTAAGAAATATTTCAGTTCACTTTTTATTTCTTTATTTCTTACAGAGAGGGATGCTTTTGACACATTGTTTGATCATGCCCCAGATAAACTCAATGTTGTAAAGAAGGTAAGCAAACAGTGTAACTTTCCAATTTTATTCTCCTAAAACTTCCCACAACCTCTTCAGATAAGTATAAATTGAGAAAAGCTGTAACCTTTCCTTCTCTGTAATGTTTTACAAAACATGAAATACAGTACTTCTTTATTTTGACTAAGTCTAGTTTAAAATTACATGTCATATCAATGCACCTCTTATGTTTGTCATATCCCTTAGTTGTTTTATTACCAAAATGTTAACTTTTTCAAGTAAGGGTCTTCTTAGAGAAATATCCGTCTAATAAGATGATAAGCTGTTATCACTATTGTTATACAAACTTTTAAGTGTGGAATTACACTATTATATGTAGATAGGAGAACAGTCTTCCAGACTTAACTAAATCCCCCAGACTTACCCTAAAATAGCAAATGATCTGATTAAAAAGAATCATTCTTTGGTCCTTTCAAGAACCTCCCTCAATGGCCTATGCAATTCAAATCCTATAATACACTTTCTGGGGGAGGGGGTGGAGGGTAATTAGCTGAGTTTCATAGGATACTGACATTGATGCAGACAGACAGAAAGTTTCATCCTGTTTGTTATGTGAACAAAATTCAGCCTTAAAAATGGAATTTCTTGAGCTTAAGATAAAACTTTGCAAAACCTTGCATTAGTTTGCATCTAAACAACCTTGTTATGAAAAAATTTTGAGAGGGAAACGGTTGTCAACTTGCACCAAGGATGGCATTCTCAAATGCACAGCAGGGTGGCCCAGTGCGGGGGCTAGACGAGACAGTATTTTGGTTCTTTCAGAAAAGGCTTGAAAGGAAAGAAATAGAAAGAAATAAACAAGCTGCACTGAACAACATCCTTGGTGAAGTGATGAATATGTAAATATTCTGCATAGGGTTTCATGAAAATCTTTAAGTATGTAAAGGGTCTGGCCTCACTGAATCAGCCATCATAGGGTTTAAATGGATTTGCTCCTCAGATGGGTTGAAAGTTAAGGTCGCAGCTTTTTTAGGAAAACAGTGTATTTTGAGAATTTACATGTACACAGCTGTTACATTTTCCCTTCATGACTGGTAATTTGATAGTATTATTGAATAAATCATGTCATAATGTTTCTTTGTGACAGTCTCTGGTAACATTTGCAAACAAGCATCTGAATAAACTCAACATAGAAGTAACTGATCTTGATAGTCAGGTAAGCACTCATAGTAAATTGGCATTGTTGATATTATACAAATAATGAATGTTTATGAGTGCGATGGTATGAATTATTTCATGAGTTGAAAGATTGAACGTTCTATTCAACGAGGCGAAGCCGAGTTGAATAGAACGTTAAAACTTTCAACGAATGAAATTATTCATACTATCGCACGAATGAAAAACATTCATTATTTGTTTTATATAACACCTTATAACTATCTAACGTTAGTTTTATCTAGTCGTTGGTTATAAAGTTGAGTTTTGGCGTTTGTCCGTGCGGTAGCTCCATGGTTTGTCGTTTGCTAGCTACGCGTCTACTACGTACGGTATGCAATGCGCGGATCCCCAAAGCTGCGTTGATTTATTGAGTTGCGGCATAGTTTGTACGTACGCGCAGTGATTGTGACGTCACAGCCGTGTGTTATACTAGACTATTGCACGACCGTGTGTTATACTAGACTATTGCACGATGGATAACACACGACCGTGATTATAGTGCCGAATCACCCATGGCATGTGACCACCAATCCTCCAATCAAATGTAGAGAAATAAATAAGGTGTTATATAAATTACATTAACTCATGTTTAGTGGAGAGTTATTTAAAACAAGATATTTTGCTCTAGACTTTAATCTAAATTCAGTGAAGACTAGCAAGCAGTATTGATGATGACCCCTTTTGGGGGTAAATTTCTAGCAATCACTGTAAACTTCTCACAGATGGCATGAAGTAGATTGAACAAACCGAAGAAAGTAAAGTCAAACATTTCATTAATGATATTGATTCAGGGACTTTGTGCCATAGGGAATAAAGGGATTAGTTAATCTCTTAATCTAGGAAATGACTATCATCTATGAAAAATATATGTATCTTTTAACCATTAGGAGATTGAATTGATGGAACATTTTATTCTTTGTAGGAAGGTGTATCAGAGCTCTGAATTTTCAAGTGTGATCATTCGCACACTATTAAGTTAAAATCATATATGTCCTCTCCCAAATAATATTATTATCTTTTCTTGACTCTTTCCTGTCTCCACAGTTTGATGACGGTGTTTTCTTTATTCTGCTGATGGGTCTTCTGGAGGGATATTTTGTCCCCATCCATTGTTATCACATGACCCCTTCAAACTTTGAGGAAAAGGTTAGCTACCAGATCACGCAAATCTCACAAAAGTTTGGGAGGATTTGTTTTAAACATTACTTTTGCTACATCATTGAATATCTCAGACTTAACTTCTTGTTCAGTTGAATATCCCATTCTTTACTTCTTTCTGCATTACTGAATATTCAGGAACTTCCCCCTGAATTACTGAATGTTCAAGTATTTTCTGTCATGTGCACTTCTGAATATTCAAAGATTTACTTTTTCCTGCATTGGAATGTTTGAGTCTTAAATTCTTTCTACATTAAGTGGATATTCAAATAATATTCCCTGCATAATTTAATCAAACTGTACTTCTATATTCAAGGTTAACTCCATCATGCATAGTGACTGTTAAAGACTTCACATCTTCCTGCATTACTGAATATTCAAGACTTTGATAATCGTCACTTAGTATGTATTCCTACAAAAAAAAAAAAACGAAAGGAAAAATGACATTTTCCACTCTGCTATGCTTTTTGCAAGTGTGAATAATGATACTGAGACATAATTGTACAGTATGGGATAATGTGCATGCAAGCATATGATCAGGCTCAGTTTGTAATAATTGTAAAGGTAATTGTGAAGATTTTTTTTTTCTTCTTTTCACCATCTAAAGGTTCACAATGTCAACTTTGCCTTTGAACTGATGGAAGATGCTGGCCTCTCCAAAGCTAAGGCTCGTGCTGAAGGTATGTTAATGTAAGCTGTTTAAGACAATTCTTGCTTGCATTATCACAAGAATTGTCTTAGGGCGCCCTGTTAATCTTGTGTCCATCAGGATGGTAACTCCATTTGGGAGTAGTTTCAGGTTTTCTCTTACAGTGGGAGATAGCATGCAGGACTTTGGTTAAAAAGCAGGTTATCTCAGTGAAGTAGTGATTTTAACGTCAGTCATAGTTTTGTTGTCAAAATTCAAAAAGATGGGAGCATTTGTGTAGATGGGAATGAAGAGAGACATTTCAGGGTCCTTTAAGGTTCCTGATAAAAATAACACCTTTAGTAAATTGAAGCATTTTGTAACATCAGACTTTTAGAATTGTTTACATAAAGAAGATGAAACAAACTCAGTTTTTGCAATTATCAAATGGATCCTTTCTTCATTGTATGTTTGCTAGTGAACAGGTTACAGCTTTAAAAAGTGTAAGACTTCTCAGTAGAATGTTGAGGTGAATATCAGAGAAATGATTCACTTACATTCATGTAACAGGTTATGAGATTTGAAATTATTGCATGATTCCACCCTATAATGAAATTGTAGCAAAATTTATAGAATACAAATAAAATGCCAACAAACACCATCTGTTGTACAGGATTATTATAATAGCATTGTTGCAGTCAGGGGTGGAAAAATTTGGAAGCTGGGAGGCTCCTTCCTGGGAAGTGTGGATATTTGGAGAGAGAATTTGGCAATTAGAGGGAAATTTTTAATTTTTGTATGTGAAAATGTGCAAGGAATTGTGGCAAATATGGCTCCCTTCCCAGCAAATTTTCCCAGTCCTTTTTGCACAACAGAGTTTCAAATTAGTAGACTATAAAAGTTAAGGGTCTGCATTATCCTAGTGAGCTCAGAAAGTGAAACAATCTTTTGTTTTTGTAATAAGTGAATGTAAGTGTAACCATCTGAACACTTCCAAGGGTATTAGTTTTTGGAGCTATTTCACTTAAAAAAGTTTTGTATAATTTGCATGGTATATTTTCAACAGAAATGTTTTAATGTACCCTTTGTTTCTTCATTGTGTAAACCATAAACCATTTGTAGTATAAGCCTTTCAAGACTAAATCATAAAGAATTTATTCAACAGATATATGAGTTAAGAGGAGAGGGGAAGAGAGGAGGGGGGGAGGGAGTAAGATCAGAAGACCAAACCTTCAGTTTTCACCAGAAAGGATTGTGTATTAAGACCATTAATATTACACATGATCCAGTGAAGTAACTTCAGGCCCCCAAGAAGACAGAAGCCCTTCTTTCACCCTGTTGCTAGGTTACTGTTGCCAGGTGCTAAAAGATCAGCCTCTTGACTTCCTCCATTATTCCCGTCATCCTCTCATATCTAACCACATTCGGTGCTTTCATCCCACAATCCATTTATCCTATTCACTTCAATTATTTTTTGTTGTTTTATTCATCGATTTTTTTCCCTCATGCTTTTCAATCATTTCCCCAGATTTGCTGAAAAACTTCTGATATTGTTTTGCGCATTCCTTTTTCCTTAAAAAAATGAAACTTGTAGCCAGATATGAGGTTACATGAGCAAAATCTTCTGCTTTCTTAAAAGCAGAATCTTTATTTCTATGAAGCCCTTCAACAACTTCAAGAAAGTCTTCCAAGCTTACAAGTTTTCAATTTCTTTTTGATTTGAAGTATGTTTTGCTTCTTGACATTTCTCTTTCATAACTTTCAATCAATTCTTTTTACAGACGTGGCTCAAGGTCACCTCAAATCAGTCCTTCGTACTATCTACAGTCTTTTTCTTAAGCATAAACAAGCTGACAACAAAATCTGATCTTCTCCTTTCAAGCAGGTTTATTTTTGTTTTATGTTGAGACTGGTTGTTGATGACACTTGCTCGATACTAACCCCCACCCCAACCTACAGTTTGTTGTTAATCTCACCATCATATAGTTTACCATATAGTGTTTCAACAGTGTGAAATATATTTTCACAATCATGATATTTCAGTTTTGTCCTGCACTTGAGTGATTTGCAGGCAGTTTGGCTTGATCTCTAAATTATTTCCCCTTGCCTTGGAAGTGAGGTTCAGCAGTACCCCTTATGTTTCATTCCATTTAAGAGTTGGACTGCTCTTGCGTTCATAGCTGTTACTCTCTTCATAATGTTATTTTTGCTTCTTTTTTGTGATTTTGTATCTAGTTAGCACTTGCTCACTTATTTATCAATCATTTTCACTGTTTCTCCTTACCTATTTGCTAAGCAATGTCAGAGTTATGGGACTTGGGCCTGACTCAAATTTCATTTTCCGAGACTTGAACTCTAGACATTAGTACTGATGACTTGGACTCAAGGAGTGGATGAAGCATTCAGTCAGTGGAAATGTATTCCTCTTTAGTAAACTAAAAAGAACCCAGTAAAATCAAGTTTGAGGGCATAAATTCTGTTAAGTATCTTGCTCACTCAGAATTACCTTGTCACAACTAACATAACTTTGTATATACATTAATTAAATGAAGTTGAAGTAATGCAGTTGTCTACACGTATAGCAAAGAGCTGGTTACTCCAGTATGAATGCAAGGTGAACGAATCATGGCTTAGGCTCAAGCGATAAGATCCAAACTTGGACACAGACCCAGAACAAGTGACTGGACCACACCTCTTCTGCCTTGCATTATCCATTCATTTGCTTCATAAAACACTATAGTTGATATGCTGTGATAAACTCTAGGAGAACTTATTAACAGAAACAGCGATCCCCACTAGAGAATGAGGTAGACTTCCTTTGCCAATGGCATTTGTACCCTGTTCCCTTTCTTTCATGTTGAAGTTCTTAATAGTACTTGATAGTTTCATGATCTTTCATCATACAAATAGCTTTGGTGAATTTTTTTAGTGTGCATAAAGGAAAACACCTTTAGTTTTTGGGGGGCACTGTGTTTGCACTAGCAACATAAGGTCAGCAGTCAGTCCGTACTCAGGGTGGTGCTCCCAGTTCCCTAATAAAAAGATACATGACATGGTGAAAGTTTCCTCCCCAGTAGGGATTCATTCATAGTTTCATTTCCACAATGTACCTTTGAGTCTGGTAAGAGTTTGCAGAAAGGGTACCCTAACTTGGCAAAATGTAGAGAGAGCAGTGCAGTTATGTGGTATCAGGGTACATGTATGAGGTCCTGAGTACAGATATGCGGTAATGAAATCTGGGGTCATGAAAGCAACCCCAGGTTTAGACCAGTGAGTACAGGTATGGGTACATGTCCCAGGTTATTGGCTACTTAGACTCAAAATATTATGGGTACATGCAAATGTTACAGTACAGGAAGTACCACTCCAAATAAAAGGTTTTTATTTTCAAATGATTTTATGCAGCATGTTTGTTGCACGGTAGAAGCAGTTGGAGTTAATTGCACTAACATTTGTAGCTTTACAGAACTAAGAGCTTGAGAACACAGTGTTGCATTGTGTTGTGCAGTAATTTGTTCTTTATATTATCATTTCATTATTGTTGTGTGGTATTTATCAGTAAAAGATTGCAATATTTATATGTTTGATGAGACCTGGTGTAGCAAACCATATTTGATATTTAACCAGGAATGAGGAAGGAAAATTCCTGTATTTCATATGGTCTGGCCAACCATTGCTAATAGTAAATGTCAGTTTTTAAGGAAAGTTTTATTTCAAGGGATTGTATGCTGTGTGACGGATACTGCCATCCCAAGTGTTGTAAATATATTAAGGGCAGTAATGTGCAATTTAACATTATGGTATATTAGCTTGACATGTATAAGTGCAACACTGTGAGTATTAGTACATCAGCTGTGTGATCATGATCATACTGACATAAGTACATCACTAGTGACAACATGAACTCGAGTACAAAAACATCACCTGAGTGATCATGTGTAAAGGTGAGTGCAGGTATATCAGCTGTAAGTGTGAGCAAATTACCATTGTGATAATGAGTACAAGAATATCACCCATGTGATCATGGTTATGAGTACATCACCTGTATGATCATGAGTATGGGTACAGGTACAGTGTACCCCTTGTGATCAAGAGTATTGGTACAGATATGTCACCTGTATGATCAAGAGTATGGATACAGGTATGTCACCTGTATGATCAAGAGTATGGGTACAGGTATGTAACCTGTATGATCAAGAGTATTGGTACAGGTTTGTCACCTGCATGATCAAGAGTATGGGTACAGCTATGTCACCTGTATGATCAAGAGTATTGGTACAGGTATGTCACCTGTATGATCAAGAGTATTGGTACAGGTATGTCACCTGTATGATCAAGAGTGTTGGTACAGGTATGTCACCTGTATGATCAAGAGTGTTGGTACAGGTATGTCACCTGTATGATCAAGAGTATTGGTACAGGTTTGTCACCTGCATGATCAAGAGTATGGGTACAGCTATGTCACCTGTATGATCAAGAGTATTGGTACAGGTATGTCACCTGTATGATCAAGAGTGTTGGTACAGGTATGTCACCTGTATAATCAAGAGTATTGGTACAGGTTTGTCACCTGCATGATCAAGAGTATGGGTACAGCTATGTCACCTGTATGATCAAGAGTGTTGGTACAGGTATGTCACCTGTATGATCAAGAGTGTTGGTACAGGTATGTCACCTGTATAATCAAGAGTATTGGTACAGGTTTGTCACCTGCATGATCAAGAGTATGGGTACAGCTATGTCACCTGTATGATCAAGAGTATTGGTACAGGTTTGTCACCTGTATAATCAAGAGTATGGATACAGGTATGTCGTCTGTATGATCAAGAGTATCGGTACAGGCATGTCACCTGTATGATCAAGAGTATTGGTACAGGTGTTTCACCTGTATGATCAAGAGTTTTGGTACAGGTATGTCACCTGTATGATCAAGAGTATTGGTACAGGTATGTCACCTGTATGATCAAGGGTGCATTTATATTACTACAAGTACGTTTACAATAGTTTTTATGTTATTCTCAATACCTCAATTCTTAAGTTTGTGATTGTGTGTAGAAATCCACACTGATGAGTCTGTGGACTGGTGTGTACACATGAAAATTCTGATTTTAGCTCTCCACCAGCTAGTGAATTTTGAAAGGCAATAGTTCATAAAAGTTACCAGAACATTGCTTCATTTTAGGATCTCAATTGACATTCTCATCAAAGAAAGAGAATCATGTGTGTATCTGCCTGTAATTGTCTTATAACATTATGTTCATTTCTCAGATATTGTCAACCTGGATTTGAAGTCCACGCTTAGAGTTCTTTACAATATTTTCACCAAGTACAAACACCTGTCCTGAGAGTGTTTCTCTGTTCGAAGGGTGTCAGGAATCCCAGGCTGGTTCTTTTCTGTCAGAAGAATTGAAATATACCAATGATTTTTCAGTAATGGGTGTGGGAGATACATCTGCATGTTGTCTATATACCATTAAATGGCTACTATCGTTAGATGATTTGACGGTACCATGAGAAATCTAATTAATGCATGAGATATTCATACTTTCATATTTCATCATTCTACTCTATTTTGTAGTATATGGTACATTATGATATGAAAGAACTGATTTAAGGAGTACTCATGTCATAACTTTAAATTAAAGATATATTACAAAAGTCACAGTGTAAATCTCGTTGGTTCAGCTGTCATCACCATAGCATGTTCTTATCTGAAATATACAAAATTTCACTTTTTCTAAAACAGTTAGTTGTTCAATAATCTGTGGTAATTTTTGTAGACAACAGACAATTGTCCTTGTTTTCCCAAGGACAATACAGTGAAAAGACCGAAAATGTCAACTTTTTTCCTGCAAGTTTGTAGGAGAAACATGCTTATTTTCAAGGCCATATGAACATTATTAGTTTAAAACAAAAAAAACCCAAATATTTTTAGTAGTGTATGAACAACATTGCAGATCATTGTTTAATTAATATTTGGCAACAAAAATGATGGAATCATTGTGTTTCCAGACTGTGAAATGGCAGATGTACCAATGAGTTTTATTTAAACACAACCTTTGTAAAAATGTATTTTTTATGTTAGGACATCAGTTCTCCTGCCAGCATTAAAGATTCACCCTGGAAGTGACTTTAAAAAAGTAAAGATCATTATGGCCAGTGATCACAAGAGTATTGTTCCCATCAAGGTGAAGAACTTTATAAATGACAAAAATGGTGTGTTGGGATTGTTTAATATTAATTCATGCATTGTAATTAGTTAGTATAAATGATATCAGCTGAGGGCCTGTTTGCTAAAAGACATGGATGTGATAGGCAGAGTCACTTTAATATATGCAGATAGCACTAACATTCAGAATGTATTATAAAATGTAGTTTACTAAAATGGTGGAATGTGTCATGCCTAAAATTTCATCAATGTTGCAATCGAAGTTTTCATTAATTTTCTACCAAAAATTTTATATTACTGATTATTAATAATTGCAGAAGAGTAATGTTATTTCTGGATACATTTTTATTGTTCATTACTTTTAGACATTGTGTCACAAAATTCACTCTGCATAGTATGTTATGTGTGGGACAAATACTGAATTAGTGAAATCACCAAAATAGACCTTACTATCAAATATATTTGAAGGCAGATCTAACCATACTATCTTAAACATATCATAAAGTCACCTTGTGCTTCCAAAACAGAAATGTTTGCATTTTGAAGGAATGAAAAGGGCTTAATTATCTCTAAATTAGGTCCGTTTTTGGTTTCGATGATAAGAGAAACCTATGCAGTCATGATGGCGTGTGTATGTATGTGTGTATGTGCGTGTGTGTGTGTGTGTGTGTTTGTGACACTTTGCTCGTTAACACGATATCTCAAAAAGGGAAACTCTGACAGTTTTCAAACTTGGTACATAGATGCCCCATATTGAGAGGAAGAACCCTATTGTTTTTGGTAGGGGTCAAAGGTCACCTGGGGTCACCGGGGGTCAAACTCTGAAAACCTTGTTAACACAATATCTCGAGGTAGGAAGCTTGGATGAATTTCATTCTTTGTATGTAGATGCGTTATGGTAAGAGGAAGAACCCTATTATTTTTGGTGGAGGTGAAAGGTCATCTGGGGTCACCGGGGGTCAAACCCTGAAAACTTTGTTAACACGATATCTTAAGAAGGGAAGCTCTGATGGTTCTCAAACTTGGTACATAGATGCCCCATATTGAGAGGAAGAACCCTATTGTTTTTGGTAGGGGTCAGAGGTCACCTGGGGTCACCGGGGGTCAAACTCTGAAAACCTTGTTAACACAATATCTCAAGGTAGGAAGCTTGGATGAATTTCATACTTTGTGTGTAGATGCGTTATGGTGAGAGGAAGAACCCTATCATTTTTGGTGGAGGTGAAAGGTCATCTGGGGTCACCGGGGGTCAAACCCTGAAAACTCCGTTAACACGATATCTCAAGAAGGGAAGCTCTGATGGTTCTCAAACTTGGTACATAGATGCCCCATATTGAGAGGAAGAACCCTATTGTTTTTTGGTAGGGGTCAAAGGTCACCTGGGGTCACCGGGGGTCAAACTCTGAAAACCTTATTAACACAATATCTCGAGGTAGGAAGCTTGGATGAATTTCATACTTTGTATGTAGATGCGTTATGGTAAGAGAAAGAACCCTATCATTTTTGGTGGAGGTGAAAGGTCATCTGGGGTCACCGGGGGTCAAAGCCTGAAAAACTTCGTTAACACGTCTTTTATCAATATCTTACATGGCAAAGTATTGTGAACTGTAATAAATGATTTTGCATAATAAGTTTGCATTCATTAAGAACCTAAGTATTAAGGAGCGTAACTGCTGTGTGCTTCATTCAGTGTCTGTCTCATCATAGAATGATGAGTCAGAATCTTCCTTCCTTGTTCAAAGGACTGGACATCATTTTAAAAGGCAAAAGTAAACCAGTAATTGGACAAAAAGTGAAGATAATCACAATTTACAGTTGTTACACCACCAAGAGGAAAGGGGAGGGGGGTAGATTACATGACATTGAAGTAGTGTGCCAAAAATGTGTGTCTTCACTTAAAGGTGATCAGTCGTCTTGAAATATTCTTTGTGACGTCAGCCTTTTCTTGACATGTTTCTGCAGTCATCACTGTTCAAGGATACACCGTACAAGTAGCTATGATGACATCGGTATAGCTAGTAGGTATACAGCTACAAGCCGTCTCTTCTTGCTTACCGATTAGCTATACCATGCTTGTACGGTGTATCCTTGAACAGTGACGACTGCAGAAACATGTCAAGAAAAGGCTGACGTCACAAAGAATATTTCAAGACGACTGATCACCTTTAATTTTGTCCAACAGTGTTGACAGGCCCATCCCTCACTCCGTCTAAATTTTGATGTCTCTTTGTTTAACAAGATTTCAAACAAGCTAATCTGTTGCTATTATTTAAACTTTTAAGTCATCATTCTTTTTTTTTCCTTTTTTTTTGTGGTGATAGACTAGTTTAGGAGAAGTACTCCACATGAATGCATGCCTAAATTCTGCTTTTCTCCCTAACTTTCCATTAAACCCATTTTCTTGGTTTCATGGGCCCTCTATTTTGCTTTCTGGTAATCTTTGTTCGTTAAACTTCAAAACGTAAGTTCAAATATTTTTACAAGTTTGTATGTGTATCCTTTAACTTATTTAACACAAGTAGATACGTTTTCTTGCCAATAATGAATTTGTCAAAATAAATTGATAATAATTGTTTTTGCATTGACAGTTGCTTTGTTTGTATTAAAGCAATAAATAATAAAGGCTCATCTGTTTGTATCCCTACTTGCAGTTGAGTTATGAGGTTGTCTTCTGTTGTATACATGGTATTAGAGTATTCGGAGGGTACCATAGGTTATGAGGGAGGGAACTGAGGGATACATCTCCTTCCCACCCTCCCTCCCTTCCCCCTAGTGGACATAGGCATACGGGGGTAACTATTTCTGGGGAGTCAGGGATAATTTTTCTCCAAGTTTAGAATTTTGGACCAAATTGCCCAAATTTTGATGCATCTCAAATGGATCCACTATTTTTGCCCAAATTGGGAGGGCATATGCCCCCACCTCATATACCTGTGCTTGTGGAGTTACTTGTTCAAAGTTGAAAATTTGACCATATTGAACTAACTCATCAGTTTCACTACTTAGGCATGAAATGTTGAATGTTTTACTGAACTTTAGGTAATATACTGCAACAACTTAGAAGTCGTGTTGCAATCATACAAACAGGGGAGCCTTCCAACTTGGGGGTGGGGAGGATTTTATCCTCACTAAAAAGGTTGAACTAAAACAAAAGCAGTGAGGAAGTACTCAAAGAAAAAATTTAGCACTGAAATATTTATGGTCATGTGAAGTGAATCTGAGCATTCGTGCAAACAGTCATCGTGGACAACATGTTGGTTGTGCTAGAGTGGCTTCCTGACCCTTAAAAACACTTCAGTTAAAATATTTATGTACTGACGTCACTCCACTCGAAATTTGCAGGTAACTAGGCCGATTAGCCGCCCTATTTAAACGACCATCATCAATTTTGCACCAAACTTTGGGGTTCAATTCCCACTGACCATCCGTCTCGCAGGCCGGTGATTGTATTTCGTATACCTATAATTACGGAGATAGGAAGACAGGTGTTCATTTTCATTTGAAAGGTCTTTAAGAAGAAATTTTTCGCTGAACTTGGATGTTGAGATATCGTGCGAATGAGTGCCCTTTTCTAATAATACTTTTGCGTTGTACTCGTGTATTGTGGCCACATTCACTCTGTCACTCACTTTATCCGTCTGATACGTACATAAAACGGCCCCTTGTAAATACAATGGAAAGGCAAAACAAATGGTTTTACAAGGAAGACCCTACAAATTATCGCGCAATTTCCAAATCACTGATTCAAAGTAAAAGATGGGCTATCATAATTTATAAAAAGATAGGCTAGCATCACATTATATAGCATAAAACAGTAGGCTGTAAGGAGAGGCTATGTGCTAGTGGTACAGTGGTCGGGCGTCAATAAACTAATGACAACCTCTTCCGTGAGGGTCCCCCAAAGTACGACGTCTCAGGTTATAACGACTCTTTTGCATGATAGTCAAGCATTCCAAATTGCCTAATGATTTTCTTCTTTAAAGGGGAAATGCAGTCACCCCAACTTGAAGTAGTATAGTAGACTGTCCTGTTTCATGATTGGCTCTTTAGAGTCATGTGACAATATTTTTTCTCCTCAAATGTGAAATTTACTACAAGTAACTGATTGGTTTACCTTGAATATGAAATACTGAAGTCCTAAAATGTTATGAAAGATACTTTGAAGAGAAATAAGAAGAAAATTGTGAGATTTAGCTGTTGCTTCAAAATAAGTTTGGGGCGACTGCTCTTGCCCTTTAATAATTTAGGTTAGGCCTATGCATTGGTCTGGCTCTTCTACAAAAGAAAAACACCTTTATTTCAGTTTTTTTCTCATTCTGAGAAAGTAATTATAACAACCTAAGCATGTTTGTCGACTTCCTCACGGTCCTTACGTATAAACCCTTGAATACTTGCACGGTCAATAGCCTACTCAAAGGGAAAATTTTATGCAGTTCCCCCAATTTGAATTATCAGGCGCGGATCCAGGTGGAGGCGCACGCCACCCCCCCCCCCCTTTTTCGCGATAACCAACGAATTTTTTTTTTTTTTTTTTTTGCCTCATAGATATGGAAAATATTCTTCCCAGATGCTGGGAAATCGCATCTAAGCGCATCTTAGACCCCCCACCGTGGCTTCGCTGAGTTCGCTCGCTCGTCGGCCTTCCCGGCCAACGGTGTGTGCGCCCACCCACCCCCCCCCCCACCCCCCGCTTCTCAAAATCCTGGATCCGCGCCTGATTATTGTACCCCGTCGTGCTAATTTAGCAACTTTTCAGCCATGTGATAATATTTCTGTTACTTATTTGCTAAATTCATGCAGAATAAATCCTAGGTTTACCTTCAATATTCAATGTTTTTTTTTATACAGAAACAATGAAATATACTGTGAGCAAAATAAGAGGAGATCTGTGAGTTTTAGTAGACTTTTGAAAATAAACTTAGGGCGACTGCTTTCTCCCATTAAAAATATTTATACGGAATTCCGTTAAAGGCAGTTTCGCCACCCAGTATCATGCCCTTCTCGATATTACGTCCTGTAGTACGCTATGATTGCTCGCTCAATAAAAGTTTCCCTTCATTGACAGCTCTGGTTGGACACTGAGCCGTTATATACATTATGGCGTGACTGCACCGTTACTGTGAGTGTTCAATGCTCACGAACCAAGGTATCGAAGTTTCTAGACATACGGCTTCAGTTCTCAATCGAGCCATTTCATATACTTCACCGGATAAACGTCATACTATAAATAGATCTTTCTTTGGGTGCCTACAAATGTCGTGTTTGACCAGAACAAACAAACTTGTTTTGAATTCTCTGCCCTATTTGATAGTTGGAAAATAATCACAGCGTTAAGTTATTACGGCAACGTTATCATTGAACGGGGCCTAGTTTATTCAGAACAAAAGCAAGATTACAGTAGCAGACGAGAAAAGTCCCAAAGTTTGAAAAGTCTGTAAAACAGAAGACGGCTGTTTTCAATGTAATCTCGACGTCAATCTCAAGTCAAAAGTGAGGATTATTTTCACGTCTGTCTGTAATCTGTCAACTGAACAAGTCATTTCGGCTTCACTTGCCACGAAAAAAGGATAAGCCTATATTGAAATCCAAAAAGATAAGACCTTTTCACACCTAGCTACACAAACAGAACCGTGGAAGCTCTGCAAGAGTGCAAGTTTACGAAGGAACCGCGGACCTAGACCGGTCAATAACAACGAATTGTAATTCTAAACCAAGAACCCATAATTAAATGAACGAGTCCAATGTTGATGAGATCATCGTAGCGGGTCAGCTATTGTTAGTATTTATGGTAGGGAGAATTTGTCAGTTGAACAAATCAAACTTTCCCGCCAAACAAAGTTCCCCCTGAACAACATATTAATAGCCGGTTGTGCGTTTAATTTCAGGTATGGGTACAATTTTAAAAATTTACAAAAATAGAAGCAATGCAGGTGGAAAGATGCGAACAAAAATGTATAGGGGGACTGGACTGATGAAATAAGATTTGTAGATAACTTATAGATGTGCAAAACTTCGGATGTGGGAATTGCAATGGGAGAGAGGGGTTCGTTTCTCGGGATATTACCTATGCAGCGGCGTAGGAAGATGTTTGATATTGTATTGGGGGGTCAGACCAGATGCGATTTCTCGACCTTGATACCCCTTCCCACACCAAAACATCATATTTGCTTATTATAATTTTTCCGATTTTAATTTAAGCAAAATAAAAATATTCAAAGAAAAAGGAAACAACTATATACAATATAAACACACATGCAGCCTTGGTGTAGCTAAGATTTTTTTGTTTGGGAGGCTCTGGAGGACTGGAGTTAGGCCCTGTTTTTGGGGGGTGGGAGGGGGGACTCCCGTTTACTATCTAAGCGGAGCGCCACCATAGGTTGGCGCGGAGCGTACTAAGAAAATTTGAGATTGAATACATCCCAGATCGCGGGAAATGGCTCTTGCCAGGCTTGATAGCAGTCATCAAGATGTGCAATTGTTGTGAAACTTTTTTAAAGGTTGATTTGAATTTGTTCTAAAACACATTAAGTTTGCCACAATCTATCCGACTTTATTCAAAATTGTTCAGAGTGGAGTTAGCCCCATGGATTTCGGTGGACTGATTGGAATGGAGATTTTCCACAGCCAGAGTCTACTAGTATTAAGTTGGTGGCGCCAAGATTTGCCTGACGGGGGCGACCGACCAGAATCCCCGGCCGACAGCCCCAGTGCCGTCGGGTATAAGTGGGATTTGAAGAAAACCTGTAGTGTGTACTAGACCAGTTTCATTCGGGGCATATATTGCATAAAATTTGTATATACTAGAGAAGCATAGTTCCGCGTTGATTAAATGTTTTCCCCGGAATCTAAGCTGTAAAAATTGCAAAGCGCGCCAAACGCGAAAATTTTTGGTAGGTTTTCACAAAAAGCATATGTAAACATTAAGAACAAAACAAGAAAGAAAATCTGTAGCATGTATCGAAACTACTGTACCTATGCGATGAAATAGCCAGATATTGCTCCGTGAGTCCCTCACCAACTGACAGTACCGCTTGACACACACGAGAGAACAGTTACTAGGTTTTGCGATATGGGATGAAATTTACGACCTCTAAGTAAACTGTGTACTTTTCCTACATGTTATTTGGTAAGGTGGAAAGGACTTGCACTATCTATCGATGTAGAATGCACTCTAAAAAACATCTAGTCAATTGGGGCACGAACCGGAATCTTGTCAAATCTTTGACTAGATTCGGCTCATAAATGAAACGAATCGTTTGATTTTTTAACCATTTCTAGTCAATTTTGAAACAAATCGTGTCAAATATTTGACAAGATTCCGGTTTGTGCCAGAATTGACTAGATGTTTTTAGAGTGTGGTACTATTGAAGAAAGTAGAGTAGCTCTTCTGCGCGCGTAGCGCGCCGAAAATTTTGCGTTCTTATTAGAGAAATTGTCCCCTTGCGAGCAAAACGAAACGGTAACTGTCGCAATATTGGGGGCCAAAATGACATTTGCCCCCCACAAATCATATTGGGGGGAATTGCCCCCTTGCCCCCCCCCCCTCCCCCGGTTCCTACGCCACTGCTATGCAATTATAGTTACCAAGAATTGTGGCGCCAACTGGACGGTTGAAGGGTTTCCAAGAATGGGGGTCGAACTGAATTTTGGTATTTTCTAAAGTAAAGTTTGGCTGTTCTATGACACTGCCAATAATAACTTTTGGACTGAAAAACTTAAAGTAAAGTGTAATCATCGGGGGCTACGGATCCCACTCCCGGGTCTCGACGGCTTTGACAAGTTGGCGCCGGTTGACACCCCATAATGTCGAAAACGTTCGGGATCGACCGTCGCAAGCTTATGCTACACCACCATTGTATATTTACAAGTATACTTTTCAAGAATTACAAACGCTTGATGATCGCGGAAAATTTACACCACGTCCCCTTTCCTAATTCGACTCTGTGTGGTAGAATGATCTCCACAATTTGGGATTGTGACGTTGAAAAAGCTGACTTTAAGTTACTCTGAAAATGGGTGTCATTGGCTTGTGTACTATGTGCAGATACTGCAAAGTTTTTCACGACGAATTACTTCCATACCGTCTCAGCCTTCGTAAAGGACTCTTACGACGACCAACGAAATTGTGCCCTTCATTCTCAAGATTTTCGTCCGTCGGCTGTCCGCCCCCTCTTTGGAGGAAATATTTGAGTATTTGGGCGTCTTTAGATGCAAGGTCGATGCTAAATTTATGTAGTTTGGGGGTTACATTTATAAAAAAAAAAAAATAGTTTGATCTTTCGTTGAAAAGATTTTAATATATTTCACAGTTGTAACAAGCAAGGATTTTTGTCAGTCCTTGGAAAGCAGAGGCGGAAGCATATAACACCTAATATTTTGACCGAGGACGGCTGTAGCCCCCGCCCCGATTGGTACGCTTATAATAAAACATCTGACTCTGAAAAACAACATTTTTAATTGCAACTAAAATGAAATAATGCAGTTATTCGGGGCCGGGGGGGGGGGGAGAATTCCAGTCCCCGGTCTGTTTTACTTGTTTTTATTAAGAACTTCATATTTGATTCACAGTTTCATATTTAGAAAAACTTCCTTCTCACTGAGACATTAATCAGTAATCGGGGCATTTAGGAGGCAAGGGTAGTAACGTAAATCTAAGTTGATGCACACTTCTGTAATTGTTTGATCAATATCAGTCAGTATCAATTTTAGCAGATATCCTATATTCCACTAATCTCAAGATCGGCCAATGAATATCGATCGGATGTTGATGTGTTAGTGACGAGTAATAAAGTAGATCATCCAGCCATAGCGTAATTGGATCCATATCACCGGTATTAGCTTTTGTCAATATCCGGTATTTCAAATCCCAGTATCGACAGGTATCGATCAAGCATTGATAATGTTAGTGATGAGTAATAAAATAAACCTGATGGGATATGTAGATCTGAAGCCATATCAGCAGCACAGCTTGTACCTATAACCGGTATTTCGAATCTCAACATCGGCAAAAGTATCGATCCGCGAGATACTGATACAACTTGAAACAGTGCCACCAAGAATCAGGCGTGGCACTTAAAAATGTTGAAGGGAAGGGAACAAAAACGTAGTCAGTAAAAAAAAAATAATGTGGGGCCGTAGGCAGAAATCCCGGGGTTGGGGGATATATACCCCACCTTTTGGAGATGCTCCCATTGAATTTCACTTTTTCACGCAGTCACTTTGCCTCAAGGTCAATTATCCCCCTCTCCCCAAACAGACACACTTTTCACTCACATCTCCGTTACTGGTGGCATGGGCGGCGATCCCGGGGGACAGAAGGGACATGTCCTCCCAATGTTTGAGAAATCTCCCATTGACTTTGATTTTTCACACAGTAAATTATTTGAAAATGAGGTCACGTCCCCCCTCCCCCAATATTGAGAACAAATCGCCGCTCTTGACTGGTGGTGCTAAACTGATAAATTAATAGACTTGAGCGTTCCTTCTTGAAGGTAAACTGGCAATATCTAGGCGAAGCGCCACCATCAATAAGTGTATAGCTTATCAAAAATATTGAACAATAAATGCCCTTAGAACAACTGAACGACACTTCCCAGGTCTTTACAGAGTTTATATAGGCTGTAAATGTCTGACAGGTCTGGTGTTTTGTCCTAGAATCTTCAGATGCATGAGGCACATTATCCATTGTACCTCTCATGCAGATCGTAACATTAGGATCCACTCGGCAGTTTGTATTTTGTGGTCCGTAAGGTCGAGATCTCCTAGAGAAACTCAAGAATTTAAAGCCTCACATATATCTTTATGTGTTGAAACTGAAGTTTCGGAAAACCTGAAGCAATCAGCGTCAGTATTACCGCTGTTCCGTACTAGCTCCATGGTATTGCCGTAAAATCGGCTACATAAGCTGACATCACGGGGCTAACGCGAAGGAACATTTGAGCGTGACCTTTTGAAAACGAAAAAGACAACCTTATGTTGCAAGAAAGACTAACAGTGGAGTAGCTAGGTTTTTTGTCGGGGAGGGTGGGGGGGGGGGAGAGCACCAAGATTTCCCCCAATTAGTGATCTGCTTCCCTAATAATCAGCGTTCTCCCCGAATCCAAATTTTGTCCGGGTGCTTTCCTCTGACCTGGCTGATGTGACTGATCGCCGTCCTGGGAAAGGGGTTTAAGGGGAGGGGTGTTAAAGGGGAGGGGTACACACTCCCCTTAAACACCCCTCCCTTAAACCCCTTTCCCAGGACGGGGGAACCCCCTCCCCTTTGGAAAATTTTTGCTCATGTAATGTGGGCTAGATGCAAAATGGTGCCACATTTGGTGCTAAATGTAAATTGAATACATCACCAAGAATTCCTAATTTTAAGAAGCTTTTTTATCTTGCTTGTCTTGGTGAATTTTTCTTGAGTCCTACTGGTAGTTCAGAATCACAATGGGTGAAGTACAGTAACTAAGTGAACCGTGGTACATCTTTCCCTTCATCAGTTAACCACATTCACCACAAATTTTACGAGGACTTGCCCTAGTATCAGAGTATAGCACTTGACCACTGACCCATTCTAACAAACTGCATATGCCACAATGCTGCTGCTTTAATTATCAAGAAACACTGGAAGTATACAGTAAAAGGACAGAGTCCCTTGTCAGAGGTCCAGAGATCCCATGTTGTATAAAACAGATAGTAAAACATAACTAGTACAACTATAAGCATGGTGTCATCATTCCATCTCTGAAAACCTTAATGAGGACTGGTTGTGCCAGTGTAGCATATACTTTTAAATAAGTAAAGTGTACTGGCTGAGAAATTTAAAATTTTACCAGATCATGCCCAAATTTTACCATACATTCACTTTCAAAATTTCCCCCAAGATTTTTCTAGAGGGGGCGACTCGCCCCCCGTTCTCCCCCCCCCCTGGCTACGCCACTGAAGACCAACAAGATCTTGACACCTTTACAAAACACCATCCCGAAATCTTGTTCAGATTTTTTTGATACAGTTTTAAATTTTCTTGATACAGTTTATTTTAAATTTCGTAAAAATCAAGAAGGGCACTGCCATATTCATAAAGCATGTGACGTCACCTATCATTTGTAATTGAAAAGCTTTTCCCTTTCCTTGTAAATACATTAGTATGTGCATTGATGTAAAGTATAAGATAAAACAAGTAGATTAGATTCGTGCTTCATGAATATTCATGTTGTAATTACCAACTAGGTAATTATTGCAAATCCTTCCATTACCCGGAGTGTGTGTGTGTGGGGGGGGGGGGAGTACACCGTGATTGTAAATATGCAAATGGACAACATAGCCCTGACTTTTTTCGTTTAAGTCCATTCAACACCCACCTCCGTTCTGCCGCCTACAGTTAGCTGTCGATTGGTTTATGTTGATACATTTTACCGTGGCTTCGGTTTATTAATAGTCCTATCATGTTCCAAAATTAAAATACATTTATGTTGCGCATGCACTGTATGGGCAGCTTACGTTGTTCCTACCGCGATCTACCGATAGTAGACCAATATTAATATTGGCCGATATCGATATCGAATACTGATCCGGAAGTCGGTCCTACCCGGGAACCATGTAGGTCTATATTCAGTACTTATTTGAAACCGAATACAAAATATAATACTCATACAGTTCCCCTTTACTACGCCTATGTGAGTAATGCGTTCATAAGGGACTCTCCCCCAAACTAAGATGTACAGTATCGCATACTGTAATTAGTTTGCATGGAAATATTACTGACAATGAACTTATGTATTATGAATATTTATTAACACTTCCATGTAAAGTAAATTCTAATAAATTTAAAATATGAAGGCAGTGCGTAGATAGCAAACTACCAAAAAGTAGGCCGAGTGGGACAGCATTGGAAAGGTTGTCGGCCCCCGGGCCAATATGGGCAGGTTTTTACATAGCCTAGGTCCTACAGCATATTTATTTAAAATCATCATGTCACATTACAGCGCATGATTATGTATTCATATATCCTACTCTGCATTTCATATGTGCACAATGATTGGGGATGCTTTTCCAGCTTTACAACGGTGGATTTAAATTCAGGCCTTTTAGCAGTTTAGTAGGAAAAATTGGTCTGCCGTTTTTCTCACTTAGATCCCTTATCATGGCAAGTGTTAATTAAATTGAAGGCCTGCCCGAACTTTCCGAAAACCATAGTGGAAATAGCACCATGCAAAGTATGGGGCTATCGTCTCAATATGAGGAATCTCAAAAATATTTTCCAGAGGTTTTGTGGGTTGGATTAGTTGATAGGAGTCCTATGCGGTCCATGACTACCCATTGATGCTACCTCTCTGTAGCATATATATTCATATAATAATTATGTACTGTTGGAAATTCTGTACAAATCCTAATCTGATCATCCAAAACGACGCTCTGAATCCTTTTCCCAGTTTTGACCTCGAATTATGAGAGACCAGCCGGCATCCCCGGGACCCTAAACAGTTTCCTTAAAGGCAGTAGGCAGTCACCCCAAACAGAGTGAGTGTATCCTGTCACTCTAGTTCATGATTGGCCTATTTTGATCATGTGACAATATTTTTGTTAGTGAATTGTGGAATCCAAGGAGAATTTCACCTTGCTTTACCTATTGTTTGTAATAGTTATGTTCAAAACATCTTCAGAGGTGCTTGTAATGCAATACGAGGGGATTTGCAAGAGTTTGCTGATTTTTCAAAGAATATTTTGGGGCGACTGCCTATTGCCTTTAAAGATGAAATAAAATAAAAGTGACAAGAAATTAGGCAGCAAGGCTGAATTCCTCGAGACTGGTTGTTTGAGAGGGCGATATTTATTACTGAAAGAAACTTCAGGGTATAGGGCAGTTGCTTTTACATCAAAGGTGCATGTGCAAATACTCCCCCCCCCCCAAAAAAAAAAAAAAATCCGGGACCAAACCGAAACCACCTGAAATCGAAGTCGGTTTGGGGTGGTCTTGATGAGCTCGGACCGACGGTTAAGTGATCTGACTTGTCATGAAACCGATATATCATTTCGGTCTCGGTAGTCTGTCTTTGACCCAACCTGAGAAAACCGAAAACCGATGATTCAATTGTTGTAAATTTTACGCCTATTTTCAAAGGCACAATTACCATCCCCCACTGCACTGAACAAAAATGTCAAAACCATATAGGTTATATGGTCTCTGTGAATCGGAGTGAACTCTATTTAAAAGTCCATGTAAATCAATGGTAAACTTTTCTAATATGCATACCATAGAGAAGCTCTTATAAACTATAGGCCCTATACCTGTATACTTGTTCCACGAAAGCTAGCTTCGGTTTTTTCTTTTGGTCGGGTTGGTCCCAGGCGGTCTGAGAGCTTAGTCGGTTTGTTCGGTTTGGCTATCCCCCAACCCCCACCGATGCCGATTTGGTCTCAGGTGGTCGGATTCGGGTGGTCTGAGTACGATGCTTCGTCGGTTTCTGGTGGTCCTGGACATATAGGCGTAGGAGGCCCGAACCAAATATATCTGTTAAATTCGGACAATATGCTGAGAATTTTTCGGGCACCTACTGAAAGAAAATAATGCAATGAAACAAAAAAAAAAAACTTCCTTGATAATTAAAATAAAGTTCTGATTTGAATTGCACCAGCACCTATATATTCGGTATTAATTCACCAGTGTGTTTTTAAATGGTTAAAATTATGATTATTAATGGTGTATTTAGGGGGCTCACTGGGCCATGTCCCCACCTCACTGATGCCGATTTTGTTAGTGCCTAAAATACGTAAATTTTTTAATACAAATTTTACTTCAGTTGTAGCATATGTGGCACCAGATTGCATGTAAGGAAACCTAATTTTCCCTCTTAGAACCCTCCCCCAGGCCGGCGATCACACAACATAATGCATGTCCCTGCCCCCATCAGAGAAACCATGGCTACGCCATGTAACAAAATCCCCAAAATTATAACCAATATGGAAGGGATGTAACACGGCAAATAATTGTATGTAATTGGCATGCGGTGTGATAACCGATGCATGCCTTTGTGATATGTACATTAATATTGAACGCGCGTGGAGCGCGCGTAAATTTGGGGTTCTATTTTTCGGGCAAGTCGTTACAGTCCCCAACCCCAAGTCAACCTGGACTCCTACGTCCATGGTCCTGGATGTGTTCAAACCGACGATTGGGCGGTTTAGACATCAAAAACCAGACCGACGCAAACCTTTATTTTACATTATCAATTCTAAAGTAGTTGGGGTCGACGCAGCATTAGTTCGAAATCCCATCATAACGTGAGTTCTATCCAAAAATTACAATTTTTTAGGATTACTCTTTGCTTGTGAAATTGATTTTACATAAGTGCTTTATACTCTTGATATGCAAATGTTACTCCGTGCTCATTAACTTAAAACGGAAAGAAGCCACGTAATATCCCAAACATCCCTGGGGAAGAAACATATCTTCATACTCAATAATTTCATGGTTTTCAAAATTTATGGATAAAGCTTTCCCACAAGCCCCACCCCACTGGAAATTTCAAGCATGGCTGTACTTAGGGGGCAGCAGGGGTAGCTGCCCCTTCAAGTCAATTTTATCGCATCGATTTTTTTGCATCCTCGTTCATTGAAAAAACGCCTAAAGATTGTTTAGATGTAACTTGTAAGGCAAGGACAGTGCCATTAAGGGATCTATGGGAAGTGGTTTTGGCAGTCTTTCTTTTCGTGATACACTAAACGATAAATTAGCTTGTTGCCCCCCCCCCCGTCAATCCTGCGGGGGACAGGGGGACACGTCCCCCAAAATTTTGGAAATGCACCCATTGACTTAAGATTTTTACACAGTAAATTTTTGACAGAAGTGGCCATGCCCCCCTCCCACACACACACACACACAGTCGAGTAAAGATTGACGCCCATGCCTTTTGCCCGGAAAATTTTCTGCGCATGGCCATGATTTTCAGAGTGAAAAATTATACACTTCCGTACTATCTGTCTATTTAAATTATAAAGTTTAGTGTAACGGATAACTTTTGCGATAAAAAATGAAGTAGAGTAATATTAGAAAGTCTCAAAAAGTGCAAAATTTTCGCCAGGTTCTACTCTACCTCAGTTTTGTTTCATATTCCTCCCAGCTTACAAGGAGGAGACTGGTGATTTGCCCTAGCAGCAGCCAAAATCGCCCCCAAAATGTTCAGGAGGGCGAAAAATGAAAAATGTTTCAAAAGGCTCTCTTCTTCCTTCCCCCGTCGCCACATAATCATAGGCGCAGGAGGCGGGGGCTGGGGGCTGCAGCCCCCAACCATATATTTTGTGATAATTGGGGAAATATGCTGAGAATTTTTCGGGCACCTACCTAAAGAAAAATAATGCAATGATGTAGCTAAAGGTAATCAATAGTTTAAAAACTTCCTTGGTAAGTAAAATAAAGTTCGGATATGAATTGCACCAGCACCTATATATTCGGCTTAAATTCACCAGTGTGTTTTAATGCTTAAATTTACATTATGATTATCAGTGGTGTATCTAGGGGGCCATTGGGCCATACCCCAACAACCCTCACTGATGCCGATTTTTTTTTTTTTTTTTAGTTCCTAAAATACGTAAATTTGTTAGCACAAATTTTAACTTCAAAGGTAGCATATGTGGCACCAGATTGCATGTAAGGACACCTAATTTTTCAAAACTTTTCATAGGGGAGGGGACACTCCTCCCCTCATACCCCTCCCAGGGCCGGCAATCACGCAACATAATGCATGCCCCCACCCCCATGAGAGAAATCATGGCTACGCCACTGATTATTGTCATTATTATTGTAACGACTTCACCCAAAATTATAATCAATGGAAGGATAATAACGGTAAATGATTGTATGTAACTGGCATGCGGTGTTGATAACCGATGCATGCCTATGTGTACATTAACATGTTGAACGCGCGTGGAGAGCCCGGAAATTTGGGGTTCTATTTTTCGGCAAGTCGTTACAGCCCCCACCTCCAAGTCAACTTGGTCTCCTAAGCCCATGCAAATAATTACAAGAAAAATAAACCCTGTCACATACAAAAATAGCCCTTGAACTTGGGGGAGGGGCGAGTTTTCCTAAAACATTTAGAAAGAACCTCCTGAAAAATTACTCTGATTACTTCCTGAAAATCAAGTTGAGTGAAATTATTTTCCGAAGCTCCATCAGTCAGTGCACCTTGCAAGAAGCGCATCAGTGCGCGTCCGATCGCAACTGAACATAGCCAGGCGCGGTTTTACGGGGGGGGGCTTTGGGGACTCAAGCCCCCCCCCCCCCCAAAAAAAATTTCTGAGGTTGAGTGTTATCTTCATGCTTTATTTGCGTGTATTGAGAAAAACAAAATTGTCCGATACATTTGTGCACATCTTAGTCCAGTGGATTTAGTTTCTCAAATGTGTCATGCAAGATAGGCATGTGATTACGTTTCTTGTATCCACGTCCACGTACGTACACCGTTGTTTTGACTGCATGTAGTACGACGTACAGCCACGCTTCGCCTTAGTACTGTATTACGACGGTAGGCATAGTGCGGGCGCCTACTAGCTTACCCAGCTGCATTCTTACGTTCGACGCCAGTCCCAGGGGCGTAAATACAGGTGTGTGGGGGGGGGGCCGTGAAAATCAAAAGTCGGTCTCTTAGCGCCAAAAAGTCGGTCTCAAATCCAGTTCAGTATGCCTTTGTAACAGTAGACCAGACATGAACAACATTTGATACCTTACTCAAACTGAAATTCCGGCAGAGATGAAGTAAAAGTGAAAAGATTGCCCTAATGTTCTACTGAGTTCCCGAATTTTTGATCGAATGCCCGAAAAATGTGCAAAAATTTTCGCGCGCTTCGCGCGCCTGTAGTGGTTTAGTGGTCTATTTCATGCACCTGAACTGCAACGGAATTCTGGCAACTTTTTGAGAAGTTCGGGCAAAAATTTTCTGGACCCCAAACTGTAAGAGTCCTATACGCCTATGATTATTACTATCAGTGGGGGCCATGCCCCCTCCCTGATGCCAATTTTTTTTTAGTTCCTAAAATACGTAAATTTTTTAACACAAATTCTGCTTCAAAATGTAGCGTATGTGGCACCAAATTGCATGTAAGTACATCTAATTTTTCAAAAATTTTCAAAGGGGAGGGACACCCCCTCCCCTTAGACCCTTCCCCCAGGCCGGCGATCACACAACATACTGCATGCCCCCCCCCCCCCCCCGTGAGAGAAATCCTGGGTACGCCACTGATGGAGTCCTCCTTAGCATCATTCCCCAATGTCGGTATTGATAATGACAGAAAATTTTATTCTTCCGTTTCAAGCCCCCGCTGAGCCCCTCTAAAAATCTCGGTCTAGAACCGCGCCTGAACATAGCTCAGAACCCCACCAGGACTCAAAGGCAGGACTCCGCTATTCTGGGGGAAGAGGGTGCGCGGCCCGAACTGAGACCCTTTGAAAGAAAATAATGGCTTTATACCTGTTATGTACCCTAATGACAGAATGACATGCAGTTTCAACTCTCCTACAAAAATCCTGGCGACGCCATTGAGTAGTAATGATATGTTTTCCAGTTCGTGACCTTGGGGGAGGGGGTTATGACGTTGACGCAGACTCTGTGTGTAGGACTTTGTTTGAAATCTAGGGAAGGGGATAGTGATGGTGGTAATGCATGTTAAACTTGGGTTTTAATAGACTAGTGGGCATTATTTAGAATGTCTGGAAACGTTTTCTCTCCCCCCTTATACATGTCGTTGTCGAATGTTGTGCTTCCTTTCAAACTTCCAGATCCGACTTAAACTAATTTGACCTGGTATGACATTAGCTGATCTCATAAGCGTACGAGATAACTTCCAACTAGAGAGCTCAACACTATCGCCCCACTTTTTAGTGATTTCGTAACGTAATCAATTATTGCGAGAAACGAGAGTATTTGCCAGAAAAAGAGCGAGGAGTAACCAACTCCACCGACCTGACATGAAAAACAGCTCTATTGCTCTTGCTAATTTAAAAGGAAAAAAGAAATTTCTGGTGACCCTCGCAGTCATTTATGAATGATATCACAGTCTGCATGAATGATATCACTGCGTAACAATTTCCGGAATAAAAACAAAAGAACAAACGTTAAAGGAAGAAAACACTGAAAACAGATAAAATGCGAATAATTGATTACGTAAAGCCTGATTTAAGAATAACAACTTCAGATGTACCGAGCTATCAGTTGCAGTCTATAGATTCCAATTCACTTTGCGATAACATACAATTACTCCGATTTGTAAGGCACTTGCAACCGCCAACTACCTTGCCTAATCTTTCCGCTAAACGAGGGATTATTATGGCTTTGAATGCACGCACATGTTTAATCCGCGTTCTTCAGCACAGAGAACCCGTCCTGACAGGTGCATGCAGACTGTAATGTGTTGGTAAGAAAAAAAAAATCACCATCCGAGATAACAGGGTACCAATAACACCATTATGCTACCTCTGATGTGATCAGGGTATCCCTTGCATGAGCAGGGAGGTGATATCACCCCCTGGCATGGATCAGTATTGTTTTACAATTATTAATTACTTCACTTTTGCACAGCAAATCAGACGCCAGTAGGGGCGATCGCTTCTCGATCCTGTTTGGGTGCGCTTCCCATTATGCTGGTGCCCCAGACATAGTACACGCAGCACCCCCTTAGCCAAAGTGGGGCACATCGACACAGGGTCCCATCAACCGGTGCAGGGGTTACCCGACTCATTGTCTAAGAAATTTTTGCTAATTTCAGGGTCCAAAATACCAAAATGTGCAACGTTTTCCATTTTCTACGACATTTGCATCAGGTTTTCTTTTTTTATAAATAAAAAGTAGTAAAGTTTTGAAAGGGCCACGTACCTTCTGGTTATGCCCCTTGACTTCGGGTTTGAAATGCACAACACAGTATTAATTTGTATTTAGCTGTTTGGAGTGATGAAATGATGAATTTGCAATCAGTTTCCATGGTTAAAACTCGCATGAATCTCTTTGCTTAAACTTTCCATTTCCCCCACAACAGGCTTCCGAAAATAGGGGAGTCCGAGTTTTCCATAATCTATTTCCTTTTATTATTTTATTTTTACACACTGTAAAAACTATTGGGCCACTTTTTTTTCTCTATCTGCTGTAATTACCAAACTGGGAATTTCTCAGTGAGCTTCATCAGTCATTCCTCTACTCTTTTCCCGCTTCTTCAAATTACATAAAAAGACAAAGTAGCCTACATATTGTCAGACGGTAGCTTCTAACAGCTATGGAGCTGAGGCTTGAGGCAACCATTCTTCTTAAAATGAGCTTTCCGTGAAGAAATTTTTAGTAAATATATCACCCTACCCCCTTCATCACCTCTCCATCCCCACATGCCCCAATAAGAAACGGGGGTAGGGGCGTTACCCCCAAACTTCCGTCCCCAGCTGATTTCAATAACTGCACGGGCTCTATGCCAGTGCCCCTACACTCCTGACAAAAACCATACTTCTCCAGACCTAAGCAGCTGTTACGTGACTTCCCCTTCACACAACCCTCTCCCAAGTTCCCTCTCATAACATTTTTTGCGCACGTGGCCTGCTGTGTATATAAGCTATATCCTGCAATGGAGAGTTTGGCATAAAAGAATCCCGGCGCCTACCCTCAAGTCGGGAAAGTACAATACAATCTCGCACAGATTATCCGTAAAGCCGCAACAACCTTTTGTTATACTTATTCTCTTTTACTCCTGTAACTCCCATTGAAGACACAGATCTGTGAGACATGTTAATACAAGTCCAGTTTTCACCAGGTGAACAAAAATAATCAATTCGCTGGGAAGATTTTGCTCCTAGACCTTTCATCTAGTTCAATCATATCGAAAGTTCTACCATATGTCCGTTGATCAGTACTTAATTCTCTTTACCTGATATATCTTCAGTGGCCCCACCCCCTACAGTGCTGATCGCTAGGCGATGCAACAACGTACGCTCATACCAGACTTCATTCTTTACATTCTTTCGAACTGACTTCTGGAACGCCAAAAATCCGGGCCGAAAAGTCTCTTTTTACTCACAAATCCGTCCGAAACCTCTCTCAACACGTGCCTTACGGTCTTTGAGTTTCCAGCAGCATGTAAGTATGTTTCAAATTTCCTTCTGTTTTCTGCAATTTGGAGGATAACGAGATGAACTATTCACAAATTTGACATCTCTCGCATTTTTGTCATTTTTTCGCAGCGACTAAGACTTCCGGATTGCCTCTGAACTATCCGTTATCTCTCGCTCTATTTGACGTGAATACTTCTTAAAAATGTATGACAGCAAATTTTATGTCATGCACTGTAGATCTGAAAGTTTTATCCATTTCTTAAATAACTTTTCAGTCCTAAAATTACAGTTTTGTCATGATGGGTGCAGAGAGGTCCTGGTAATGGAGCTCACCTTTTTGCATAGCCATGGCATAGCGCACATAGCATAACAACAATACTCTGACATATTTTGCGTAGTTCGTTAGAGGCAATCTACGTGATGTAGGAATATGAATATTTATTATTGTACGTCTGGAAATAACGTGTTGGGTACAAGTCAGGTCACTGTAGATTTGACTATGCATGAGTGTAGCCTCATTTCCCATGGATTGCCAAATAATCCCCGACATTTTTCGCTCCACTACAGTAAATACAAGGGAGACCGTCTCTGATAAAACATACCACAAATTGCTGAAATTGCTGGGAACCATAGAACTCGATAGACGATAGTAAACCGCGCGAAGTTCGAGTTGTTGTCCCCCAAAATGCATTAACGAAGGTTAGAAGTTAGCTAAACCAGTACCGTAAATTTAGATTAAAGTATCGTAGTGAAAATCAACAAGCTGTGCTGGTTTTTCAGCATTCGTAGTGTAGAAACTTACTGTGGTGATGTTGTATGTACAACAAGGCCAGTCTTACTGTGCAACCTACACTGTGTACTACAGCTTTGTCATACTGTGTACCTATAGACATAAATAATAGGCCTATATTGTTAGTGCTGTGTATTTATATAAGCGAGGGTAGGGAGGGGGATATTTCATATTTTGTATCATAATCATGGATGGAATGTAAGCCCATTTGACCTCATTCAGGAAAAACTAGGACTTCTTAGCTGACCTCATGTTTTGATATGCCTAAATTAGGTTTTGTTTCAACTCCCATATGTCTGATGATGGCCTTTTCTCGTTGTGGGACTTTGTCCCATTTTTTGCAGATTTGTGATTCCTGGTCACATTTATAGTGCAAGTAGGCATTTTGCTTATTTCATGTTCTTATTTGTGGTCATATTTGTTACAGATGAAGTTAACTTAGCATATCCTTTTGCTGGTATAGTGTAAAAACAACCATTTTGGCATAAAATGCAAACACTGTAGCAGACTATCATAAAGGTGGTTGTATGAATCAAAAAGTTTGGTTTGCATAAAGCGACAAGAACACAAAAATAGTACATTATTATTTTGCAAATTGCCTGAAAGGAATCTTACATCCGTTATTATTTTAACAGTCAACTATGTAGCAAAGCAGCCACCCGTAGGGCTCTTTGTGCCACTTTCAGACACGTCTGCAACTTTATGCACTGCAGTATATCCCAGCTTTGATAATTTGTTATGCAGTTTTAGTGGTGAGCCAAGTCATCCATTGACTTGCTAACATGGAATAATAATACACAATAGCTGCTTTCAATAGTAAAATTTATTGATTATAACATGAATGGTAGTATTCTGAGTGATGTGACTTTTGAGAAGGATCTGGGTGTAGTTATTACAGGTGATTTAAAGCCATCTAGACAGTGTGCAGCTGCTGCTGCTAGGGCTAATAGGGTGCTTGGATTGATCAAGAGGAATTTCAGTAGTTTTAGTAAAGAAATGGTACTAAATCTGTATAAGCAGTTGGTAAGACCCCACCTCGACTATGCAGCCCAGGCTTGGAGTCCCTTCTATAAAAAGGACAAGCTTCTTTTAGAGCAAGTTCAGAGGAGAGCCACTCGCCTTATACCCGAGGTGAGACACCTACCTTATCATGTTAGACTTAAGCATCTTGGGCTTACCACCCTGGAGTTGAGAAGGATTAGGGGGGACATGCTTCAGGTGTACAAATTTCTCTCTGAAAGGAATCCTTTGTCCTCTTGCAATTATTCAAAGGTTCAATGTAATTCTCGGGTTCGAGGCCATTGTAAGAAGCTAGTTAAGAATTTTGCAAGGCTCGACATTAGGAAGTTCAGCTTTTCTCATAGAGTTGTTAACGAGTGGAATAGTCTGCGTGAGTGGGTAGTTAACTCCACATCTGTGCACTGCTTTAAGGTTAACATTGACAAGTTCTTCCATAAGTGTGGTAGAATCTAATTGTGCTGGGCTCGTTTGGTGTTGGTTGGTTCTTTGTTTTCAGTTAAGGTTGTATGGACTTCAGGGCATCTTATGGGGCCTTAGCCCTCCTTTGCCCTTTAACCTGTTATGTTATGTTATGTTAAATGCTAACTTTTAAAAGTAGTCTTTTCAAAGCTGTTCATATCGCTGTTCACTACTTAAACTTATAAATCTAAAGGGAAGATCTGTTCTGGCATCAAGCTGATTTTGTAATTTTCCAGACCTGTGCTGGTGAAGGTACCACACCTGGATGCTTTAAAGATGATTCTGACTAGAAGAGATAACATATTGATCTAGAGTCCAACTTCAAAATTTGCAGTATGGACAATATTTTGGTAGGGTTAGAGTTAGATGAGGTTTTACGGCTCAGTTTCTAATCAAAATTTAAGTTGGGCCAGCCACGGCCCTTTTTCCAGTTGTGGCTCACTGGCTGTTTTCCCTGCTCCATTGTTTATGCTGAGCACCAAGCACAATGGTAGTAGGTTCCATTTTTCAAGTCTTCAGTGTGACCCAGCCAGGAGTCGAACCCTACACCTTCGGGCTGCAAGTCGGATGCTCTAACCACTTGACCATGCAAATATTTTGGTAGGAAAAATTAACCCCCAATATTCATAGTCCTACCAGTCCCCCCCCCCCTTCAAACCAGCTTTGAGAAACTGAAGAAGTTTAGCCCCAGATTTGAATTCACCATTTAAGTGAAGTCACCACACCGTTACTTCAAAGCGTCAGTTAAATCTTGGAAACCTGCTTGTATTGCCATTTCTGGTGTTTTGTGACGTGTCAGATATTGTCACATGATTAAAAAGAGCCAGTAGAGTAATTAAAAATTATCAGAAATTGATGTTTAAAGTAAGGGGTGAATGTGTATGTTGCCTGTTAAATCATTTCCTTCATTGGAATATATAGTCTTTGCTTTGTAAGTTCCTCATTATTGTTTAATTGGATTAGTTTTAATGTTTACTTGATTGGTTAAAGGTCAGTGCACTAAATTTTTCTCCATTTTGAATATGTTCCCTAGCAAAAGACAAACAACATCAGTCGTGATAAGTATTGCGATAAAAATGTGGTGATGCCATGAAATTGTTTAAATATTAATTCCAGACTTTAGTTCTTGTATAAAACAATACATGTTACATCTGTGTATCTACAGTACTTACTTAAATACAGATCACTACTCATGGAAGTGTACATATTTTCATATAACAATAAAACAGTCCACAGGTTTCATTCCAGTCTTCAGTTGCACATGTCATACTTTAGTCTGAATGCAATTAAAAGCTTCCTATGAGTTTCATCAGTTGTGTATTACTTAAAGACCTATTAATAACAACATGTTTATGATTTGAAATAAAAACATGTTACTGGCAAATGTTGATGTTTTGGAGTTATTAAAACTAAATCAATGAACTTAAGATTAATGTAGTAATTAATTTGAAACTTATGTTCGTGTTTTTATTGTAACTTCGTTCTTTCACTTTCAGTGGTTTCAAATGATTTGAAATTTATCTAAACCATGTACAGAATTGTTTTGGCTACTTGCAGGCCTGTACTGAATGTCCAATTTAGTGGGCTAGATAATTCACGTTGCAGACATGTACTTACCCCTAGATAGTCTAGGCTTCTCTAAGAAGCACTTGTGGTAATTTTGTGAATTTCATGCTTTTATAACATTTTTCGTGATTATTCTGCATTTTCGGGAGAAAGGTTGCAGCATTCTTCCGAGCCACTCTTCTTATAAAGACATTTATTAGTGCTTGCAAACATGTGTCTTATTATACTTTCCCAAAATCACATGTATCTTCAGCTGAAATCCTTTCATGTACTGTAGTCCAAGTTACTAGTATAAATGATGTACACAGTTCACCCAATAAAGACAAAGTGGCTGTGGATTTCATGAAGATTTATTTTTGAAACAAACTTCAATTTTCAACCAACCAGCTAGCCAGGGATACCAGATGGACCTTTGTCTAGGATATGAAACCCAACAAGCACATGCTAAAACTATTTCACCTGTTGAGAGAGAAAGTTGGATGCAGAACTTTATACAAGATTAGACTTTACTGTTCTAAATACAGTTTACAGTGTTTTCAGTCATGTTGTGTGTGGTTTACCATATCAGCAGGAAGGGCACATAAAGTGTGAACACAAACTGAGACAGTTATTTTAAGAAACACAAACTCAGTGTGAAGTAATTTTAGTAGTCCTATACAGTAGCTCTGTCACCTGTAATAATTTTTTTTGAAAAGCCTGGACATTTTTAACCATTTGCATTTTTTATCTTGCAGTTCTAATATTTTAAAAAGCATATAATTATTTCTTATATTTGAAATTAATACATTTTCCTTAGTACCACCCCTCCCCCTTCTGCCCCCTACCCCTTTTCCCCACCCCCTTTCCCATTCTCATTTTTCAAATATCCTCAGATAATTTGGCAAGCCTGTATGATGTCAACAGTTCACTTCCTAGTAAGACATCAGTTTTTTTTTTTTTCTTTTTTTTTTAGGTCTGTCTTGTCAATACTTGCTTCTTTAGTTCATTCAACTTTCCAAACTGATTTCGGATATGGTGTAATATGTAGTTATGCACAATACAATAAGAAGGTCAACGTTTGCAGTATTAGCAAGTGTATGCTATTAATGTATGGAGAGAAAAAGTGACGAATGAGAGTTTAAAAGATAGGGTTTTTTTTGTATACTCATGAAAATTATGAAAAAAGTGAGTGACCTGTTAGTGATATGTGGAAATACATGAGACTTTTAAGTTGGTTCGAACACATGTAGATGAAACATTTTCAAGGACATTTCCATTTCAGGGATTACATTTTCCAAAATTTTTTCATAAAAAAATTGAATGCCAGATTTGAAAGAATAATAATAATGAACCAATATTTCTTTAGCATGTTAGCTTAGATAAAGTTACATTAATTGTATGTGATAAAAAATTTTCCAGGACTTTTTTAGGACATGATAAAAAACAGCATTTCAGGACCTTTCTAGGCCTTGAAAGTGGCTGGACCAATCAAATTCAAGTACTTTGCAGTATGCATATGAACCATGATAAAACAAGAGCATACGGGGCTGTTTCGATTTAGTGAGGGGGAGCACAAGGTTTTTACCTGTATTGCAGAGCCTAGCTATTTAAAAAAATTTGGCCTGAACTTCTACCTGTTTTGCCTGAATTTTGGAGGTGACCAAAAATGGGGGAGGGGACAGGCCCCCTTTTCGTACACCTGTGTGTACAGAGTAGTACAAGGTCTATAATTTACACAGTTTGGTCAACATCCAAGGCAGACCTCACAAACATTTTATCTAATTTATACTTGGTATGGGCATACAGTAACCTTACAAAAAGTTTGAAGGTGCTTGTACAGTGCTTCAATCAATTTTTTCTATGGGGCTTATACTGTATTTTGGCTGACAGTTGGTATTACCATTAGTTCTACAGGTACCACTATCAGTAAGTTGTCCTTACAGACATTTAGCCTCTCATGGTTTTCTCAGAATCACTGTTGGCAGTTATAAAGCAAACACAGCTATTACATTTCACCCTCTTTTATTACACAACAATGAGTGGCGCTTAGTCATAGGGCAAAGAGCACTATATAGTTGCCTGCTACCACTGATTGTTGAATACAAGCAAGGTGTAATAATACATGCTTACCATTAACAGTGTAGGCTTAAAGGCTATTGAAAAAACCTTTATTAAAAGTCCACTACCACTGCTTGCTATTGTCTGCAACTGTAATAAAGTGTATTGCCTAGTATTGCTCATTGTAAATGGCTCTCTGTACAGATCTGCAATCAGCAGGTGCAGTAATTGTATAGTGTGCTCCTGCCTATACACAGTTTCAACTTTGTGAGATATCTCTCAGGATATATTTATAACCTTGGGCAAATGCATTCACCCAAGTTGAACTTACTGCTATGTAGCATGGTATCCTAATTCCTGTACAGCTATTTTACAGCTGTTTTAAAATCATATGACAACATCGTTGTTGTCTTTGAATTGTTAGATTCCTACAGAATATTTCCTTGGTGTAAGGTACCTCAAGCATGTAGTATTTGAAGGCAATAGGCAGTTGCCCCAAAGTTTCTTTGAATTTAAATCAGCAAACTCTTGCAAATCTCCTCTTATTGCATTACAAGCACCTCCGAGGATGTTTTGAACATAACTGTTACAAACAATAGGTAAAGCAAGGAGAAATTATCCTTCAATTTCACAACTCACTGACAAAACTTCTGTCACATGATCAAAATAGGCCATTCATGAATATGAGCAACAGGGCACACTCACTCTGATTGGGGTGACTGCCTACTGCCTTTAAGCCAAGGACCTATGTTCTAATTTTTCTTGAATGATACTTTTGAGGGAATTGGAGGATATTTGTAAAATTTGGCTGATCTGCCCAAGAGAGGTGGGGGGAGGGGGGGGGGGGGGGAAATGCTTATTCTCTGTAACTTTGTGATTGTGGAGCATGGGTGGGAAAACATCAGAAATCTGGGAAGTTACTTGCTGGGAATATTTGGTGTGATAAGGAAAACATTGGAAACTGGAGGAAAATGTGAAATCGTCTAAAATTGTGGAAAATTTGACATGCTTCATAGGAAACAAGCATTTTTCTAACACTGGACCCTGGTAGTGTAGCTCTATGATAATTACAATAAAATATAATTATAGCACTTTACATAAAAGAATATCTCAGTGTTTCACAGGATGAAAATGAACAATGGAAAACCAGAAGCTACTAAAGTCAACCGAGCAGAAAGCAAGTGAACAAACTAAATAATTTGAACCATCAAAGAAATGCTTTATAACTAATTTAGCAATGTTCACGAAATTTCATCTTAATTCATTCTCAGGTATCATTCATTATGTTTCTGTATAAAAATATGGAATATGGTATTGAAGCAGGGCTGGTCATGAATAGGGCCACCGATTTTCCGCGATCACGGAAATTGTCACGGAATCGCGGAATTTTTATTTTTTCACGGCAAATCACGGAACTTCAAAAATCTCTCAGAATGCTGAAGAAGTCTGCAATCAAGAGGGCAAAATGAAAAAAAAAGTTTAAAAGTCTGTACGTAACAACACTGGATGGCTTTAGCGGGCTACAATCTGATAGAAAACTGTTGAAATTCACCCCCTCCGATGCTTACTGTATGTGGGACCAGGTGCGAGTTGCCAATTTACTAGCCTTCGGTAGGTCTAATGTTGCTCAGTCTTGCACAGTTTTCCCGCGATCCCGTTGCCTGTAGCTGATTCTTATTTATACTGTATCATGTACTGTATGTATGGTATACTATGCATGAGTGTGTCATAACAAACTGTTGCGCACGTTACTCAAGTCTCATGTTTTGCTCTGTTGTTACGTTCATGATCGAACGATCATAACGTTCTGACTGACAAATTACACTTTCAGTTGTGGAATAATTATCGGATTTAGTACCTGCATATCATTTGGAATTTTATACGGATCTTTTACTATGTAAGAAGAACAAGAGACCCACACTCAAACAATCATAAGTAAAGTTGTTTTAGGTTTTTTTTGTCCATTACATATAGGCCTATGTGTAGACGTTAGGCTGGTGATTGGATTTTAGTCTGGTTAGGCTGCACTGGCCTAACACACTAATCAATGCAAAACAGAAAGTCATGGATTTGGCAAATTGCTTGCACGGATTTTCACGGAATTTGGTATTGCTGTAACGGAAATTGACTCTTTTTTTCACGGAAAATCGGTGGCCCTACATGAAAATTTTTCAGGAGGGCAAGCAACTGCCCGCCTAACTTGATGTTGTGCTTCTAGGCGGGCAATTAGTTGCCCACCTAAGATTTCAGGTGGGCATTTGTGTAAATATACAAGTTTCATTTAAATTTATCATTCTTTTCGGTTTACGCTCTGTGTCCCCCCCGTGTCCCTCCCTGTGTTCTACCCATGCGACACACTGCCAACAAACAGTGGGGCCATATGTTTTCTGACATCATATAAATAAGTGAAGAAATGAAAATGACTGCGTCTCAACTTGCCACAAACCCCCATCAGCAACATCATGGCGCCCTTCAAGGTATAGAGTTGGCGCTCTATATTCCCTTCTACCATATGCACCACTGTGGACACAAAGCAGGCCAAGTCCAGGGTAACATATGACGGAGCCACTCCATGGATGCATGCCAATAGGGGTCCAAGGAACCATTAACTGACATCCATGTACCAATATCCCTTCTTCCATGGCACATAGTTGGGCCGAAGCCTACAGTCGGGAAAATGGCAGTGACAAGTTAAATCTCAAAGCTTTTTTTGTCCTTCTGTTGAGTTATGCCTCAGAGTCTGAATTTAAGTATTGGGCATCAGGGGTAAAATAAAAAAAAATGCCACTCCAGGCCCACAGGATTTTGCTGGTGAGCCTTATTTTGAAGGACCCTGGATAATTTTGAATTGGTGAATTGCAGTTTGTTTGTCTAATATAAAACTTGTGTTTGCAAGGGTACAAAAACGTAGTAACCTGGGTTACCCGATCACCATATCCATTAGATACCGATAACCGATATAATAAAGTAAAGCAGCAATTTTGTAAGGCATGTAATGACACTTGCCTGACTTTTCACCTGTCTCGGAGTGGTAGTTACCACATGTTCAAGAAGATTAAAATTCTCACAACGAAATCGTGTCGTTTCAAATAGAAAATTAACAATATGAGAAACCTGATAAAAACAGCCAATTCATAAATGCAGGACTTCGTAAGGCCTCTATCTATATACTGCATTGAATTTTGGGGCGTTTTCCGACTCAAAAAACAAGCTTAACTCAAAGCTGTCTAGGTTATACCAATTTAAACATGTCAACCAATCAGAGCCTTCAGAAGTAAGTATTCTCTTGCACGTCTGAAATTACAGAATATAAACAAATGACGTCACACTAGTGAAATTTGCTACTTACAGGGTGTACACATTATCACTGACAGCTTCGTGCATTCTTACGTAGCTATCCGGGCTACTCACATTAGCTTGCACAGGGAGTTTTGCAATTTGTACGATCGTCATTTTGGTGCAAACTAACGTTAGATACAATAGCACAGTTCATTTTGAAACTTTTCTTTAATATTTACAGCGTTATTATAGTCGTATCTAGGTAGTTTACACATGGCGGGAAGATGTGGATTTGCACAATAGTGACACGTTTGAACGTTGGGCGAGGTTTTTTATTTTCTTCTTGGCATACTCAAGGAGGCATGCCGTATTGAACTGAAGGAACAGCATTGCGTAGTATAATATGTACTGTACATGCAGGGCTCTATAGCACGCCGAACATAATCGCAACTTGCAATGGGTCGGGGCGGCGTGTCTAGTATGCAAGCTACTGTAGCCTGCTACTACGTAATTTACTGTGTACAGTACAAGGATCGTAAGAAACAAGGTTGCTTCGAACTCGACGATTCGTGTTCATGAGGCTGTCAGTGCAGCATGCGCTAAGTTGCCGAATATTATCGGGGAAAAAATTCTTAATTTTTGGAGGTCTTTTAAACGTACTAATGTAAATATATTCGGATGTTTTTAGCAATGCTCTTTCACACGGGCAATCTATTTCTCAAGGTGGGCTATTTGTTGCCCACCACACAATTTAAGGCGGGCATTTTGATGCCTGCCTTGGGAAGTATTTTTGCTTCCGAGCCGGGCGATAAGGCGGGCCTGGGCGATCGCCCGGGTCATATGACCAGCCCTGTATTGAAGGTATAATCAAGGAGTTATTTTGCATGAATTTAACAAGTAAGTACATACGTAACAAAGTAACGTCCCATGATTGATAGTCCTGAGCCATTCGTGAATTAAGATGATGTGGTGCACTAATTCAAGTTTGGGGGATGCATTTTCCTCTTAAATATTTCACAGCCTAGGAGATTATAAAGCTAGTAGGTCTTACAATTCAGGCACTTGCTAAAAGATGCTAGCTTCTGTCCACAAATTTATTAATCTATCACATCTGAATGTAGAGGGTAATTTTCTGCATAATTACATGTTGATGATGATAAAAAAAAACCTATTTATTTTTATTCTAGCAGTTAGTCAAATTAGTGAAAGATAGTTGATTCTACTTTCACTTTGTTATCTTGAAGATTTTGGGTATAGCACTTTCATTTTCAATGTAATCTCAAATTGTTTCCTCAGCTTCCTTTTAGGCTATATTTTTTCCAAGAGAAAAATATTACCAGTAAGAGACCGTTTACAGGGGCAGGTGCCCTAAACTAAATAGTTACAATTTCAAAAGTTGTCTTTCTTTGTTCTTCTTTATAGGTTAGTGTGTGGCCTACATTTTTAAAAGAATACAATAATATTTTGCTGTTTTGGGGGGTCAGCCACATGATCCTTGCCCAGTGGTTGGTTCATGAAAAGTTATCTTGGACTTGTACGACTGAAACTTTTCCTTGAAACAAAAAGAAAAATAAAGAACTTGGCATGCACAGGCAAAATTTTACAAGCATAGAGCTTATGTTACATGTACAGTACCTGTGTATGTAAACCTGCCTAAATCGGAGCAATGAATTTCGTGTCAATTTTACTTGAAATACACCCAGTGTGACTATTGGCCTGTATACCTCTCCCCTGCAGTGTTGAGGCTAGGGTGTTTTCCTACAGTGCAAAACTTTTACTGAAGCTCATAAATATCATTGATTGACAAGAGGGTAGTAGTAAGCATCCGCTGACCTTTGGGGTCACGGTGGGATATATAAGTCTGCTCCCTTTTCCCTTAAAAGGAAAGAGTTGTCTTGGGAACATATGACTTCCCACTAAAAGTCAGGGAGAACTGATTAAAATTGAACTTAGCAGACAAAGAAAGTTGAATGCAGTTTTCAAGTTTGATAGTCTTCAAGTAGAAGTTAATGTAGAGATTAAATTTTGAGGTTAGACTGGAGCAGGGAGCGGAAGACTTCCAGCTCCCTGAGTGCAGGTTCTGCAGCAGCTTCTAGGCTGTTTTCTTGAGGAGTCCAACCTTTTATAATAAGGGCATGACCTTGTAATATATTCTTTATGAATATCTTTCCTTCAGATGAAGAGGGATTTATGAAATCACTCACAAAATAGAGTATTAATATCACATGTTTAGATTTATAGCAACATCTTGGAAAGATTACGAATGACTTGAGCTCAGACTTATTGAAACTGGAGAGCATAAGGTACTTACTGGTCATTAATTATCTCTGATCATTATTGAGTATGGCATAAACTTTTTAGCAGCAATTGAAGTAACAAAATTTTACCCTAGCTTTAATCTGCTCGTAGAAGGACAAATTTTGTATTGAGACTGGCAGTGTATTAAACTAGATCAATATTAGTGGCATACTTCAAGTGTAGAGTCTACTGTAGTGCTTTACAAACTTTTGAAGTGGGAAATGCTTGAAAAGAGTGGGTTATACTCTTGATTAATTGGCCAGCCCACTATTAGTATATATTAAAACAAAACTTGGACAGTGCCACAAAATAAACAGCCCACACTTTTCTTCTGAGAGCCTTCAAAATGAGTTATAATCTTCATGAATAGTTACTGGCATTGTACTTAAATTGTATCCAAAAGGCAAGGAATCACTATTCAGCCTGTAGGCTTTCTGGGTTGAAAAGGCTTTGACCTTCTACACTTTTTTCCCAAATTATGGGTTGTCTAAGTGTTTATGGGTGGGGACATGTTATGGCACTGCTCTCTTCCCCCTCCCCCTGCCCCCTTCTCCCTTACATGCCTTTGGGGATGACAAGTTGCTATCAGCTAGGTAATCCTGCACACTGAATGTTTCAGGGAGATCGTAACTGGTTCCACAATATTTTGACTAGTTCTAGCTTGGAAAGGGGGAAGGGGGGGGGGGGGAAGGGCAGGGAAAATAGAAGTGTACAGTAAAACCCCGTTTATCCGAACTCGCCATTCGGTTTCGCAAAACTAGTATCTTACACAACCTCCGTACAATATCAGCCTAGATTTTGCAAAATTTTGTTGCGACACTAAACTTTTTCGATTGGTGCAGATTTTCACGTAGTTAAAAACAGCCATTGTAAATGTTTATGTCCAAGACGCACTTGAAGTAAATACAATCATTGTTAATGTTTATCTCCAATACGCACTTGAACTATCAGAAAATGAATAAATGGTACAGGATTACGTACTCTGTCATTGTAAAATCACAGTAGCATCGCTGACTCAATAGCCTACCGAAGTGCACCGTTACCTAAGCCTAGGCTTTTCATACAAAGCCCCGCAAGTGTGAGCGCTGCCTAAACGCCGCTCCTTTCAGGCGTATCAGTGCAGTGATTGGGATTAGGGGCTGCGTGGTAGAATGTCAATCAGACTTGACTCTTGGGTGTTAATTGAGACCGAAGTGTCAGTGAATAATGCGACATACTGTAGCAAATCAACGATATATGTAAAACCTCGTTTATCCGAACTTTTCGGTTATCCGAACAACGTTCGGTCCCGACGTGTTCAGATAAACGGGGTTTTACTGTATATGCCTACAGTACATAATGCAGTCATCTGCAGTGCCATGGTCATCATGTTAGTAACCTAAGACCTGTGGAAAATGTAATGTGTTGTCATTCCTTTTGCAGCTAATTCTTTATGTGGCCAAAAAATACTTAGGAAACCATGGCAACAGATAGTTGGAGTACTGGTCAGAGTGGTCCCACAACAACTCAGCCCCCTCCATCAGGGGCTCAACCAACCACTCATTCAGCCAACAGTTCTCCAGGAATGGAGGAAGAGATGGCCAATGATGCTGAGGGTGTCTGGAGTCCAGATATTGAACAGAGTTTTCAAGAAGCCCTGGCTATTTATCCCCCTTGTGGGAGAAGGAAAATTATTCTCTCTGATGAAGGCAAGATGTATGGTAAGCAAAAAGTTACTTTAATGTTAGATAGTCAAAAATGAGGATAATAATGGGCCCCTTAAAGTTTTTAGTGGTCTATGTCTTTTTAATGCAAGCTGGGATTTCCTTTTAGAGTGGCAAAAAAGAATAATACAGTATGAAGAAAAAAGAATATTTAGGTTCAAACTTATTTACATAATACAGCATGAAAGATGTCGGCTTCAATCAAAACATCATTAAGACTGCCTTCAACATGCACCTTGTTGAAACTTTAGCTTTTTGCTGGTCCTTTCTTTAGAGTGTCTACACATAATGATGAGCATGGCATTGGTTCTTCCTACATTGTACATGCTACAGTGATGTTGGCAGAAAATGAGGTCAAAGTTCACCTTAATTATTCTGAGATTTAACCTTTCTTTACAGTTTTCCATGAAATGACTGTTTACAAACTATAAACCAGGATGTCACTACACTGGGTGGCACTGGGTGTGTTAACTGGTTAAACACTCCTGTTAAAATAAAAACATTCTGCCCAGCACTTTTTCCCAATAATGGTACTATAATGTTATGAGTTTTGAAAGAAATTTGGATGTAACATTAATCTCAGAATGGGACAGTCAATTGGAGCATTAAGTTTAGTGTAAAAAAATATCTACACCTCTAACTCTTACCAAGTTACTGAGAAATGGTGAAAATCTGTGATAATATCTGGTAAGTGGTTTGGGCCCTAATACTTAATAGCTCTATACAGTGAGCCTATCGCACAAAACTTTACTTAAAAATCCGACTTTTAGTGCACTCAGGCAGACAAGCACGCTAGCGCCGCATGGCCGATGCGTGCAATATACTGCATGCACAGTACATACAGTAGTGGTCTGGCTACATGCACGGCTGTGTGCAAGGTCCACTGATGTTTGTGCGGCTTGTATAATTATACCGGGAGGGTGTATAAGTATTGCTCATTACAAGTACACCCTTGGAAAGTTGGGAGCACGTATACAGTATTGCAGTTATACATGCATGTGTGCTGTGGTTGATAAGTTGCATTGATGGATTCAATATACAGTAAAAGTCAAGAATTAATGTCTGGCACTAAGTTTGGTCTGGTGACAACCCTGACTATAAACCTACAGTATGTATGAATAAACTTGTTAATTGTTCCTAATTGTTCCATTGGTACTGTACTGTTGGGCACACTAGAATATGATACAGTATTGACATATAATGCATTAAAGTGGCTTTAATACTAACTACAAAATTCATGATGTTTGTTTTCACACCTGTTGAGATTTACTCACATCTTGATGGTAAACGGTCAGACTAAGAGATTCTGCACATCGGACACACAACTGAAATGGCAGTGATACTGTAGGGCCCTTAATGATTAAAGTCATTTATTAAAATTTTCGTGACCAGGCACTTTTTATCATAAGCCATTCAATCATATGCAACCCATCCACAAAACTACAATTTCTCACATTTTCGGTAACTATAGGAAGTTATACATGAGTAATGAGGCTAATTAGAAACATTGTCGTGCAATGATTTCCTTCAAACTCGTCACAAAATAATCAATATCAACTCAATGAGCCCCTTTAAATTGTGACATTAATAGTCTACAGGTCTGCCATGCTCAGTGTACTGTATTGTACTATACTGTGTTGTGGTGTGTCATGTCGCATTGAATTGCACTGTATTATTTTTGTGTATGTTAGTAGGCTTACAGGAAATTAAAAACTGTTCCAGCCATGTCATTTGAATAAAAATTTCATTGACAAGTGAACTTCTTGAGAAACTGTTCTCTACTAATATGGCTGGAGCAGGGTTTGTGTTTTACGCCAAAACGGGCATTTTTTACGCCGACGGAAATTTTACTTACGACCAAAAATACAATTCAGTCATAAATATTAATTTTGACTTGCCCATCTTTACGACAGAAAATTCTACTCACTAAACACTCACCTACTGAAAATTCTTGGGTTTCTTAAAACCAAATAATAAACAAAAAGAACACCTCCAAAATAGTGGTCTATCCCAATGTCTTGCAACTTTTGACAAGTGACAAGGAACGTTTCAGATCGGATGGCACTGTCATACAGTCATATGCATACATGCTGTATGTTCACTGTATGGAAATACACTTGTCATTGTGTTTAATCTAATATTGCTAATGTTAAGTAAAGGTCTGTTGCTGGATCACAGACGGAATATATGTGATATTTTCGGCCAAATTTCTCTTTGAGGGAAGTGAAAATATTTTTTATTATCCAAGGATCGTTTCTCATAGAAACATTTCGGGATTAACTTATTTCATTCACACTAGAATTTATCGATCAATTGTGCTAACGTTGTTGTAGGCTATGTAGGCTAGGCCTAACGTTGCCGTTTACGGCTTATCGCGGTAGGCATTGTATGTTTAATCATTTACGCCAGAAATTTTAAAACTTACGACGTGAAATTTTGAATGGTTGTAAGAAAGAAAATACTATCATGAAAACTTACGACAACTTTTTCAGAGAAACGCAAACCCTGGGCTGGAGCCAAGTTAAGGAAATTATCATTTATTATTTCTTCAAATTTCCCAGCTAAAACTCAGTTGCACATTTTTCTAGATCTATACTACAGTAAGTGCTCTCACACCCTGCCACTAGCATAACTTCAATAAGTGTCAGTATAAACTTTGGATATATACAGCACACTCTATCTATCGCCTTTATCAAGCACATACATATCTCTCTCTGAATATAAAGTGCACACTTCATTGTGTCTCCCTTATTCAGTGGCTTTGATGCAAATCTTCCAATTAAGTCAGACCTTCCCTTTTGCATCCAGCTGGTCACAGACTAATTTTGCAGTAAGAACCATTATAGAATATTCATCATTATTTTCCTCTAAAAAACAACAAAAACTCAGTTTTGATGTCATTAAATCCTACAGAGATTATATTTAGTCAACAAATTTATGATGTTTGCCTAGTGCTGACTTTACATTCATTAATAGCACTGTTACACAGTAAGCATAAAATATTGATGTATATACTGTACGTATGACTGGCGTAATCGTTGAACTGATTATCGGCATTCAATATTGGCATTTGCCAAAATTCCCATTTGCATCCTTATTTTCGTTGTTATTGGTGTTGGTAAAATTTACCTTAAATGCCAGTTACCTACTGGACATTTCTCATCATATACTTCAGAAAGTGTCATGTTATTTTAGTGTGCATTTTTGGCAATTGATATTTTAGGCCCTACCTCATGAAAATGAAACAACACTACTGTTTGTGGTAGTTTCCAGTAGTATTCACTTTGCAGACATATGTACTTACCCCTTGCTACATCTAGTTTGCATTCAGTTCGCTCTACCTGGAGTAGATGTAGCACCCCGTCCCTTGTGTCCGCAATCTTTGTTCGAAAGATTGGTTTTATTTGCCTTTCGTGCAGTTTCTTTTGTCTCTGAGGCTTTTGGGTTTTGTGCACTTCAGACCATTAGAACAAGAGGGCAGACATGGGGGCCGGTGCTATAAGTACTATGGGTAGCGCTCAAAGCGTGAATTGAATACAAATAATATAGCAAGGGGTAAGCGTAGTCACTCATGAATACCCACAGCCATAAGGTGGCAGGGTTTTATGCCACATAAAGTAATATCATTCCTCAGATCAGTATTGCATTGTTATCGGTGGATATTGAGAATTGAAATAATGGTACTGGTAATGTATACTTCTTAATATCCATACGACTATAAAACATACAGTACATGTACTAGACTGTTGCTACTAGTGTAAGAAGTTAGGAAAGACACATCTAAAAATTAAGTTTAGATCCCAAAGATTTCAGCAAAGAATCCAAAATTTTGGGACAAGGGTCAAGGGATTAAATGGTGTTAGGGGATTGGTTAGTGCCAATAACTGCTAGTCAAGGTTTGAATTTAGCATTCATTCCATCTTGATATGCAGTTATCAAAATCAACAGTTAAAACCATTCCTGCCAGAGTATGAGAAATGTTGACTTTGCAACTTTTTAAATCTAAATTAAAATTGATAAAGCTGGTGTGGCAAACTGCATTGTGAACCAAACTTCTGTTCCGAACCTCCTCGAGAACCCTCAGGGTCCAGTGAATCCCTAACTTTCTTGCCCAGCACAAACCTGATAGATGTGTTATTGTGACTTTATCAGGTGTATTTGTCAACTGCATTCATATCTTACACTTCCCCTCACTAATTTAAAACTGCTCACAAATTACTGATCCTAAGAAGGTTTTAAGTTAATGGACATGACCTGCAGGTCAGCTTTAATTATTCCCTCAGGTGTCGATTGTTTGAAGGTGTACAGTCACAGAATTTTGATTGAAAACAAAATGTTTCAAGGTCACACATGCTTCATCTCGTAAAATCACCATACATTAATGCAACATGTGTCACACTCTCCAAAGCACTTCTTTATCATGTGGGAGGCGGGTGAAGGTACCGTAGTATCATGGGAGGCAGGTGAAGGTAATACCTTTAAGCAATGTAGTGTCCTGCTGGGCTGTGGTTATGGACTTTTATAAATATCTTTTGTAAAGTGTTACATCTAGTGTTTTTACAGTGTTTCTATTTGCTGAACTCACAGAAATGTCTGTTTAGTACATACAGCTGCTACATATGTTGTCTCTTTTGTGCGAACTGAATACGTACCATGCTGAATGAAATGTCCATCTGGTATTTTTTTGAACCGTCAGACTGTTTGAATGTGGCTTAATGTCATCAGTTTTACAAGAAAGGATGTCTTTGATGTTAATGGTGGGGGTAGGGGTACTTGATATATCTTTTGTGTGTGTGGGGGGGGGGTTGGAGGAACAGCAGGGTCAAACATTTCTAATTCTAAAGTTGTTTTAGGGAGATTGAAACATTTTTATTAGAGGGTTTGAAAGCTCCTCCGCCTTGTAAAATATGTGCTTTCAGAAATTTGCCCATTTTGTAGGGAGTCGGGGAAATTTCTCCATAATAGATGTAAAGTTGCTATCCTCTTATAGAAAGTTGTTTTTCTACAACCAGAGCCAATGATAATGTTTCTGGACACTACAAGCATCAATATTGATCTTTCAGAATGTTTTTCTTTTGACCAGTACTAGTGACTTTTCAAGGTTATTAATATCATTTATTTGTTTTTGTTCATAGGTCGCAATGAATTAATTGCAAGGTATATAAAACTTCGCACAGGCAAGACACGAACAAGGAAACAGGTAAAATCACCAGCAGCTATACGACTGTAGGTGTTACTGTATAGTACTAGTACAGGCTATAAACGTCAAGGTGTGACCTAGAATAGTGGTTTATCCAGGTCAGCTCTTTGCAAGAGAAGGGACCAAACTTGATTTAAGGGATCATTAGTACACAAGTTGGTCTATGTGAAGTTACAGTGTGTAGTTATTTTTTTTCTTGAGATTTTATTTGAAGGACAGGAAGATTGGATTGCCTGCTTTAAAGTCACCTCCTCTGAGTCCTCCCCCATGCTAGTCCCTTGCTTCCCTTTCTGTGGGTATAACTGAGATGTCATGGCTTTAAATATTTCAAGAATATGTTCTTCAGATATCTCTCATAATCAAGATTGTTCTGGCACAGTCTCAGTGTGTTCCACCAGAACAGCAGATAAATGTTTAGATGACCCCCCTCCCCCTCCCCCTCCCCTTGAGGTGCACTCTGATTAGACAGATTACATGAAAGCATCTACCGTAGATATCCCTGCCCAAGTACAGTAAGAAGGGCAAGTAAAGGCTAATTCACTTCGCAGACATATACTTATCCCTTGCTACATTTTATTTGCATTAATTCGCACTTAGCGCGCTTCCTGGAGTAGTTTTAGCATGGTAGCACCATACCCCCTGTGTCCGCCATCTTGGCGTGACGATCGCCCTCGTTTGCCTTCTGTGCAATTCCTTGCAGGCTAGACCACCCCGTTGTTTAATGTCAGACAGTGTTTCTGCTATTATGGTATAATGGAAAGTGCAATTTAAATATTTGCTATTTTATCCAATTTTAATTTCCAGTCATGATGGTCACTAGTTGTCTATGCTACACCTCTCTCAATCTCAAAGCAGCGAAAAGCAATTTTTCACGCTCTTTGGGTTTGAAGGTCAAAAAAAAAAATCTTAGTAATATGATAACATAAAGCAAGCACTTTAAAACAGGTGTCTTCATTCATAAATTCTCTGAGTGACCATATTTTGGTTTCTGTGAAATTGTGTTGATCTTAAAAATTAACATGTTTATAGTAAAAACTTTAAGTTGTTTAGGTGAAACTAGTACTAGTACTTGAAAAAACAAACAACTTCATTAAGTTAATGTCCAAAATCATAATTGTGTGCAACCCACTATTTATGTGTTACATTTTGGGGCTGGGGCATGGGGGGGGGTGGGAGATGGTGGATAGCACTGCTTTTAGTACCCTTCGGCTAGGTACTAATCCGTTGAAAGAATTGTTATTTCTGCCATTCCCAACAGAACCTGGTGTAATATTTTTAGTTTTCTACACAAAAATGTCTTTATGTGAAGAAACAAAACAAATTGTAAGTTGTTGGAATGTCACAGGGTTGGTATTTAAAATAGATGGGGACTCGGGATGATTCACCCTCACAGCAGTCAAAATCTACTCCAGAAGATGTTGGGAAGGGCAAAAAAGTGTCAGTGCTGCAAAATATTACCCTCTGCTTCTTCATAATTGTTTTTGTACAGAATTTACAAGAGGTGGATAAAATAGCCCATTTTCACCTCAAAGTATCCCTCCTGTAAATTTTTTGGGGGTAGAGGGGGGCATAATCTTTACAAATTTTAAAGAGCCCCCTGAGAATAAAAATAGATTGAACGCTTATTTTATTTCATTAGCAGAGGATATGCTGTGACTCTCTCTGTACTATCAATTAATATTAAAATGTGCTGCAAATTAGGCCTCCTATAGTAATGATATCATTTGGTACATGTATGTAAAATGCATACTGAGATAATTAGAAGTACTGTACGGTACATGTCACTGGAAGAAGTGCTTTGTTTTAAAACCAATACTCTTAAGTGTCACATGCATGATTACAGGGTTGGTACTAGCTCTCAGAATTGGGGGGGGGGGGGGATTTTCCCTTCAAAATATTTTGGTGCAGGATTTTGGTTTAGATGGAGGCAACATAAATTCTCGATTAGTGGCAACATAAAAGTGAGTTCACTATTTCCACAGCAGATATTCCCTACAGGTGTGGGGGATATTACCACATGGTGATTTTTAAACATGCAGGATTGTTAAGAAAAGTGCAGGAACCGCACAACCCCGCTGCCTAATGCAAACACTGTATGATCATAAAGTTAGGCAAAGTTGAAATATTTTGGGTTAAAAATCAACTTTGTTTTAGAGGCTCTTTTTGAAATGTTCAACATCTGTAATATTAGAGGTGAAATGTAAAAATGTGGAAAAATATTTTGAGAAAGGTGTGACTTACTTTCAAAAGTGTGAACTGTTTTGCCAGGTAATTACAGTTGTTTATGTAGGATGTTGTTGATGTTAAATGTTTTTATGTGGATCCACAATATAATAAGTTACATTATTTGGGGTCTCTGACACAGATTTAGGGGGATGGGGAAATTAAAACCAACATCATGTCCCATGACCGAAATGCAAAGTAGATCGATAATCCTGGTAGTCTGTGCCCCCACTCTTACATCCCTTTCTATTTTTTTCATTTTCCCACCCCCTCCCTCCCTCCAACCTGTGTCAGAGGCTCAGTTGTGAATGTATATAGTTTTTGATTCGATAATCTTTATTATTTGATGTGAAATGTATAAATGTGTCAATTTTTGAAAATTCTTTGCATGATTTGCCTTTGTGCCTTTGCCAGTGATTTTTGGTATAACATTGTGATTTCTTTTGTTGAAACTGGTGATTACCATACATGGATTGTTCCTTTTGTTTTGACTTTCACAGAATCCTAATTTGTCTTTGTTGTGAATTAACCTGATTGGTCACGACGTAAATTGCATTGAAAGAAATACCCCATAATCACAAACCCGTTTTGATAGAGTACCCGTAAGGTCTCCCAAGGGAAGATAAAGTTTCATGTAAACGGAAAATTAATTATATTCCGAATAATTTGAGATTCTGTACAAGTTCTTTGTAATTGTTTGGAATGAAACAAACATTTCAGTGATAATGCATGGAATATCTATTGGTCTTTGTGTTATCCTGTCCTTCTACCTTCATTGGTCCTCAACTTATAATATCTGGGCATGATTCATGTCCTGGTCATAAATGTCACTCCATCAAATGCAGAGAACTCGTTGTCCTAAGTTCATTATATTACCTGCAACTGCATGTCTTTTAATCAGTGTTTGCTCGTGCATGGATTGGAGACTAAGATGATGTCGGTTGATGACTCGTTTAATACCGATTGCATAGATTTATGTTACTGTTATACCCAGTAAGGAAGATATTAATAACCTGCTTTGTTGGGTAATTCTTTTCCCTAATTGTTACTGCTTGATGTCTGTGGTTGTATGTTTCATATCTAATTTCACTTGTTGTGTAACTTCATTGGTTGTTGCATCGAGTTGAGTTTGTCGTTTGATGTGCATGGTTGTCTTGATAGATGGTTTTATATCCAGATGTGAAATGTTTCACCTTCCCTTCTCAGGTCTCCAGCCACATTCAGGTGCTAGCCAGAAGAAAGGCCAGAGAATTACAAGCAATGTGCAAGGTAATTGCACTTTAAGTCACAGTGGTATTATTGATGGGGGGAGGGGGTAGGTTTTGTCCACTCGCAATGTAAATTCACGCAAACCCCCACCCCTTTGAAGAAAGAGGGGCATGATAATATTTTATAAAGTTCCCAATGTAAGGGCCCAGTCTTTACGTAGTTCTCAAAAGGATTGCCGAATCTCTAGAACCCAAATTGATGACCCTAATTCAAGTGGATGACAGTGCCACTGATAACTCAGTAGTTCGATATGGTATCTGTGAGGGATTGCAGTTTGTACAATTGAAGTTTTGGTGAAGTTTTAATATTGTAACAACATTAACATTGTGGAAGCAATGCTGTTGATATTGTCTGACAGGGTTGTGTTAGTTTGTCTTGTGTCAGTCTGTCTGGTTGTGTCAGTTTGGCTGGTTGTGTCAGTTTGTCTGTCTGGTTGCATCATTTGCCTTTCTGGCCATGTAAATTTCTGGACATCTAGTATTCTCTGGTACCTGTGTTTGCCATTAATTGTTCAGTGTAATGGCAGTTTGAAGTTTCAGCTTTGTTGAGAGTCAAAAAGAGCTTATTAACCCCTTTCACTACATATTGACACACAGTGGAATCATATTTTCCCCTCCATTTATAAATTTAGTTTTGTTATAAAACCACAGTTATGGTCATTCTCTTAAATGGTTCCATGTGGACTTATTGTCTGCTTTCATGCTTTGGAGACAGTAAGGCTTGATGGGAGTGCATTTATTTGCATAGGCCCTTAGAGGTGGATTTACATGACTGGCCAATATGGTGGCCTTTGCAACATTTTTGCAAAACTTGTAGTAATGCTAGCTAGGCTAACAGCCTAACAAATTGATGAGTTGCATTTCACAATCACTAATGTGCAAAATCGATGCTGAAAGTTATCTGCAAATTTCCCAAAACTTCTTTCAATTCATTTTGGGGACTCAAATTTAATAAAAAAGGCAAGTTTTCATGTCATCATGACTTTGCTACTATTCTTTCAGTATGGTTCAGTATGGGGGATTAAGTCCCGACCCTGCTGTAGTGAAAGGGTTAGAGTCTTTTTCGGTTCTGGAGGATTCTGATGAAAGTTTCACTCAAGTTCTGTTCAAGATACCATCACCTCAATCATTTTAGGGATTCATGATTTGTTAGTGATGCTAGATCTGCTACTTACTCAGATTGTGACAGCATGAGTTATAGGCAAACAGTTCAATGGATAGGCCTACTCTTTTGGTATGGTAGGTCTTCAAGTATAGCTCTTGAAAGGTAGTATTCGGCTTGTGTGATTCTTGTTTTATCTCTGAGTTTCTGGTATGCCACTATTATGACTTTTTAGGAACATTTATGCTTATTGTTTGCCATTTTGGTGGTAGAGTATGATATTTTGGTGGTAGGCCTATAGTTAACTGGTATCTTACTGGTGTGACATTTTGTTGGTAGAGTTCCCTGATGTAACTTCTTATTGTATGGTACTTTGTTGATACAGCTTTCTGGTCTATCTTACTTTATGGGAATTTGTTGGTAGTGCTCTCTAGTATATATTGTATCGTATCTTGTTGGTGGAATTCCCTGATTGACCTTACTATATGAATGACATTTTGGTTTGGAGTTCCCTGGCAAACATGTTGGTTTTCATGTGAATATGAGATACCTGTGAAAATGCGGACAGGAATACCAACAGTATGGAAGGTCAAGTCATGCAAAGAACTTTCAGACTCTACAGGTGTAAATTAGTATTGACAGGCTGATCCTTTAAATACAGGTCTCCAGCCATATTCAAGTCCTTGCAAAACGAACATCTCGTGAAATTCAGAAGCAGTTTAAGGTAGGGGTGTGTACTTCAACTTATATTTTCCATTTGTAGCTTTCAAGTATTACAGGGATGATCCATGGGGGGTGTTGGGGGTGTTTGGGACCTGGACAGAAGTTGTTGACATGGGGTTTATAGAGGGGTCTGTATCAATCAGTCTACAGGTCTTGCAATTTTAAAAAGTAGTCCAAAAAATGTCAAAGTTGGAGTCACCCAAATTGTGAAGTCTAGAAGTGTGTCTAAGTACAGAGTGTGCTTAGAACAGGGTAGATAAGAAAGAGGATAAGTTGGGACTACATTGTTTATGAGTTTCCTAGTAAGTAGCACTTTTTCAAACATATTTTAGTAGAATATAGAGCATCAAAGATAAAGGGGAAAGGAGATATTAATTTGAATAAAACACCACCTTAGTATCCCCTTCCACTTAAACAAATGTTATCTATGAGAAAATATTTAGGGTATGTAGTTTGACTGAAGATCTGAGGTTAAATCTATGATTTAGCTTGTTAGTTTTCTTTGATTTTGGTGGAGGTACAGTAACTATTACATTTAATGCTTATTGCATAAATAGTGTGGTCTTGAGTTACATGTATGGTCCTATATTATTATTAGTGAGTACTTCATTGATCTCAGCATAAAACATCATGGTGGCGGCTGGTGGATTTATCTTCAGAAACATTCCCCAGGAAAAAACATAAGTGTCATAAATGAGATGAAAAAAACAGGAAGTTTTGAACACATTTCCAAACCACAGTAAGAGTTTTGAATGACGTGGCCCATAAGCAGGTATTTTGATTTTCTCAGGAGCTTCATCCACATAGATCTCCCATGAGTGTAAAAGGTGCTAATGCTCAGCTAAGTATATTTAGGGCATCTAAAACAAAAATATCATACTGTGGTGTGAGCAATAATTTGTTTCAAAATTAAATCCGTTTATCTTGAACTATCTGAAACAGCATAATGCTACAGCATTCTTGCAGTATGCTTAACTGGAACAATGTTTCTGTTTTAAATTTTTTTTTCAAAAATTTGCTTCATCTTGAAGGCTTATATTGTTCTAAATTGATTCAGCCTGTAAATCTGCAGTTAATACAATTACATGAAACCATCTATAAGAGTTTTATATAAAGGTCCCCTTTATTTTTCCAGTATTCAAAAATATGAATTATCAGTAAATGATCTCAACTGTCTGTGAGTTCTGCTTCAGTATCTGTTTACCCCAGAATGTAAAGTGAGATCTGTTAGATGGGATTTAACAACACACCAACATGAATGTGTAATATAGTGTCAACTAGAAAAAAGTTAAAGTTCAAATACGGTTCAAGTTTCAAGTTTGGTTTCAAATACAGTTCAAATCCATTTAAGTCCTCCCCTTTAGTCGCCTCTTACGACAGGGGGGAATACTGTGGGCATATTCTACAACCCCCAGCACACGGGGGAGATCTGGTAGGGCTGTGAACATGAAGCGAAACCATTAAATGTTTTGATTGCAAATTTTGAGATCATTTTAGCTATTGATCAGGACTATCAGCTAAGCTATGAAGTGTGGTCAGTTAAGCCTAATTGTGTGTAAGAAACATTTACATGAAATGCAGTGACTTGTAGTAGATCTAGAGAATAAAAAAAATAAGATTTGAGAGGTAAGATAGACGAAAAAATGGTGAAATTCACAGATGTTGAGAAGGATAACAACAGCGAGAGAAAAAGTGAGTTTTTTGATTAATTGACAAATTATAAAGGATAATCTTGATGGATCTCATAGTTGGCCAAAGGACATTAGAGGTCACCAGAGGTCAAATAATGGAAACATGATATCTCAAGAAGGATGAATTTGATGGATAACCTTCAGTGTGACAAAGCATTTCCTTTTGGCTTTCTGGTTACTGAAACATTCAGTAAAAACTACTATCAATTAAGCACAAAACTCAGTTTTTCACATGGGATCTTTTTGTGGTAAATTGGTATATGGTCCCAGCTCTACTGAGATAAAAGTCTACTTGCAGTATTTTTATGTCAGTACGAAACTTAAATCTGCAACATTTGTAAGTGTCCAAAATGTTTGTGCCAAGAAGAAAGCACTACCATTTCATAGGTTACTTTTATTGGTTTCGATGAAAGAGAAACCTATGCGGTCATGATGGCGTATGTGTGTATGTATGTGTGTGTGTATGTGTGTGTGTGTGTGTATGTGTGTGTGTGTGTGTTTGTGACGCTTAGCTTGTGTGCGCAATATCTCAAGAAGAGAAACTCCGACAGTTTTCAAACTTGGTACATAGATGCGCCATATTAAGAGGAAGAACCCTATCGTTTTTGGTGGAGGTCAAAGGTCATCTGGGGTCACCGGGGGTTAAAACCTGAAAACCTTGTGTGCACGATATCTCAAGGTAGGAAGCATGGATGAATTTCATACTTAGTGTGTAGATGTGTTATGGTAAGAGGAAGAACCCTATTGTTTTTGGTGGAGGTCAAAGGTCATCTGGGGTCACCGGGGGTCAAAACCTGAAAACCTTGTGTGCACGATATCTCAAGGTAGGAAGCTTGGATGAATTTCATACTTAGTGTGTAGATGTGTTATGGTAAGAGGAAGAACCCTATTGTTTTTGGTGGAGGTCAAAGGTCATCTGGGGTCACCGGGGGTCAAAACCTGAAAACCTTGTTAAGATGATATCTCAAGATAGGAAGCTTGAATGAATTTCATACTTAGTGTGTAGATGTGTTATGGTAAGAAGAAGGACCCTATCATTTTTGGTGGAGGTCAAAGGTCATCTGGGGTTACTGGGGGTCAAAACCTGAAAACCTTGTGTGCACGATATCTCAAGGTAGGAAGCTTGGATAAATTTCATACTTAGTGTGTAGATGTGTTATAGTAAGAGGAAGAACCCTATCGTTTTTGGTGGAGGTCAAAGGTCATCTGGGGTCACCGGGGGTCAAAACCTGAAAACCTTGTGTGCACGATATCTCAAGGTAGGAAGCTTGGATGAATTTCATACTTAGTGTGTAGATGTGTTATGGTAAGAGGAAGGATCCTATTGTTTTTGGTGGAGGTCAAAGGTCATCTGGGGTCACTTGGGGTCAAAACCTGAAAACCTTGTGTGCACGATATCTCAAGGTAGGAAGCTTGGATGAATTTCATACTTAGTGTGTCGATGTGTTATGGTAAGAGGAAGAACCCTATCATTTTTGGTGGAGGTCAAAGGTCATTTTGGGTCACCAGGGGTCAAAACCTGAAAACCTTGTGTGCAGGATATCTCAAGGTAGGAAGCTTGGATGAATTTCATACTTAGTGTGTAGATGTGTTATGGTAAGAGGAAGAACCCTATTGTTTTTGGTGGAGGTCAAAGGTCATCTGGGGTCACCGTGGGTCAAACCCTGAAAACCTTGTTAACATAATATCTCAAGATAGGAAGCTTGGATGAATTTCATACTTAGTGTGTAGAAGTGTTATGGTAAGAGGGAGAACCGTATTGTTTTTGATGGAGGTCAAAGGTCATCTGGGGTCACCGGGGGTCAAAACCTGAAAACCTTGTTAACACGATATCTCAAGATAGGAAGCTTGGATGAATTTCATATAAGGTATGTGGATGCGTTTTGGTAAGAAGATGAACCTATCACTTTTTGGTGGAGGTCAGAGGTCATCTGACGTCACTGGGGTCAAACACTGCAAACCTTGTTAACACGATATCGCCAGGTAGGAAGCTTGGATAGATTTCATACTCAGTATGTGGATGGGTTGTAGTGAAAATATGAATACTTTCGTTTTTAGTGGAGGTCAAAGGTCATCTGGGGTCACAGGGTTCAAAAAGCAAAATTTTAAGAATTCCCAAGATCGTCTCATGGGTTCACCAGAAGTCAAAATGCAAATTTTCCCAAGAATTCCCAAGATCAAATATGAACCTAAAATTATTTTTCCAACATGTTAAGATATCACTTGACCAGTGACTGAAAGATATGGGACATCATGGCATTATTTGGAATAGAACATGTATCATCGAAACCTCAATGCATTTTTGCATTCTGGTTTAATAAATTGGAAATGTTTGCAAGTAAAGAGAAGCCGGGGTTATGGCTTTCAAATCCAATTAAATGTAGAATTGACCCGTAAACTTGTATTTTCACTATTAAATAGTATTTCCCACTGCCCTGACATTAAAAGAATCAAATTTATTCATTAAGTTAACTTCTCCTTTGTAGAATATTCTCGTTCTCCATTGAATATTAAGATTTTGACTTGGTTGTAATCATATTTACCTTACAGCAGGACCAATCAGCCAAGGATAAGGCCCTGCAGAGTATGGCAGCAATGTCATCAGCACAAATAGTATCAGCTACAGCACTACAGAACAAAGCAGCTGCCTTTGGTTTACCTGGACTGGGGGTTCCAGCTGCACCCCTCAGACCATCATACACAGGGGCACCTGTCAGTGTATGTATATCCTTTAGTTTCTTTTGATTCTAGGCAATATTTTTAAGTTTGATATAAATCTGTTCAACATAGTGGTGAAGAATTGCCTGTTATGGTAAGAAATTAAAATAAAATTAACTTCTCCAAATAATATTGTTCATTTTTTACAAAAGTCTTGTATACGTTTATGAAGGATGTAGCCATTTATTTTGGATCCGGGTTGTAATTAGCCAGTTGGGTACCTGGTTACCTGGGTTACCTATGAAAACACAAAATTTCCTTTTTCTCCATTATAAGCAATCGAACAGGCCTGATTGTCCAAACACATCATATTGCAATACACATTGCTGGTTGGTAATGTCATGTTTTGGTTTCGTCAAAAGTGGCGGCCATCTTTGATAAACATTTAAACCAAGGATTACTTGGAAGTTAATTGCTTTGATTGATTTCACTTTCAGTCCTCAATTCAGTGTGGTATAAACTAGAGGATTCCACTAATTGGAATGTAACATCCAGCAGTTTGTTGTGATGTAGCTTTGTGTCTGTTGTATAAATCATTTTTGTATCAGACCCTTGAAACAGTCATTGCACATATAAGCACTAAGCAGCTTGTACCTGTTTCATGTATATAGTATGTGTTTCATACAGCAGTGACATGCTACCCAATACTTTATACAACATACAACAGTTAGGTTGCACTATGTGGTCATGAATCCATGAGAAATGGTTAAATTAACATTTTTCACACATTTCAAAGTACTTTTGGGAATATTGTGATGATGCATTGAGTGTACTTCCTAAACCATTGTAGATGTTGAGAAAGCCCTTTTGTTTGATATATTATAATCCATGAAGTGTTTGCTAAGTGATATACTCCTCCACGATTCACTAGATATTAAGACACTGTTTTATCACATGTGCTGCTGCAAAACATGACATTATTAACATTCTGTCTACTCGAGACCTTCCCTCAAATCTTTCACAAAGATCCTTTTAATAGTTTCATCGTGATACCATAAAGATGTCTTGTGTACACAGATAAAACGGAGCGAAAACTAATCAATGGCCAGGTTTTGAGAGCAGGCATTCTGTGAGATGCATTACTTACACCTGATATAAAATTCAACAGCTTTTTCACAAAGATTTCTTTGGTCCACATCACACACAGTGTATGCTAGTTATTAGCTATTCATCACAATATTAATACAAATTGACTCAAAAAGCTTTTGTTCAAAGGGCTTTGTGCCAGAATCAAGATAGTGTTATAGCACTAATCTGACAATTTTGGATGTGTTTGTTGTCGTCGTCGCAAGATATTTTTAGCAGGGGCAGATGAACTTGACAGCTGTAAACAGTATTGAGGAAAATAATTGCAATTGTTGGTATGAAGAAAACAGAAGAGAGACCATCGATTGGTTTTGTACTTTTCCATTACAGTAGTAATTGGAGGATTGATATTAGTAATATGAACAGTTATAACCACCTGAGGGGATCAGTGTATAGGAATAAAAGTACTTTCAACTGTTACATTCTCAGTTGTACAAAGCCACTTAGATTTCCACAGGAAGTTAAGAACCTCTTAGATGGTGGGATGATAGTGGTTGTAGTTAAATACTGCATCTTGAATATTATCATTTGTTTGTAATTTTGTGTATTCACAGTCACTTGGCAGGTTTTGTAACTACAGTCACAATGTTTGTATATCAGTAGGGCTATAGGAAAGGCATACACTGTATGGTTATATATACCATATCTTAATCAGTATTAATGTTTAAAGGCAATAGGCAGTCGCCCCAAAATTGCTTTGAAAAATCAGCAGACTTGTGCAAATGTGAAAAATCTTCTCTTATGTACCTAACAAATACCTCAGAACATATTTTAATAAACAAACAGAAAGTAATGAAAGGAGTTATTTTTCATAACTTAAACAATTCAGTGACAAATATATTGTCACATGATCAAAAAGAGCCATTCATGAATTAGGATGAAGGGTTATACTAATTCTGATCGGGGTCACTGGATTTTCCCTTTAAACTGTACTTTGTGTCAGAACTTCTGACCCTCACATGTACAGTAGTTTTAATATCTTTATTCTTGATCATGGAGTTCATGCATTGTGGGTAAATTTGTCCAAACAACAACTGCTCCTGTTGGTGAAGACTGAAAATAATTCCAACATATTACAGTTAGAGGAAGTAGTTGTGTGTATCTTTGGTTTTAGTTCAAATCGTCATTACTAAATCTTGAGACTATAGGAGTCTATGACATTGCTTGTTTTAAGTCAAGAATACGGGAGCTCAAGGTGCCATGTGTAATGAACTTCTTCTCTAAAAGGCGACTGCACTAATTGTCATTTTTGAAGTGTTCATCAAAATTAAAACACATAAATGGTATGTCCATGTATTTATGCATGCGTATGACCAGCCTGTATATATGGTTCAAAGGGTTATCATACATTTGTCTTGTGGCAATAATGGTATACAGACAGTCTCCTTAATGCAAGCAAAAGTGGTGAAGTCTATTCTTGGTTAAAATAGCACTGTATCTTTCCAGTCTGCATCACATTACACATAAAGAAGTGATTTGTGTGCCCCCTGGGCTCACACCCCCCCCTCTCCCCCACCTCCACCTTTACATAGCCTTGCTGAGCACTATACAAATGGAATTGTGTATGGAATAAATTATGTGCAAGAGTTTATGCTAATTCTGTAGTCAAATGCAAGGCAGCATATATTTATTGCAAGTAAGAATACGTACAGAAAAAATAATGAAGCGTGCATGGTTCCTGTATGGTCACAAGTAGGGTCAGTATATGGCTACTGTATGGTCACAGTATGGTTACTGTATGGTCACAGTATGGTTACAATATGGTGACAGTATGGTTACTGTATCAGAGGCTATATCCTATTCATCATTTTTATACTGTACTCAGTATGCATAAAATTGAGCATTACTTAACAAAGGACGTAAGTTTTCCATCAAAGTGAACTATTTGTCATTATCCTACTGTATAAAGCAAGTTGTCAGACTGATAACACCTGTCTTGTTTTAAAGGATAACATCCTGTAAGTATTTAATTTGCATATTTTTTCAACATGTACATTTAATCAATTATGGCTTCGTGTCAAAGGTCAGATGTAATTAATTTACCTAACCCATGAACCTGTAGGTGTTCCTCTTCAATGAAGTGGAACAGTGTGTGATTTCATGAGTACTTTCATTTGACTTTTTTATTTTAGAGCATGCTTCAGTGATCATTAGAGACAGTAAAACTTATGACTAATTCAGGAGATATAATAAGACTTGAAAGCTGTCGTCTTGGTGTAAGTGCAGTTAAGTAATCATGGTTACCGAAGTGAAGCCAGTAAAATTAAACGCAAGATATATAAAAAAGAAGAGTCTCACATGATGAACTGTACAAGTACAGTAGTAACAGTAGTAAGTAGTGTACTTTTATAAGGTGAAAGCTGATTGGTAGGTTCCTTTTTCATTGAATACAGACTGACAGAGTTCTTTAAAACTTAAGATTGATTTCTTTTAACTTGACCAGGCATTGTGCAGCTTTCTCATGAGTCACCACAGGCTGAAGGCCTCTAGCTTCCAGGCTTTGAATTTTGAGGCGCTTGCCTCAAATCACTGTGAGGAGTGCTATTTTTTGCACACCTAGAACTCAGATAAATCTATTAAAGTTTAATAAAACAGCACACCTACCACACTCCTTGATATCCTGAGGAGTGTCATTTGTAGCACACCTGCAAAATCTAAAACTCAAGGCCTGAGCTTCTTAGAAAAGTGGGCAGGATAGAAAAAGGCAGTTTATGCAGATATGGGGTCTGCTGGGTGTTCTGAAGCCTGCACAGCAAATGTGACTTATTCTTTCTACAGTAATGCTGTGATTGATCATTATGTAATTAGCAAACAATCAAATCATTATCTGCACAGTTGACTTTCTATTTAATGAAGCACAAAATCTTGTATTTGTACAGAAAAATTGTCAGAATCTGAAGAATAGCAGCAGGGTGGGCTGCTCCCATCAAACAGCAAAGTTGGGACCCTGGGCTGTGGTACATTTGTCACTACGAATGATCAAAAATGCTTGAAATTAGCTCAGTTTGTAAAATCACAAGAGACAAAAATATAGAACTTCTGTAAGTTATGATCATGTGACAAAATTTAAAAACCATGGAAAGTGATTCTGTCAGGCAATATCACCCAAGGTGATATTTTTATTTTAGGTGGTATTTTAGGTGATATCATCGAAGTAGGGCTGTCAGTTTCCGTTTAATCTCCTAAAAGTTTAAACGGTCAGAATAAACGTTCGTATACCGTTTAAACGGTGTCTACATTGTGAACCAACACTAATGCATTAATGGCCTCATTGATCGTGCACTACGATACTCCCAGTGTGCGCAAGCTTTTAAAATCTGTACGTAAAAATCTAGCGATCATTACAGCTATTTCTTTTTAATTCACCCAAATTTGCCAATGAACAAAACCAAGCATTAAATTCACAGTCAATGATCGTAAGTTTGATACAGGGCCCCACACGTTTGATATCAGGCCGAAATGTACGCAAACACGGATGTACATAATATTAGGTCATGTCCGTGCACTGGACAAATGCAGAAGTTCAAGTGACACGCAAGAAAAAAGTCGAGTTAAGCATGTGTATAGGTCCGTTATTGCATGCAAACAGTAACACATTAGGCTACGCACCTGCTCTGTACAAAAGTTGACATACATCGCAACAACATTGGGCATAGTATGGAAAATTACAACGTTCGATCGCTGCTTGTACCGCTAAATTACCAGTCGTTACATCGTCGTTTGCAGTAGTTTATGATAGGTACTTTTATGTTTATCATGCATGTTAATTTGTGTAAAACAAACGTGTGCCTTTTACTTTTATGATTTAAACAAAATGATGTCTGGAAAGTTACCGCAATGAACGAAAGTTTACGATAGACTTCTCTCATCCTACGTACTAGCTAGCACACAGCTAGCTAGCGGGCCGCGGGCCGGGCGGGGCACTTGCAACCTCAAACAGATATTTACGTATGGATATATAGTGCGTGCGTGAATTATGTATTGCTATATGAAACACTCAAAACAAACACGTGTGCGAGCCTACACTATCTGTTTATGTATAGGTAACGCATGGTAGGATGGTGTGAATGCTTATGTTTCTGCATTGAAATACTGTGGCAATTTTCGGGTTTTTAATTAAGCCTGTTTAGTGTTTGTTCTGTGAGCAGCTTGAGCTACAAATACGATGTAAACTGTGAGAGAGTGAATAGCGGCCAATATTGTGTACGCGTCCTAATAAGCAGATTTGGGCTACTGCTTCGAACGGGGATGCGGGCACTGCGTATTGTTAGGGGAAGGCTTACTGTGAGTAGGTGGAAGTCAATTCAATCACAGGATTATATACTATGAATGGAGAGACACGGACAGTTTATTTTTGAAGCTTTATTCGGTCATTGAATTTTCAAATAAACGTCGTTGTTAAATGAGAGATATCAAAGAAAACACTGGGGAAGAAAAATACTAAAACTTTTGTTGTATTTTAAAAGGAAAACAGTTTAAACGTTTAGCTGAATTAGGCGCCGTTTAAACTGCCGATCGATCGTTTAACCGTTTAAACGTTTAAACGTGACAGCCCTACATCGAAGGTGATTCTGTCAGGTGATATCACCCCAAGGTGATTCTGTCAGGTGATGTCACCCAAGGTGATTCTGTACCCAAGGTGGTTCTGTCAGGTGATATCACCCTACCCTAGTGGAGGCCAGAATTGCAGCTTTCCCCTTCTCTAATTTACTTTACATTTCTGTTTCAATAGACAGGGCAGATTGTTCAGCAGTTCACATTCATCGTTTGCATACACGAAGATAATTGGTAAAACTTCATATACCATAGACAGAATATACACACTTATACTATGTCCACCAAGTGAAATGGATTTGGTACCTATGTAGACATAATAGGATTTACTAACTTTACTTGCAGGGTGTAAATGTAAACATTAATATTGTGTTCCAGTGTTGTATAAAGCTGACATTATCAAATCCCGTATTTGATTGATTGCCTCCAACAACATGCATAGTTTGTTGATGAAACCTCCCTATCACAGAGCTGCTCTTAGTTGGATGTAAATTGTGGCTATAGAGTAGCAGTATAACTCTGTCTCACAAAATTTGCTATGTGAAATGAGTTATGTCACAAGCTTCACTGTTGTGGGAAGATCTATTGTGTGATTTTAGACTTTTTCTTCTATTGAAGGTTTGACATGTTCGATAAATTAATTTAAATTTCTAGCCTTTAGGCCAAAGGACATAACATTACTGCATTAAAGTAAGTTCATTGTTTTTCATAAACAAATTTACCTTTAAAACCTTAAAGAAAATTCTTTTCATTGATTTAAGAGCAATGTGTAGGAAATAGGATGTATATACTGCTTTCTTATGATGTTAAAACATTTTGATAATCAACAGATGGTTTGAAGGAATCAAACAGAGTGATAAATGTTTCTTTGGTTCTTTAAGCAAATAATCATGTTTCACATATTCTGTTTGTTCATCCAAGTTACAAGAGCACAGTAAATTTAACATACACTGTGGAGCAATTAGATTGCACTCTACAGACATGATAGGCTTCACTGATTCTGAGGAATTGTGTAACTTTGAAACTTTCATTTTAAACATTGCTAGTCTACTAAGAATAACTGTTGAAGCAATTGTCTTGCAAAAACCAAAGTTTTCCTTTCTTTATGACATCATAGAATCTTTGAGAATACCGTATGATGTGATTCTTTTGTATTAGTTCTCAAATAGGAAGTGTGATATACTGTGGGTGGTTTTGATAATATAGTTAAAATATTGGCAAGGGTGGAAAATGTCATAGAACCTTAATGTTGACCTGCTTTGCCGTGAATGAAATTTTGGTATTTGAAAGGGTATTTTGGCAATTAGAGAGAAATTTGACTTGTTTTTACGTGAAAACATGTCAAAAACTCTCAGAAATTTATTTAGCTTTCTGGGTAAAATGTAAAGCATTTTCCCATCCCTGAATGTTAAAGTACAGTATTAATGGCAGGTCAAGCTTGTGTTCAATTGAATTGAACACATGCGCATAATGTTACTGTTGAATTGAAGTTATTGCCAGTAAAGGTTTTTAGTGTTTTTCTTTTCTTAATAAGTAACCACCATTTATTAAAATCCATCCGAACAAGTGGAGAAGTCCCCTTTTTAAAGTTTTGATGAATTAAAAGAATTTATGCAGCTAAACATGTAAGATTAATCACATCACAATCTTTCCAATATTTTTAGAAGGCATGGTTCCATTCTTATCCTTTTGTTATTTTGAAGTTACTATCTTACAATGGAAGTTGTGAGAGTTGAAGATAGGGGGAGGGGTTTGAGGGTGGAATCTGGGGGTCTGATGCTACTCTTATTGCTTTTGGGGAATTTAATTGTATTCCCAAGAAATGTTTAAATCACCTCCGCCCCCCATTACCCCACCCCTTCTTTTATTCTATACTTAAGTGTAGAAAGTGTTACAATGTGTATGCCTGATGTTCCTCCATTTTGAAGGGTCAATGTTTCTAGCCATCAAAGTAAAGATATTGTTTTTTTCTTATTATTTTGATACAGCTCTGGCAGCCAGGATTAACACAAGCAGGACCTTCACAAGAGTAAGTAGATTCAATGTAGCTTAAATATTCACTTCAGGAATTGTTACAGCATACAGTACAGCTATAAAGTTAGGAATAAATTAAATATTCTTACAGCCAATTTCAGTCAAGATGATGGGTACTGCAGTTCTATTAGTTCCGTATCATTTAGTCTCCTCTATGCAGCAGACCAGTCCATTGGACTTTAGCATGTCCTATGGTACATACCAAACCATTTAACTTTAGCCTGTCCTATGGTACACACCAAACCATTTAACTTTAGCCTGTCCTATTGTACATACCAAACCATTTAATTTTAGCCTGTCCTACGGTACATACAGTACTGTACCATTTAACTTTAGCCTGTCCTATGAACTGACCCGTCTGTCGTACTGTAACCCGTTATGAGGTGTACCATATCATTTCAGTTAAGTCTGTTCTATACAGCTGTATTCCAAAATATGTGTCTGCTGCTTAAAAATGTTCTTTCAGAAAGATAGTAAAACTGTAAATTTCTTTATATCCATTAGTATGGATGAGCTGTCATATAAATTGAAGCTGAGTATGAAATACTGAGTCGTGGATTTGAGATACAAATATCTGTGGAACAAATGCTTCAGGCTTCCAGTTAGCCAGACAGTACATACCATACCAAGTGATGGTTACATATCTGACAATGTTGAGGGCTCTTTTCTTGAAATTCAAGAAATTTTCAAGGAAGTTTTGTCAGATGCTTTCAATGCTGCATGTGAAGTACAGTATTAAATGCTTTGTTAACTAGGACAGGCTTGGTTGCTTGCTATCTTCTAAAAATTTTTAAAACCATTCACATTTTCAGGGTTTTCCCTGGGTTTAGAATTGAACGTCACGGGTCTGCCGCATGCGACGGTGAATCGCCGGCCTAAAAAAAAAAAAAAAAACTTCCAGATTTTAAACTAACTTTTGGTTATGCATAGTTATTTGTTTGTTTTGTGCTTTTGGCAGTATCAAGCCCTTTGCAGGGACAGCACCACAGCCTTACCCACCTGTTGCATCCACTGTTGGAGAGTATGCCAGTGGGGTCACTCCCCAGGGCATTCCTCCACCTTGGGAAGGAAGGTCAATTGGAACAAGGAAACTCAGACTGGTGGAATTTCAAGCGTTTTTAGAACATCAACGAGAGAATGATAATGTAAGTAAAAATATAATTCAGACAGATCACTTAAGTGCAACGTTGATCTGAAAAAACCTTTGCAGGGAATCCATTCTCTGTCATGTTTGTACCTTTTGTTGTAAAATGAAAGGTGTAAGAAACTGGCTTGATCTCACTGATAAATCTTTGCATTGTAGGAAATAATATCAAAAGTATGGCAACTTTGAATGGTGTAAAATCAGGTCTGTAGACTATTTAATGAGGAGAATGGCAGCATACAGTCAAGTGGATGGCTTTGTGGTTTGAGTGTACTGTAGAGGTCCCTAGATCAAATCCCAGTAGAACCACTTGAAATTTTCTGGGTATTCAAGTTTTGCTTGTTGGCAGTGATGTTGAGGGGTTTAAATTGGTGTTTGATTATTAGCCTCAGGAAGTTGTCAGATTCAGGAAGTCATTAGCTTTGCTCAGTTCAGCAGTGTCTAGCAGAAGTGCAGAGCAAGGATCTTCCACCTCCCAGCCTTTGGGAAAGTGGCTAAAGACTGGGGATACACTCATGTCTGTCTGATGTAGACGTTAAGTGGCCCCCCAGGAGGAGGGCTTGAGGGCTTGGAACCATTAGTATGTACATCCTTACCTTGTTACAGTCTGGACACAAATCCAAAAGAGAAGGAGAATCTCGCTGGTGTAAATCCACGATCAGTCAGTATAGGGCCCTTGATGAGCCAAGTGGCTCGTGACCCTAAAACTTTGAACATAACAGAAACTGGCTAGTTGTAGTCATTCTTTTATTGTATCAAAATTAAACAGTAACCAATCATAAATGCTGTAACTAAAACATTGACAAGACGTGGAAGTGATGCTCCATCTAAAGCAAATCTGAAAGTTTTGATGATATATGAGTTTGCAAAAAGTATATCGATCTATGTAAATATTAGTTCTTGACATATTAGCAGTCTCTAAGGGACAATCAGTCTGAACTCCTGAACTTGAAATGATTTTGAAAAGATGAGGGTCCTATTGTTTTGTTTTCTTTGTTTATTTACAGTACAGCAAACATCTCTTTGTTCACCTTGGATCAAATGTAACATATTCAGACCCATTACTGGAGGTAAGTTCAGATGGCAGATATCTCCAGGTAGGTTGGCCCTGTTGTTATGTACAGTATTGCTGAGATAGTGTGAATTAGTGGTGTGCTGCCTAAGTATCCCACATTGCCCAGAAGTTTTACAGAGGAAAATGTGGTTTTGTGCACCCTCAATGTATCTTTGGCTTGAAATGTCATACAGTTCAGTTTATCTTGTTACCAAGGTTACTGTTCAATGCTTTCACTTCTGTTGCACAGGCCATTGATGTCAGGCAGATCTATGACAAATTCCCAGAAAAGAAGGGTGGCCTTAAGGACCTATATGATAAAGGACCTCCAGAGGCTTTCTTCCTTGTCAAGTTTTGGGTAAGTATACCACTTCCTTGAGTGATTTCGTTGTGAAAAGGCCACAGTTGCTTCAGTAAAATGACATTTTCTTCTGGAAGGATAACAGTATTGCAGTGTTGGACAGATGATAGACCTTTTTCCAAATAGCAGTTACAAAGGATTGTGGGATACAGTTTTTGTGTGCAGTATTTTTGTCAGTGGCATTTTACAGTGGACAGGAATGATGCAGACCAAAACACTGTCCGACAATCCTTTGTAATTGCTATTTGGAAAAGGGTCTATGGGCATTCATTGTTGGAGGACATTCCCCATTGTCATCCTGCATCTGTACCTAAAATGCGAAGACCACGGAACCTATATTTCTTGTCCTACTCTTTGTAAAAGTGTTCCATTATTTTTGTATGTTTGGCAGAATTAAGTCACAAATTTTACCACATGAAACTGGCACAACACTTGGTGGTAGTGGTAGCATATGGTGTAGCGAATTTCTCGGAATATCGGTATCAGATTGGTATCAGCCAATATAGAACGGAAATATCAGTATTAGGTAATAACATCTATGTGCAATATTGGTACAACACTAGTGTATCGTCTTTGCTATTGGAAAAGAAAACTAGGAAGAGATGTCATCAACTCTAAGGGGAGGGGGAAGGATATTTTAAAATGTTGCTGTGTTTATTGAAGTTTTCATTTCTATGTAATCATATATGCTGTAGGCTAGTTGATAAGGGAGTGTTAACTTACAACTTAAGAATATTATCTATGCTAGATTCTGGTAAATATATGTGGATTCAGCAATTATTGGTCCTAAGACAAGTACAGTACATTGATATAGGCAGTTTTTTTCTTTGCTGTGTAGTTTATGTAGAGATATTGTGCAATGAGAATGGTACTTACTGTTTTGTACCTTTCATGTGTGTGCTGTGTCAGTGTTTAACCGTACAGTCACCATTATGTTAGATAAAAAAGACATCACATAAAGAGATGTTCTTTTTCTGCTGATTGTCACACTTTTGTTCATTTGCCCTTTCTGTGTGTCTACAGTATGGTATTTCATAATTAATGTGAGTGAAGTTCACTGTTATATGAGCACTATGTAGGAGACTCTGCCCTGTTAATCCCTGTTACATCATTTCAAGTTCCAGCAGTATTGTCATTGTGTATCTATCTGTCTATTCAACAGGCCGATCTCAACACTACATTATCTGAGGACCAGAGTGCCTTCTATGGGGTTTCAAGTCATTATGAAAGCCCAGAAAATATGACCATTAGTTGCTCAACAAAAGTGTGTTCATTTGGCAAACAGGTTGTAGAAAAAGTTGAGGTGAGAATCTGTTTTATTTTTTTGAACTATTTTTTTTTTCAAAGATAAGATTGCTGCTTTCTTCTTGAGTTGTGTCTGTTGCTTAGAGACCCCTCCCCCTCCCTTCCTTCTTGCCTCTCAAACTACTGCTCTTCTGGTCCCATCTTTGTGCCAGTTAATGATAGCCAGAGTGAGGGCGGTCTGAATAGTTAGGATGCTTCAAGAACGAAGGCACAGAAGGGAGCCCTCACTCCCTAACTCTAATGGATGGTGTATAAGTGTGTATGTCCTTGGCATTTTTATGTGCAGGTCAAATTTTGTCATGCAATGTTTCAAGTTTAGAGCCATGATCCTTCAAAGGTAGTGTGGTTTTATTAGACTGCAGTTTGCATTGCCAGCCTCCTAACATAAAGAATATGATCACCAATTAGGTTTTGAATCACCCAGCATCCTAAATTTAAGTCACGATTATGAAGAGTTACTCCATCCAATCTCTCTTCCACATCAGACCAATAGCAGACTTTAATCTTTGTTAAATGCACCTAAGGAATGATGGGAACTGGGAGTATAAACAATAGAGTGGTGACATTAGCACTATTGTTTATACTTTCAGATCCCATGATTCCTTGGGTGCATTTAGCCATGATTAAAGCCTGCTATGATAGATCAGCTGGTAGACCTGTAAATGAACTCATTTAGGTAATTAGTGTTGATTCAAGGGTCTTTACAATAAACACTTAAAGTGGATTTCTTGTGTTGTGATTGGTGATATCATTTTGAAATGCTGGTAGCTAATTGTTTTACGCAAGTGGTTGAGTCAGTGGACCCACTCGTTGTGTCAGGATTAGGTAAAATACTCTTATCAACAACCAGGACAAAATGTGAAACGGGCTGCTGAAAAGAGCCTAATTAACTTTAGATCTATGCATAGAAATGCTCTTTAGTTTGAATTAAATTAAAACACATTTGAACCAAGTGGCTCTCAAACTTCAAAAGTGAGAGGTACAAAAAACATGGGGGTAGGTAGTGCAACTGTACCCATTGTTATTGGTTGTGGGGCAGGTGGATTTCATGAGCCATAAAATGGGAATAAATTATTGAGTATTTAGTACTAGAAGTTGGATGAAAAGAAAAGGCACCTGATAAACTGTGTTGTATTAGTACTGTATAGACTTAAACCTTCATTCTTACCTTACACTTCAGTGTCTTCCATGAAAAGATCTAAAAACTGAAATTTATAGAAAAGGAATGTCTTTATATCCAGTTATATTTTGTGTATTTATTTAGGTATGTATCTAAGCCCTCATTCCTCAAACTGTTTCATATGTTAATATGTATAATATTATAGCTGTGTTCTTATTCATTTATAAGTATATTGTTTTATGTTCTCTGTAGAATGAATATGCCAGACCTGAAAATAATCGTTACATCTATCGAATCAATCGTTCACCTATGTGTGAGTACATGATCAACTTCATACATAAACTGAAACATCTGCCAGAGAAGTACATGATGAATAGTGTGTTAGAGAACTTTACAATACTGCAGGTGAGATAGTAATACTTCAGATAATGAAAAAAAATATAAAAAAATATATATATATATATATATATATATATATATATATATATATATATATATATATATATATATATATATATATATATATAGATATATATATATATATATATATATATATATATATATGTATATATATATATATATTTATATATATATACATATATATGTGTATATATATGTGTGTATATATGTGTGTCTATATATATGTGTATATATATATGTATATATATGTATATATATGTGTGTATATATATGTATATATATATGTGTATACACACATATATATATATATATATATATGTATATATATATGTATATATATATGTATATATATATATATATATATATATATATATATATACAGTAAAACCCCATTTATCCGAACACATCGGGACCGAAGCTTGTTCGGATAACGAAAAAGTTTGGATAAACGAGGTTCCAATGTTTTGCCTTAAGTACAGTACACTGGGTCCATATAAGACAGTGTGTCAACACATTTCCAAAATAATTCCGAAAAGGCTTAAAATTGCAGACAAAATCCCCCAAAATATTGAGTTACTATTTTTTGTGACCGATGATATGACAAATAAATTTTAAGACGTCTAAAACGGAGAGATTTTATTCCAAAATTTGAGCCTTCGCTCGTCTGAATGACCAATGCTTTCTACTGTACACACTAAATGAATGTGTGTGCTCAAGAAAAGCTGTAACGATCTGGAGAGGTATCTAGAGTATAAATTCTGCAAAAATTTCCAAAACTGTTAGAGACACATGTGTAGGAGACTCTCAAACAGCAGTTCGCAATATTTTTGTAAGGTCTACTTTCATTATTTTTAGGTATGAAGCCCACTACGTTACTAACTTTTCAGATTTAGTGAAACTAAGACTTACGCTAGCCTAACGTATTTTTGTATCAGAGGATATTGAGCCTATACCGACTCATGGCTTCTAACAAGAATTTCAAAGCAAATACGTACGATATTTCTTCCAAATTTGACAAAGAGATAACAGATTGTTTTCTATGTCCACATGTCGGCTGTTTTAGCCATCGTGACATCCTTCCATTACTTTTAAGGTCCCAAGAAAAATTAGTGCATTTCTGCAAAACTTTATGTTGAATTTTGCCTTGTAAAGCACTTAAAACTTGGTGTATACTACTGTAATTGTGTTGACTATTATTGATGTTAAATCTGACGGCTAGTTCGGATAAACGAGGTTTCGGATAAACGGGGTTCGGATAAACGGGGTTTTACTGTATATATATATATATATATATATATATTTATATGTATATATATATACATATATATATATATATATATATATATATATATATATATATATATATATATATATATATATATATATATATATATATATATATATATATATATATATATATATATATATATATATATATATATATATATATATATATATATATATATATATATATATATATATATATATAGATGGACACTAAATATAATTATTTACTGCATCACTTACCTGGTATTCTACCCTGTGGTCTGGGATTCAGTTGGTTGCTTGGTTACATGACGAACAGTGTGTTAGAGAACTTTACAATACTACAGGTAAGATAGCAATCCTTCAGATAATGAAAACTATTAATGTATATGTTACATAACACTGTATCCCATGCCATGAACACTAAATATGATTACTGTACCACTTCCCTGTTCTTCTACCCCATGATCTGGTATTCTACTCCATGGCCTGGTATTCTTCCCACATGGTCTGGTACTCTACTCCATGATCTGGTATTCTACTCCATGATCTGGTATTCTACTCCATGTCTGGTTGTCTACTCCATGGTCTGGTATTCTACTCCATGGTCTGGTATTCTACTCCATGGTCTGGTATTCTACTCTATGGTCTGGTATTCTACTCCGTGGCCTGGTATTCTTCTCACATGGTCTGGTACTCTACCCTGTGATCTGGTATTCTACTCCATGGGCTGGTATGCTACCCCATGGTCTGGTATTCCGTTAGTTGCTTGGTTACTCGTACTGCACCCTAATGCTGTTGACCATGGTACTGTGTTTGATTAAATACTGTGTCACTTGCTTGACATTCTGTTAGTTTCATGGACATCTAGCCTCCTGACCTTATTCTGGAGCCAATTATCCAAAGTACGCAAGTGATAACCATAGTACTCAAACTTAATTCCTGAGTACTCTATTGCTTGCCATATGCAGTATTTCCCTTTGTCCTGGTACTTCACAAGTTCCCCTAGTAACGTACCAGTTTATTGCCTATTTCAACTTCCCATTGCTTACTTAATCAGAAGGGGTACTCTCATCCAAGAGAATGGGGAGGACGTCGATGATGTTAACCGCTGACAGTCCCACTCTCCTCTCTCTCTGGTATGAGGTACTTTCATATGAGCATTTATTCTTCTCTTTACCCTGTTGTAAGGGGAGTTGCTATTCACTGATCTCAACCTTCTTTCATCTTTAATCCCAGGTGGTGACTAACAGAGACACGCACGAAACACTCCTATGCATTGCATTTGTGTTTGAAGTGTCTACCAGTGAACACGGTGCCCAACATCACATATATAGACTTGTCAAAGACTGAACAAAGAATAAAACAATGCTGTATTTCAGAGCGATCGTATTCAGTGACTTCGGTGTCGTCAAATTTGATGACATCATAGTGATGTAATAAAAGCTGGTAGATTAGTGAAGATTTGACAGATTGGATACAGAATGCTGGGAAAATGGAAGATGAGCCATTGTAAACTGCATGAACTTGAAATAAAAGGCAGATTTACTCCTAGCAACTGAGAGCTTCTCTTGAATAACTTCAATAAAGAACAGATGATGTAGCACTCTTAACAACAGTTGTGAGCTTCGTTTGAAAGAACGTTGGTAGTTTTTATGGCAAAGTAGGAGAGGACAGGAACCTGAAATTTTTTTTATGCTGGTAAACCTTGCTGATAATTTTAAGATATATTGTCCAAGAATTGTGGACAGAATCCATAAAAGATGTATTCATTATAAATCATTTTATTGTTGACAGTTTATGTCGTCTGTTAGATAACAAAGCCTCATTTACTGCAGTGATACCACTACTGCCATTAAGTCTTATTTTTGTCGTCATCTTGATAAAAATAAAGAATTAAAAAAATGATATTCAGAAGATATTTGCTCCATTCTGGTATAAGTTAATTGTTTGGAAGACGCTATTTGTTAATATATAATTATGCATTTTATAAGGAACTTGTTACTTGCTTGGCATGTAGCAATGTAAAACAGTGGTAAGGGATGCCAATCTATCAATAAATGTTCTGCATTGCCTGCTGGGATAGCTGACGCCTCCTCGTGTATGGAATAAAGTTCTCTTCAGAGAATAAATTCATGCAATATCTCTCATTTAGATGATATAGTCTGCTTTTATCAGTTTTAAAGGCCCCTACAGACTCACCCCAGACATATTAAGGAATATCTTTATATCTTTAAATACAATTGGTGACTGCACTTTGATTGACATTAATTCAAACAGTAGCTTCAATCTGGTTGGTCAATGATGACTTTTGCAGTCAGTTGTGTTCCTCTCATTTGCTTATGCACAATATTGTGTGGATGTGGCCTTGAAAAATTTAAATTCAGTGCAAGCTGCTGTAGATTTGGAGTGTGTTAGACAGGTAATGTTTTTTTTTTTAATTAGAGGAGGGACTAGAAGTAAACTTGGTTGGGAGAATTTTTACTGTCTGGGGCAAAATGGTTGGACCTTTTAGTCACAGATTGACAGTAGGGTAAGATTCAAACCATATGTAGATATAGTAACAAGAAAGGTACATTACAAAGAGGCAATTGATCTCTAACTTCATTTTTGAGATATACAAGTTTTAAAGTGTTCTCCAGTGGCTTGAAATAAGTCCAAAATATTCAAATAGGGTCACACTTGCGAGAAATTGTTGGGTAATTCTTATATAGTATTGTCATTGATATAACTGAATCTTTGAAACTTTTATATCACCCACAACCAGAAAAGTGTATCATATGTTTGATAAATTTGTCAGAAAAATATTGTGATACCAGCAGAAAACTTGACTTGGAATTAATGAGGTGAATTAAAGAAATTCAGTTAGATGTGCTGCAACGACTCTGTCTCATAATTCCTCCACAAGTCATATGTTAATTAGAAATATCTCAATTAGATGTGTTACCATGGCACTACCATAGACCTACCCTAAAGTAGATGTGTTAAAGTGACACTATCAGAGACTTATCCCAAGTCATTTCCTAGTGAGGCACATTTCAAGGAGATGCGTTACAGTGACATGATCATAGACATATCCAAAGTAGATGTGTTACAATGACTTTATTATAGACTTACTCCAAATCATCTGTAAATGAGCTGTATCTCAATTATATGTGTTACAAAGACACTTTCATAGACCTACCCAAAGTAGATGTGTTACAGTGACACTATTATATAGACTTACCCTAGGCCATCTATTTGTGAGACATCTCAAAAAGTGTGAAGAGTTGCACTGACACTGATTGCATAACAATTAATATGTTGCCTTGTTTTGCACACCTCATTTCTTTGTTTGGGTTAATATGCTTTGTAACAATTTCAACTAAAATAAGCAGCATACCCTGCTACAATTACAAGGTTAAAAATATTGATAGCAGCTATGATCAAAGACACCTGATAATTTGACAAAATTTAATCTTCGAGTCTGGATCAAAGAGGTCAACATTTGTCAATAGACGTTTGTCATCCCTCATATAATAGATTAGATTCAATATGTTGAATGAAGATTTAAGTATGTTGCTAAGGCTGGGTATAGTTGTTTTCAGATGGGATCTTAGATGGACATAAGGCATCTTGATCTTTATTCAGAGTTTCAAACTTTAAAATCATGTACTTAATTATACCTTGTAAACTTTCTTTTTTGTGAAATTATGTATTTTATGGAAAGGAATTAAACATTAATCTTATGCAAGCTGGGTTTGCCTTCCCTTCAAAAATATTTTGATGTGAATTTAAATTTCTTTGGAAATCTTGTATTAGTTGTAATAATGGAATCACCAGGACTAATCATGCGTATTGTAATCAGTGCAGTCCTACCTCAGTACTGTGAATGCATTCTTGGTGAATATAATATCATGGTTCTTATGATAACATATTCACTTTACTACCGTTTCTTGTGAGTATAGCTTAAACTTAACAAAATCAGACTTGCAGTCAAAAATTGGTCTAATAATTGTCTATCATTGTATTTATTAAAATGTCTTAAGGACACTGTTATTGTAATGGAGTGCACTGCAAAAAGAAATCATGTGTCATGGGTGATTTGTTTGTAAATCGAGCATGAAAGGAAGAAAAAAGAGGTACTATCTGTCATCCAGTGGATATCATGAGATTCCAAGTCTTCAGAATAAGAATAAAATCATGTGGATAATTACATCGCAAGAAATTACTTGATGGTTAAAAATAAAATGTCAGCAATTATTAATATATCAAGAAAATATCGTAATGATAATTGGATTTAAACACCCACTGGTTAACAAAATTGTCTTTTTACGAAGATGTGTAGCTTGTGTCCTGTTAGTCTATGCATTGCTTGTGTGGTCTTTCTGTTCGGACTTCTGTAATTTGTTTTGCAGACCAGTTGTAATGATCAACATTGTCACATGTGATATATGTTGATTAAACCATTTATAAAGAAACAATTCATTGTAGTGTTTATGTTAAGTTACAAAGGACATACTGATGGATTAAATGATATTTTTTGATTTGAAACAAGATTTTACTGGCATTTGAAATGATTGATAGGTGTCCACCATTTTGTATTGAGAAGATGTAAACAAGGTAGATCATTCTTATATCATGACATGGGAAGGGATTGTTTTAAAGGCAATGCGGTCACCATACTAACTCATGAATGGCTGTTTTTAATCATGTGACAAGTATTTCAGAATTGTTAAATTTCATGCAGAATAACTCCTTGGTGTACTGTATGTATGCAATAATTATGCTTTGAAACATGAGGGTTTCAGTAAGTTGAAGTTTTAAAATAAGGTTTACACAACTACTTGGTCCTTGTAAGATTGCGTTATGTGAAGTGAACATGCTGTTTAAAGGGGGAAATCCCCAGCCTTATTTAGAATATGAGTATAAAGGCTAACAGCTGTAATGTCACTTTAAGGATTCATGAACCTTAAACTCTTCGTTATTCTCCCCTACCTCCCTGGACCCTGTATTTATCTCCACTCAACATGAGGTCAAGATAGGGTAATTTGTTTTGCGTGCCTTCCTAGTCTGGCTATGTCTCTGAGTTAGGCCCCAAGTGTAGGCTACACTTAGAATATCTTCCTTGTGAGGAAAGAATATTTCAGGAATACTTAAAATAGCCAGTGAGATGTGTCGACTCCAGTGCTTACAATGATATGATGAAGGGTTGCGTGGTTGTGGTACTCAGAATACTGTGGTGAAGGGTGACTACTGCTGGAGCTTGTAGCAGGACATTGAGTAATAAGTGACTAACTCTGGTGGTACTTGAAAGATACCATGGCGAGAGATGAGTACCCCAGGGAGACTTATCATAGAGCATTGAGCAATATAGATGACTAACTCTAGTGGTACTTAGAATGCCATTCTGAGGGATGAGTACTCCATGGGGCTTATCATAAGACATTGAGTAACAGGTGACTAACTTTGGTGGTACTTAGAAGGTCATGCTGAGGGATGAGTACTTCAAGAGACTTATCATATGACATTGAGTAACAGGTGACTAACTCTGGTGGTACTTAGAAGGTCATGCTGAGGGATGAGTACTCCAAGAGACTTATCATATGACATTGAGTAACAGGTGGCTGACTCTAGTGGTACTTAGAAGGTCATGCTGAGGGATGAGTATTCCAAGAGACTTATCATATGACATTGAGTAACAGGTGGCTGACTCTAGTGGTACTTAGAAGGTCATGCTGAGGGATGAGTACTCCAAGAGACTTATCATATGACATTGAGTAACAGGTGGCTAACTCCATTGGTACTTTGAGTACCATGATGAGTAATGAGCACTCCACAAAACTAATAAGGATTAATAGGTGACTAACTGGTGCTACCAGTGAGATATGAGTAGTATAAGAGTACTTATAGGAAGGAATGAGGAGTCATTGGAGTACAGCGATGTCCTCTAGGGGTACTCAGAGTACAGATATGAAGAATTAGTTCTCGAGTAATTGATAAGATACAAATAAAAGAGTACTTAGATTACAATAGTGAATGATTGGGTTTGCCTAATGAAGTGTCCTTTTGTTTGGTGAATGCGATTTGTGTGTGTCAACGAGTATCAGTGTGTGCCTTTGTGTATGTAGTAGGTACATAGCTTACTACCTCAGCATCAAACTGTCAGCTTAAAATTAATCTAAAACTTAGTATGAAAAATAAAAACCATTTACTTAAATGATGTGTATCTTCATACAATAGAAGCTTTTAAGCAGTCATTTGTAGAGCAAGATTTTTATTTCTTGAAGATGCTAAGAGTGATTAAAATAAATGGTTAATATATCAGTACAGACTTCAGAGTGAAAATTGCTATGTGCCTTGTAAATTGACCCATTGGTGTGAATAACTATGAAGAAATATCATTGTAATTTACAACAGCTTTCCGTACAAGTATACCTGGTTACTTGTATCTTCGTGTTGGTCTTGATGGGTATCCACACTAATCCCACAAAGGGCTGCTGATGTGTGGTCCTTCTTTGGATTTCGTGTGATTGTCCAAGAGCTGCTTGAAGGAGAGAGCATTAGGTGAACTTTTTAGCCACGTTTATCAGCTCAATGAAAATTTAAGCATTATGAAAAGTATCAGTTTAGAAAGTCACTTGAAATTGTCATGACTGATGCAGGTAAAATTCTAAGGAGGGATCCTTGTCATAAACATTCTGTACTGGTATTGGTGTTACGTAGATAGTACTTCTATGACGTACTATTATACATTTGTGATAAATGGTTGTACTCAGTATTGTACAGATGCTTGTAGAGAGTTAGTGTTGTAGTTAAAGACAGTATGTTGAAGGAAAGGCAAGTTTAGATGGAGACAGATGAAAAATCTGTTGTATTGGAGGGATGGGTTAGTGTTGGGGGTAAATATTTGTAGAGTGGAGGGGTATGGGCAGGTGAGGTAAGAATGGAAGGAGACTTCCTCAATAAAGAGTTCCACGATTCCTTGACGGGTAGCAGACTTAAAAGTTGTTAAGGAAGAAAATACAAGACCTCCAACACAGCATTAAAGTTAGGTAGAAGGGGTCTGATTTTGGGGGAGGGGGTAGGGGACTGAAATTGATCACTGTCACTGAGGCCTTTTCAGAATAATATTTCTTTGAAAACTGCTTGGGGGGTCATAGACCCCTCCAGTTTTGGAAGCTCTGTAAAGAATTTAGGTATGTAACTTCTTTGTAGTCACAGAATATTGGCTAGACTTTTGTTTTCTTAACCAGGAGGACTAGGTTCAAGTGCTTTTGCTCTGGTCTGCCAGGTGAACGATTGACATAGGTGCCATGAAACTTGTCATGGTATAAATGTGACTGTGTAGTCTTCTTTAGTGTATTTATAGGCATGGTTGTGTTTAAATGTTACTATTTTGAGTAAAGGCCGAGTCCAGCCATTTGAGTTTCCGTGTCATGCAACTATTGTATTCATTGAGTCGGTATTTTTGCTGTTGTTTTCTGGTTGTCATCGGTGGTTTTAATTTCTTCAATCTCTGTACATATCAGCATGGTTACTGTTTTGTTCTTTTATTTGGATAATGTGATGGGTCATGAATCACCTTGATTTAATCAAATCGATATCCCATCATGCCAGTTTTCATTTCAATTAAGATATGTGTACTTTAACTTTCCTCAAGGGATGTCAAGTTTCAAAAGAAACTTACACACAGAAAATGAATTATTCAAGTGCCTATGACAACTTAAAAAAAAAAGGTATTTCAAAGTTTTTACGACAATTCATAATTTCTGTTTTGATACTGAAAGTCCTGTGTTTTCATATTTTGTTCATATTTGTAAATACAAATGATTTTATGGTACTACTTTCATAAGAACATGTAAGAACAAAAGCATTACAATTTTTGTATTTTTTATTCCAGTGTATAAGTATGTAACCATGGAGATACCACCTCAGAGGTGGTAACTCCATGGTGTAACATTGGTTCAAAGATCCACTAAACTTAAATCAGTGCGAAGCTTCTATTGACATATTCATTTGGATACTCCAAGGTGTGCGTCACTCTGGATTTTGATGCCCAAACCCACCAGTGGTGGGTTTCGACACAACCAGGACCACCCGAAACCGCCGAAGCATCGTACTCAAACCACCGTACTCAAACCACCCCAGATGAAACCAACATCGGTTAGGGGGTTAGTGAAACTGCCCAAACCGATGAAACTCTCAGACAACCTGGGACCATTCAGAAAAAAATCAGCAAGCTTTCATGGAACAAGTATAGGGCCTATAGTAAAGAAGAGCTTCTTCATGGTATGCAAATTAAAAAAGTACAAAATACTCAAAAATTATCTGAGAAATTACATGGACATCCAACAACATACACCCTGATACTCGGACACAATAACTTACACGTATTCGGCTTTTTGTTCAGTGGTGGATGGTGACTGTGCCTTGGAAAAAGGCATCAAATTTACACCAATTGAATGGTTGGTTTATATGGGGTTGGGTCAAAAATAGACAGACAGGCCACCCCAGAACCAAAATAATGTAGGTTTTATGACTGGTCAGACCACACAACCAGTGGTCTGAGATCACCAATACAACCCCAAACCAACTTTGTTTTCGGGTGCTTCCAGTTTTGGGTGGCCTATGCACACCTTTACTTTATTCCTTCAAGAGAGCAGTCTGTTTCAAGATAGTTCTTGCTTGTGCTGTGGCAGGACTGTCTTCTTGTTAAATCTGATGTTGCTTCTAGGTCATAACTTCTTTTAGAGTTGTTTTGGATTCTTGCCTACAGTAAGAAATAGCCCGAAGGGCTATCTATTAAAGGTCTGTGGACAAGTAAATGTCATACCTATCGACTTGATGTAAAAAGCAACAAAAATATTAAAAATAGTTAAAATCCGCATCAAAATCCATCAAATATTGACCATTTAAAAGATAATTACTGTTTTTGCACATAAATGAACAAACATGAGCTACATATGCAAATTTGTGATGTGGAAAGAGGGATGGTGAGATTCATTTGTTTAGCTTTCATTCCAAGGACAGCTGTAATTATGTGGTGCCCCAAGGGGTTGATTGTTGGAAATAGCTGACTACTTTGAAAATGTTCACATTAAACACCAAACTAGAAACTAACTGGAAGGTAATAAACAGATAATTTGAAAAGACTTAACAAAAAAAAACAAACCCTGTGCAATACTCCACATCACAAATTCTGCATAGCAAGTGAAAAATATTAGAAAAGGTTACACTTTGAAGAGGTATATCTTGAGAATGGTAAATGATATTCAAACAGTTCCAACAGACATCCCATGAGGGGATCTTAATCTATTATATTTGAGTGAAAGAGCTGTTTTGGTTACACGTCCACATACCTTTAACTCGTTACACAGCTTCTCCAGAAATCCCATTACAAACAATGAATGAAAATACTACAACAGCTCCAGATCCAATAAAAAGCAAAGACCACAACAAAATTTTGATAAATTCCTGCTTTTATTTGCAAAGTTCTTTTACACAAAAATAGAAATATAAAATAAAAAACTTTGAACTGAGCAAAATTACTACAATTTTTTAGTTTGAATTCAAAAGAAATCTTTTGGGACCACAACATCGGCAGTTTTCAGGTGTTCTTGTTGTAGCATATTTCAAGTTTGCAATTTACAAAATTAAAGATAAGAAGTCTAAAAGGATCCTTCCACACCAAGCTATAAATTTGCTTCCACAATGGACAAACTATATCTTGAAGTAGACATAAATTGTATGTATTTCTCCTGCCAAGGGTTTACGACTATTAATGAAATTCTTTCAATGCTAAGCAACTCGTGCGGTCTAAATCCTTGCTTTCAATAGAAAATATTCAACTCATGCTGCCATTACAATTAAGACAATGGAGACCATGCCTGCTCCGTACTCCTTCACTGGGAAAAATGATAAAAACTGCTAAATCTACATAATGAGATGTTTTTATGCAAAACATATAAGGCCCCTTACACCAGGGAGGAGAATACCCCACTCAATAATATTCTATGGATTTTTTTTTTTACATCTTAGATCAATATTAATCAATGCTGGCACTCGACCCACAATGTTATACCTAACCCCATCCTTCCTCCAAAATCTCAACCCTGTGTCATAGATTGTCTGTAGCACAGTGTATCGACAAAACTACAATCTTTCAGTATAATGAGGTTTGTTAATTAAAACATCTGACCCTTGCCCTATTTATTACAAGTCCTAAAAATAAAGGTTGGTTTATATTTCACAAATTTTCATACACTATGAAGCTATAAGAACCATATATGGTCATCCCTTGCTCTTCTTTCTGCTACTTTTGATTCATTATCTGTAAATGTACTTAAATGCTGATCTTATGTAGCACTTGACTATTAATCCTTTTTATAATTATGTGATCTCAAATTTTTATACTGGATTTTAATAAACCTTGAAACTGAAACTTCAGTGACATAGCTCAGTTTCAAACAGTGTTCAACTTTCATAATTTCATACTGTAGTGCTATACTAAAATATGAATCAGGTACAGCAAAGACCCCTTACCCCTGACACTACCTCTACCCCTTGAATCTCTATCCTGACCCCATACCCTTAACCTCAACCATTTCATGACAATTTATTTGCATAAAACAATGATTCATTGCAAATAAAAATAACCTGAAAAAATTATGAGAAATCTCAGCAATGAGGTATTGCAACCATGAGATGAGTCTTAGAGACCTAATAGCAATATATCACACACGATATTGGTAAAATGTCCTGATCACTGCAATCTGCTGACAAACTTGTGTAAAATTCAATCATAGCCTGTCTCCTTCAACCATTTAGTAGCTCAAAAGTTCCTTAACCCCCTGAACAAATTAGTACATGAAATATGTAAAAATGATCCATTGTGGTCTAGTTCTCTGCTGTATCTAATTTATAATTTAAATTAGTGATTTAGCCAGGTTAATTCTCCAGTGTGACATTCTGAATGGATGGCTTGGGGGAGGGGGTTTCTCCCTCTCTTGGAAAAATGCTTCAATTTGAGAAGTGTCCAGATGGCTGATGGTGCATGACTTGACCCAAATTTACCTTGTAAATGAGGTGAGAACTGCAATTTGTAATGACTGATTTTTTGCAAAACTAAATCAAGGTGATTTCTTTGAAATAAACACCTGTGCAGATATTGCTCTGTAGATTTTTTGTGTGCTATATTCCTTTACATAGTTCAACATTTGTCGTGCAAATACAAGCTGGCTAGATCACTGGCTGGGAGTACTGAAGGGGCAAACTGGATCACAGTGTATGCAGAATGGCTTTGTTAGGCCCAAGTGGTAATTCAAATTCAACCAGTAGCAATTGTATACACTCATTAAGGATGTATAAAACTAAATGCCCATCTATACCCTGACTTCCTTATAATGTGAGGATGATATGGTGCAAAGTATTAACTATGCATTCAAGATATGCATCATTTTTGTGCAGAATAGTACAATGCAAGATTTTTGAACCTCCCCCAGCCTCATTCCCCTCCTTTTACATGACACTGTAAGTGTTTTTAAGCATGGAAGGACATACTAAATTACTTCATATACTGGCCATAATACTAGCAGTAACAGTGCATAAAGTATTACACCTTGAATTTACCTTGACTCTTCACAGGGAAGCAAGACTACAGCTATTGAGGTCCCAAACTTTGAGGTCAACAGTATTCACCAACAGCATTCAATCACAAATGACCCCTGCATCACATACGACATATAAGAAATGTTCTTTCATACTAACTGTTACATGGAAGCCAACCATTGTTAAGAAATTATATTCTCTCTTTTACTAAAAGTATCCATTTCAATGCAAGTCATTTTTGCCAAATTCCAGACATTTTCAAATTTCTTGAAAGATAAAAAGATGGCACTGTTTGCCATTGACCCTTGAAAACAGTCCACTGCAGAATGGTCAGTGGTTGTGGTCAACATACCTTCCATTAAGATGTATTGCAGCAATGGTACAAGATGCTGAACACAAGTGTAAGCATTCAAAATCAACACTTTTGCAAGAAGCAGTCACCCCACGGATATTACTATTCCAAGTAGCTGCAATACTTACACATGATTAAACACATTCTGGCTTTCCTTGGGACATCTCAATTTATAGTTTTGATTCTGCTGCAAAATCCCAAAGCAAGGATGTTGTTACACTTTATGAATCAAATGACCAAACTGTTCAGTAATACGTTGATAATGACCCCCAGCCCAGAAAACTTTGCCGCACTGTGAACAAACATAGAAGACGCCTATGTGATTAAGTACACCCTCTGGGATTGCTTCTGTTTGAATAATGACATCATTGCTTAGTTTAGTGCTCTTAAAGTCAATACTAAGATCAGTCCTCAACAAATCTGGATCATAAATATGGACTAACTTCTGATTCTGCTTCTCACCAATTGCTGCTGCCTCTTCTAATCCCTCCTCTTCCTCCAATATTTCATCTTCCTCTTCATCCTCCTGCTTGTATTGAGGAGAGGCAGAAGCGACTGGTCCAACATAAACAAATTCTTCATCATAGTTGCAATCACCTGCTACCTCAAAATCATCATCGTCATCAGAATCAATCAGAGGCGGAGGAGCTCCTGATGACATCCTCTCTGAATAGATCGAACGAGGCAGTACTTCAGACGATATCCTCCCTGAATCATTTATAGATGCTCCTGAAGACATCTTCTGTTTATCAATCGGAGGAGGCAGTGCCCCTGATGGTATCCTCTCTTCCTGATGTTGATGACGATCAGCCTCTTGTCTCCTAAGACCAGATGATGCCCTTGCTAGATGAGCCTCCAACCACAACCTCTTCATATCATTCTGTATAATCTGTACATAACTGTTACCATTACAGACCTGTCGAGATAGTAGAAACACATAAGGAATGACTTTCAAACAACTTTCTTAACCAAAATCACAATTCCATGATTTTTCTGAGACTGAAAAATGGTATCAGGAACAAATCTTACAACTCTGTAAAGTAACCTGGCACATAAATGACTGTCACACAGCACACACACCCACACACATACATACATGTCCATACAAGGAGGACAGCATGACTAGCAACCAAAAATTCTTGCTTTCTTGCAATTTACATACAAAACATATTACATTTATAATGCGCTTACACAGAGATCTAATCGCAACACAGTCACACAGGAGAAAACAAAACACCATTGAAGAGCAAAGAGGAAGGGGTAAGAAGACAAACATCAAGCAAACAGAAAACATTTTAAACACTTTTTGAATGACGGCAGTGAGAGGGGTAAGAAAACAAACATCAAGCAAACAGAAAACATTTTAAACACTTTTTGAATGATGGCAGTGAGAGGGCTTCTCTAACATGTCATATGAGGGTATGGGTCTGCTACACTGAAAGCAGAATCACCACTTTATCTGTTTGTTTGCAGGACATGAAGCCTAGTACGGTCAGAAAATGACCTTAGGGAGAAATAATTGGTCTTGAAAGTACCATGCAAGACCAAATTAGTGATGTGGTAAGATGGTGATGAGCCATTGACATGGTGATACATACACAAATGTACCTTGAAAATGAAAACTTTGTCAAATTTTTCAAGCCTTCAGGCATTCCTCCCCACAAGATGCTAACATATTGCATTGTGTTCTTGATGACAATTTGGAAGACAACAATCATATTTTGCCCCCTAAAAATCATCAATTCAAAGAAACCAAACCTTGATGCCCTTAGCCTTCCCCCCCTTCCCCTGCCCCACCCTATGAACACATTGATGGGGATGGTTCAAAAGTCACTCTACATGCAAATGTTTCATCAGTCAAATGTCAAGTTATCACCTAGGCTCCACTCAAAGCTTTTGGCAAAATTACAATTTTTCCTTTTTTCTAATAAATCGTGTCAACCTAATCCATACATTAGTATAATATCTTCAATCCCACATATTTGGATCTGCAAAACAGTGCATCAATCTGCCAGGATTCACTGACTTAAGGTTTTGCATTACTCAGTAAATATTTGACAAGTCATCATAAGACCTGCCCTTCATGAATATTTAGTGTTATGGAGAAGGTAAGTGAAAATACTCCCCTTTAATTTTTTCATACATCAATTCAAACTGTAGATGAGAAGCACACACTGAAGTTGAAATATTATAGTTTCTTCAAGTTTTCACACTACGGCCTGTGCAACCTTTAAACTGAGTTTTGTTACCTCCTGGTTTCACTGTAAGATCATTCTAAGTACTAGTTGCCCTCCTTTACACCAATAAACCTGAGTTTTATCTGGAGTGGAATATTAAACCTCACATAATTTCAGTACTACCAAGTAACCAAGTTATAACCACAAACAGTACTTAAATTCACCTTACACTGGGATTTCATATACACTTCAGGTAACATACAATGAGATGGTCTGACTCTATGTTTCCCTAGCAGAGAGGCTGCATAGCCCCTAATGGCTTGAGAAGGACATACAGAATGACTTGATTATGATTTTTTTAAAAAGAGTACCTCAAGCACCTTCCTAATGGACTGTCTTGTTATCAATCTCTAATATTCTGACTATAACCATTCTTGTTCTTTTTATCATCTTTGTCATTTCATTTTCATAATCATATCTATTAAAGCATGTTTCACAGTCGGTGTTCCTCCCTTCAACTTACATGACATCTGCTGAAGATATCTCTAGATGTCACCCGTACATTGAAGTAGTTTAATACATCCCCTACTTGATCCCTTGCCTTCAGATCAGTTCTGACATCCATACAGCACCCCTCTGGTACATGAGATTTTAGCTGCAGAAAAATGTAAAGGAAAAACACTGATCATACCAACTAAGGGCCTAGATAATAAGGGGACTCCCCACCCCGACCCCCACTTACCTCAAACTCTTGAGTCCCTGTTGGCAACATTTGTAGATCCTTCATTTTTTACTTTCTGTATCAGCGCCAAAAGAAAATTTCAAACACTCAAGAGGCTACCGTGACAAATCTGATTATCATTTTGATATTTTTATTGCTATGGCAGCAATTAAATACTTATTTCTGTACAATTATGAAGTTAACATGATTTGCTTTTGTTAAGGGGGACTGCTCGCACAAGCTTCGCTTCCTCACTCCTCCTCCACCACCTTGTGTAAATGTTGTATATGTTGTATATTTATCTGTGGAAATAAACTAAACCAAACCAAACCAAACCAACTGAAGCACAAAAGGACTTAGAAGTTGCAATTCTTTAGCAGAAACATGCAGCTTCAAAGCTAAAGACTCACAGAGCATACCAGTAATTTTGATGTACGTACAGACTGACTTGTGATTTTTTTCCCCATACATATGCTTCAAGTGAATGTTTTCTTTTCTTTCTACAATAAAATGTAAATCTATTGTACCTTTTCAGTCCAAGTGGAAGAGATTTACTTTTAACATAATAGTTTCTTCAAAACCAATTGCTTAACCCTAAAACTGATGTCAAAATAGCAAGAATAATGCAAAGATTGTATGTACTTATACAATGATATCATAGATGGTCTTCATCACTGGCACAGCAAAAGTGAAAACCTTCCCTGAATGCATTGAAATTCTGTAATGTCAATCTCGATTATTGCAAAGTAAATTGACACACTATTTAAGGTATCATACACTTACAGTTAAATATGGAATTCCAGATGTTAATATCATTCTGCTTTCTTCTCTAGCAATCTTTGCTGCTACACCGTGATCATCACCATTCTCCAGAATCTTAACATCAACACCACATGACCTTAAATATCTGCCAAGACCTTGTAACATGTTATCACATACAACTCGTAATTCTCTAGCTGGTATAGCCATCTTTGATAGTTCTGCCACCTGCAATAAGTATCAGTGTGATAAGTGAACAATTTTAGAGGATATACTTATAATGAAAAGTAATGAAGACTGTATCCTAATACTATTCATGTTGCCAAACTTAACCTAAATGACAGATTAAATATGGTCAAAACAGATGTCTTGTATTTTTCAAATAGGGCAATAACACTACCATAAAATCTTGATTTGTTCTTGTTTCCTGAACCTCATTCCATTCCATATAATTGCTTACTTTATTCATTCCATGTATTGACTCACCTGATTTAATTGCTAACATTATTCATTCCATTCCATATATTAACTACATCCCACAGAACTCCTTACTCTATTAATTCCATGCTATATATTGACTGCATCCCATATAAGTATTCTCTTTTGATTCGATCCCATATTTCAACCAATCCGATATAATTGCTTACTTTATTCATTCCATTCCATATATAAACTACATTCAACATGATTGCTTACTTTATTCATTCCATTCCATATATAAACTACATCCAATAGCTTACTTTATTCATTCCATTCCATATATAAAACTACATTCAACATAATTGCTTACTTTATTCATTCCATTCCATATATAAACTACATCCAATATAACTGCTTACTTTATTCATTCCATTCCATATATAAACTACATTCAATATAATTGCTTACTTTATTCATTCCATTCCATATATAAACTACATTCAACATAAATTGCTTACTTTATTCATTCCATTCCATATACAAACTACATTCAACATAATTGCTTACCTTATTCATTCCATGCTATACATTAACTACATCCAAAATAATTGCTTACTTTATTCATTCTCTGCTGAAAAGCCTCCACTCTTTCCTTCTGTCTTTGTGTCTTTGCTGCTTTTTTACTTTTTTTCCCCTTTTCACCCGAGGATGGAGATTTCATCGTTCGCCGAGATGAAAGTTGTTGCAAATCCAGCTCTGGATATAACTCAGCCAACCTCTTGCTGAGAAACTCGTAGACTTCAAGAAGACAGAATGCATCTAAAGCTACAAAACAATGATAAACTTTGTCAATAAAATTGTACACAAAGGCGCCTCTGAGGTTTCAAACTGGGCGTCATGTATGGATATTTTGGTTCTCATTAATTTAATCCATCTGCCGATTGGTCCATGTTCCAGAAGTTGTTCTCTCTGGTATTCTTTAGAGATCTACTGCCCATCTCAGCTATCAAGTATGAAGTGACTTATTAAGACTGGGATGCACTGTTATTTGATAAATAGTGACATTCTGTGTCCATGGGCACCAACAGGGGGATGGGGAGACATGCCCTCCCCCACTGGAGGGGATATCATCCAACCCCTTAACTTATTCCTCGAACCCAAATAAATGTAGCAGGGACGTGTTTGTATTCCACAGCTTATAAAATAGCTAATTCAATGAAATTTAGCTCCAAAATGGTAAAAACAGCCATTTAATAAATTAAAATGGTGGGAAAATGCCTCAGATTACACCTCAGATCTTATGAAATTAAAATTTTTCCCGGGGCTTTAGTGGGCCTTGGATCCCTTATTTCTAGGGCTTCGCGATTTGCACTTGAGTTATTTTCCCCAAGGTTATGTCCCCCCTCCACTTTCGAAAAGCTGTTGAAGCTATTGTCTGTAGCAGCCCCGGATCTACGATTTACACTGACTTCTACTGTACATGTCTATCTAAGTATCCTCTCAACCTTGCTGTTCACCTGCTATTTAATGGATGGTTTTGTGACTTAAAAATACAAAAAATGCCTCTCAGCAAGTCATGCTATCACTCTGCACAAATCATTGCAGGATTTACTACAAAAGTTTTTCAAATGCTGAGTTAGAGTTGGACATATTTAATATCACAACAACAATTCCTCTCTATCTTGCAGACTGTCCCATTTTTTCGTTTTGTACCAATAAAGGAAAAATCTTTACAAATTTACAGAATTTGGATTAATCTGATACAGCAGAATTTCTTAAAAGTGGAGCATTTATGACTGAGATATCTGCACCATGAATCATATCATACAGATGTTAAAATGAAACTATCCATTGTCTTTAAAAATACCAGTTTCGGACCTCTTTGCAGAAAGAAAGCTATAACAACTATGGCAACAGTTACTGACTCCGGTATCTGGCAAGTTTAACAATTAACCTCTGTTAACTTACAAAATAATACATTATTTGATACCGCAGTCAATCTATACACTTTCCTTGTCCAAACTCTGATGGGCAGGGGCAGCAATCTGTTAAAATTATTGGGGGACACCTGCTTGAGTGAACACTTTATGCCTCCAACCAGGGGTATAGGGGAACTCCTTGGGCCCCCTTCTGGGGTCCAGGGGTGAAGGCCCCCCCATGATTGCCACCCATGCAGATGAAGTTCTGATGTCTAGCCAGATGAGGTCAAGTCAGCTTGGGTCAGGCCAAGGAGAGTCTGGTCAGGATATCTCATACAAAGACTATAATTTGCAGACTCCTTCGACAACCATAAGGTCACAACTCACCCTCCATCCTTAATAAGTCTAGCCCTTCACATACGTGATGCTAGCAAAGGGAGTTGCTATTATATATTCATCTCCCATGGAATCCTTTTAATGCCTTTAAAATGCCACAGAAAAAATATTCTTCCACATTTAAACCTCACCTGTAAACTGCATAAATTAATTTACTTACTATATACTGTAGAACACAAAACTTTGGAAACATTGCCCCACATTAACAAAAAGGCAGGGATAGGTACCTGACCAAACAATCTGGAAGAACAAGGAAGCCCCTTTTTGATTTTCTTTTCCCAGCACAAGCCGCAGTAATAATGATATAATACATGCCATACCAAGAACTCTGTAGTTCAGACTTTACCTGCATAGTTGATTTGCGCATTCCTTAACGGCCTCAACTCCCAGTTTGACATCTGTTCCATTTTATTCAACGGTTTACCAAAACACAGAAGTACAAGTTCACTCAGACCTTTTTCCCTTCCGTCACTTATTTGTGGGAATAACTTTAAGTTCATCTTGCTGACATTTTCGTGTACAACAGCTAGGTCCACAAATGATTCTCTTTCTTTGATTGATTTTTGTAAATATGGATAGGACTTTTGTAGCATGAGAAAATCAGTTTCAGCTCCATAGCCTAATTTAATGATATCCCAGTTTGTAAATAATTCTGAAAAAAAATTGACGATTGGTTTACGGTCCTCTACATCTCCAAGTGCTATCATGTCTAGAAGGAAGATCTTCTTAGACAGTGAAAGTTGTATAACAGATATACGACTGGTGCTTTGTTTAATGGTCAAAGATGGTTTCCATTCCATGTCAATACCAACCACAGAGTGAGGCTGTGGAGAAATAACATACAAAAACGTAATACCACAAAAGGAGTTTAAACAAAAAAAAGGTGATATTCTTGTGGTAACTTAAGCTTCTAAAAAGTTTGACATTATCAAAAGTGGCATACATTGGGCATGGAAGGGGGCAGACGGTGAAGAACCCACAGTCTGTTGACCTGTGACCCCCCACTTCAACCCTCACAAGGTGGAACAAATGCTTTAAATAAACAAAGCAAACAAGACATGCATCCATGTCCCAAACTTTACACCTTTCTACTCCCAGGGAGCAAAGTATGGTATGCACCTTACCATGTATTTTTCAACTACACGAAAACCCCGTTTATCCAAACACATGGAAGCTGAAGGTACTTCAAAAAACAGAAAAATTCAGATAAATGGAATTTCAAGTTTTTGCTTCAAGTACAGGACACTGGGTCCCTAAGAATGTATGTCAAAACATTTCTCTAATAATTTCCACACAGCTAGCAAAATTACAGAAAAAATGCCCCAAAACATTTAGTTATTATATTTTGTGACCAATGATATGACAGACAATTTTGCAGACTTACAAATGCAGATTTTATTGGCAAAATTGGAGTCTACAGTCTCCTGAATTACCAATGCTTTGTGCACACTAAATGTGTGCATGTGCTAAAGATAAGCTCTAATGACCTTCTAGAGCATAAATTTCCACTGAGTTTTGCCTTGCAATACACTGAAAACATAGTGGATGCTACTCTAATTGTGCTGAATTTAATCTGGTACGAATCATAAGGCTAGTTCGGGTATACAGGGTTCGGATAAACAGGGTTTTACTGTATAAACAAAGTGTAAAGTCCTCAGTATGAACTCAAATGAAAATTAAATCTTATCTACAATGATCATCGTTATGATGTTTTATTCATTGTCAGCCATTACATATTGAGCATGGTCTCCATCAACTGTTTGAGATTGAGGGGATCAAGATCAAATGAGGTGAAGGGTCAATGTTGACAATACTGCTTTATACATTTGGGGAAACTTCTCATCTCAATCTTCTTTCCATCCTGGATCATAATAAATACATAATAAACTTGTTTTAACATTCTTACCATCATGACGTCTTGTGCGCAGGACTCTAGTTTATTGATACTATCTACAATATGTATACAATCATTTGAAAGTTTGAGTTGGTAATATTTATCCGACCTCAGAGCATCATTATCTGTCTCCTCTAATTCATCATCCCAACATTCCTCTGACTTCTGGACACAACTCTGACTGCCTCTGAAGAAGAGAAAACAAACAGTATAAGTATCTTTCAAATTACCTTTCACTGAGACTAGATCAAGGAGCCTACACTTAGTCCGTAATGAAATATTTGTGAAACTTTGTGGAAGACTTGTGATATTAACTGCCATAAGGACCAGTGCAACAAATTGTAGCTTACACTAGTGTCAAAAATTTATCACAGAATAGCTACCTATTTTGATGATGTCACTAACAGCTTAAAAAATAGATACAAAGTAAATAGTGCATGCAGTACCTACAGAACAGCAAGCACTGTCTACTGATAATATTAGGGATCACTTTTTCCTCTTTGCACCACTTGTCTCATGATGAAAAGTGAATAATTAAAGACAGACTGTCATCACCCCAAAGTATATTTTTAGTGTATGTATATCAAAATTCTCAGTTGGTGACTGCTGTTTGATTGACATCAAAGTTTGAAAATTTGAAAGATGCAGAGCAGCTCACATTCCACACAAGGCAGAGAGAGTACTTTTATTACATTTTATAGCCTTGTGTGCTCACCAGGACATGGCCTTAAGCAATAAAACAGGTTTATTCTTGCACAAGGAAGAGCCTCATACAGTTATGGGAGGAGCTAGAAGATGCATAGTTGGGAGAATTGGAACTGTCTGGGATCATGAAAATTCCCCTTTAAGTAAAGTAGCTTTCCATTGTTTTTTTCTACCACCACTGTACATTTTTATATCTTCTCACATTGTTTAAGACAACTGATCACTTCTGAAACTGTATTCATGAATATTTATTAATTTACACATTACACTCATACCAATACCACATAGCAATTCATCCTTTATTCATACAACTGGAATATATCCTACATTTTAAATAGCCTAAAACAAGCCAAAGAGAGATTTAAAACCACAATTGTTTTAAAGCTTAGAAGGAATTGCCTCACCCCCTCAACATTCCCAAGAGCAAATATAATCAACATCACAATATGGTCGTAAAGGATTATAGTCTTTCTTGTAATTATATATCTCTTTAATAACAAATATTAACAGCTTCTCAAATCTCACAAATTTCAATTTGCAATTAATCTGCAACCCCCTTCCCCCTGCCCCCTTCCAGATCCTCCACTGCCCTCATCTAAAAACAAGGTCTAACAATATATTCATGTAATACATTTGTCCATGATACAGGTACCTGTTGTTTAAAGGCACAGTTTGCAAAAACCCAGTATTTTTAATTCTTTTCAGTACCTAAAGACTTAGTTATATAGACTCTAAAAGGTCTGGTTAGGTAACAAACACACAGCAAGCATTGCTCTACACATTATGTGTAACTCGTACCAGTGATAGATGGTTTCATTTCAAAGGAACACATTTTTATTCCTCCCATAATAAAGAGACTGTTGTACAAGTATTCTGCTTGAACTATTTACTTTAGGTATTACTCAAACAAACTGTTTATTCATGCCAAACACAGCACATGTCTTTATCAATATACAATGACACACTGTTTTTGATATTTGCAAGGGAAGACCCTCTACAAGAGACTTTACTACAATGTCAACTTTGTATTACATGGTTTCACAGAAGCCTTGTTATATAAAAACAGTGCCTATCCTAACAAACCTTGGAATACTGCACCAATGTACTATGACCATGAAATAAAATAAAAAGTACCAGAGTGCTATGTCCATCAAATATAGTCAAGCATATCACCAGTGTGCTATGTCTATCAAATATAGTCAAGCATACCACCAGTGTACTATGTCTATCAAATATAACGTCACAACAAGATCCTCGTACTACTTATATACTATTTTATGGATGCCTTCTCAAGTTCTACAAACCATGATAGCATAATAAATTCCTCAGGTGCCAATTCAGTACAGGGATTTGATAATTCTAGCAACAAATTTACAACAAAAATTTGCTTCATAAGGTGGTAAAGAAAATCCTCCTATAGAATTAAGTTGGTATACAGAGGGCAGCAAACACCTCTCTATTATACTCTTCAAGAATTGGGCACTCAAAAGCATTTTGAACTAGTAGGTGTAAGGTGTCCACTGAGAGGTTAAATCTGGTAACCTGGCATATAGAGGGTAACAAAAATGTTTCTACTTACTCTTCAAGAGTCAAGTCTTCAATGGCATTTTGAACTACTGGATGTAAAGAGTCCACTGAGAGGTTAAATCTGGTGGCAAACTTTGCAGCAAGAGGGGAGTCATTGTACGACATTAAAAGTTCAACCAGCTCCCTCTGAAGAAATTCATCTGAGCCAACTGTTGACATCATTAACTCATCCCATGTAGCATCTGAAACAGATTTCTGTATGAAGCATAAAAGAAACAATACATACTGTCTCCTGAATTGTGCCAAACTGAACTAAGAACTACTAATAAGGTGTCCCTTATCCTGTTATGTCCCTTTAATAATTGCAAAATATCTAGTCATTTGCATCTGAGTGAGACTGCCCATTTACTCACCTACTGTTGATACAAGCTAACCCTAAGCCTTGACTAGTATGCTAAAAAGTTTTCAAACTTCTTCAAGATACTGTTTGTTTGACAGTTTTAATGAGTATCAGACAGGCTACTGGAAGATTAATATTTAACTTATTGCTGATGATCAAAAAGGCACACATTCAGCATTTACATTGATTGCATAACCCATAGTTATTTACTTTTGTCAAAACTGCCATGAAATTTTCTTAACATAAATTCTACTGTATGCAGTTCAATCGTCAGAACTGACAATAAAAAGAGCTCAACACATATCATGCTACTGTAGCTATTATAGTTCAATCCTGCCCCTAATTCATACTCTCTTACCAGCTATTCTATCTGCTTGAATGTCACAAACAGCTCATAGTAAGTTTTGACCAATAAGGGCATAAGAAAATCAAATAAGTCCTTGACACTTACAAAAGATGTTTGGGACTAATATGTTAAAGCAAGATGCAAACTTATAATGTTGTGGAAAAATATGAAATGAAATGAAACAAACAGCAACACACTACTGTGCTGGCATAGGCGTACAAGAGGGGTGGGCAGGTACTGTGCACCCCCAAAAAGTTTTGGACAACCTCTAAATTCTGGCACATCTGTAAAAATTCAGGCAAAATTTGTCTAAAATGGCTAAGAGATTTGGGCAAGACAACTTTTGCCCCCCCCCCCCAAGTCCACATTGTCCCATATGTTTATGTATAGTGCTGGCCCTTGACCTTGTCACCTAGCACTTCATAAATATAAATAATTTTATAGCTGGCACAAAAGTTGAGTAAAAGTTCACTAAACTGCTGGAAAAGTAATAAAATATTCCACTTTCTTCATAATTTAATTTTTGTTACAAATATCTTTTGGATTCATAAACATACCTACTTTAGAACATACCAGTTATTGGCTGTTCCATTATTGTTCCATTGTTCTTTTAAACAATCCTCAAATTGCATCTATCAGCCTCAGCTTTGGGACAATCTACTTTCAATGACACCCTCCCAAATCAGTAAGTACAACCAAACATAGAAGATACCACAGTCTTTATCCACACATACCCTGAGAAACTTCAAGTGACATACTGACAGAGTTGTAACAAGTCAAGTCACTGACTCGGACTCGAGTCGCATATCTGACTTGACTTGACTTGACTTGGTCATCAGCCATAATGACTTGACTTGACTCGAGTCACCACCTAAAATGACTTGACTTGACTCGGACTCGAGCATAGCATGACTCGAGTCCAATTGAAGACTCGAGTCAGGACAAATGACTCTGATGTTTGTAAATGTACCCAATTGTGGACTGTACATGTGCATATCGCGAGGTAGAGGTGGGCGCAACACACAGTGCCAGTGTGTGGACACTACCAGCTCTGTATGCCTATAGTACAGTTGTCACTTGACAAACTAAACGGGCCGAGCCGGGCAGTTTGACGAATCTGCACTAACTGCTGCAGAAGCATGTCATATCAGAGTATGTACACATCATGCCAGGCATGGACCATTACGATCACCGATTTCAGTGGTTTCGATGGAAAAGCAACATGTTGCACAGACAGGGTTGCCATCTGGATGCCATCGGGACTATCTTGTCCTGAAGATCAGACAACATACTGCAAGCCCCACATGAGAGAAATCCTGGATACACCAAAGAGTAAAACGGGATTCAAACTTGCAACCCTTGGACCAAACGTCCGACCAGCTCAGCTAATCCGTCCTCACAGAAATGTGTAATAAAATAAAATCAAACTTTACATTTTGTTCACAAAAAATTGCACTTCTTGATGGCTGCTATCAAGCCTGGCAAGTGCCATTCCCGGTGATTATTTCAACCCGCTTCGCGCGCACCTACCCTGAGTTCTGGATCTCACATTTATAAAATTATTGTTCCAAAGGAGGTCTCTCCCTCCCCTTAGACCCCGAGACTAGCCTTTGGCAGTTCACACGGGTTTTCCCCCCCCCCCTCCTCTGTTTTCAGAAATCAAATCCTGCCCCTGGTCACTGTGGCCATTTTCATTCATTATTGACGGAGAGTTCATTTCCCAGAAGTACACAGTGCTACTGCTAGGTCCTTTGCCTCCTTGTTCGATAAAAGTGTATGTTAGGCCATGGCTTGGCCATCTGTGGATCATTGTGCGACGACATCTAACGCTAGGCCTACGTGGCAAAGTGAAAGTGAAATTGTGCCAAGGCCAGCAGATATACATTAATATTGCTTGCCTGAGTAGTTAAAGCATTCGTGTGTGGTGCACAAGTCACATGTGGTACCCTGGAATGTGCAACGTACTCCTGGCAAATTTCATGTAAGATGTGTGAAAACAACGTACCTGTGGCATGCCATACGGAAAAAGATTGCAGTCAGTGACAGGTACACTTCAGAAGAGGGAGAAAGGAACCAGTTGTCTATAGGTCATACCAAAGAAGACATACCAGTTTTAAATTTACTATGATTATGTACTAGTGTGACTTGCGTTGACTTGTAGACACCAGCAACTGACTTGAGTTGACTCGACCAAAATTTCTGACTTGACTTGACTTGAAAATGTGCTTGACTTGACTTCACTTGACTTGAAAATGTGACGAATGACTTGACTTGACTTGTGACTCGACCAAAGGGTGACTCGTTACAACACCGCATATTGAAGGGTCTACATAAGGCCACAGGAAGTCACATCACTGGATGCTTCCCTCCTGTTTTCTTAACTGGACAGTATTTTAAGTTGCACTCTTTTTTTTCCACCCTCAAATCTCTGGAAAAGGTATCCAAATTGCTTAAGTTTTTAACACACTTCATGTTAGTCTTGCACCTTACCTCTGTATATTTCTTGTAGAGCAGATACCTCATTGACCCCAGTCCCCTCACCTGCAGGGTGTTAGGACATAGTGAGCTGTCTAGCTGGTACAACTTTAGAAGTCTAATTATCAGTTTACTAAGATTCTTTGATCTGAGCTTTTCAAATCTTGTTCCTGGCACATCAAATGAACTGTCAGATAAAAAAAAAATACAGCTTGTAACATGGCAAATATGGTATTATACCAGTCATGTACCAAACTGAGCTCTCAGTACAGTACCAATTGTCTTCAAACTATCATTGTAATGTAGCACAGCACATTCAAAGCTTTCTTTTGACACCAAAATTATTCGTGTGTAACTTCCCTCTACATATGGATCAGTACAGTTGAATTGCGTATTTAATGAGTTATGAACAAACTGACATAAACAAGAAAGACCTTTACAACTTACTAAATGCATTAAATCTACATCCAACTTGCAGCCAGAAGGTCTGGGGTTCGACTCCTGGCCGGGTCATACCAAAGACTTTAAAAATGGAACCTACTGCCATTATGCTTGGTGCTCAGCATAAGCAATGGAGTAGGGAAAACAAGCCAGTGAGTCACAACTGGGAAAAAGGCAGTGGCCAGCCCGACTTAAACCAATTGGTTAGAAACTGAGCCATAAAACCTCATCTAACTCTAACTCTTTAAGTCTACATCATCACAGATAAATGCTGAAAATAATCTAGACAGGTGTGTTACAGTTGAACCTCGATATCACTATTCACTACTTCACATACCTTCTATGATGTCAATGTTATTGGTTGAACTCTTCCAGTGACCAATAGGAATAGTGGTACTTAATATGTATGTATACTCTCAAAGCTCCACCTTCATTGTCAGTGAGAATCAGTGAAATATGCTCCCTGATGTCAAGGGGTAAGTGAAAAGACCAAAAGTAAAGACATCCCTTTTGCAGCTGGGTAGGTAACCATGAGCAGGACTGTTCTATGTTCATAATACATACTGAACACTGTTTCACTCCACTGCATTGTTTGTCAAGAGGAAGTGATGGTTCACCCACCAACTCCATAAAGTAAAGGTTGTTTGTCCACTAGTTTGGTAAGACAGTAAACCAAAAGACCCTTTTCCAAATGACAATTACAATGGATTATGGGATGTAGTTTTGGTATGCGCCATTTTTGGCCCAACCAAAATGCCACTGAAAAAACAACTCATACCCAAACTCTATCCCATAATCCTTTGTAATTGCTACTGAGAAAGGGTCTATTGCAAAGTTGCTTCTACAGATTGTGTGTAAAATTGTGTCCAATTGCATTATTACATACTTGGATATATCAGTCTGACCAAAAATGTCACAACAGAATGTTGGCAGTGAAAAGGTTACCCACAACGTGCATACCACTTTTGTGGTGAATTTTAAATCTCCATCAGATGTACCAAATTAGAAGATGAATCCTTTCCATTAAATGAAATGAAATTTTAGTACATTCTGTTATCAAATCTACACAATACTTTCTAAGACGTATGTACATATTCTCAGCTCCACTTTCACAACAAATTACTTAAAGGCACAAAAGACTCTTCTGGTTTAGAATCAATGCATCTCTCCAAGCACTGGCATTATCAAACAGTAACCAGCAAATGATCAAAGTGAGAAACTAACAAAGAAATGTGATAACCAAGAATATTAGATCAACTAACCCTATGAAAGATTTCAGATCAAAGTCCTTGGAGCAGTAGCTGTCTAGAGTCTTGACCAGTTCTTCTTGCAAATCTTTATGAGGTTTCACGTATGGCTCCACAAGGTTGACTTTATCTTGGAAGATTAATGGCAGAACGATCTGTAGGAGAACAAAACTGCAAATGTTTCAAAGGTATACCAGGTACGTTTTCATGCTTTCATCAATCCATTCAAAGTACAAATGAAATAACAAATATTAGAGCAAAATCCCAAAACCTATTTTGATACATCTGAAGTTCTACACTCCAAACAATGAACTTATTCCCAGGTAACAATAAAGATTCTATAAAATACTGGTTGAAAAGACTGCAGTCAGTTTTAATGACTAAGTCACAGGACACCCAGCAACATCCAGCAACCCCAAGAAACACCCAACCACACCCACTAACACTGAAAAACCTTACAATGACCAACAACACCCAGCAACCCCCAGAAACACCCAACCATGCCCACTTACACTGAAAAACCTTACAATTACCAACATCACCTAACAACACCCACCAACATCCAGCAACCCCCAGCACCACCCAACTATACCCACTAACACTGAAAAACCTTACAATGACCAACAACACCTAACAACACCCACCAACATCCAGCAACCCCCAGCACCACCCAACTATACCCACTAACACTGAAAAACCTTACAATGACCAACAACACCTAACAACACCCAGCAACATCCAGCAACCCCCAGCACCACCCAACTATACCCACTAACACTGAAAAACCTTACAATGACCAACAACACCTAACAACACCCAGCAACCCCCAGAAACACCCACTTACACTGAAAACCTTTACAATGACCAACATCACCTAACAACACCCACCAACATCCAGCAACCCCCAGCACCACCCAACCACACCCACCAACACTGAAAAACTTTCAGTGACCAACAATACATTACAACCCCCACCAACCCCGCACACAACACCCACTAATACAGAAAAAGCTTACAATGACACCTTACAACACCCAGTAACACCAAACCATACCCACTAACACAGAAAAACCTTTCAATGACCAACCATACCTAACAACATCCTGCAATGCCTAACTTTGTCACTAAATTGTAACATCATCATAAATCAAAATATATGCAAGTTGCACCAACACCCAACACTGGTTCTATACAGTAATCATGACACTATGCTAGAGACTGGATATAACACTTTACTCACTCTCAACGGCATGTACATATGTAGTAGTCATTCTTAAGATTTTAGCACCACCATACTTACATCTTCAAGGCTGAACAGATGCTGCAGATTGAGGGCAGTAACACAAATTGAAGCCTGGAGAAACACAACCAGAGAAGAAATAATATTATAAATTAATAAAACAAATGTACACATGGTACTTTTCACTACAAAGCCATAAGATTATCAGTTAGCTGCATGAACAAATGAGCTAATAATTTTCACAATTTAGACTTCCATCTGTTGTATTTCAAACAAAGACAAAGATATAGACCAACCAAGGGAACTGCTTAAAACAAAGCACTCTCTCCCTCTTTTGTCAAAAGAGGTAAAAAACAAAGTTTCTTTGCTGCCCACCTCTTTATACTGGTGACGAGCCAGCATCACCTGAACGTGTGAAGACAAAAATTCATTTCCTGGTCTATTAAGTCCATAAAGATGACACATCTTGTTGAAAACATTGGTATGTGCCATTGTAGCCAGTTGAAGTACACCAAGTTTGTAACTCTCAGATAGATTGCTGAGCGCTCTTTCATAATCCTAAAAAATACAAAGTAAGACCTATAAATTTATGTGATACATTAGGACAAACAGATCATACATTTCAACTGTGGACCACACTTTTACACAAAGATTCTTCCCACTCATGAATATGCAATACGGAAGCAAACGACACTGTTGATATAGGCTTTAGTTAGCACATGTCAAATGTGATGTCTCCCAGATTATCACTTCTATGATATCATATGCATAAACCTGCATAAATAACACACAAAAATAAAATCAAACACTTAAACAGGAAGTATAAACTTAAAGATGCTTCAGATATTCTAACAAATAAGAACACACAAAGCCCTGCCAAAGAGTCCAGTATAGCCCTAGTAAATGAAATGGGCTCTGAATGGGCCTACCCTTTTCCCCTATAGCTGCCCCAGTCCTATAGAATGCACCTCCTATTATAACCATGGCACCCCCAGATATTAACACTTTAAAGGGCTACTTAAGATCTGCCTCTTTACTGTAGATGAGGTAGATGAGCTTATGTTCAACAACCCATGGTACATTGTTTCGCTTTTGTCTATCAAGTGGCAAACTATTAACTCACTAGGACCCTGAACATTAGTGTCAAAATGCCATCACACTGTCAATTTCCTTTGAGCAATTATTGAACAAAAATCTGTTAGGCCAGGGTTTCTCAACCTTTTACATTCTGAGGCCGACTTTTGACTTTTAAATTATGTGAGAACCACCTTTTATCATTAACCGAATGATAAAGTTCCACTTACATGTATTTCCTAACCATACAAGGTAAGTTCAACACTAGGCAACCCACACTACTAAAACGCCGTCTGTGTCAGTTGAGAGAAATCATATTTTAAAAATAATGGCACATATAGACTTTTTTATTTCCTCTAGCTACTGTAACTTCATGGTCACAGCCCAGCCCAGACACAGCCCACTGGTTGAGAATTGTGCTGTTAGGTCATCAAATTGGAAAGAAGTAAAAATCTAATATGCTGTAGAGTATTGTATTCAATCTGTGATGTAATACAGGCAGATGGTTTTAAAAAAAAGCTAAATTGTAATTGTTTATAACCTAGACACAAATGCACACTTTAGCATTGTGGCCTGTAAGTTTAAAGTTCAATCCACAACAGACACTATTCAAAGTTTTCCCTTGTGTCAAATTTTAAGGTCGTCCCCCCTCCCCCCCCCCCCCAACAAAAAAAGGAAGCCTCCCTTTTTCTTCAATGGTAAAAGTAACTGACATATTCATTCATACCTTTTCTTTACTTTTTACAACTTTCTCAAATTCCTGAAGGATTACCAATGCCATAGAATCTACTTTCTTGCTTCTTAAATCTTCACTCCCATCCAACAAGAAGAAGACCAGTTGAAGGTGTTCCTCTATTGGTATAGATGATAACGATGCCCGCAATCTCTGTTTAATCATCTCCTTCTCCCTCTTCATCCACAACGACTTCATTATTTCAAGAGTTTCTTCATAAAGTTGAGTCATTTTTCTATTTTTGTCAGCTGGAGGACAGGGTACTTGAACCTCTTCTTTCCTGTGTTTTTGAGGGATCCAAACTCTATTCTGATCCATTAAGTTAAATGTCTGTTCATAAAGAAGTCAATGAAAGAAAACAGCTTTCAAGCCTCTCATGTCACAGGTGAATTCAACAAACAGCAAAGTCAAATGTTGACAGACTAAGGGATGCAAGATTGTGTCATTGCTAACTGATTTGTTACCAAGATACTTATTTGTAAAAGAAATCAACATAGACCAAGAACAAAACAACTCTGGACAATATTTCACCTAGGAATATTTTTGCAAGCTTTTAGGGACACTTATTATGTTATTATGTCAATAGAATGCCAACTGCAAACACACATAACAGATTGTGTGAGACATATGACTGTAACTAGGGGAGCGCAAGGATGGACTTAAGGGCATCTTCTTGGCCCTCCTTTGGCCTTCAACTTTTTTATCTTGTACTGAAAGAGGATGTATACATTATCCTTGTGTAGAATGTCACCACCGTACATGCAATTTTTCAAAAATGGTTATGGGCTTCATGTCTTTTCTACGTAAGTTTTTGACTTACCTATGTGGTTTAGGGTACCCTATATACACAACAGTTTGAGAAATCAAAATTGTGAAAATCCAAAAAATGTACATAGCTTGGTTAAATCAACTAAATAATGTCAGCCGAGCAGTCCATCCTGATCAAGATGTATATCATATACTGCCAGTGGCTACTTTCAACCTACCTGTAGCTTAGGGTATTTCTAACTACCCCATTGAAAACCATGCTAATTTAAGATGAATTTTGTATGGGTCATAAGTGGTCATTGCACAGATGTTGTAATAGATGTAATATATGAAGGTAACTGTTTTGAAATTGATATAAGGCCATTAATTATATCACTTAAAATTAAACAAATTACAGTAGTTTCCATGATTTTATGCTGGTCAAAAACTAGATGGTTGAAAATAGCTTTTCACATTGAAATGTGGTTTGTAGTTTTCAACCTCCTCATTAAATGAGTGCAGAAACAATTTTGGGGCAAGTTCATTTCATGACAACATCTCAACATATCTAACATATCTCAACATATCTAACATATCATTAAATTTGCAGATGGCAAAACAAAATTGTTTTCAAAAATCCAACTACTTTTTGCCATCAGTGCTGATCAGTTGCCATCTGAAGCTATTGTCTGCAATTTGATCAATACCTTCAAATCCTTCCTCACCAAATACTGTACTGTTTAAGGCATCTGGTGAGGGATTACATGAGTTTCTGACTCCTTCTCCATCAGCCTCATGCTTAGTCAGGTAACACACAGGTGAATAACAGGTGAATAGCATGTATTATGACTGAGATATATAGATATGCTGGTAATAGCGATGGATGCGGTTGCTTGCAAAAGAAGCGTCCTACCTTGTTAGTATATTATAGGCCAAGGCTCTATGTTATAAATATATATGTAGGCCTAGAGTGAAGGTAAAATGGACATGAGCCCAAAATTGGCACACCTACCTAAATTGCTCCCTCCCAAAATAAATATGATGCAAGTAGGGCTGAAAAAAGTGTTTATTTCCTGGACGGGAGTCATATTTTCCACCATTCTCTTCATACTACCATGTACCAAAAAGGTAAATTTCCCTGCAATCGCCAAAATTTCCCTCCAAATGCCCAAATTTCCTGGAAGGAGCTTCCCAACTTTTTCCACCCATGGATGCAAGTTAACACAAGTAGGTAGGTCTAATATACAATCAGAATTACATACAATGTGAAATCAATTTTAGGTTTTGAAATCATTTTAATGTCATTTTGAAAGAGATTTCATGGCAATACATAGAAGTAAAATTTGGAATTGGAAAACCCACAAAATAGCTCAAATTACCTTTGTTTGATGTTTGGGACCAATTTTTACCTCGTTGTTTGCTGTATTCAAGTCTTTGCTCCAATTTATGATGCATACCCTATGTTGCCATATCAAACTAGGTATCATTCTTAATAGGTCACTTTTTCGGGTAAAACTACTAGTAAGCATTTTCCTACAAGCATGTTTTTACCACCTTTTGATAGAAATAGTGACATTTTTTGCCATATTTTAGAAGGAAAGAGGAGCTTAGATCTGTTCATGCTGGTATGTTTTAACTTCCTGTTAATTTTGTTGTCCTTGTGGCTTTACCACGCAAAATTTGATTTGCCTAAATTCGGTCTATGGTGCAAAGTTGAAAAGTTAATCTCTGCTCAACGTTTTGATTTCAGCCAACAAACTAACTTCCTAAAACTTTATTGAGATTACCAACAAGTTCACCTGATGAACCTTACACAAAACTGCATCATACAAAGTCGATTAGCCTAACACCTGTGGCTAAAACACAGGGTGTGCCAATTTTACATGGCATTGTTTGAATTTTGGCTAATTTTGTGTAGTTTCTCACATGCAATGAAAAAATCTACACCAAAATATTATTTGGGTGATACAAATTACAATACAATTAAAATGGCATCCAGGTGGGCCTGCCATGCTAGTAGTATATTGTAGCCTAACGCTGAGAACGCCTGTACTTCAGCATTATGATCCAGTTGCACGAATTTAGACTGTGCAATTAGTACGCTTTCCGTTTAAAATACATACTCACCAGTCAGCTTTCGGCTTATAAATACCTCGGAAATTGGGTAACCGGAAAGGCTTAGGGGCAAGTCCCTATTTCAAACTTCAAACGGTGTACAGTGCCGAATGTCGCCTGCAGTCTTAACATTGCAGACAGTCTGTACACAGCGCAAGTTACGCTATTATATTGCGATCTGTTCGTAGGCCAGCTAAGCAAAGGTAAAACGGTAGCTAGCTAGCTAGTGTGCATGGTGTTGTATGATGTATGCTGACCTCATACAGTCATCTTCATGCAGTCATCTTCATGCAGTCATCTTCATGCAGTCATGTAGTGTTTATATGGAACGCAAAAGGACCATAAAATGTACATCTGGCGTTGTCCCACAAACCCGCACAAAATACGAGACTTCCCTATTTTCAGCTCGTTTTGTTTTAATTTATAATAATGCCTTGGCTCATTGTTTACACCGTATGTTTTATCAGAGTTGCTGATCCCTACGGCTAAGAACTTCCAGTTTGGGAGTAAACAAGGAGTAGACTGGTAGAAAGGAATTCGAAGCAAAATTAATGTAAACTCTTTCCACTTCTATTGGCTTCCTTTGGGAATTGTTTCTTACTTTTTCACATGAGCACAGGAATGGGGGGGGGGGGGGCACAAAATTATGTATGTGCACTATATTATACGTAGACTAAGTGTATGATTCGACAGCAAAAAGGTGAGTGTAAGGACACTATCAAGAACAAAATGAACAAATTACACTGTCAGACTTAGCGGGAAGCCAAGTTAAGGTAGGGGCCAGCCCCCAATAATTGACTGATTATATCGCTTAACATTTTTCCTTTTAACAACTACGCCAAAATTAACATAATAAAATGTGTATTGTAGGCGTTCCTACGTACTCCCATTTTGGCCTCGACACGAGGGGGCTTGACCTCTCCGACAGACGGTATAGTTGAAGAGTCAATGGCTTCTGTATGATGACTTAGAATCAAAGATGGAGGCCATGGAACCGATCATGCTAATTTAAAGGGAAAATGCAGCCACCCCAATCAGAGTTAGTATGCCCCGTCACTCTAGTTCATGAATGGCCTATTTTGATCATGTGACAATGTTTTTGTTAGTGAATTGTGAAATTCAAGGGGAATTTCTCCTTGCTTTACCTATTGTTTGTAATAGTTATGTTCAAAACGTTTCCAGGGGTTTTTGTAATGCAATAAGAGAAGATTTGCAAGAGTTTGGTGATTTTTCAAAGTAAATTTTGGGGTGACTGCCTATTTATTTATTTAAACTTTGAAAACAGGGTTGAGAAACTCGGTTAGCTAAAGAGCTAACCCGAGTCCCTGATTACAAACATGCAAAAGTAAGAAGTAAAAAATAAAGATGTAAAACATATAGAAGTTCACAAAAATTAAAAGGGAGGTGAAAATAAAATAAGATCAAACATATAAAATGATGTAAAGCATAAGACAGAAAAACAAAACAATTATAAACATAATTCAAACCAAAAGTAAATAAAATAAAATAAAAGAGATTAAATGATTTCATGAATAAGACGTTTAAAACAACTGAGAGTTTTAGCATCCCTACATTCTGGTGTGAGTAGTCCATTCTAGTCCCTTGCAGCCAGATAAGAAAATCGTCTTTTGTGATATTCTGTTTTACCACCTTTTATAAAGAGATCGTTTGAGGTTGCGTATCTTAGACAATGCGAATGTGTATCCCTTGTGAACTGGAAAAGCTCTCTCAAATAATCAGGTGCCAGTGCATTCAGGCATTTGTATAAAATTGTTAATCGCTTTTCTTGAATATGCCTGTCCATTGTTTGCCATTTCAATGCGTCAAGAAAATGATGAGAATTTTGCGGGGTGTGTATATCATTAAAAATTGCCATCGCTGCTTGTTTTTGTAGACAAATTACTTTTTCCATATTTCCCTTACTACAGTTCCTCCATATAGCACTACAATAACCTAAAATTGGTAGGATGTAAGCTGTATAGTATAGTATACATGTATCTTTATCAATAAAAGGCTAAATTCTCCTTAACAGAGCTATCCTGCTACTGATCAATGAATAAACATAATTAATGTGAGAACTCCATGATAGCTTTGGATCTATATATACACCCAGAAGTTTTTCAGATTCAACATTTTCAAGTAAGCAACCATTAACCTCAACAGATAGTGTTCCATTTTCTATGAACTTTGACAGCATCTGGTGTGATCCTAGCAACATGCTTTTAGTTTTATGGGTTTTCATAACCATTTTGTTCACACCACACCATTTACTTATAGCACACATGTCAGCTGTTACATTTACGTCATTAATATTTCTACCCATTACGTAAAAGGTGTTATCATCAGGATACATGTCGTACATGCAATGTCTTAGCGAGAGACCCATATCATTATCATGATGATATTAAAAATAACAATGGTCCTAGAATCGAACCCTGTGGTACTCCACATACAACCTTCTGAGGATTTGAGAGAACGCCATTTATTTGACAGCGTTGGGTTCTCTCTGACTTATATGACCGAAACCACTGTAAGGAACTTCCTGATATACCATAAATACGTAACTTTTGAATCAACACATCATGGTTAACTAGGTCGAAAGCCTTTCTCAAATCCAGGAAAAAAAGTACTTACACAGAACCCTGAATCAATTGCTTCCATTATTTGTCCGTAATTTTTAGAAGGGCAGTCTCACAGGAATGTCTTTTCTTAAATCCTGACTGAGCCACTTTAAGCAGATTAAATTCATTCAAATAACTAAATAATGCATCATGCACATGTTTCTCTAAAATTTTTGATAGTACTGGCAATATGGATATCGGTCGATAGTTTGAAACATCAAGAGCAGATCCACTTTCAAAAATTGGTGTAACTCTAGCTTGTTTCCAACTTTTAGGGAAAACCTTATATTTGATACCTAAATTTATGGTACTTATTATACTCGCAGCAATAACATCCGCACTACTTTTCAAAAGGCGAGCACTGATATTATCAAGGCCCGTTGCTTTAGTTGAGTCCAGCAATCTCAAGAACTTTAATACAAAGTGTTGCGAGATTTCCGGGATGTCAAAGAATTTTTCGTTTGGTACATTCTTAGAAACGTATTGCTGCAATGCAGTTAAATCAAGGTGATGGAAGACATTATTAGGTGTTACGTATTGAGCCGAAACCGATGTAAAGAAGTCATTGAAAGCATTTGCAACCTCCTCGGTGCCTTCAATTTCCTTTCCTTGTACTATTACAAGGTTTGGTGACTGTTGATTTTTCGTATTTGTATTATTCTATGGAACATTCCGTAGAAGATGCCAAATTGCTTTGGAATTGCCCTTATTTTTGGTTATTGCGTTATGAAAATAATTCCGTTTTGCATTCCTTAAAAGTCTGGTTACTTTATTCCTGGCCTGTCGATACATACTGGGCTCAGAAAATTTTGCCTTGTTTCTCTGTGTTATTGCCTCAGTAATGTCACCATTAAACCAGTCAGGTTGGAACCTTTTCCTGACTCGTTTTTCCTTCTTTGGAGCATGCTTACTCAAAACACCCATAAAAATACATTCCTATGCTTGTAAGACTTCATTTGGGTCATTTCCTTTGTGGGTGAGTCTTGACAAAATATTCATGCAGTGGCGTAGCTAGAGGGGGGGGGGAGCAGGGGGCGGTCGCCTCCCACAAAGCCTCCGAAGGCCTCTGTCGGAAATTTCTAGTCTCTGTTGGAAAAAAATAAAAACAATTCATATGAAAAGATTACAACACTTCTTGTTTTTAAGCAGAATTACACATCAAAATGGTTACTGACAAGGCCTGGAAGTGTCATTCAAGGCAATCTCGGAGATATTTTAATCTGATTTTTTCCGCGCGCTCACGCCAGATGATGGTGGCGCGCAACGCTTAGATAGTACATCATTACTTTAAGATAATAATAATCTGTCGGAAATTTTTTGCTTCCCCCCCCCCCCCCCACACACACACACAAAGTATCCCAGAAAGCACAGTAACATTGGGCCAACGTTGGAAAAAGGTTGTACATTTTGTTGGTACCACATAGGAAAAATGTTGTTGGAAGGTTGGCTGCCCATTGTGTATCCGTTGGCCCAACTTGTTGGCTTACCAATCGACCAACATTACGCCATTGTTTTCGCAACGTGTTGTTGCAGCAATGGGCCAACATTATGCCAATGTTTATCCAATACGTTGTGGAAAACAAGGGCCAGCGTTACGCCAACGTTTACCCAACATGTTGTAGAAGCAATGGGCCATCATTATGCCAACATTTACTCCGGTACATTGTTGTAGCAAAGGATCAACGTTGTTCCAGCGGTTGGGCTAATGTTATCTGATGGTTGGGTGCTCAGTGCAAAGAATGGTTGGCACAATGTTGTACCAACTAAACTATGCCTCGTTTTGTCTAAAACTTCTCTTTAATTAACTGCTCATTATGGGAATCCATAAAGAAATATGTCAGAGAAGCTACCTTCTACAAGTCTTAAAAGCTACCAGCATTGCTAGTACTAGCCACTTTTAAATGTAGTAGGATTTTCATTGAAAATTCATATATGAAATGAGAAGATTGGTTTAGCTATTATATATTCATTGAGACTTGTTTGTTAGTATTAACGATTAATAATACAAATCCCCAATAACTATAATATCTAAATTTGAGTTGCATGGGTTAGTCATCATTTTCAAGGAATATATTTGACCATTCAGTTTAAGAGTCAGGCGGTCGATACAGTACGCACAAAAGAACATTTTTTTATATTACGTAGAGAAATTTCTATCCATAAGGCTTCAATGTTGTCTTTTCATAATCATTCCTTTCAACATAAGGTACACTGCTTTTGACGTAAAAGGCTACGCCTCCTCCTTGCTTTCCCTTCCTGTCCCTACGAAATATATTATATCCGGGAATGTTAACCTCATAATCCATATAAGTCTCGTTTAGAAAAGTTTCATTTAGGCAAAAAATATGGAAATCAGAGTCATTTTCATATAAAAATTCCTGAAGTTGATCTAATTTGTAATAAAGACGGTTAATATTGAGAAAACCTATTTTCAGTTTATTTTTACATTCCGGTGTGTTTACAGCAAGCTCATTCCTCATCCCCACAATTTCGGCACCTGCAGTCTTTCTGGCCAGGGTCCTACCGAAAATGGCAGAATTTTTCCTTGTGGCCTTTCAGTCCACGTACATTGTCGGCACTCAATTGGTTTGTCATATCTACACCTCTTGGTGGTATGATTTTGCTCATCACAGAAATAACAACCACGATCGATGTAAGTATTTTGTCTGTATGATGTCGGATGAGCAACATTATCGCAGTCACGATGGCTAGATGCGCGGTTCAAGGCAGTATTGACATTGAGAGGGCGAGGAGTCTGTTTTGTGTGTTGCCTTGGATAGCCTTTAAGCGCCAAAATTACACAGAGCGAGGATGCCTTGTTAAAAAAAGCGAGAAAATCAACAAACAAGAGAGAATGTCCAGGCGAAACAACTTCCGCATTGTAGGCGTGCCTCAGACCAATGGAGAAAACATCGAAACATTTTTAAAGGTCGTGTGACATGCCACCAAAAAGAGGTGTTTCATTTGACTGTCAGCTAAAGAATTAAGTCTTCCAATGTAAGATAGGTTGGGATTATTTCAATATTTTTTACCGTTCTCAAAATACACGTCTTCAAAGTATGATGGTTTCTGAAGTAACTCATTGCCTGTGCAAAAATAATGATGTGGAATGTTGCATAGTGTTAAGATTTCTTTTGTTAAACCTATATAAATTACCTCTTAATTACTGATGAGATAGTTTCAAGTCTGGTGGGCGATATCAATATTTCTCAAGGAAACAAGTTTAACTTTCATACTAAACCCCTCAGGGATAACAATACTACCAGTGTCCTTGAAATTAAGGTTGAAAAAACAAAGGCTAACATTAGCCATATATGATATATCCATCTTTCGATGTCACATATTGTAGCTCATGTTTATTCATGATACAAGTGTGAAGTAGAAATTACCCTGTAAAATGGTCAATATTTGATGGATTTTAATGGGAATTGCGGTTATTTTCTGGATTTAAATCCTTTTTACATCCAATATCCAACTATGTAATTTTCATGTCACCAGACCTTTAAGGACGAAATCCTTCCTTGTTCAACAACCCGGGTATTGTTGTTGAGCGTCGCCATAGAGACGGCCAAGGAGCTAATGTGGGCCTCCACACATTCTACTATGTCTTTCATGCCCAATGAAGGTAGAAATCATGAACAAGGGTAGAACACTTTTGAACGGGAAACCTTTTTTATTGTCGACGATTTGACGAAGATGGACCTCACTGGGCGCCGCAATTGAAACAGCTGTATATAGTGGTACCAGGCTTCGTTTTTCTGGAGGTCACGGTAAATGGAGAGATAGCGCTGCATAGGAAGCCGTACATGTTTGAAGCCATGTTTGAACCACATAATTTTACTCTTACTGGAAAGGCTTAACTGTGATAGACTTTGTATGGACTACTCACTCATGATTTTCTCATTTCCCCTAAGATGAGACAACCATATGATAAGAAAAAGTTTTATAACATTACCCCTGTTGAGATGTTGGGTGAACCAGATGATGCGGTATGTTCTATGTAGTCATTTCAGGCTCATCACTGAAGGTTTCTTTCTTGACCTTTTTCAGCGTTGTTCTTTTTCCCTTTTTACTCTTTGCTGAATAAGGATTTTTTTCTTTTTAATATTGTGGTTATTGATAATGGTTTATAGCAATTTTAAATTTACAAGTTATAAATGTATAGGGCTTCGTCATGCTGATAGAAGACGTATGGTTTTTGCTTATGTACGTCGACACAAATCAGATATTATTTTTGTACAAGAAACTCACGGTGTCCTGAGTGATGAGCGCCGTTGGTGCACGTGGGGTAATGACATTTTTTCTCATGGTACTAATACAAGTAAGGGGGTGGTTGTTCTTTTCAGACTAGCAGGTCTTTCACCAATTGTGTCGCAAAAGATTACAGATGTTCATGGCCGATTTGACGGATGTTACCGTAAACAACGATATTTTTACTCTTGCTTGTGACATGATATGGGCCAAATATCGATAATACAATCTTTTATCATGCCGTATGAAACCATCTCGAGACCTTTAAGTGTGGCAACATGATATGTGGGAGCGATTTCAATTTTGTTTTCAATCTGACAAATACGGAGGTATTCAAAACACCAATTTTAATGCACGTGACGCCTGTCACTCTTATTTAGATAAATTTAGTCTTGATGATGTTTGGAGGACTAGGGATCCTCTTTCGTCAAGCTTTACGTTGACCTCTAATATTGGCAATATTCGTTGTAGGCCGCGACTTTTTGTCTTATTTCAAAAAAATATTTAACAAGGTCATTGATTTTTACTCCCAACCTGCCTTCAGTCCGATCATCACATCGTTATTCTGAACTGTGACATCCCGATAGAACCCAGAGGCCAGGGGTACAAGAAATTTAATAACCCGTTACTTTTAGACCCCGTTTATAAATATTAAGTGAATTCTTTGATTTTTAGAACTACTCATCAGACCCTCTAAGTTTAAACCGGAACCCAGGGAGCTTCTGGGAAGGACTGAAATATACCATTGGAAACAGGACCATTCGCTTCAGTAAATCGAAGCGAATGATTCCCTCTTACATGAAAACAATTTAATTAAGAAAATTGTATTGTTAGAATCGGGATTCTGTTAGCGATGAAAACCTGTTTAATGATTTAAATGATGCCAGAAACAATCTCCATCTGCTTTATAAGAACAAGCTTGAGGGTATAATGATTTGATATAAGGCCGAGGTGGGTAAAAGAAGGGGGACAAAACTCAAAATATTTTCTTTTCTCTTGAAAAAAAAAAAGAAATAAGCATTACAACACAATTTATTAATTAAATGATATTCCGTTTGCAATTAATTCAGATATCCCATATTCGTGATTTTATACTGAACTTTACTCCTCTCATTATAGTAATCCTGATATTTGGTTTTTTTTTGTTGTTCTTCTTCTTCTTTTCTTTTTCTTTTTTTTTTGCTCCTCGAATTTCAAAGCATTGTCGATAACAATGTATGCCAGGAGCCTTTGGACCTTACTGAATTTTCCTCTGTCCTTTTCTCTATGCCTATTTACATAGAAGTGATCTCTTTTCCAAACACTTCTATAAAAAATGGCCCAGTATTGGTACTTTTGTTTTGAACTCGTTAAATTATGCATTCAAGCTGCAAATGCTTTCTTGTGAACAGAGTAGGGGTATTATTACTTTAATTCCGAAACCCGAAAAGACCCTTATAATATGGCAAATTAAAGACCTCACCTATTGTACTTTTAAATAACGGTTATAACATTGCGGCAAAAGCCATCGCTTCTAGACTCAAAAAAAACTACTCTCTTCACTAACCGGTAGCACTCAGACTGGTTTTATGAGTAAAAGATTCATTGGCGAGAATGTACCACATGTTCTAGTTTTCATCGATTTTTTTTTTTCAAATCATACCTGCTTTTTTATTTTTTCTTCATTTCGAAAAAGCATTTGGTACTTTAGAGTGGGATTTTATTTATGCTACACTTCATTACTTTAAGTTTTGTAACAACTTAACAACTTGGGTACGTACACTTTACAAAAACACAAATTCATGCATATTCAACAATGGTTTGTCTACGGGTTACTTCCCGGTCAACAGAGGGATTTTGACTCTGTTGACTTTCCCGGTTGAATCCCTCTGTTGACCTTTCCGGTCAACAGAGGGATTCCCATATAGCAGGAATTTGCTCTAAGCCCTCATATTTTTATTATTTGTACTGAAATTTTAGCAAAGTCTATGCTTAATAATGTTCAACTTGAATTCAGTGCATCACCATTTTGAGCTGCGAAACTAAATAATTGCAATACGCGTGGATGATACAGTACTTTTCTTAAACTGAGACCAAAGTTCATCCAACCAACTTCTTCATGACTTTCGACCAGCTTCTGGGCTAAAAATTAAAACCTTTAAACCTTCAAAAATCTCATCTGTTCCCATGAGGCCCCTTTGTTACAAAACACCCAACTTTTGTTTTGTTTTTTTTTTACTTAAATCTGTCGCTTCACCTTCACGGTCTCATTAAATTTCTTGGATTCCTTTTACTCATAACGGTGATGATTTGTATCACTTAAATTTTGTCACTAAATTATCTCGCTTTAAAAACTTTTTAAACGTATGGTCGAATAGCGACCTGACTCCAATAGACAAAAATGTTATCGTGAAGTCTTTTGCCCTATCACAATTAGTGCACTCATAGGCGGGATTACGGGAGGGGGGCAAGCGGTGATACTTGCCCCCACTTTTTTCCAGAGCTTAAAAACTAAAAATAATAAAAAAGAAAAATGAGCGAAAGTAATTAAGCGAGACCAGAGAAATTTTAAGAGAATTTTCAATAGCCTATTATGATTAAATTTTGCAATGTTTAATGAAAGAAAATATTAATATCGAAAACCATAAAATTGCTAGGGAAATCTTTCTCGGCGCGCTTCGCGCGCACCTCCAGAGAAATCTGACTAATGCAGTTGAAAATTTTGTCTGGCACTGTAAATTTTCTTTCCTCCTACCCGCCACACTATTGTGACTTGAAGCTCTAAATGAGGGTCACTGAAAGTACTAATGTACGTCATAAAATGCACCAAGGTCCTTGCAAACAAAGTCCCAAACCCTACCCATGTATAGGAACCGCAATTCTCGAAATAAAACGGCGTGCTTCTCATGAGCTTTATATAATTCGATGTCTCATTAGTTCTGTTGTACTGCTGTGCGTAGGAAAACTTTGATGGATTTGCCTCGTTATTACTTCCTGTAGGAAAATTACCATTTCCAAAACCCTCGCTTCACCTCTCGATGTTCGCTATCCTCACCAACTACGACCATCCTCAGCAAATTGACTGACGGCTACTAGCTTAAATTTGCGATCATCATATGAAAACTATTTCATTAGCATTTCAAATTACACCTGGGGAAAGCAGGATTTTCTCAAAAAATGGTCCATAATGGCCGCAACAGTCTTCAATTTTAAGAAAGATTTCTCTCCCCATTCCCCAGCCTCCGGCTAATTCGCGCCATCGGCGATCGCGGTTAAAGGTTTCGCGAGCCACAACTTCCCTAGATGCAGCCTCCAATAAAAATTACTTCCCTGGCACATTAACTTGCCGATGCCCTTGACAACGTCCATGTAAAAACTACCCACAAAAGATTTCATTGACTTCTTTTAGTATCACATAGTCAAAATCGACACTAACCTTATTTTTCACATTAATAAAAAAGTTGAGGGGAACTTGTCCCAGACCATCGACAAAATAAAACATGAAAGAGAGCCTTATAGGTTCCTATATCCTGCTCTATGGAAGGAACAGGCACCTGGGAAAGAAGGGATTTTTATGCAATAAAAATACTGCATTTAAAACCAAAGAAAAACAATAGGCTGCAATTAAATGTCTCAACGCTGTTTTCTTCTGGGCGCTTCGCGCGTACCCGTTTTAAATATTGCTTCCGGGTTTCAGTACTACTTCCTGTAGAACATCCTGCTTGTCATAGCTTCGTACAAACTCTTCTTTTATCATTGAAACCACCACCACCAATGCCCCATGGCCGTTCGCAGCGTAGGAAAAGTTCCCCCTTCCCCAGAAAGTTTTAAAGCAAAATGCAAGTTGTAAGGCACGAAAAGTGTCATTCTCGGGACCGTATAAGGGACAGGCGCTTAGCGAAGGGGGGGGGGGGCTTTCCTTGAGGATACTGTTCTTTCTTAGCATTTCTATTATTCATATCACTAAAAAGTATGGAAAATCGATTTTTCAGCGCGCTTCGCGCGCACCCATTCTGAATACCAAATCTCCCATTCTTAAAATTATTGTTCCAAAGACCCGGGAAACCCTCAAAGTAATCCATTCCCCCTACTTCATCAAGCCCTCAGCATTATCGATCCCATCTGACTGTAAGTCTCATGGAGTAAGAGTATATTTGAAAAAAGTCAAATTGCGATTTTTGTGGTATGTTGATTGCCCACCTTATTTCATTTGAAGTTGAAGCTAAAATGTATTATTTTAATGCCTACAATTTTGTAAATACCCCAGATCTTACGGGGGCTTCGCCCCCTGGACCCACACCGGGGCTCTGCCCCTGGACCCCGCCAGGGGCCCTAAGGCGGCCCCTGGACCCCACGCCGTTAGGGGGAGCGCTTCGCCCTCCCTCGGCGCCTTAGGCGCCGTTCGACCGTCCACCTGACTTTGCCCCTCCACTTTCAGACATCAAAACCCGTCCCCGAGTGCACTTATTTCAAGTTCTTTCTGATCCACCAGACTCTTTTATAAATGAGGTTCAAACTACAATTTTTCATTTTATTTGGTGAAAAAATCCTGACAAGGTCAGAAGAAGGACAATGTACCATGGGCGTCCGCAGAAAAAAATTCAGGGGGGGGCAAAATTTTTTAGGGGGCCCAACTTTTTTCATGGGAAATATTTTACTCCCAGAAGAGTTTAGATGCTACTTTTCACACAGTGTTGACAAAGGGGTAGCCAGGAATTTTTCAGGGGGGGGGGCGAAGCCCATAGACAGACTCTCAGCGCTCCACGCCACCATGGGTTGGCGCGGGGCGCAAGAAAATTTTGGCCCAAAATGCTTCCCAGATCGCTGTAAATGGCACTTCCAAGGTCTATTTACCGCATATAAACAGGGCAAACATAAGCAATATCGTAAATATAAACTTTAAAAAATACCAAAAATATGCTCGAATGGGAGGGGGGGGGGCTGTTGGGGCCTGAGTGTTGATATTTTTATTAAATTATTATTTTGAGAGTACAAATTCACACTGATTGAACTGTTAAGAAATGTTGATGTTATATTTTCTTCGTTTTTTTTTCTTTATTTTTTCTTCGTTTTTTATTTTCCAGGGGGGCAAGTGCCCCCCTTGCCCCCCCTCCGGAAGCCCATGCAATGTACAATGATTATAGTAACTGTGGATTGAAAATTACTCATGTGAGAAGTTTCATCCATGCTCTTCAAATCTCTTGGGTAAAAAGATATTTAGGCAGAGATGATGGTACCTGGAAAATTTTCTTCTATTACCACTTAACTTCCCTTGGAAGCGTTTTATTTTCAGTGCAATTTTACTTCTGAGGAAATTACATCAATATTTTCCTTATACAAATTTACCATGCTTGGAGCTCTTTATATTTTCATACACCTGTGAATAATTATGGTAATCAAGTTCTTTGGAACAATCATTTTATAAAAGTCGATGGTAAAATTGTGTTCAATGAAAGCTTTATAGAGCCGCTGTTTTATATGTTAAGGACTTATTTGATGATAATTGCAAGTATGATCGATCTCTTATGTCAAATTTTATAACACGTTTCGTATTACACAGTACCCTTTTACAATTTTTTCGGGCTGTTGGCCTCAGTTCCAGTCCATTTGAAAGGGAACCCCTTTAACAATGAAAATTCCAAGTCTCTGTTTGGTGCTACTCTTAAAGGTCTTATTCAGAGGCAAAGTGTATTTTCGTTTCATTGGGAGTGAGCAGAAACTGCTGTTTGTCCTGACCCCAACACACCTCGAATTTTTAGAGTACCCCTTGGCACTGCTGAGAAAATACGTTCTAAAAATACGATAAAACGGCTAAAAATCGTGATTTCAAATGACTGAATGAAAACGGGGGCGTGGCTAAGGTCAAGCCTATGACGTCACTGGCCGGAGTTGTGTTGATATGCATAGGAATAACGATATACAAACGTAGTCATAGGCATATTTGAGCACATAGGAGCATACTTTGAGCACAAACCAGTGAAGAATTAACAGACAAATATTTCTTGAAAGAGATACGATGAAGTTTTTAAAGGTTTTGCCTATATCATGAAGGAGATCACATACTACATGATCGGGTTTTCTTCCTTAAAAACAAGTTCATCGTCTAGTTGGTAAACGTCATAGAGTGATTCACCAACTTGACCTTCCCTTCACATTATTTTGCTTCTTTTCTTCTGAAAAGAGACTTAGGTTAGATGGACTGAGGTTTTTGGAAGGAATTGCTGACCGATATGGAAAGAAAAAAAAAATCGTACATCCTTTCACCCCTCCTCCCCCTACCCAAAACGGATTATAAACACCTAAAAACAGTAAAAAAGAACAACAATCCAGAACAGATACTGTGTAATATTTACCAAGACATTGTCTATTTGGGATTCAGCCAATCAGCACTTAGAACTGTAGGTATTCTCTTTCACGTCCAAATAGTTGCATATAATTAAAAGTAAACAAGCCACGAGGTCAACTATTATACTTGCGTACGCGCGTAGTATCGTAACACACAGACTGAATGGATTTAATACTGGATATACATACTACGTATAGGCCTACCTGCTTTACCGAAAGTCACCACACATCTCTGAAGTAGAGAAAGTAACTTGTGGTGATTCTTCTAAAAGAAGAAAATTTCAAAGTCCTACAACTTGCTGTTGATAGTCCAGCAATTATCTTCAAGCCACAACCATTGGCCAGACTTCTGAAGTTTCAGAATTGCTTCGAGGAGTTCACTGATCGAGTTTCAACGTTACAACTTTGAGATTCTTTGAGCAAGGGGGTTTGCAAAGTTTGGCGTCAGCCTGAGGAACACATTGAAAAGAATTGATTTCGGAAGGAGGAGAGAGGCCGTTAGACAAACTTCCCATGTCATCACTCATGAACGTGAAGGGTAAAGACAAGTTGAGGCACACCAGAAAGCCCAAGACGAAGACCTGGCGTAGCCTGCAAAGAAAACCTGATACACCAAACAGCTCTCTTTTTAGGGCTACTAATTTTTTCCGAAAGAGTGCCTTCTTTTCTCTACAAACATGCTTAAAATGTAACGTTAAGTTGTTTTTTTTTTCTTTTTTTGCAAGTCGACTCGAACCTAATTCTAAACCGTTAACGTTAGAGCTAACGAGTAACGTTACTATAGGCCTTGGCCTGTAGCTAACTAGCCTGCTCTCCGCCTAGGCTAGTACTAGGCCTAGGCTAGTAGGACTACCCTAGGACGTATTCCAGGCCAACTCTAAAACCTTCCTACCTACGCTGACTCAAAAACGTAAATTTAATTTGATCATTACAAGAATAAATCTTTACTATTATGCTGTGCAATTTTCGCAATTTCCGATTACCAAGTGTAACTTAGGCTACTAGAGTAGCCTATGTTACTATCCCACTACGACTGACAGTTAGTACTAACTTCACCATACACTGCTTGCAGTACTGTACGGTACACGATGGCATAGGCTAGCTGTGTGCGCTCGCGCTAGCACGACCTGACAGCTCGACTCCGGCCGGTGACGTCATAGTTTGACCTTTCCAAGAAATCACGTGATGTTATCGTTTCAGAATGGGCCAAAAATCAAAAAGTTTTCAGAAAATTATTAAAAATAGAAAACGCGAATTTTTTGCTTTGTTTTTCCTGTAGAAAAATAATATAAAATTCTAGTTTACCTAAAATTATGCTTCTGAGTCGATTGCATGACCCTTATTTGCCTCTGAATAAGACCTTTAATCATGCCCGTGTCACGAATTTTCCCTGTTGTAAGCTCATTAACAAAATCATCTTATCGTCTAGATGTAAGATTAAATAGAATGCTATACATTTAACTTCACTTATAGGATGACTGACAGAAAGTATTACTCTTTCTGATAGTAAGCTTTTTTATTTCATTTTTTTTTGTGCACAGAATCCTTGTCACCAACAAGATGCTTTTCGATATGAATAAAACTGAGTCTCCTAACTGTGAATTTTGTAACTGAAATCAAAACTTTTGATCACTTATCTGCTTATTCTGTAGCTGTCCGTACACGTCCTCTTTTCTTTAAGACACAGAGGAGTATCTTTTTGGCAGACAATTCATTTTAACTTAATACAACTTTTTTGTTTGTTTATAAGCTCCTTTTGCAGCATCCATACAATTTTGTTTTCTTGTATTGCAAATACTCTATTTACTTTTGTAATCTGAATTCGACATTTCCTGATGTCGAAAGTTTTTATCATTAACATTTATTCATACTGACAGTCGAAAACCATATATATTCCAAACCCAACTGTTCCTCGAAAAGAGTCACGAGATATAACGAAGTTGCTAATGCCCTTTCTTTTCGAATCAATGCTCCTGAGATCTTTCCTTTTTTATTGTTATTATCCTTCATTTTTTAATGTCAAGTTGCTTCGACTAACGACTGGAATACTTTTATTTATGTTTCATGATGTTTAAGCACTGCTCTTCTGTAATTTATAACTACAGCTACGTACGTGATTTGTAATTATGCCAAGATCCATATTTTTTGTATGAATTGTGAAACGATGACCTTATATTGTAACGAATTGAAGAAAAAGTTTTGTAGGTACACAAGATAAAGTGTATTATTATTATTGTTGTTGTTTTTGTTGTCGTCGTCGTCGTCGCCGCCGTCGTCGTCATTATTATTTTCCCATATATTGGTTGTACAAATAAGATAAAATGTACCAGCAAGAAACTCCATAGGTCTACGTGTTTGGTAGACAATGTTTCTTATCGATGCAACAAGCGTTGCCCAAAATTTGTTCATAGTTTTACATCCGAAAATATTTGGATAGACTGTCTAAAAAGACTTTATTCTAGTTATAGCAATAAAACCATATATAGCACTACGTATAAGTACACCTTGATGCATTAAATTAGATTTTATATGACTATATCAAGTCAGGTATCTCAGGCTCAGGCTCAAACTTTAACAGTAACCCAGGTCTGTTACATTGATATAAAATATTAAAATTGTATAGAAATGAATTTTTATTGTATTTCTTCATTTACTACCCGTGGAGTATAACTCATAAGGTCTAGCTTTATGCGCAGCATTCCATACATTGCCCATGGATCACATGTAAGGTGCATGTGCATGCGTTCCCTGGCAGTGAGTGTTGTGAAGAAAAGGAAGGGGAACCTTTCTGCTCATCCTCGTGCCTGACGACAGCGTTCACCTGGAAATTTTACCCACGAATTATAGCAAATTGAGTTTGGTACTTGATTGAGCCTGGTTTGCAGGAGTAGATGATGGGGGCGCGTTGTTGTTGTCTATGTAGATATATATTTATATTAGGCCTATTTGCTGTCACAGGTATGTCACGGATTCCTTCGGCATTTAAGTAAAATGAGCTAGGCTGGGGCAAGACGTCAAACAGAGAAGAAATGACTTAAAACGAAAATATTTGAGTGCTTCTTATGTGTATTTTCATGAGGACTTCCCCCTACCTATTCTTTCCTTCTTTTCTTTCTTTCTCTTTCCGAATTTTTTGTTCGTTTGTTCTGGCTTGTCGTGTCATACTAACGTTCAATTTTCTTTTGATAATTTTATCGTTCGATTTTTCTCTCCTTTCTGGACTCCGTGGGGTCTGCGTTTCCCTTTTCCGTTCTCCGCGGTCTAATAAAAGATTACCGGATCCTCCGTATGTAGCTAAGCCATGTGTAATTCAAGAAAAAAAACGATAATTTGTCAGTTTCAGTAATCTCTCAAAGACACCCCTATTTTTGTTTTCCCTTCGCCCCTTTTTAATAAATTGCAAGTGAATTTAAGTTTTTTTTTTGGCTGTATGGTACGCATACATTGCAAAGACATTCAATTAGCAAAAATTTACAAACAAGCACTCTTTTACGAATCATATTCTACACTGCCGTGACATTTGTCAATTTTTAATACAGCTTTTCATCCATTTTTATGACAATGAAATGTAAGTCTGGTCACTTAAAAAATGTAAAATAAGACAGACATGGAAGATAACGCTAACAAAAATAGCCGTTAAAGGTAAAAAAGCAAAATATCGGCAATGCAAATGAAAGTACACAAATAAAACGTTGGATAAAATAAGTTTAAGGTCACCACAGCTAAGTTAAATAAAAATCCTGGGTAGACCTATATCATGATTTCTTCCCATTTTTTTCGAAACATTTTTCGAAAAAATTGAAGAGAGTCATGATTACTATTTCACATCTAAAACAATGATTTTAAAAGGATAACTCCTACATTCAAACCAACCTACAGGCTGCGCCTATGCGTGTGACTTCCCTAATTATAGTTTAAAATCCTGGTGTAGTATACAATTTTTACTGTGAAAAAAGCTTACAAACCGCGTTTTGTTCTTTATACACTGGCTCGTAGCCAACTTTGTTGTTAGTCAGCGGCGGTACTCCGAGTCAATAATATAAAAGCAAGACAAATTCTACAGTATCCCGAATTATCCTTTATTGTGCAATAGAGTGTAACGCTTCTATTGATCAAGTACGCATGCACGTCAGACTAAGGACGACCAACAACAGAGAAGCAATACTGTAGATAAGCCGGTGTACTTTGCAGTGGGTGTTCGTTGTACTAAACACTAAAGCAGTGTACACTATATCTTGTACATGAATGCTATGTGCCGGGGTCGAATAGATAAAAATAAATATCATTAACATCCTCAAAATCTTATTGTTTTTCATTATGTTACACTAACCTCGGATTTAACAAAATTCGTGAAAGGAATTTTATCGTACACGAGGCCAACCTTGCAGGCAACTGTCCAGCACAGATAAATTTTGCACAGTGACTGGTACATCGGTAAGTGTAAAGTCTATTTAAAACGTATTGGTACTGATTTTTCTTGAACTTTTGCCAAAAATTCAGTACAAATTTTTGGCGTTGCCGTATTAGCAAATGATGATTTATGCTAGTTTAATAAGTAAGTGAAAAAAACTGAAAGGAAATAATTTTATTTGTGAAACAATTTCGGAGAATAACTTGAACGTGGACAAATTATAGTAGATATCACATTGTATTTTTGTCTTGAATAAATGCTCACAGCCGCCTGTAAAATTACATGCCAATATAGCCTATTAATATAACTGGTTTACATTGGTACGTACGGTGTAAACGTTTTTGTAACGAAACCAATGGATCTTGCTGAGTGTTATGCTGTAAATTCCCCTATTAACATGTAAAACCTAAAAGTGTTAAGCTACTTTGTTTTCTTCGAAGGTGGCCTGAATTACATTTAACCGACACAGCAGTTGGCCTAACATAACAATAGCCTTCCACGCCTTAATACAAGTAATAACAAGAATGCAGTGCTTCGATCGTCCCCATGGTACGATGTTTGTAGGCTTATATACATGATAGGCTTGTATTGTCTGTCTTCAGACCATTTCAAGTACCAAGCTAGCCCATAATGATTAAATTCTTGTGCAAATGACGGGTTGTTTCGTTTAGTAAATATGTAGATACGGTGTAGGCTATGAACAGTCATGGCTATAATACTCCACTATACGTAAAGGTATACCCAGGTAACTGTGTGCGTAAGCTTCCTCTTTCCCACTTGATGAAATTTCTCACAGAAGAGAAATTAAAGTAGGAAATTGATTTTCTCAAAAGAAATAGGGGAAGAGACGGGGTCCTGTACAGGCTTCAAAACAAATTGTTAGAGAAGGGACAGTATAGTGGGGATGGGCGAGGGTGGGGGTAAATGGGCCCTTGCCGGAGGCAAAAGTTAATGCGTGAAAAGTGAAAGTCAATGGAAGCATTTCCAAAAAGTGTGGGGATGTATTCCGCATCCTTTCTCCCTCCGGATTTTCACCTGTGCGTAGGAACGCCTATCGCACTAAGACACTGTTATGCAACTAATAGGCCTAAAGCAACCTTTACAGTCAGTGCCGGTAACAATATTACTATTCACCCCATTGTTGTTTATATAAATACAATATCATTACATTACAATTACTTTAATTAGTACTTGTTGCTTCAAAGCCTTGACATAGACCAAAACCAGCCTATCATGTTCAGAAAAAAAAAGCTGTAGTGACACAAAATCAGTCACAAGAATCCGCAGTGATGCCTTGAAATTGTGACGATGTTCTCGGTGACGTCATTGTACTTCGTCATTATTGTAAATGTCATCAAAGATTCACAATCAAGGAAATTGTTCTATTATATGGCGGGAGCTGTGATAATATAAAGGAGGAAGGAAAGGGAAGGACATAGACTCAAAAATGCTCTCGCCTACTTCAAGCGTTGCATGCATGGACAAGTTCTATAAGGTTTTCGAAATGAGAACACATTAGCAGTGGCCGATAGACCTAAGAGAGGATCAGCAGGAGCCCCCTCCCCACCCTCGCTTCCCCCATTTACACCTATAGTAAAAACGGGGATTCATACAAAAGCTCCTGAATTCTTGCTTTAATCCCAATTAAAGAAATGTGTTGTAAATGGGTCACTTAACTTACTCGCAGATTTGTATTAGGCCTATATTTCTGTACCTTCTACTTGTGCGTTCCTTTCAACTTGGAACTATCATAAAATGGGACATTAGCCACAAACTGGTTCTGGTCTGTTCTTTTATTATTTTTTCACCTCTGTTAGAGGGGTAGAAGTCAAACAAAAAAATCAACAAATACAGTATATAAGTACAATGTGGAAAGCGAAACAAATGGAAAGGAATGAAAACGAAATTGGCGTCATCCCATCTTAAAAAGAATAAAAGATACTTAATAAAAGGAAACAACGATAATGGTTTTCGAAACTTCGTCCAACTTAAGTTGAGAAAAGTACGCCTTACTTTAAAACAATTCATTATTTATTTCTTTGCAAAAATTAAAGAGGTTCTTTAGTGTACTTTTGTTTTGACTTTGGAACAATTGTTGCATTTTTAAAGTGTTTGGTCTGGTTTGAAAATAGGATTTAAGAAATGTTTTTCTAGTTGACGTCAATGCGGTACACTGAAATAAATAAAGGAATTCATCTCTGAGTTTTCCTTCATTGCATACTAAAGTACAGAATATCAGGCTAAAATCAACATTTTCATATCTCCCAGTGATTGTCGGTAAGGTACTATTTGAAGAACGAAATTTTTTTTCATTGAAATTCAGCTTTTGAAAATAATCTTCCAGAACTAAGCGAGTTTTAAGTATACGGCAGTTTGCACAACAGGAATTATTATGTACCTCAGAAAACCATTGCTGTTCATTGACGTAGCTTAGCTGTCTATCGCGTCTGCGTCAATGAATTCACATTAAAGGGAGAGTGATCTTGGATTGCATACGTCCAAACGAAAGACATTCCTGCGTTATCTAAAATATTTTTTACCTGGAGAATTCACTTGGAACAATAAACATCTTTTTTTGCCAATTTTGGCCTCCCCAATTCCCCCAAACCATACAGTTAGGTGTATATTTATTTACTTTGAGAAGCTGTTTACAGAATTTGGCATTCATAGTTTGAAATCCTCTCAACGTAAAATGAGTCAATCTCTAAGTTTTCTGCCGGCAGGCTGATTGAGAGTTTTATCATGACCAAAACGCCTACCGTAACCGTTCACGTACGTTACCACTCCCGTGATTTTTTCTTTAAACTGAAAGTATAAATTATGGCCTGGTAATTTTCTGGTGTTTGTATAACGTAGGCCACCCAGCGAAAAAAATCGATTATAATTTCGTTCCAACACGCAATGGTTCCGACGCTTCGTTTTATAGGCGTATGGAATTTTTTTCTGGGGTCGGTGGCTCCTCCCTTTTGCCAAAGAAAAATGTATTTTGTGTATATTAACCGAGAAGATAACCCGTGCTTTCTGCAAAATCTGCCCAAGAGGTAGAAATGGGGTCGGTGGGGCTGCAGCCCCCAGCCTACTGGCCAGTGCGCCAGAGTTCGGTTTAAGACCGCTTGTAGGGGAATTTTCATGATCCCAGACAGTTCCAATTCTCCCAACTATGCATCTTCTAGCTACTCCCATAACTGTATGAGGCTCTTCCTTGTGCAAGAATAAACCTGTTTTATTGCTTAAGGCCATGTCCTGGTGAGCATACAAGGCTATAAAATGTAATAAAAGTACTCTCTCTGCCTTGTGTGGAATGTGAGCTACTCTGCATCTTTCAAATTTTCAAACTTTGATGTCAATCAAAGAGCAGTCACCAACTGAGAATTTTGATATACATACACTAAAAATATACTTTGGGGTGATGACTGTCTGTCTTTAAGACATTTTCCTCGGGCCAGTCCTTGGCGGTTACCCAACTTAAGTCACGACGACTTTAGACACCAATCATCCCCTAGACTCACTGACAAATTACCAAGGTCAAAGATTCACACTTGAAATTGCCTACTGGAAATGATTTATATGAAAAGATTTTATGTAGACAGGTTCGAACCGTATCTATGTTGTCACAATATTAACCATCTGCATGGAGCAAATCAAACTGCCGTTCTGTCAGTAAAATTTCAATTTGAACATTCTATTTTGTATGATATCCCCAAAACACACTGCTGAATTTTCAATAGACCCTTTTCCAAATAGCAATTGCAATGGATTGTGGGACAGAGTTCTGGTAGGCGATGTTGTTGTCAATGGCATTTTGCTGTGGCAAAAAAACGATGCACACCAAAATTCTATCCCACAATCCTTTGTAATTCCTATTGGGAAAAGAGTCTATACATCTCCCCACGACAAACGTGACAACGTGTTCAGTATACCAAGGAGTTTCCCTGATAATTTAGATATCACTAATGAAACGAAAATATTGTAACCATCATTATGTAAAAATTTATTTTGCCTCGTTTCAAAGGAAAGATCCTGGTCCAGATTCGTTTCCTATATTTATTAGGATTCAGTCTTTTCACAGTTGAATATGTGGTGGCGCCTTGTTGGGCAGGGGACCATGCCCCTCTCCCTTCGGGAAGCTTAACCTCCCTACTGGGAATTTCTCCAGTTTCTTCGAGTAGCCTCAATAGGTATACGATAATATATGTTATCCCCGCGACTAATCGCCCCAACGGTTGACTTCATTTTGCCCCAAAGAGGGCAAATTCTTCAATAAAAACCCATTAAGGCAACAGAGGTGAGGTAGCCATATTTCAATACATTATCTCCCTGGAAAAACCTGATTCTAAAACTAATCTAGAAAGAGATTCATTTTTCAACCTATTTTTCATGACCCACTGTGAAAATGAAACCGACATGAAAATATTCATCTGTTTATTCGGTACTTAGAAATAGGACTTTTACTTCCACCAATATCAGTTTTAGTACGGTACATAAGTTATTTCGTGTATACTTTTTATTCGGTAACCGTATACCCAGGGAGCAGTGCACTAGCACAGACGAATAAACCTGTCACTATTTGTTGAAGGGGAGTGTGGCGGATTTTCTGTATCGCATTTCATTCAGTGCGTTGTTTTCAACAACTCTAGGCAATAATTCGGGATTTTAGATGCAACGTCATCACTGTAAACGCATATATTCTGGACACTTACGTCACGTGCATAATAGGCATAATAGGCGGTGATGCTGACTATCAGTTTATTACGACGACTTGCCCCAAATTAAACAAACTGAGGGACAAAGTGACCTAGGAGACCAAAGCAAAACAACAAAAGCAACATAATATAGGGATAATTACCGACATATACGTTTTCAATTTGTTGCACGCACTGCATTTGCCGCCCTTTAGGAAGAAACGCATTTTTCTCTGGTTTCTTGGGGGCGTTTAGTTGCATTTTTCAGTATTTCAGTCTTTGCAGAGAGTCTTTTGTGTCTTAACTGCGTTATGTGTCTTTTGGCTCAGAGCATGCGCAGTTATTTACCAGACAGATGTAAAATTCTGTAGTAGGGCTAAGCTATTTCATTTATAGTTGTTTCGGAGATCGACATTCCATCTCTGTACGTACAATTGTGTTGGCTACCTTCAAATTCTTTTAATCAACAGTTCACATCGGCCTATTTTTGGTTTCTTGGGACAAAGTCCAACGTAATAACTTGTCCCATGACAGCATATATTAAAATTCCGACAATACAGTGCGTCACCCCAATTTGAATTTGTGTAACCCTAATTCATAGACGGCTCTTTAACCATTGACAATATTTTTGTTACCGAAATGTCCAATTTATGCAGAATAAATACTAAGTCTACCTTCAATATGAAATATTTTTGCCTGGATATATCATAAAAGATATTTGTAAGCGAAATCAGAGTAAATTTGTAATTTCAGGAGTTGTTCTGAAATGAATTAATGGCGGCTACTCATTCCCATTAACGACAATTTTATCAAAATGTTATTTCATAGTGAAACTCAGAAATGGCAATGTGACTATGCAGGGGATAAGTTTCAATTCCTAGCCTAGTGTCTTTATCTAGATGTCCCTTTAATATTATTCCTTTCGCATCACCTTCGCACTAAGCAGTGTGAATATATGTATCGATTTCTAACGCATGTAATTATAATTAAACTTCAGCCATAAGGTACATGGGGGTAACATACCTGTACTGGAGGGATCTGTTCAAAACACATGTAAAACTGTTTTTTAAGAAGGACAACTTAGTTTCTTTATCAGGGCAAGGATAATCAAAGTAACGTGACCAAAAAGGATCATGGATGGTCTTCCATAGCCTATCTTAGGTAAAAGAAAGATGATTCAGAACTTCGTATTTGCATAGTGCATCACGTGACTGGTGTACATGAATTTGATTGATCATAATTGGCTATTTGTCCTGTAGAGAGAATCCTCACTGGCTGGCAACCTTTATAGCAGGAACAGTTTACTCACCCGTTGCACGTAAAGTAATATAGTAAGTATGAAAGAAACAAATTGTTAGATACTTAGTTTATTTAGAATTTTAAGTGACATATCACAGTGTTAACTCGTCTTGAACAATATTTATTTGATGTTATTCCCAGTCAGCAAAATCCAGCAGCCCGCCGTTGGCCACAGGGCAGACGGAGGGCCATCGGAGGTCTGCCGGATGGACAAAAACTTGCATAATGGGTTAAAGTTTGTTAACCAATCAGTGTCGCCGCCATCGGTGGACAGCCGGTAAACCACGGGACATTTCTATGGCGGACCGCCGATGTAGCCGACAGCGGTCCGTCGTCGGGCCGACCAAAGTTTGTTGTCAGAGTCCTTACTTTTATGTATTTGTAGGTGGTGAAAGGGCCATGGTTGCCTTGGGGGCATCAGATGTGACGGTAGCCTATAGTAAATTTCACAGTTTATTCATGGATTCCTTTAGGTTTATACACCTAAGCATTAGTCCACTTTTCCAAACGTCCTCGGCATTGGTATATGAAGGCTGGGGTTTAGATGTCCACCCCCTCCTCCGCAAAACAATGTCAATTTCTAAAGCATTTAAACTTTTTTAGGAAAAATTTAACATCATGAATGGGTAAGAATCAGAAAATTTAATCAAGGAAAATATCTTCCGCCCTTGTGAAATGTTTTGCTACACATCTATGGTTATCTGTATGAAATTTAAAGTTTTGATTAACTAATAGCATGTGGAAGTTTTATTTCCATCGTTGTCTTGTGCGTGCCACTTGATAAATTAAGACTCTTGATGGTTTATAATATTCTCGCTTGCATGGGCGTCCGCAGAAAAAAATTCAGGGAGGGGCAAAAATTTTTGCAAAAATTTTTTAGGGGTAAAAAGCTCCTCGCAACATGGGTTGGCGCGGAGCGAAAGAAAATTTTGGCCCCTAAAGCCTCCCACATCACTAGAAATGGCACTTCTAAAGCCTATCTACTGCATATAAATAAGGGTAATACCGAGTGAACTGTGAAGAAATGTTGATGTTAATTTTTCTTCGTTTTTGTTTATTGTTTCTTCGTTTTTTCAAATTTTTGATTTTCCAGGGGAGGGCAAGTGCCCCCCTTGTCCCTACCTGCGGACGCCCATGCTCGCTTGTAAAGTAAACACCTGAATTGGGACATGCCCTTTTCCATAGGAACACTACCCCCAATGGCGTAGCTACGGGGGGAGCATGAGGGGCACGTTCCCCCACGACAAAGCCGTGCCACGGTCTGCCACCCCAGGTGCCCCCTCCCCAGTGGAAAATTTTGGAATGCATAAGTCTTTATATAAGCGCTATAGAGAAGGATAGAATTCAGAAATTGTGCCCCTCTAGGAAAGGTTCGTGACCCCCAGTTCACCCTGCTCAAAAATCCTGGCTACGCAACTGCTCCCCCCCCCCTCAATCTTTTAAACCTTGAGGTCTTAAGGTGTCTTTGGTGTTCCATATTCGTACAAACTCTTCTATCATCACAATTAACACCCACAAGCCAAACAAGCTTCATCTTAATAAAATGTCCTGCCGTTCTGGCTGCTGTTTCTATGAAAATGGTCAAAATGTGATTCTTCTGATCTGTTTAAGGTACATCCGATGAGTTCTAGGATAGTAAATTGGTCATTCTAATGGTTTTATTTCTTTAAATACCTCAGGACTTCCGGGAGCGTTGCCCCTAGACCCTCACTGGGGCGTTGCCACAAGACTCCACATCTTGACAGTGGAGCGCTTCGCCCTCACGCGGCGCGTTCTGCGCAGTTTGGTACTCCGCTCAGATTTGCCCCGACACTCAGATACCAATTCCCCTCTGTCCTTTCCCATAAAACCCCCGTATTGCAGTCAAAGCTAGCCTAAGCCTCTTTTCAGCCCTGAGCAAAACTGGATTTAGCCCCATCACCATCTCGGCCCAGGCAAAATATTCTTAGGGTCATGGTGAGCAGGGAGCCCTAAGCAGTAGCTTAGTTTGTTAGTGCGTCAGGTTGGTCCTGGGTGCAACGTTCTGGACGATATGTAAGAAACCACCGATTATTTCTTCTGTACCGTTGTCTGTTTAACAAAGATGATGGCGTCAAGAACATTACAAAATTACAAGCATTAAGAAACAAAATGTCGATAGTTTGTCACGAGACTGCAATCAGGGGTTTAGGTATAGTGGAACATGTAGGGCACGTGCAGGGGACGACAGCACCACTTGAAGGGGTGTAACGGAGTAGTTTCTAGTAAAGTTATACATTCCTAGAGGTAACCACATATAACATCTGTACAACATCTGTAACCGATTTACCAGCATTTACTCTAATCCATAGTAATTTTCATTAATGGTGGCATAGAAACATATCAACTTGTATGGGTCAATCCTTTTGGTGCTGTCAAAACTGCGAGTCACGACTCACGACTACAATATTGGACCGTAAGATAAGTTTTGAAGGGTCTTGAGTTGCACTCTACTCAATGGGCTTAGGTTTGACGGAGGTCTTCTTCTACCCCCAGGGTGGGTACGCAGGGCACCCCCGCCCTCAGTGGAACTATTTCTTATACCACTCTTCACGATATGTTGGTATGTCACCATGTTTCCCCTTGGACCTCCTCTGGCCCTAATTTCGCAAAATCCTAGATACACTACTAAATCCTGATTTTCTTTATCATTTAAGAAGTTGAGGGGCGACGATCTGTTAAAATTATTAGGGAACACCTGCTTAAGTGAACAATTTGCGCCTCCGGCCACCGGCTTATAGGGGACCACCATAGGTCCCCTGTTGGAGTCCAGGGGCAGAGCACCTGGAAACCAAGCAATTTGGTGCATTGCAGAGGACACAGATCACATATTTCTGATCTAAAGTTCTCCTGAGATGCCATGAATAGGTTAATATCACAATTATTCATACCGAAAATGTGTTTAACAACATTTACTTTTTCGACATACCTCTAAATATTGGGGGAGGGCATTTGATATCATGCCCCCCACTAAAAATATTGCCCGCCCCCGTAATCGTCGCCAACGCACAAGTTTGACTTCCCTGGGATCATGTTCTCCGGAGTTGTGTAGAATTTACTCATTCTCGCATTGAAATAGATCTTTTCACTAGGAATTCATTCGTTTCTTATTTTGTTGACAGGTTAAAAGTTTCAAACACCTTACACTTCCTCCACTCCACGATGAACTCACACTACTCGTCATGGTCGATGCTTATCCTGGTAATAACCATCCTCTTGTCAACTGCATCATCACAAAACACGACGGAAGCAAACACTGAAACTAAGGGTAAGTCTGAAATTAAAATTCAGTCCTAAAGGAAGACAGCTATTTTAGAATGCTAAGCGACTCTCTTGAGAAAATTTGGCCGCACGAGGGTTTATGAATTACAATTTCACGTGGAATCCTTGGCGTAGGAGGCGGGGGGGGGGGGCTGGGGGCTGCAGCCCCATCCAAATTTTGTTGTGAAAATTCGGGCAATATGCGGGGAATTTTTCGGGCACCTACTGAAAGAAAAATAATGCAATGATGTAGCTAGAGGTAATCAATAGTTTAAAAAACTTCCTTGGCAGTTGAAATAAAAGTTCTGATTTGAATTGCACTAGCACCTGTATATTCGGTATTAATTCACCAGTGTGTTTTAAATGGTTCAACTTATATTATGATTATCAGTGGTGTATTTGAGGGGCCATTGGGCCATGCTCCACCCTCACTGATGCCGATTTTTTCCTACCTAAAATACGTTAATTTTTAACAACAAATTTTACTTTAAAGGTAGCATATCATGTGGCACCAGGTTGCATGTAACGACACCTAATTTTTCAAAAATATTCAAAGAGGAGGGGGTGATTCCGATTTTTTTAGTACCTAAAATACGTAAATGTTTTAACACAAATATTACTTCAAAGGGAGCTTATCTGGCACTAGACTGTATGTAAGGACACCTAATTTTTCAAAAATTTTCAAAGGGAAGGGGGGAATTCCCTTAAACCCCTCCCCCAGGCGATCACACAACATAATGCCTGCCCCTCACCCCCATGAGAGAAATCCTGGCTACAACACTGATTATTATCATTATTATTGCAACGACTTCCGCCAAAATTAAAACCAATATGGAAGGTAGTAACACAGCAAACCATTGTATGTAATTGGCATGCCGTGTGATAACCGATGCATGCCTTTATGATATGTACATTAACATGTCGAAAGCGCTTGGAGCGCACGGAAATTTTTGGTTTGAAGCTCCCCCCCCCCCCAAAAAAAACCTGGGCTCCTACGCCTATGCGTGGAATAGCTTCAAATTAACCTTATTTTGCTCAAATCGGAACCCTTTCTTTACATGGAAAGTCATTTAAGATATAATACCGCTTTCGGATGAAAATAAGAACTTTGCTTAAACCATATTTGGTTGGAGTAACCCTGGATCCCTGATACAGCGATTGTAAGGCCCATTGTGATGCAAATGCTACTACATGGATATATCCACTCAGCTACATGTATATTTAATATTCAGATTTATTCATTTTGGTAGCTATACCTCTAAAACTGAATGTAATTATCATGGAACTTTCTTTCTTTTACAGTTAAATATCTTTTGAGAGAGGAGAAAGCTGCGATTTTTGCTGCCTTTATCGGTCTGGTTGTGGCAGTAGTAGGATTCGGTATTTACTTTTACGAGATGTATGTACGTCAATACAGAGACCGCTATCAATACATGAATCGGGTAGGATCACAAAAGGACCGAAGTGACCAATCTGTCTCCGACTGGGCTAGATAAATTATTGAGATAAAACTGTACGTTGCATTCCCACCGACCACCAAGAAATTTTAGGATAATCGCTTCATGAACATCCACTTCTCGTCTCATCGGGTTGGATGATCTCTCAAGCACTGAACAGGGAGTTGCTATTTGACTGAACGAGTATACTTATTCCGGTTTGTCACGGTCATGTACTGCTTGTTTCTAGGTCATTTCAACACAGCACATGCGATGAACAAAGAATAGTTTTTATGCTACCGGTTTTCATCTTTCAAAGAATTTGGATTTTTTAGCTTCCCCTCCCCTAGTGATATATCATTAAAATTGCTACTCAATGATATAAAGTCCTAAACCGTTCTGTAAAGCAATCCACAAAACCCTAGAACGGCTCCGACAGTCCGAAGGTTTGAGGGTCTTCCTGGTCCCCGTTTGACGGTCAAGTCGTTATTCATTTTGACAATTAATGGTGTACTTTATACTATTAGGTACACTATAATACTATTAGGTCAAAACACAATAAGATGTTATTTTAAACGAAAGATTACATGTAAATGTATTTTATTCGTAATAACACACTAAGACACTAAGGGTAAATATAACTTTAGACAGGAGGCCGATAAGTGTAGAGTCCATCTCGAATATAAATTTGTACAACGATAGCTCCCCTACTTCCGACGTTTCCGTGGGTTGATGGAGTTTTCTCAATAGTTTTGATCTCATTAAAGTGATATACTGTAGTTTTCTTTGCGTATTCACAACTGTGGTTGCAACTTATGGATTAGTTTCTTTTTTATCTAAGAATGGTATGGGAAAGTGGAGGGTCATAAAGCTAGTCTACTCGGACCACACCCTTAAGTTATTTTGCTAAGTTTGAAATTACAATCAATTATGGTCGATCATATAACAATAACATCGATATACTTCAGGCTTATATACCATCCATGACGTTCTTTCAGCTTTCACCAACTATCTCAAAGTGACGGCGGTATTGCGCGGAGGTTATGATGTAAATGCGGACACCTTCGGAGATAAACTTTTCATCAAAAGATCTGTGTAAACTTTTTCTTGCCACCGCTGCATCGGTAAACGCATCATATATCGTGCCTTTTTATACTTGTCTTTCAGAGAAAAATACCAACATTTTATACTGGAAGGAATACGAACAATGGGTACTCAATGATTGAGTCTGCAACAGCATTTTTTTTTTGGGGGGGGGTTTCAGGTCGGGGTACTGTGTAAGTTCCTTTCTTCTACATAATAATAGGATGACGTTAGATGACCCCACCTTTACCGTTTGTCGTTGAAGATGACTTAGTACATCTCTTTCTCAGTCCGGGCAAGAGGCATCTTAGGGAAGGGGGAAGGTACCCCATGGCAATACCCCCAGTGTCAACGGAAGGTTGAGGGCTGATGCACTTTACCTCCTGAAGTTTAGCATTTTCTATAAGGTTCTCTTTTCGGCCATTCCTGCACAGTTTGTAACAATGTTTGAAGAGACCTTCAAACTGAAAATAATTGGGACGCTATAGTACCCCGGCTACGACAGCCCTGCAACGTCTTGTGGAAGGATGCACAAATGGTAATTTACCCCTTTCATTTTGGAGTAATCACACATTTACAATGACCATGAGTGAATATAATGATATCACAGATTTGGCAGTCATTAAAAATAATTATTCTGAACTAAATTTACCTACCAGAGCCTTGAGAGGATTTGGGTAGATGTAGAGAGGGCTAGAATTTCTCATATGTAAAAATTAGATTAAGTACATGGAAAAATACCAGGTTATTTTTTGAAAATACTTCTAACATTGACAATTAGAAATTATGATGTATATGATCTGATTGCACGTTACTACTGAGTAGACAGCGATATTTCATTTACTACATGGGTTCAGGTGGAATGGGAGCTGGAGGCTTCTTCAGTTCAAGGCACTTTGATGACTTAACAAATGCAATGTATACATGGGCGTATGGGGGGGGGGGTGTTCTCAGCTGGGAGGCTGAACGTTTTAGACTGCTGTCCTCGGCAGCGTTCTAAGGAAGAGAGAATTTACCCCTCCCTTTTCGAAAGAGATGAGAATACTTGAGGATTATTAGATGCAATATGATGCTACGTTTTGTGCAGTTTTTGAAATATACATTAATTGAAAAAGTTTGATATTTCATTGAAGTTTGATAAATTTCACAGTGGACATATAAGGGGTTATCCTCCTCGAAAAATGTGGGGGACAGAAGCATACTGCAGCTCCCACATATTTTTCTGACTGGAGATTTAGCTGCCCCCTCCCTCCCCAGCCCCGCTTCCTACGCCTGTACTTGTTAAGATTTATAATGAACCACCTTATAAGCTACAAGGGCAGAATGGTATTCTATGTTGGGAAAAGATCACACACAGCTTGGTTCCTGGTTCTTGATACATCTCGTGACAATCTGTGACGATGAATGCTGAAAATGTACGATACTTACACACTTAACACTTAAATGATATACATACAAGTGTATTGCTTCGGAAAATCTTCCCAAGAGGAATTACCTGAATGTGGGACTTATGCATTTCTGAGAGGGAAGTAAAAACTAAAATGGGTCTATACCGGAATGGAAGAGATCGATCAGAATACAGTGAACCCGTGAACCAAGTGCAAAAATTGTGTCAATATGAAAATTTTTGGAGCGGATGTGTAAGACTGTAAGTATATATGTTTGAGGTGTGGTAGTGCCTTTAAGAAGCATTACACTCCTTACAGCCATTGGTCTACATGATATTGCAGGAAACGTTTAGAAACGAAACTTTGGCCTTCAATACAAGAGCAGAAACAAGGTTACGGTTTAAAGGGGTGTGGTTGAATTTGCTGAAGGGTGTGGTTGCAGTCCCCGAATTCGGGCCTTCTTATGTCTTTTTAAGAGTCCTAGAAAAACATTAATTCCATATTCAATACTGAATCGGCGCTATATCTGTACAGAATAAAATAGACCTTACTGTGCGTTACCATAGAGCGACAAGAAAATGTTTTTGCACGAAAGGGTTTAAAAGATGTCTGACCATTGACCCTGCCATAGACCTGAAATATGGAAGCAATAAAATTGCCATTTTAAAAGGTCTTTTTGAAAGAAATGTATGAATTCAAAAGAGGTGTAGCGGCTGTAGCGTCTTTTGATATAAACGTTTTGTGTAAATAATGTGCACGCAATTTCGCATTCAGTACCTCCTACACTTATTTTATGATTTGTACATTTGTAAATAGAACTCTCATCATCAGGGACTTTCCCTCTTACTTATTTTTATGGTAGTTGTAAATATATATTCAGATTCAAACCATCACATGATTTCTGGTATTATTAAAAATTGATTTGTACTTCTTCACGAAGGTAATTATATGGAGCTTGCACAAAAGGTCATATCCAGTGAACGCGCTAGTTGTTATGTTCTGGAGTACAGTGTGCCACGCACCACATTGCTTTAGTACAGTGGTGGGGAACCTCCACCCCGTGGGCCGTACGCGACCCCAAGGGCGTGGATCCATCTCCAAAGATGGGGGACTTTTCACCATTTGTGAATCGCCGTCCTGGAAGAGGGGTCCAAGGGAGGGGGTGTTCCCTCCCGTTTGGAAAATTTGCTTACGAAAGGTGGGCTGGAAGCAAAATAGTGCTACATTAGGTGCTAAATTTAAATTGAATATATCACCAAGAATTTTTACTTTCTTAGGAAGTTTTTCATCTTCTTTGCTTTAGTGAATTTTTTACTTAGTTCTTGTGGTAAATTAAGACCACACTGTGAAGTATTTGAACAGTAAATCGTTAGACTACATATACCATTAGCCAGGGGCGTATATACATGAATTTGCAGGGGGTGAACTATTTTGGGACCAATACATATCTTGGAGACCGACTCCCATTGACATAGTTGTATGTTCCAAATTTCCTAGATAATTGCAATTTACAGTAGTAACAATCATAGGTGTACGGTACTCTTCCAATTTGGGGATAGAAAATCTTTTGCCCGAATCTCAAAAAATTGCCCGAAATTCGTTGCAGTTCAGGTGCATAACATAGACCACTAAGCCATTACATCCGCGCGAAGCGCGCGAAAATTTTTGCACTTTTTGGGGCATTCGATCAAAAATTCGGAAACTGAGTAGAAAATTCGGGCAATCTTTTCAATTCAAATGTTTTTTATGTCTGGTTTACTGTTACAAAGGCATACTAGACTGGACTCCACTAAACCGCTACATGCGCCCGAAAAGCGCAAAAATTTTTTCACATTTTGGGGGCATTCGATCAAGAAATCTGGAACTCAGTAGAAAATTGGGGGAATCTTTTCCCTTCAAATGTTGTTGATGTCTGGTCTATTGTTACAATAGCATATTGAACTGGATTTGAGACCGGCTTTTTGGCGCGCAGAGACCGACCTTTGATTTTCACTGGGGGCCACCCCTCCGTATTTACGCCCCTGTCATTAGCATGTTTACTCATATCTAATAAAATGTGGATATAGAAGTGATCAGGACTGTGCATGTCAGAGCTTTTTCAAAAGTCTGATAGAGGTGATACTGGTAGCAATCTTTTCATTATTTCACTGTGTTACACCTTGTCCTTGCATAGTAGTCGACTCTCAACGAACCTTTCCAATATTTTCTTCAACTAGCATAAAGTTGTTTTAGGAGGTTTAGTATATAGTACGTGCGAGCGGAATTTTGTGGCACAGAACGGACGGCAAACTACAGGGGCAGCACGGCCATTTTTGACGTCGGCGTTAGCAATTTTTAAGTAACTTTACGATTTTGTCTCTTATTTCGGGCAATGAGTAAAGACCACAAACATGGAAATGGGGTGGGGCCACCTCCCCTGTGAAAAAAAGGAAATTGGAACGTGTCTTGATGGCTAATGGTGCAATATGTGGGCACAATTTTGCTTTTAAAATGTAGTGTCAATTTGTAATCTACTGTTATATTATCTTCTTCACAGTTTTAGTTTTCATCATTTTGAAAAAGTGAGGGGGACTTTTTGGAGATGTCACCCCTTGCAAAAAAGGAAGGGGGACGCGTCCCCCCCCCCCCCCCATGATCCACGCCCATGCGCGACCCGCGAGAAAATTCATACATGGAAACACAAATAACTCGAAAGTAAATTACAGCAATCTTTTAACCCACGGTGTCCACAGTTTATCTTGCTTATTTCACTTTCCGGATATTTCAAGCAAAACTGCTGCGAAACACTACCAGTATATTAATATTTCTAAAATCCTAGCATGCACAATGTAACGTGTCCACCATTTCGTGAGACATTCATGTGCAGAATCCTTGTACGTGTAGCTTCCGTTACCTGATAACGGAAGCTTTGCGGTGGAGAGCACATAGTATTGAACAGAAGTGCACTATCATTTGTACAGGTCGATCTCTTGCAGTGCGAAACTCAGTGCGCACTTATTCCCGGAGGAAGATTCGGAAAGAGGAATGGCTTTTCCCCCGTAGAGTGAGTTGAACGTTAAAAGGATAATTTTGCAATGTAAACTGAAGAAAAATAAAAGTTGGTTTAAAAGTACGCAGTTTTCTCAGCGCGCTTCGCGCGCACTTTTCATATGTGCTCATTAGTTACTTTATACATTTAAATATAAGACAAATGATCATAATGTGATACTTCTGGTGTGTGCAGCTTCGCAAATTTTATGTCAGCTAAAGACAGAGGATGAAGATTCTATTGCCTTAAAATCTGTATAAACTCAGAGCCTCCGAGGGCTTCGCGGGATTTTCCCTAGACCCCACCAGGGCCTGTTTGGGGCCCCTTGGCCTGTGCCTTATGAGGATAGCTTGTTTTGTCGTCGCTGTTGGGGTGGCCCGCGAGTGCATTATGACTATCAAAACGGCTTGTCAGACGAAAAGTACATGACCTAGCTGGCATCCGCATGTTTGTATGTCCTCTGGAACATAGTTGCATTAGTTGACGTTTGCACGTGTGAAACCTCCCTATCAGAATAATAGTGCTGGAAGACAATTATAACCATCACTGCATGTCAATAGAAAACCGCCCTCTATAGAGGACTGGACAGGCTGTACAACTACAAATGCATTTACATGCATGTCCTCTGAGCATGCACACTTTGGTTTTCATGACATTGTGACGTCATGTGCATAAAGTCTGTACTATGGGCCACTGAGAACTTCGGGCACCCACAGGAATGTTTTGGAGAAGGGCCCCTAGTTTGGTCTGTGCCAAAAATTAAAAGAATATGTTTAATGATAACGTGGCCACTCTATGACAATGAGACCAAGGGAAGTTACCCCAGTCTTCCTGCCATACTGATGACCCTGGCCATACTGTACATTATGTAACTGATTGTAGACTAGGTGGAGGGGAGGGAGACAAAAACCTTTAAAGGAAGGGTTTAAGCAAAAATTAATTTTCATATGTGAAAGAGGAACTAAATCTATGCAATATGGTGAAACTTCCATTCATGTCGGACATGTAGTACTCAAGGTATCAGCAATGAAGTTACTTCAATTGTGACCCAAAGTAAGCTTGACGCATGCAGGGGTTATATTACTTCCTCACATTGATGAGAAATGCTTTGTTTCCTTTGTTTTTTCAGTCTGTTGTGCTGACCTTGAAATTAACAGCGACAGGACCTCCCCATGGGGAATGTGAAGTTTGTAACATTTTCATGCCTCTCATGCAATCACATTCCCATAACATGGGATTGTGGAGGCAAAAATTGGTTGTAAAGTTTAAAGAAAAACAAGACTGGTCATTAATATGAAGCTATGATGTGATATGTGCTTGCTTTAAGTTCACTTTGTGTTGAAAATGTGACAACTTTAAACTGCTAATATCTTGAGAACCACACATCGGAATTCAATGCAAGTTTCACCAGAATGCTGAGAATAAACACCTCTTTAACATACCAAAACTTGATTTGAGTTGAGACCCTTTTTTAAAGTGCTCTTCTATGAAAAATCTATGAAAACTGGAAAAGTACAGCTGCAGGCTGACATCACTGATGATAAAAAATAACTGAAATAAAAATATAGGGGTCAAAAATGCAAAATATGTATTTGTACATCTTCATCAGAATTGACATAAATGAAAGCATCCAATCACAGGAAGCTAGAGAGTTTGAAATCAAAGGGAGCATATTACCAATAGTACACTCAATATTACACATGTCTGAATCAGGGTTTATCTGGTATTGCATCTAAGTTTGCTACACAAAATGGTCAAATAGCCACACACACGTATAACGTCTGTAGCAATTTCATGGCTTTGACCTAGGGTTTCCAACCATTTTAACAAACAGACCAAAGACCTATTGAAAAAAAAACAGCTTTGCTAAATTTGCACACTCAATCATCATTCCCTGTGAATATAGATGTGACATATTCTTAAGTCAAATGTGGTTGACTTAAGTAAATTTATGAGACCAGTCTCATAGTATGAATGGTCCAGAAATAGGGACTGACGATACATTTCCAAGGGGGTTGGAGAGGGCTGCAGTATAGTCAACATTCAATGGTCAAACTGGCAGCTGCCACCTTTACAGTTCTTAGAACACTTCCAAGGCCATCCAGAATTTGTACATTCTTAAGACAGCTGGTAATCATGAGTTATGACACAGGAAATTTCTGACAAGGAGTTGATGATGTCATTGACATACTATATTTTGCTAAATGTTCCTACTCATGGTCAACATTCCACAACTTCACTGTTATGACTGGTTGTCAAAATTTAACCTTAATAGAAGAGTAAAGTGCACTCAGTGCCACAACTTTCTTTTAAATATGAACTACAAAAGTTTTAAGTAAGCTGAACTCAAATGCAAAACCTCTCTGATATGCTACGCTGTGAAAGAACAGCATTCATAGTACAATACACTTCATGCTAAATACTTTTCAGAAGACAAAGAAAAGGTTGATTATTTTCAGCATTCTGGAATATTTGCAATCAAGGACTATGTAACTGCAAAAGTTTTCAACCTGATGTTTAGCTGGATGATTCTGCAACTGTGATAGTTTTGGCCAGAATTATTTTAGCTACCTAGATTTGGTACCTGCAGATAAGCCAAACCTTACACAATACAAGAAGATCAGTGTCTTCCAAAAATCGTTTTCAGTGAATAGATATTGACACTCTTAATGAAGACAGGGTGCCCTCTACATTCTTCCATTTAAACTGCTCTAAATATGCCCAGAGGGGAACATGAGACGTAGTCCAATTTTTAAAGTATGACAAGTTCTTTGACCTACATTGAGTATCAAGAACCTGGTGTCAACGATGTCACTGAAAATATCCTATATGAAAATGATATACATGAATTGTGTAAGTCAATCTTTATCAATGTTCCATTGGTTGGTCTGTTCCTTCTCCCTGCTCTGTCTGTTCCTCAGCCTCCATTGGTGATGCTGTACTCTCCTGTTCTGTTTTCTTAGATGGTTCCACTGCTTCTATACCCTCCAGCTATACCTGACATTAAGGACAACAAGTCATTATCAGTGAGTAAAGTCATTGCATAAATTAATAGTAATTAGTGGAATTCCTGTCTTAAGTAATTATCTAAGCCTCTCATTAAGCAGTACTTCAAAACTCAAAATAGCTATCACTGAGTGGCATCACTGCCTGGATTATCACACTTAATGAGTAAAGATTGACCATTTATTCCATGTCCTCTACTCCAGTACCATTTCAATTCTCAGAATCACTATTAGTAAGTGACATCACCTTCTAAGTCATTACCACTAAAGAGAGAAGTCTAAGTCACAAAGATTACCATCTATTACTGGTTCTCTTCTAAAACACTGTTTAATACATCAGAATCACTATCAATGACTGGAATCATTGCCTAAGTCATCACCACTAATGAGTAAAGATTTACCATCTACTTCTAGTCTTCTGCAGAAGTACTTTTTCACAATTCAGCATCATCATCGATGAGCAGTGTCTTGGTTGAATTATCATCATCAATGGCTGAAGTTCCCATCTGTATCATTCCCAAAGTCAATCAGACAGAATGTTATTAAATGCTTAGTCCATAACTTGAGAAGTACTGCACAGGTCTAAGTCACTGTCATCAATTACCTAAGTTCCTTGTTAAGTCAATTACACTACTGAGTAGAGCCAAATGCATAAAAATACAAATCTGCTTTTAGCCTTATATGAAAGCATCTTTTTCACACGTCTGATTATATTTTAGGGTAAGGATACAAACGTCTTGACTTCGTCCTGCTCATAGATCTGAAAGTTCTGGTCTTTACCAACAACAGCTACTGAACAATTCTGTGGAGAAAAACATATAATTACATCACTGACTTTGAAACAATTGAAATAATGACTAAAAAGAGTTATGACTATGTACCTTAACATTTGTGTGTGGTAACTTCAATCTAGAATCTTCTGGATGTTTACTTTTTGTTTCTACTTTTTTTTTTTTTTTGAAAAAGCATGGAATAATTGCTGTGTATGTGACAATAGTCTGAGAGATCTACAGCAAAGTTGCTCCCAGACTGGAGACTCTATATAAAGTTACATTCTCAGGACTAAAGCTACATCATATGCAGCACCTAGACTTATTTGAAAGGGAAGAATTTGAAATGACAAATTTTTCCTCAGTAACCCCCCCCCCCCCCCCTTTGGAAAATTTCATACCCCTAGGGCAACACTGTGTACCATTCCAACTCTTTCTGGGTATCTAAATGAAATAAATGAAGCAATTTTTGTGAAAAATAAATTTACGAACATGCAAGCCTGTGCATAGTATTACTACCCTTACCTTTAGATTTAGCTCTGTTTCACTTGGAAGTGTCTCTCTTAGCGCCCTCAATCCATGCATCACCAACGCTTCAAGAGTACCTGGTGTAATAAAGCATCCGATAAAGTCATGTGACTAAACACACCTCTACACCCAAAACACTAGCAACTCTATATCAATGCTAAACATAATGTTGTACAAGTACATTCCTGGTATTATCATACCTTTCTGTATATATGTCAGAGCAACATACGTTATCAGTGTATTCTTTGTCTTAATAAATCACAGGGTTTATTTAACATATTCTGGGGTCAAAATTTAATATTTTGGACACTGTTCCATGGGACAGCTCTTTCCTAAAAGTACTATTCCAGAAAAGTCAGTTTCACTGTTTGATCTTAAATAGAGTATCCATGCCAAACCAGTTTAAGGAATTATCGACCGTTTAAGCAGCCGCACAACGGAGCTATGGATTGTGCTTCAATTACAGAAATGAGAAAAAAATTTTAATACAAATGGAACGATTTTGTTTCAGAAAATGCTTTTGAACAGATAACTAAGTCCTTCAAAATTTCAGTTCAAGATACTGTACTAGTAGACATTGCTCTGTTTTCATTTCAGTCGCAGGGAAACCAACCCAAATGTAAAATTGAAAGGCATCCAAAATTATCTAAATGGCATTCATTTCATAAAATAGTTTCGAGACATGTGTAAAATGCTCTAACCAAGCCCTGTCTTATATTTTTGAAAACCTTTTTAAGTAATTTTCCTGTACGATGCTTTTTCCTTCAGAGTTACTTGCTTTGGCTGCTATTCTCTCCTAACAAGTTTATAAATGAAGATACATGGGGCCTAGCCTCTTCTCGTGTTTCAAAGCAGTTCCCTACACTGAGTGAGAGGCAATTGCAGTTAGTGTGTGGCTTGATGCTAGGTTGCTCTATATGCAGCAGAGCCAGTGCAGGATCGTAAAAATTGACATAAGGAATTAACAGAATAATCTCTTATTTTAAACCTAATGTTAGGCCTAAAATATTCAACACTTTCATGTTTAGAAGCATTTGATTTGGGTGTTGTAGGTTGCAAGGCTTAGCAGTGAGTTAAGCCCAGCCTAAGAAAGTTACAAAGCCATGGGGACCTGATTTTTGGATTACATAATTTTGACTTCACGGTAATGCTATATTACCGGAAATGATTGTGTCCATGAAATCTGGAGGCATGCAATAAGAACAATAAGTGACTTATGAGTGATAAGAGCCAAATGTAGTCATAGCACTGTACACACAAAACTGCTGTCAGAAGGAAGACTAATCACATAGACAATGGGCAACTAACACCTTGCATTTTACAAAACCAGTTTACAAACAGATGAAGAGACAAAAGAAACCTTATTTGAATTAAACACTGACACTACTTACAATCAGGGAATTCAGACATTTTCTTCTCCAGATATGTTCTTGCTGACTGTGATCGGGCACCTATGGCCATACACTTACAATCAAAATAGTTGGCTGATGGACAGGTTTGGAAAATGTGTGGGCCCATATCCTGAAAGCACAAAATTAATGCACTTCATAACACCAATTGCAAGAGATTTCTTCGAATTTACCATTGAACACCAACATGTTAGAGTTACACACAATATCAGAATTGAATAGAAATTGTATCTTTAAACGTTCATCAACTTTTCTAGATTTTGTGCCATGATCAAAAACCTTGGTTTCACTGTTTACGTATGGGAACCTTCCAACCAGTGTTTCTGTGTGACCCAAAACCTTGATACTATTGTTCCTGTATGATCCACAGGCTTTACTGGTTCTGATTCTAAAGCTCTTATTACAAATAACATCAGATATGGTAGGTGAGTATATCATTACACACTGAAATTTAAGGAACTTGAACTCCGTGATATTCAAATGAACATGCCTTATTATAACAAATACACAGAAAGCTGGTGAAATTGACTGATTACATGGAAATATTGTTCACCATTATTTTTGCTTTGCTTTTCTGTCAGCAAAAATTAGGTCTCTCAGCCTCCTTGAATAAACAAAATGTTGCGAAGAGCAATCCATTTTAGCTGCTAAACTTTTAGACCTTGGCATTTTTTCTAAGTGGTTACACTTGCAAAGTTCTGTATGTAAAATTGATTAACTGATGACCATGTACAGAGAGTTACACTCACATCGTAGTGATGATTTTAACAAAGATAATTTAAACTTACGTCATATCCAGCTACAAGTAAACCGACACCAAAAGGTCTGCCTCCGTATCTTTGTGTCTGTAGCTGTGATTTGTTTCCAACAGCAGAAACCAATCTTGAGACCGGCAGGGGCATATCATATGCATAACGGGAGTTTAAACATTCTGTTCTCATGAATTTACTGGAAGACAAAAAGATGTCATTCATTCATAAATTGTTGAGTTGGTTAGCCACCTGACGTGAAGTTGTAATTGCCATATAGGTGGAAAAAGTTGGGAAGCTGGGAGGCTCGTTCCCGGGAAATTTTGTACACTTGGAGGGAAATTTTGGCAATTGGAGGGAAATTTACCTATTACACATGAAAGGATGGAAGGAGTCATGGACAATTTGACTCCCTTCCCTGGAAATAAACATTTTATCCAGCCCTACATATAGGCTCCTTCCACATTTGTAGTCACTTAATGCTGTAACACAACTGCCTTTCATGACCTGAGTTATGTAACAAATATGAAGTTAAAATAGGTACAGTATACAGAAATTTTGTTGGATCAAAAATAATTTTGAATCATGCTGAATTAATACTCATATTAAAGTTTTTGCAAGACAAAGAAGTGTCATTTAAATTATTTCAAAACTCCTACTTTTTCAACCAAACACTGATTCAATTTGATGGATAAATGACAAAGGTTTCATTGTAATGACAAACTTCTTTTGACTCTGCCATAGATGATGATAAATATTTTGGATGCCAATTTGAGACCTTTGGGTTTTTTTTTTTTGTGGGGGGTTGGGGATGTGAAGGGAGGGTCTGGGTATAATACACACATCCAGCTCTTTGAACATCTTCTATGATATGTGAATGGCACAAGATACTCTGAATCTTTTCCTGAGTAATAGCAGATGATCCCTAAACTTAGCTGCATGATGAGGGTCATAAGAAAGTTACTGGTTTCAATGATCACTTCAACCACTTCAGGGAATGTTCTTTACTTTATTCTTAGCTTCTAAGATAGGTCTTTAACCTTTGCAAACCAAATATGCTTTCTTTTCTGGAATATCATGCAGGCATTGAAGAACACAGTGACAAAAAACTCTCCTTACTTACCTTAGAAGTCTAGCATCTGACGTTAATCCTGCAATTGAGATACCAACATGATCATCAATAAGGATTATTTTCTTTTGATGAGCTGACAGCTCTGATGATGCTCTCTGAAAGGAAAGTCAAACAATAGACTTAATTGCTTTAATTGACCTGAGTAAACTCTGAAGTGAGTTTGACAGTTCATTAAATTCACTGTTTCAGAGACCCATTTTGATCTTCCAATTTAAACTGTTTTAGGGTTAGGGACAAAATTAAAAGCTGTACTGGTACTGGGGACTTTTAAACACCCAATGTATTTTTCTATCCTCCATTTCAAAATAAAAACAAAACTTCCTTGAATCTTCTGAAACTCCCATCATATTAGACAATCAGATTCCCTTCTAAGATTGAATATCTTTCCTTGACTTTTTCAACTTTGAGAAAAATGATCCTTGCGGTTCAACACTGTGCTCCATAGTGCCCAAGGACTAAGATTTTCTGGTAGTCCAATAACATGAAAAGAACAATATGGATAGTTGAAAATTCCAATTGTGGTGGATAATATATTTTTTTTCCATTGTGATAAAAAATTAGAACTGAAGTAAGCCATGTATGATCTTATTGAAATGTAAAAACCGCCTAGGCTGTACATAGCATACCTTCAGAGCAACAAGTACAGCATGCGTCTTTGATTTTAGACCAACTGTAGCGGAACCCTGTTTGACTGCCTCCATGGCATATTCTATCTGATGGATGCGTCCCTGAGGGCTCCATACTGATACATCATTGTCATACTGATTTCTGAACTGTTAAAAGATTGAAAACAAAATGTGCTTCAGCCAAAAAACTGATTTATTTGGACTAAGTGATGTGACATCTCAATAAACCATGTGATACTGCAAAAACCTTGTATTGTACCCTTGTACCTTGACTTGAGTCCATCGGTACTTTGTGTCGGTCATTGCCTATCCATACAAAGCATATGGCACACAGGTTCAACTACGTACGTACTTATCACCATGTGTGCCACTTACAACACAAATACTCTTATGTAGTAAAGTATCGCAGCTAGTCGACGTGCGAATAATCAACCACCGCATCTTCTCCGTACGACGGCTAGTCGACGTGCGAATAGGCCCCACCTTGTGATTTGCTGCAAATAGCGAAACTAGTGCAAACGCTAAGAGTATATCCAAAGCCTGACAGCAGTAACTTGAGCACACATGTATTATTATGAATGCCATAAATTATTAGACCTTAAAAGATTTTTAAACAAAGGGCGTGACCAAAACTAGTACTAAAGGATTCAAATGCGCATTTGGTATTCTCACCATATTTGCTCGTCAACGAATACACACAAGAAGAGTAATTTGAAGGTAAAATTGGGAGCCGCCAGCTATGCATCAGCAAGTTTGAGAGAAGAATGTACCTAATAAAAGGAAGTACCATAAGGCACTTGCTGTATTTCACAACAGCGCCACTATTTGGAGCATAATTGTCATTACAGACCTGAATATCGAAGAACGTCGGAGATTTGGCAAGTACTGAAGTAGCTAAGCCTTGGTTCTAATTAATTTAAATTTAACTTTACATATGCCAAAGTACTACTGGTAAACCTTAAGAAGGGAAAGTAGAAGTAATCCTTATATTTAGGGCTAGAATACAAAGGACGATTGTTCGTAAAGACGTTTGTACACCGCCCTTTAGGTTTTACGTTGACTTGGGCTACACAGATGAGTGTGCCGGCTACTTCGTTTGTATCAACGTACCAAGCACATCCGTACCAGATTCACGACAATTTTTGCTTCTCACTCTAGTACAAGTACTAGTTTGACATGAAGTATTTAAATAATTTAATGCTATCAAAATCTCAATTCATACTTGAAGTGAATACAATAACCTGTTGATGTAACACTTTGACTTTGTTAACCTGTACAACAAATAATTTGTGCAGAATTGTTAGTGATATTTGGCTATGTTTACCTTTTTTCAGGAAGTAAGATCAAGCTCTAGGCCTAGGCTAAGTCACTTTGTATTGTAATTGTTCTTTTCAAATCTCAAATGCTTATCTTTAACCAGTTGTCCTCCCTGCTCATCCTGACTGCTCATTATCCTGGCAATTTAATTCTTTTATACTCCCTTCTTGATATTGCCTTTATTCCTTTTTATTCATTGCCAGTTATATGTCACTAAGTAAGCTCTGGTAAACAGTAAAGTTTTTCAGCATAAGAGTCAATAATGTCACTACTAATGTTAAATGTCTTGTGTTGTGTTATGAACTAATTTGTGATAAAACTGCTTTTGTCAGTGTGTTGTGTCACTGCAGAATGAATAAGCCTACACATTTATGACCAATTAGGACACCAGTTGTACCTAGTAGACACAAAATATTAAAGGCCCCCCTATCCAAATTAGATTTGCTAAGATCTTGTTGAAGTTTCATCCATAGCTCATGTATAACATAACATAACAGGTTAAAGGGCAAAGGAGGGCTAAGGCCCCATAAGATGCCCAGAAGTCCATACAACCTTAACTGAAAACAAAGAACCAACCAACACCAAAAAAGCCCAGCACAACTAGATTCTACCACACTTATGGAAGAACTTGTCAATGTTAACCTTAAAGCAGTACATACTGTAGATGTGGAGTTAACTACCCACTCAGGCAGACTATTCCACTCGTTAACAACTCTATGAGAAAAGCTGAACTTCCTAATGTCGAGCCTTGCAAAACACTTAACTAGCTTCTTACAATGGCCTCGAACCCGAGAATTACATTGAACCTTTAAAAAATTGCAAGAGGACAAAGGATTCCTTTCAGAGAGAAATTTGTACACCTGAAGAATGTCCCCCCTAATCCTCCTCAGCTCCAGGGTGGTAAGCCCAAGATGCTTAAGTCTGACATGATAAGGTAGGTGTCTCACCTCGGGTATGAGGCCAGTGGGTCTCCTCAGAACTTGCTCTAAAAGAAGCTTGTCCTTTTCATAGAAGGGACTCCAAGCCTGGGCTGCATAGTTGAGGTGGGGTCTTACCAACTGCTTATACAGATTTAGTACAATTTCTTTACTAAAACTACTGAAATTCCTCTTGATCAATCCAAGCACCCTATTAGCCCTAGCAGCAGCAGCTGCACACTGTCTAGATGGCTTTAAAGCACCTGTAATAACTACACCCAGATCCTTCTCAAAAGTCACATCACTCAGAATACTACCATTCATGTTATAATCATAGCTGAAATTTTTAGGACCAAAGTGAAGGACTTTGCACTTATCTGCATTAAAAGACATTTGCCAAGTCTGAGACCAAGAAAATAACCTATCCAAGTCTTTTTGCAGTAATGAGGTATCATCCTTATCACTAACCTTCCTATAGACCTTAGTATCATCAGCGAACTTACTAATACTAGAGGTGAGAGAGCTATCAATATCATTGATGAAAATTAAGAAAAGAAGCGGGCCAAGAACAGAACCCTGTGGAATCCCACTTGTAACTTATTTCCAAGAAGAGAAATTACCATTAACAACAACTCTCTGAGATCTACCATTGAGCCATGAATTTATCCAGTCAGCACAACTGCCCTTGATGCCTAACCTATGCAGTTTAACCATAAGTCTACCTAATGGAACTTTATCAAAGGCTTTTGAAAAATCAAGGTAAATGACGTCAACACTGTGACCACAATCAAGAGATAAGGAAACATCCTCAAGAAAGCTTAGTAAATTAGTAACACAAGATCTACTCGGTAAAAAACCATGCTGTGACAGATTGAGTAACCCATTATCTAAAAGATATTTAAGCAAACAATCCTTGATTACAGATTCCATAACTTTGCACACAACACTGGTCAAACTGACCGGCCTATAATTGCAAGGCAAGCTCCGATCCCCCTTTTTAAAAATTGGAGTAACATTAGCAATCCGCCAGTCAGCAGGTACAAAGTTTGAATCCAGAAACTTCTGAAAAATAATGCAAAGAGGAACTGACAAAATCTCGGAGCATTCATGGAGAATGGCAGGATGGATCCCATCAAGCCCAGGGGCCTTACTAGCTTTTAAACTCTTCAACTTATTACAAACCAACCCTTCAGAGAAGACAACATCACTAACTAAAGAAGAATTATCAGAATCCCTACAAGTCCCCAAAACAGATGATTCCTTGGTAAAAACAGATACGAAATAATCATTTAACAAATTAGCCATATCCTGATGATCACTAACTAGTGTGCCTTCATTACCTTGGAGAGGCCCAACACCCTCCTTAACCTTCTGCTTAGACCTGACATAGGCATGAAAAGATTTTGGATTTACCTTAACCTCCTTGGCCAATTGCTTTTCAAACTTAGCTTTAGTGTCAATAACCAAATTTTTAACTAAGAGTTCCTGCTTCTTGTAGACTGCAAAGTCATCAGAATTCTTACTGACCCTATATCGACACCAGCACTTACGTTTCTTCCTGGCTGCTCTAATTACCTCTCTATACATCCAGATTGGCCTATTTTTAACCACAGCTTTCTTGAGTGGGATACACAACTTTGTAGTGTCAGTAACTATATTACGAAAGACACTCCATGCTTCAGCAGGACCTAAGTGAGACAAACGTGCAACCCAATCTATGGTAAGAAGCTCTTTAGCATGAGTAAAGTTAGCCTTGCTGAAATCTAAAACAGTTTTGTCACTACCTTGAAGTTTGGAAAAGGGCTTGAAATAACTGATGGCACTGATGGCAATGGCTACCTTGCCTTGCCAGTGGCCACGATGCCACTTGAAAATTAACCTTCACCTGGGACCAAAACTGCTGCCATGTCCTTGTGTGCATGACTAAGGGTGCTCTTTTCAAATTAATGAAAAATATTAATGTGCTAATTTTTCAGTAATTCTTCAGTTTTTGCAGAAACATGGTTTCCAGAAAGTCAAAGAAATATGAAATACCAAACGTGGACTTTACAGAATTCTAGATGATCATATTTGGAAGAACTTAATTAAACATGCATTGGCAGCACTTGCTGGGTATTGGCCAGAGTGCAGTATACACATAGGCTTAGCTCAAACAACAAACTGGGTGGCTTACTGTTAGCCAGGGGTGGCGCCAGGATTTCCCCGACAGGGGGGCCAAGCTCCCCGACGGGGGGGCCAGCAACCCAAAGTCTCAACGAAGGAAATAAAGTGCCGAAACGATGTTTGAAGGAAAATTTTGGCGCCCGAAGCGCGCCGAAAATTTTGGGCTCTTTTTGGAGAAAATTTGAAAAAAATGCCGGCATTTTCCATGGAAAATTTGAAAAAATGGGGCTCTGAAGAAGAAAATTGGAAAATTTGGGGTTTTTATTGAAGAATTTGCCCTAATTTAGACTAAATTTAAGTAAATCTTCGGGGCGACTGGGCGTTGTCGGGGACTACATATTTTATCGTATACATAACAGCTCCCCGACGAAACCGAAAAATTTCCCCGACGGGGGGGCCAGCCTTCCCCGACGGGGGGCCATGGCCCCCCCTGGCCCCCACGCTGGAGCCACCCTTGCTGTTAGCCTCAAAATCTCCTGATGAAAACCACATCACATTAAAATGGATTGAAAAATTATGAAACCATAAAAATTTTATCTGTGACACTTTTGGAAATCTGTAAGTGCAAATAAAAATTTTTGACTTCCCTGAGGGAGAGATTTTAGTCCCGAAAGTCATAGTTGGATTGCACGTGCATGCTGCAGCTCTGTTTATAACAGTGTGCACTGTTTACTATGTCTCAGTAACTCACAGGATTGATCATTGAATTGACTGTTCCCCTACCTCAAGTAATTTTGGAATATTAGCAACTGTGTGCACTAAGGGCATGAATGAAAACACTGAAAAACTTATTTATTGAGCGTGTGCTGTGATGGACCAAGTGTTTCCACTCTTCCCGAAATTTGGGAAATTTGGGTGCTCTTTGGGAAATTTTCAGGAAGGGGGATAATTTTGGGAAATTTCGGGATATCTGGAAATGGCGTATGGTGTATGGGAATGATGTATGGCTTGACAGTGTGAAATCCTGGATCAGCCATTAAAGTAGCATAAAAGAAGCGTGATTGAAAATATCAGGAAATACCAAGCCAACTTCAGGAAATTTGAGATTCCATTTCAGGAAAAATGAATTTAGAGTGTGGAAACACTGGATGGACCTGATGTACAGTACAGCAGATTTTTATTTCAAGCCAGTTGTAACAAAGTGGTAGGGATGCTTGCAGCAGGAGGGTGCAAGAAACTTATTGTATGCCTGTAACAGGATGTTGTTACTTATTCATGTGTAAAGCTATGGTTTTTTTGACAGTTTTTTAAATAAACAAAAGCTAAACATGACAAGAGTTTGAGTTTAAAATACAAATGACCATGGGTGACCTTTTTGTTTGATTTTTGACCGTGGTGCCCTCTTCAACGGCTATGAGGCCTTCTAAACTTAACGAAAAGTGATAGCCATTTTGCTGTGCCCCTTTTGGTTCTTATTTCAATCCCTGTATTGAGATAAATTTAAGTATAAATGTCACTTCATAGGTCAGTTATTCAGTTTCCAGACTCATCAAGAATATTCACAGCTGTTAGTAATCATCCTTGTCACTTTGAATGGCGCTTTCTTTGTAGCAAAACCCCAAAACTCAATTCATCTACAAAACTTATGTCTTCATTCAAAATGGAATTTTATAATTAGATAATCATTAACACTTTCATTTGTTTGTTTTGTTAGACCTGTGTGTCATGTTTCTAAATTTTATATCCTAAACTGGAATAAAGAATGACATTGAATCTTCACTTTTTTTTTACAGGTAGTGTACAAGACTTGAAAGAATACTAACACCATGTCAGAAAGAAAGGTCTTAAATGTAAGTCAGCTGAAGCTAGCTTGGGCCTTTTGTTTCTCTCCTTTGTTGACAGGATCTATCTTGAGTCATTAATGTGCTTCCTTACTCAAAGATAAAAATCTGTGTTAACCAGCCAGGCAATTCTCAGTTTCTGACAGAGTTTTGTACTTTCTTTTGAATGTCTTGTGATGTTTTGCTCTTTAATTAGTTTACATCAGAGTTTAAAGGCAGTAGGCAGTCACCCCAAACAGAGTGAGTATATCCTGTCACTCTAGTTCATGATTGGCCTATTTTGATCATGTGACAATATTTTTGTTAGTGAATTGTGGAATTCAAGGAGAATTTTGCCTTTCTTTACTGTACCTATTGTTTGTAATAGTTATGTTCAAAACGTCTTCAGAAGTGCTTTTAATGCAATAAGAGGAGATTTGCAAGAGTTTGCTGATTTTTCAAAGAAAATTTTGGGGCGACTGCCTATTGCCTTTAAAACAATACATATAAACAGAACAGGGCCATTAATGGCTTAAACATAGCCGTTTTAAGATATTAATGAGCCCTGTACAACATACAGATCAGATTTCAAAGACCTTAAGTTTGGCCACTTCACCATGTTAATGGACTCGCTCCAACATGCTGATCAAAGTTGAAAGAAAGTATGGCCATTGCACTAAATTACTACAGGCTGGAAAGAGTGTTATGATATGGCCCATCTATACATTAAAAGAAAATGTTTTAGTGGTAACCAAATTTTCTAAAATGAAAGTCATAAGTTGGCACCTTCAAAAGTTCTCTTGCATGTCAAATTATCAAATTAACCCCACCTTGCAGTGGATTACAGAAGATTGGATTGGGGGAAATTAAACCTAATGTGACTGTAGTGTTACAGAACATGAATCAGAGGCCTGGGGCAGTTGCACCTTTGGCTCTATAATCAAAATGCTGGCTGCGACTTCAAATTAGGTACACTAGGTTGGATATTTATTAAAGAAGATTAGCATACAGCGAGCAGAAATGCAGAAATGTGTTGAGTGGCTTTACTGACATAGCATAGTCATCCAATGGATTCAGCCATGATACCAGTAAGTTAATGTGAGTGTCTGTTAAACATAAAAAAGGCAGAATGCATAGAAATACTTCAAAATGATGTACATGGTTCTTTGTATTCATGTGACAACAAAAATTTGTTCAAAATTTATGCAAGATGGATGTGGGGATTTACCTTTGATTTACAAGGTTGTGTTGTGAAATACTATACTAACTTGTGAGGGAAATATGAGTTTTGTTAGGTTCAATGGACATGTCATACTTAAGTTGGGGACATGGGTGGAAAAAGTTGGGAATTTCCTGTAAAATATTGGTATTTGGGTAGAAATTGTGGTAATTTGAGGGGAATAGATTCCATTGTGGGAAACAAACATTTTTACAACCCTGGTTGGGACTATTGCATATGTTCTTTAAGTTGAGAACTGTATAGAATTGCAGACCATTAGCAGAATGTGTGCACATGTGGATAATGAGGACATTACTTTGTTCTTCTTTCCTTTCAGAAATACTACCCACCAGACTTTGATCCGTCTAAAATACCAAAGCTACGGCAAGCTAAAAACAAACAATACACAATTAGAACCATGGCACCATTTAACATGAGGTATGTAATATGAATGCTTGTATGGAAGGAAGTAATTTTAATATTTGAATGTATTCTTGAAGAGTACTTCCTTGTATGTGTAAGTACTTCACAAGATATCATATTTCAGTGTGTGGTACTGCATACATTATTTCAGTATCAGGTACTTTAATACATTATTTCAGTATCAGGTACTGCATACATCATTTCAGTATCAGGTACTTTATACGTCATTTCAGTGTCAGGTACTTCATACAGTATTTTAGTGTCAGGTACTTCATGTACTATTTCAGTGTCAGGTACTCATACATTTTTTTTTCTGTGCCAGACCTGTTCTTTATAGTGGCCTCAGTGTCAGGTACTTAATACATTATTTCAGTGTGAGGTACTATATTTATTATTTTGGAGCCAGGTACTTCATACATTTAGTTCAGTGTTAGGTACTTCATAGGGTATTTCAGTGTGAGGTACTTCACATGTAAGTTTAATGGTCACACTACAAATTCAAGTCAGAGGGGAATCTTTCACGTTTCTGAAAAACAGGAGATTTATCAAGTTTTGGGAACAATTTTTATCTCAGTACATTACATGTATTGAGATATTGTCACACTAGCTGGTCAGTAACTGTAGCTGAAATTGCCTAAAACATTGTCATTTTGTGGCATTTTATAACCCTATCTCAATAGCAAGTACTGTCGATGTAGGGGAAACAAATGTGGTGTTTAGGATGTGAACATGTTGATTTTGTTGGGATATTTTGGCTGATTTAGTGGGCAAATACCAGTAAAAACGTGTTTATTGTCTCATTTCCCATGATCCCTTGCGTGCAATTGGTCTGGTATGAACTTGTGTTGGAGCAGCACGCATGGTTGTCTGCGATATACTGTGCACGTACATATCTGTACACCTATACCCAAGGCCTGCATTACTGTTCGCGTTCCTTTGCTGCCTGTACAGTATCGCCATTGAGCTTTGTATTCTGAAAAACTGAGTATAGTCAGGGTTACTTTGCCTAGATAACCGTCGGTATTTGGTCTTTTCTCGTACCTGTCAATAGGTAGGTAGACAGGCAATTTGTAAACAAGTTTCTCCGCGTCAGGGTGACTCTGACTCTATACGTTGTTCACCGTCTACAAGGCATTTGTTGTGATGTCATATTTAGCTTGATAAATAATATATATCAGCATGCAAACTGAATGGAAAGCTAGCTGCACAGGTTACTGGCATGTCTGTAATCATCCTGTCAGAGAAGGATGACTTACAAATGCCTTGTTTGGGATTTTAGTTTAGGCCTACGTGGTCTTATTTTTCACGATGTGTCGGAAGAGATGTTGGATGCACTGCTCTAACAGGTAGCATAATGTGGCTGAGAGTGAGAGCTACAAAGGTTTGCAGTCTGCTTGAGAGAACTGTGTAGGCCAAGTTTCGTATTTGCCTATGTTGTTAGTACAGTATATAGGCCAGGCCTATATTACTTATGCTTGCGGGAGCAGACCAAGTCGGCAGCGAACCAAGTCAGCCTAAAGACAATTCGGCCCCACGCCAGCTCGTTCTCCAGACATATCGGCCACAAACCAACTCGGCCACAAACCAACTCGGCCCCAGCATGGAAAATCTGTACTACTGTAGACTGTGTTTGCCTACGTTGTTAGTACAGTAGCCTATATAGCTAGGCTAGACCTACAGTAGGGCTAGCCTATAGGCCTATATGAACTAGCCTATGCCTAGGCTATGTACGCGGGAGCAGGCCAAATCGGTTGCGAACCAAATCGGCCTAGCCTAGGCCTAAAGGCAACTTGGCCCCAAGCAATTTTTACCTAAAGACAACTCGGCCCAAAGCCAACTCGGCCCCAGCATGAAAAATCTGTACTGTTGACGTGTCTCACTTCAGCAAACAGGTAGTCCAAATTCACGAATACTAAGTACCTAGGCCTAGGCCGCCTAAATGGCCAAGAACCCTCAACCGTAGCCTAGGAAGCATAAAATGTTAACAGCCACTGCAAACTGAATATTACTGTCAGTAATGCATAGAGAACGAGTTTTTGCTGTAATTCATGCAGGTATTTACCAAATTCAACCATGTTTTTTGTCAAATTTGACAGTACTGTTGGTGTGGTGTAAAGTTAAGGCTTTGGCATGTCATGTTTGGGGTTCATGGCTCTTTGAACGTCCCCCTCACCACACAGTTACAAAGAGGAGGCTAGGAATAGTTCTCAAAATGTTGATTACTTGTAAGCCTAGGCCTAGTTCTGATGCAAAGCAATAGTATGTGCAGTTTGTTGATACTACCCTTTCCCCCAAACTATTCTGGCCTAGGCGCCCTATTAATTGGCCTTGGTATCTCTTAAAATAAGGAAAGCTCAAGGCCACATAGCCTTGCCCTCACCAAAACTTATTTTCAGCCCTGTTCTTACATTACCAGTGTTATTAGCCATATACTGTTACAAGAAAGTGATAAAAAAATAAGACTTGGCCCATCAACAAATACTGTTGGCTACTTGGGCAAATTTGAGTGTGACTTGGACCCAATGATGACCCGGTGAGTTACGGTGAGACCCAATGATAATGGATAATGATTTGTCAGTGATGATTGTAGGTGTTTAGCATTGTAACGTTGATAGTAATTTGCATCATTGAGGGTGTTGAGAACTACAGTATTTGGTCACTGCATGGTCATGTAGTTGTCATTTTGGTACTTTATACCATTCTGGACATAAAATCACTTCTTCACCGAATTATTCCTAGAAAATGACGTTTACTGATTGTATGGGAACCATATTGAGTCCATATCCTTTATTCTCATCCTAACAAATGTCCGACTGTATTGAGATACAGCAGCATCTCTGCTCTAGTTTATGTTTTTCATTTATTTCTGTACTTCATAATTTAGGCTATATGAAAAGAAATTTCACATGAAAGGAGAGGAATAGTTTCTTAACAGGCTCTTGTCATTTTGCATTTTAAGTTTATAGTATTAATCAGTGATAATTCTTATTCCCAGTCAGTCAAATCATGATTGCAGTGACAACAGTATTGTATGTAATTTGTAGGTTCACTGTACACACAGTGGCAGGGACATCATAGTAAAAAGGGGTTGGAGGATATTTCCCATTTTTTGGCAGGGCTAGTAACACTGCCCCTCACCCCCAACCTCATAATAATATATAAGGCAAGAACTTCCCCTTCTCTACCAAGGACTTTGTCAACCACCTGTCCTGTTTCCCACCTTACCTCCTCAGTGAAATAAGGTCGCTTCTGTTAGATACCCAATACTTGCACATGTTGAGACCTTTACATTTTCATCACAGGTTTTTCCCAGTCAACAAGTGCCCCAGTTAGATACATGTATGACTTAGGGATTCTTGAGGCATCTACTGAAACCCCACTTATGCTGAATGTGACCTTATGTGGGAATTCCCCTAATGTTTTGTATCTGCCTATTACATTCAATCAATTCAACAGCAGTCTACAAAATATGAAAAATCACCATCAAATGAAAAGAGTCCTTTGCAAGAAAAATTTTATGGGGGATCCCCCTCTAATTTTGTTACCAATTGTCAACACTGTACAAAAATTGTAATTTGTGTAATTCTGTGATATTGCTAGAGTTTGGTGTAAATCATTGGAATATTACCCACACTGCCATTGGTAAACTCACATGTGCTGACTACATTTATCATTACATTGTACAGTTGTAACATGCTGACTACATAATTCTTTTCATTGTGCAAGTAAAACACATCTGCTGACATGATTCTGCACATTTTACAGGTGTAGCACATGTGCTGACTACATTATTCTTTACATTTTACACTTGTACCACATGTACTGACTACATGATTAACATTTTACAGGTGTAACTCATGTGATGACTACATTTATTTGTAAATTTTACAGGTGTAACATATGTGCTGACTACATGATTCTTTACATTTTACACTTGTACTTCATGTACTGACTACATGATTAACATTTTACAGGTGTAACACATGTGATGACTACATTTATTTGTACATTTTACTGGTGTATAATATGTGCTGACTACTGTAAACTACTGTACATGATTCTTTAATTTTTGCAGACCTGTGTAACACATGTGCTGACTACATTATTCTTATCATGTTACAGGTGTAATACATGTGATGACTACATTTAATTGTAAATTTTACAGGTGTTACATATGTGCTGATTACATGATTCTTTACATTTTACACTTGTACATGTACTGACAACATGATTAACGTTTAACAGGTGTAACATGTGATGACCACGTTTATTTGTACATTTACTGGTGTAACATATGTGCTGACTACATTATTCTTCCATATTACAGGTGTAATACATGTGCTGACTCCACTCATTCATACATGTACAGGTGTAACACATGTGATGACTACATGATTCTTTACTTTTTACAGGTGCAACACATGTGCTGACTACATTTACAAAGGCCGTAAATTCAATGCTAAATGTGAAGTAGCAGAGGGTGAAGATTTCTTAGGACTTAGAATCTACAGGTTTTATATCAGATGTCCTAAATGTATTTCAGAAATCATGTTCAAGGTGAGAAATTTGAGTGGCAATTTAAAATTTGTGATGAGGTATTAAGGGGATCAGTTGGGAGGCACTGGGAAGGGGGGACCCTTTATGGGAGTATCCTTTACCAGCAACATAACAGTTGTAAATGTGATAGAGAACATGTGTGTTAAAGATTTCCAGAAAAGTGTCACCATGTCAGTTTTGAAAGGGGAGAATGGATGAAGGGATAAAGAAGTCTTTTAACCAAGTAAGAATCTCCTCTCCCTCACGCCTTCCTCCTTGGCATAATATGGTATGTGATCCTTATCATATTAAACTTTGTTTGAGGTGATGGCTGTTTTGTGACTAATTGTTAGATTCTGGGAGTACATTTGAATTTTTGTAGCCAGTTAGAACAAAATGCTTCCTTCTAGTTTGACATAAGTTTTCTAACATTTGAGGAATAAAGATACTTGCACAGATAACAGCAGATAGGTGTTGGTTTTCTGTCTGTGTGTACAATAACATTTTTCCTCATTCTCTCCATAGACTGATCCTGAGAATACAGATTACACCCTGGAGCATGGAGCTACCAGACTCTTTGAGGCAGCAAAACTGATTGAAGAAGCCGAGAAAGAAGAACAGAGGCAACGAGAGGAGGATGCCACAAATCCAATGAAGGTAAGAGAACACAGTATGTTAATTTGGATATGTAAGGAAGGATGTGAAGAATCCAGTGAGGGAAGGAGAACACAGTATGTTAATATGGATATGTAAGGAAGGATGTGAAGAATCCAGTGAGGGAAGGAGAACACAGTATGTTTATATGGATATGTAAAGAAGGATGTGAAGAATCCAGTGAAGGAAAGAGAACACAGTATGTTAATATGGATATGTAAGGAAGGATGTGAAGAATCCAGTGAGGGAAGGAGAACACAGTATGTTAATATGGATATGTAAGGAAGGATGTGAAGAATCCAGTGAGGGAAAGAGAACACAGTATGTTAATATGGATATGTAAGGAAGGATGTGAAGAATCCAGTGAGGGAAGGAGAACACAGTCTGTTATGTGTAAGGAAGGATGTAAAGAATCCAGTGAGGGAAGGAGAAATCTATTAATGCAAATATGTTAGGGGAGTAAAACATTACTTGAACCATTTTACATTGAAGATAGATGGGTGTTACATCACAAGGGTTTGATAGATGGAAATAAAAAAGTCTGATTTTTTGGTTTCGATGATAAGAGAAACCAATGCATTCGTGATGGCGTGTGTGTGTATGTATGTGTGTATGTTCGTGTGTGTGTATGTGTGTTTGTGACACTTTGCTCGTTAACACGATATCTCAAGAAGGGAAACTCTGACGGTTCTCAAACTTGGTACATAGATGCCCCATATTAAGAGGAAGAACCCTATTGTTTTTGGTGGGGGTCAAAGGTCATCTGGGGTCAACAGAGGTCAAACTCTGAAAAACCTTGTTAACACGATATCTCAAGATAGGAAGCTTGGATAAATTCCATACTTAGTATGTAGATGCGTTATGGTAAGAGGAAGAACCCTATTGTTTTTGATGGAGGTCAAAGGTCATCTGGGGTCACCGGGGGTCAAACGCTGAAAACCTTGTTAACGCGATATCTCAAGATAGGAAGGTTGGATAAATTTTATACTTAGTATGTAGATGTGTTATGGTGAGAGGAAGAACCTAGATTGTTTTTGGTGGAGGTCAAAGGTCATTTGGGGTCACCAGGGGTCAAATCTTGAAAACCTTGTTAACATGATATCTTAAGCTGGAAAGCTTGGATTGATTTCATACTTAGTATGTAGATGCTTAATGGTAAGACAATGATCCCTATCATTTTTGGTGGAGGTCAAAGGTTATCTGGGGTCATCAGGGGTCAAACACTGAAAACCTTATTAGCACGATATCTCCAGGTAGGAAGCTTGAATAGATTTCATACTTAGTATGTGGATGCATTATGGTGCGAAGGTGAATGCTATCATTTTTTGGTGGAGGTCAAAGGTCATCTGAGGTCACTGGGGGTCAAACACTGAAAACCTTATTAACGCGATATCTCCAGGTAGGAAGCTTGAATAGATTTCATACTTAGTATGTGGATGTATTATGATGAGAAGATGAAGACTTTTATTTTTGGTGGAGGTCAAAGGTCATCTGGGGTCACTGGGGTCAAACACTGAAAACCTTGTTAACACAATATCTCCAGGTAGGAAGCTTGAATAGATTTCATACTTAGTATGTGAATGCATTATGGTGTGAAGGTGAACACTTTCATTTTTGGTGGAGGTCATTTGGGGTCACCGGGGTTCAAAAACTGAAAACCTTGTTAACACGATATCTCCAGGTAGGAAGCTTGGATAGATTTCATACTTAGTATGTGGATGCATTATGATGAGAAGATGAACCCTATGATTTCTGGTGGAGGTCAAAGGTCATCTGGGGTCACTGGGGGTCGAACACTGAAAACCTTGTTAACACGATATCTCCAGGTAGGAATCTTGGATAGATTTTAAACTTGCTATGTGGATGCATTATGATGAGAAGGTGAACCCTATCATTTCTGGTGGAGGTCAAAGGTCATCTGAGGTCATTGGGGGTCAAAAACTGAAAACCTTGTTCACACGATATCTCCAGGTAGGAAGCTTAGATAGATTTAATACTCAGTATGTGGATGCATTATGGTGAAAAGATGAATGCTTTCATTTTTGTTGGAGGTTAAAGGTCATATGGGGTCACAGGGATCAAAAAGCAAAATTTCCCAAGAATTCCCAAGATGGTCTTATGGGTTCACCAGGAGTCAAAAAGCAAATTACCCCAAGAATTCCCAAGATCATTATCTGGAGTCATTAGCATTCAAAATGCCATATTTCCCAGGAATTCCCAAGATCAAATATGAACCTAAAATTATTTTCCAACATGTTAAGATAGCACTTGGCCAGTGACTGAAAGATATGGGACATCATGGCATTATTTGGAATAGAACATATATCATCGAAACCTCAATGCATTTTTGCATTCTGGTTTGTACTTATAAGTGTTTTTCAAGGTCTCCAAGTCCTTGATTCCAGAAATTTAATCATGATCAGTTCAAGCCCTTTTCACACTATCTTTGTTCACTCTAGTTTTTCTGAGGTATGACTTCAGTCATTGAAATATAGGCAGAATGAACAGAATTGTCCATTCCAGACTTCACAACATGAAAGGAGCTCTGTCTGGGAAATAGGACACTTTTTGTAAGATTAGTAGTCATGTATCTTTCCACTTAGCACAGCCTGGAAGTGTATGACTAAGTGCATGACACAAGAGGGCAGCTACCTTCACAAATTTGTGCTATACCTTTCTTTAATATTTTTTGACAAATTGGGATATTTTGCTCTCATTTACGCAGATGTTAGAGACAAGAACAAAGGATTCCAAACTTGAAATGGAAATCATGGAGAACTTGGAAGAATTACGAGAACAAAATACACGCAAAGAGGAGGTAGACTATACAGAACTGCTGAGGCGGAAGGCGGAGGAGGAAGAAGAGAGGAGATTGCAAGAGGAAAAAGAAGATGAAGATGAAATAAGGTGATTTTCTTAGATTACCAGTTGGGTAGAATCACCTCAACAAATGTGAAGGAAATATTTAAGATAAAATAAGGCGATTCTCTGACAAAACATATTTGTGAGAATCACCTCAGATTATGCAAAGGAAAAATATAAGATGAAATAAGGTGATTCTCAGACAAATTTTATTTGTGAAAATCACCTCAGATTATGCAACGGGAATATTTAAGATCAAATAAGGTGATTATCTCACATTGTATATTGATGAAAATTACCTCATGTAGGCAGAAGAAGTATTAAAGATGAAATTTGGTGATTATCTTATGTTACATATACATCACTTATTGTGTAGAATCAAGGTAACTGGTTTTGGAATTTCCTCAACATTTGACAGAATTACACAAAGGAACTGTTTGCATGTGTAAGCATTACACTCATTTTAGCCACCTCAAATGAACCAGTATTGTGTACATGGAAAGGAAAGATTAATTTTGAAAATTGCCCAACTTGAAAAATTCCTGTTAGTGTTTTTAGAAACTGAGGAAATCCCCCTCAGATTTTGTCTGTCTAGTGTTAACACAGGAATGGTGAGATAATTTCTCCAGTTGTTGTGCATTCCTTAAGTGATTCAAGTTTAAGGGTTCTGATCACTAATACATGCAGTGTTGGACCCATACATTTATTCTTCAGCAAAGTCATCTCTTATATCAGTTGACTTCTAACATTCTTAGATCAGGTCAAGTGGATTGTTAAATCTCCTCTTAAAAATATTTATGATGTCAATAAATAGTTTTAGCTCTGTTAGCAGCTCTCTTGACACCAGCATATATGTATAGCTATGTATTGACTATTTTAGGACTAACCTAAGCCTATAAGTTGTGTTACAATCAATTCTACAATTAGTCATCGATGACGGCAGTGCCACTTGAGGACCTTACATTGAGGGCAGCAGTGATGATCCCCTATTTCATTCTGTCAACCAAAAACTGTTATTTGCGATGGTTTAGTCATCAGGCTTATATTATGCCAGTCATGTTTAAGGGACTAGATTTTCAGAACTTACTAGAGGAAAATAGAATAATTCCACCAACAAAAGGAATGATGCTGGCAAGAATTTTTGATTGGGAAGCAAAATTCAGAAAGAAAAGGTACCTTGGAGAACATTTAGTCACCAAACATGTGTAACCACTTGTGAAAAAGTTTGAAGGTAGGGTAGGTTACAACACTATTTGTGTTAGCCTATGTGTCATTCTGTCTGTCAAATGCAACTAGTACAAACACATGTATTGCTGCTTGTTCACAGCATGATCCTTGATACTAAAATAAGTGTGTACAGTCCCTGTACCTCTAAAATATACTGTAAATTGAACTTTAGTAATCTGATACTCTTTAAGGTGACTTCATGACCTCTCCTTAGTGTTACATAATAGGTTGGCTTATTATGTGAACTCCTCTCTCATCAATTCCTTTCAAGGTATCCAAAAAATCTGTAACAAAATTATTATCACGACTATTGAAGCAAAGTCCTTGCCAGAAAACTTTTGTGACACAGAACCATAAGTGTAGGAAGTATGGACTTCAGAACACTAATATGTGGGGGGTGGGGGTGGGGGTGGAACAGTATGACATTGTTGCTTGAGGCAAGCTTGTAGTTAACTGTAAGAAATGAAAATGTATTGATTGTGTAGTATCAGCTAGGTGTTATGGACCTTTGACCCCTCCAAGTTATATCAGATGCATCAAGTCAGGTATACGTCTCCTCAATCCATGAATCTGCTAAACTTTGACATCAAATATCTGTGCAAGGCTGGAAGAAGTGTTTATTTCCAGGGAAAGCCAGTCAAACTTGCCACAATTATTTACATGGTTTGTGTATGAAAAAGCCAACTTTTCCCTTGTTTCTTAAAATTTTTCTTCAATTACCCAAATTTCCTGGCAAGTAGCTTTCCAACGAACTGTGATATGTTCGAAGGTATCTATGAATTTTATGGAGAACACTTTACTTTAAAAATGCTAGGACTGGTACATCAGAGATTAAAGATTAGTTGTCAAACAGTGGTTTACAGGCATTCCTGGCATAAATTTGTTCCTTTTGTTTGTTTAGACGAATATTTGGGAAAACAGGAAAAGGAAGTCTGAAGAGATTACAAGATGATGATGAAGATGACGAGGAGGAGGCAGAGAAAACAAAACCCAAGGAAAAATATAAAAGACCAAGTGATTGCTTGGTAGAGGTATGTACTTCAATCTTGTAGCTGACATTTTATGTATGATAAGTACTTTAAACTCCTAAATACAAAGGACTTTTCAATATTTCTCACATTCCTAATACTAGTTTCATATTTTCATGACATTGAAACAAATATCCATTAGTTTGGTGATGTTACTTATCAGTCACATTATTGAAATGCTTTCTTCGTGACAGCTTTTTGCTTTGCCCTCCAGTTTTGAATATTTTAGAGAGAGGAGTTTAAGTAAATTTTCTCTCCTTTTAGGGTGTTGATTTCAAAGCTAGATGTCGGTTATTCGAAGTTAACATTTTTTGTATTTCTTTTATGAAAACCACACCTTCAAATTAAAAGAAGTATGATTCTGCCTAGGAGCTTCCTCCCAAACTGAGGACTAACTGTTCAGCCTTCGTACCCTGAAGTACCACAGTCTTTACCACTTAGCCATAACACAGATTGAAAAACTTGTTTTTATTTTCTCTAATATTGCAGGGAACTCCCCCAAGGAAGAAGAACAATAGCACATTTTCAGGGAAAGTTGCCATATCAAGTTTAATTAAGAGGAAAACAACAGTTTCTTCAGATTCGGGACCACCTCAGACATCAGAACATTTTAATCTTGTCTCAAATTACAAAGGAGATACTTCAAAAGGAGAAAATTCAAACACTGCCATCAAGTTGCATCCTGCTGACCCCCAGGGTAGTGCTTTAGCCTCTGTCAATGGACTGACAAAAGAAAACGAGGAAAAAGACCAAGAGGAGGATGGAGATACCTCAAATGTAGAAGAAAAAACTGAAACTAATTTTGTAAACAGTATCAAAGAGGGTTTGTCAAAAAACAGTGAAAAGTTGGCAAAGAAGGAAGAAGTAAGAGGGGGCTCTTTTGGTTTGTTGGTTGGATATGATGAAAGTGACAGTGATACATCCTCGAATGACGGGTGAAGCAAGTATTTGTAGGGTTTATGGATTATATCTCTGCAAAAGTGATGCTTTTTCAGTGATTTGGACACAAAAAGTTGAAGTCCCTCATATGTATTGCATCAGGCTAGATGTAGTACTTTCCCAACAGGAAGTGTCCAATATTCTATTGAAGCATATTGGCTCCTAGTAGAAGGCTACCAGAAATAGTGTTACAGTAATGGAATAACACTTAACATTATTGACACCAGTATGTTTTGGCTCAGACTTAAAAATTTGCAGGAAAAGGGGTGCACAGGGCCCAGTAGACCTCAGTTTTCTTTTTTTCTCCCTTTGAGCATCCTGTTTGTATAATGTATGTTGATGGAAATACCAGAGATATATTGCTGTTATCAGTGTACTTCAGTGATTTTTGTAGTCAGCTCTGATAGCTAGTAGGATTGAGCTGTTAAATATTAAGGATACAGTACTTTTAGTGTAAGCACAAATCCATTAGCCCTGACCATGAGTAGTAGCCCATGCCTATTATAATGAGTTGATGTTTAACACTGCTGTCAGTGATTATCTTTAAAAATTTGTTTGTGTGAGTTAAAGTACGTAATAGAACATATTTGATGATTACGAGTACATGGAAACATAAATTGTGAGTACATAGTCATTTCAAGTCTGATATTTGCTTAGAAGCTTTGCCACATTGTTTAACCAATCTATCTTGGATAGTGGAAGTTTATCAGCAGAGCCCTGTAGTAACATCTGTTCTGAAAATCAATGAAATGAGCTTCAGTTTATTAATGCAGCTCTGTGATTAAATACACTTTTTCAATGCCTTCTCTGGTCTGAATCTTAAGAAATGGTTAAAGTGACCTTCGATAAAGTTTTGTTCCTTTACAGGGCAAAGCTAAGTTGTTGAATAATATTGTTCATTCTGGTTAATGGCTGCGACCTATTTGCTGTGTTTGTACAACAATTTATGCTCCGTAATTTTTTTGATATTGAAGAAAAACTGTAAAGGAATGGAATTAATTCTTAAAATTTGTAGCATTATGTTAAATCTAGTATGCAGAGGTCTGGAGCATATTTTTTCTATAGGGAGTAATGAAAGAGAAGTTAGCCTTTCAAGAGATCAACTTGGAGTTAAGTTCTACAAGAAAAAGAAAATTCAGATTTTCTGATCCAGACTTATCATACTTTTGAAATAATAGTATAACATTGCTTTGTATGTATATTTTTAATACCTGGCACATACAGAGTTGAACATACCAATCAGGTCTCATGCTGATCAGTGATTTACCAACTAGGTGGCAGTATTGTATTTGTTTTATTCTTTTAACTTAGAATATTGTGACTTCATTTATACCCAAAAAGGACATTAATTAATGATGTATATTTGTATATTATATAAAAATCCTCTCATTTGAACAATTAAAACTACAAAGCAATCAGGATTATCTTCTCGATCTCATCTTTTTAATTATTTTGGGGTATTGATTATATGTTCATTCAGTAGGTTTAAGGTAGGATGCGTTGTTCTTTTACAATGGATGGTAGTTTCCCACAGTTGCAATGATGAAAGAGAAAAGAAAAATGAGAACTTTGCAGATGCTGCAAATCATTGGTAGTTTCAAAAAAGGAAACAAGGAACTACCGGTGCAGTATCAAGATTGGCTGTGCTAGCCTAACCTCGGGTTAAACTAACCTCAGTTAAATGAAATTCCTGAACTTTGCGTTTTATATGCTGTAACTTTTCTACATAGTAAAAACAGAAGTCTAAAATTACAGCATTGTTCAGAACTTGATGTCAGAGATGATTATAAAGACATAGCACAATACCAGGAAATGTTTTACAAATAGAGCCATTGAGCTGTGTCTTAGCGAACCCTCTATAAAACACTGCCATAAGCTTAAGGTGGGGTCATTGCCATTGGTAGAAATGTTTTGGAGGGTGTGATGTGTTAAAGAACAACTTGCATGGATTTAGTTTCCCGTTTTGTCAAAACTTTGGTCACGACACACTATTGACGTAAACTAAATGAAACATCACTCCTACAATACTCCTATGTTGTCTACATGTCAATTGCATATATTTACTTGCTAAAAGGTCATCTAGAATCAAATAAAACTCATCTATCACACATTAAGCTTAGCCCAACATGGAGTGTTGTCAGTTTAGTGCAGGGCCAAGTTGTTTCAGTCCATTGTAGCAAAGACAGCTGAAGTCCCAAGTTCATATGTTTAGACCCTACAAGTTCTGTAATGGCCCAATTTTCACTTCCCAGACTATTAAAATTCTCCCGAACAAAGTTTATTTCTAGTCCCTCATCCGATTTAAAATTAGCCATACTGTCACCTCCTAGACAGAGATCTGTTGTCAAATTGCATTCATTCAACTCCCATTTTTACAGCTTATTCAGTTGCTGAGATATAAAATATTAAAATTTATTTACTTAATTTGAAATAGTCGAGTGCGCAATAAACTGTGATGTCTTTCTTGGACAACTCATATTACATGTTTGTTTTCCTTCTCACATAGCTTATATGACTTGTAAAATTAATGTTTTCTTAAATAGCATGTTATAATGAGAGGGCGTGAATAGTCAAGTCACCCTTTATAAACAATGCGACATTGATCATGTTGTGGTACAAGATGCATTGTCTTCTGGAGAAAACAAAGACTGTAATACATGCCGGACAAATTATTGTGCAATGTGCCATTTTAATTTGAGTGACTAAACTTCAACATTTTTAGTCTCGGCACAAAAATTACCCGTGAAGATAGAGACAAACCAGTGGGATTTTCAATCTGAGACAGATTTTTGACATTTTAGATGTAAGGTTCATCAAATGCCAAATCACGCTGGTTTTAAATACAAAATTCGTATTAGTCTTAAATGAAATCAGTCTAGACCCCACGGAAAACTTTCTTGCAACCGGTCAAATTTGTTTCTGAACCTATTGAATTGTAAACTGTTTCCAGATAAAGTCATCTGCAACTGTCTTTGGCGAAGAGAAATGTTCAAGACGATGGACTGGTCTTGCTAGTCTGTACGGCTGTAGTTAAAGACAGACAGTCATCACCCCAAAGTATATTTTTAGTGTAGGAGTATGAAAATTCTCAGTTGGTGACTGCTCTTTGATTGACATAAAAGTTTGAAAATTTGAAAGATGCAGAGTAGCTCACATTCCACAGTGACAAGGCAGAGAGAGATAGTGCTTTTATTACATTTTATAGCCTTGTATACTCACCAGGAAATGGCCTTAAGCAATAAAACAGGTTTATTCCTGCACAAGGAGTAGCTTCATACAGTTATGGGAGGAGCTAGAAGTTGCATAGTTGGGAGAATTGGAACTGTACGGGATGATGAAAATTCCCCTTTAAACACCTTGATGACTCACAATGTAAAAGATGACGTATATTATTGACAAATTAAATTTGTTTACCTGCCTTACAGTTCAGTTGTAAACTACGTAATTATTCACTTATCTCGTCAACAGCGGTAGTCACTGTAAAAGTATACAAATCGAAGTCACTCGCGTGAAACAATGCGTGAAGCAAGTCGGAAGTGTTCTCATCAATTAGGGCCTAACTTGTATAATTGTCATAACCTGTGTTGCATTCAAAATAATGATGTAATGGCACAGGGTGTTAGAAACTAGTGGCAAAGTGCATGGTGAGCGGACTGGGGGTCATGACTCCCCATGACCCGAGGATGACGACTCCCCATGACCTCGTGGGACGAATATTTCAATATAAGATATGCGCAGATGGAGAAAGTAAAGAAATAACCGGAGAAGCGAGCTTATCTTTGCATAAAAGTTATTCATGCCTAGTTTAAATAAAAAGGTAGTACAGAGGTTCTATGGGTGGGGTGTGTTATGTACGTAGCCTACACCTGAAGGGTGAAGGTTCATTAAACTTTGATCATTATCATCAGAAATACTTGCAAAGGGTATTTTATATTAAACTTCAAAGTTGTGACATGATATCATCGTTCGTCATGTTTATAACCGTAAGTAAATGATTACAAATTACAAATTTTCGATAAAATGTGTATGGTGGTGCTACGTGTCAGATATGAAAATGATGATTTATCGTGTGGTAAACAAAAGATCGATCGTAGCAACAACATTAGTCATGAAGAGTGACGAATCCAGTAGACTTAGTGAAGTAGGGGTACCGGTGTAGGAGGTGGGCAAATATCCATACATGTATTCGTAAATATAAACACATAAACGATAACATGTCACACAGGTAGATATGGCCTGTCGGCATAAAGCAAACTTTTGGTCCTAGTTCCTAGGATTTAAGGTCACAAATACATACCAAGGATTTCTTTGGAATTAAAATTAAGTATTCTAATCTTATCATGTTGTGAAAATTTCGGGAAAACCGTTTTTTATCAGTTACCCCCAGTAGCGGATCAAGGGCGGAGCAACAGGTGCAAGTGCACCACCACCCCCCCCCCCCATTTTAGGGTCTACGAAAATTTTGAGAAATGTTTTGGTCCATGAAATGTAATTTTTACCAAGTACCGTTGGCGCGATGCGTCTCTTGTGATGTTTAGCCGACCACCATATCAAATCCAGGACAGGACGCCGGGCAGACCTACAAATACTGCAACACGAATGTTACCATGATATCTAGCTATTTGCTATCTTTTTTTAACCTATTGTATTAAATGAAGTGTATATCCTAAGCCCATTAATTTAATTGAGGTCTGCCATCTTGTTGTTTACAGAATCGCCGAATTATGGTGCAATACTTCATATGCATAAAATTGAGACACTGCACACTACACCTAGTCTGTCTGGTCCCTCCAGTCTGTGATTGGCATTTATTCATGGAGTGTCACTTTCAGCCAATCACAAGACTACCATAATGGCATACTTCCTGCCTATTAAGTTGTCTAAGGCCTCGAGTTGACCCACGCTATTCGTGCTGCAGACCTCTCAAAAAAAAAAGCACGTAGTCACTTCTGTAAATTTGTATATAGTTCAATTAATCTTTTTTTTTTTTTTGCCGGTGTAGTGGGAAGACATGATTTCCTTTTACACCGTCTGTATAGTTTTTCATCTGACCTGTTGGACCCGGATCATCTAATAAATAATCAAGGAACTGAAATCAAATGATTAATCATCTCTTTTCCTTGGATTGGACTCTGTTCCGAGCTCAACCCAAGTCTTCACATGAGCGATTGGCTTCAACGTTATTTGACACTTAACTGCTATTGATTTCTGGTCACATCACTCATATTATCAGAACTTCGAAGCGCTATCCACCAGCAACTGTTTCAATTATGTTTCAAAATTATTTTTTTAAGTTTTACGTCGAAATGGAATCTATGCAGCCATGATCAGACGCAGATTCAGGGCTCTAAAAAAGTGAGGCACAATATTTGTGGGCGAAATCCGGAAGTCCCTGGTGGGGTGTGGTCCTTCCCCGACAATTTTCTGCGATTTAACAGGGTTAGATGCGATATCCTACCATCTGGTAACCAGAAAAAGTACACAAAGGAACACATTTTTCAGTTTTTTCTCTTTTGATTTTTTTAAGGCCGACGAAGTCGAAAGGGGGGGCGCACGCCCCTCTGTGCCCCCCTGGATCCGCGTCTGATGATGGCGTTAGTATGTGGGTGCGTATAAAAATCGACCGTTAAGTGCATATAGTCTAATATCTCGGGTTATCCGGTATCAATTGCTCTTACTGCATTGGTAGGGCCTCACAAAACGCATGCACAGGCTCCCCACACACTAAGTCCGACCCTGCTTACCCCTTTTGCTGACAATTTTTCAGTAATTCGAAAAGAAACTTAATAGGAGAAATTATGTATGTGCATACCAATGCTTTCAAACCTGGGACCGGAAACATTTCCTATAGGTGGTACAGAGCACTTTTGTAAAAAATTATGACCGTGACGTCAGTGCTAATGGTATGGCCATGGGTGGCTCTAAGAAATTTTATTTGGGGGGTAAACTCAAGTCCGTATTCAGGGAGGTTCGGGAGACCCCCGGCAATATTAATAGTCAGCTCCGGAGAGTACAATAGGAGTATGGTTATTAGAATGTATTACAGCGATGCCCCATGTAGTTTTCAAGAGTTCTTCAAAACCCATTTCAGGCAGTCAGGCATGAGCTGACTACTTTAAAAATAAATACAACCATATCAACCGATCGCTACTTTATAGGGGTGGAGTAAGAGGCAGGTGAAATGGACAAAGCGACTTGATCCATTTGTATAAAATGAGCCCCGCCTTTAAATATTTTGTTGTTTCTTTCATTGTGGCACAATGTGTTTCAGCAAGTTGCCAAGAAGAGATAAAATGTTGGTTTTCTTGAGTGTTTTCTTAAACTAACGAAAATTTCGAGTACTGAAGACACTTGAAAACGATGAAATGATAGCACTACTTTGGATCTCAGTACCGTTCCGAAACGAAATTTTTGAAAGGGGGAGGGGAATTCCCCTAACTCAGTGTGTTTATTTTAGATCAACTGAAACAGTATACTTTAGCACAGAGGTGGAGAACCTTTTGCTTATAAAATGCCATTTGACAGTCATAATGTCATGTAGTATGTATAATGGGCCCTTCAGTATAAATTGATGCTGACCGCCATTTTGCTGTTTCTCAGTAAGATTGCAGATTATGGTGTAATACCTCATTTACATAAGTTTGAGACGGTGCACACGACACCTAGTGTGTCTGGTTTCCCCCTCCCCTGTGATTGGTCCTTGTTGATGGCGTGGTACTTTCAGCCAATCAAAGGCATATCCCATAGTAGTAGACTTCTATACCCTTAGTTGTAAGTTTTCTATCCCACGCCACTCGTGCAGCAGACCTCTCAGAAGAAGCATGTAGTCACTTTTAATTTAGGAGCATGTAGCTCCTTAAATCATTTTTGTACGGCCGGCCAGTAATTTAAGTATAATTCATCACGACGTACCATTCATCTGTAAATACTTGAATTGCGACGACACTAATCACGAGAATAAATCATGGAATAATAGCAACAGAAATGTCTTGTACTTTGGTTCTTTATGGAGCTTAACCGCCCCAAGCCTTCGCAGGAGCGATTGGCACTTACTAATATCTTACACGGTGGAGTCGCAAGGCTTTTAATATCTTACAATAAGGCCGCTTGTGGGCCAACGGCGCTGTCAATTTGGACAAGGGAAGGGAAACCTCTCCTTCTATGGGAAACACAATATAAGTTTAGGCCAAATGCCCGTTACAACTTTTTGTAGAGAGATACCTATGATAGTCTGGCCAGGTGACACCCCGGAAAAAACTGCTTTTAGTCGTGGATGATAATCAGTACGGCTAATGGGTTGTATATCTAATGACCCCGAAAGCTCTGAAGTGTCTGCAAAATTATGGGCATTTAACTCCCGGCAGCATTACCGTTACCCTCCGTAAATGACATTATTATGCCTAAGCTAATCAGATTACAAATATGACAGCGTGACTCATTTGTTTTGATTACGTTAGCGCACACTATTGGTAGGTCCATTTGTGATGTCTGAAGTACATATAGTAGCAAACAAGCAACTAAGAAAACGCTCGCGAAGCGCGCTGAAAAATGTCGTATTGAAAGCACTTTATTAATGTTTAACCTTCGCGGCATTGCATTTAAAAGTTATTCACTTCTTTCATTTTTAACCGAGTCAAGGAAAAGGGAGAGCCTAACCCATCCCGAATTACATCTTTTATTTATTTATTCTTTTTTTTTTTTTTTGAAATTGAAGATCATGCTTTGCAAACTTTTTTTTTTTTTTTTGGGGGGGGGGGGGTGCCTCCCGTGCCCCTATGGCGAGCCGCTTATGGTTATGGCCATCCTGGCTATGTGGCAAGCCTGAGGTCACCCGGGCCCAACCTTTCTCACAACTTATCCACCTTCGTAAGCTGGGAGACCCTCGGTCTTGGCAGTTGACCTGTGGATCATCGCCCTTTGGCCCAGTTTCTACTCCTTTTTCTGGTAAATTACTTTGATAAACAAGGTCTGCGGTCTAACGACAAATTTCTGCAATCACAAAGGGGCATAGTTCTTGCTCTATGGCTACTTTTTGCAGTGTCTTGTACTTTGTCCATAGACTTACGAAATAAATAGGTTTGCCAAAGAGGTGTCAAAAGGCGTGACCGTTTTCCTGCAATGTTTTACTTATCACTTATATAGTCAAAATAACAAACACATTAAAGTGCTGGATGCGAGCGACACGAGCAGATAAAAAGAGACTTAATGACTAATCGTAAGGGATCCAACTAAATGCTCTTCAATTTTCAAAGTACCAGTGAAGTCATAAAGGCCGTGAAAAAAATATGTTTTTAACATCTGCAAGCTGGTGAGGGGTGAATATGGCATGACCCTTCAGTAAACGAAAAAATGTCCCTCACCCCTAAAGACGTAGGCCCATTGGAAGATATTTCGGAAGTTTTCCCTAAAATTTCCCAAATTGACATGCAATCACAATACAAATTTTGCCCTGAACACGTTTTTGTTCTGAAATGAAATCCATCTTTTTTTTTTCATTTTGCTCATTCATGGGAGATACGTCTTGGCGAATTGTAAACGCTGTTGTAGAATGTTTAATGGCTAACCGTCCCGGGTAAGTACAATACTACTTCATAACACATTTATTGTGCAATGCGTTGGCACCACAAACCATTTAAGTAAGAAGTTCTTTATTAAATGCCATGATGCATTCGCGTTATCTGAAAATGTGCATAATTGTGCATTGTCACGGTTGCAATATTGTGCGGTACATGTTTAACAGATCAAAATGTTCACGAAGAACGCTGCAGAACATCTGCAAGTCTGTGACAGTCATAATACAAAAAATAGCTAACGGCAGGATTAAAAACATTTTGTATCAGAGTGTGTATTTATGGTATTGGTAAGTTAGATTTTTCCCGTTCAATAACTTTTTACGAGAACTTTTTAAAGAATTTAGAAAGGGGGCAAAGGCACATTTAAGTCTTTCCTTGATTAAAAAATCGGAGATGAAAAGGGGACTTCATATGAATGCTGTATCTAGTAATCAGAGACCTTCTGGGTTTTTTTCCTGATATTGTCATTATTTCCGGCTGCCAAACTTAAGAGAATGTATTAAGCACATCGGCAGTGGCAGAACGGCTACTTACGGTATAAAAGCCAGCTTCGAACTCTGGGGACTCTAGAAGCGATTTGAATTGTGATCTCCTTCATTTAGGTCAGTGGTTCCCAACCTTTTCCAGCTAAACGCCCCCTTTCACCAAAAGAGGATGGGCAACGCCCCCCCCCCCCTCCGTCTATAGCTTACTATTGCTATGGATGAAACGACGATAATAAAACAAAACCTGCTGAAATAAAAGGGTAGACCTACCGTGACATAGGCCTACATCATTTTACGTGTGGGTTCGACCCAGGGTAGCAAATCAGCAATGCGGGACTTATGACACTGACACCCTTTTGAGATGGCGACTCTTTAACCCACGATTTACAAACGCAGGAAGGCTTGATCGTGGTCAAGAGAGGAGAAGCGTCTTTGGTATTTAACTGACTTTTCTAGGGCCCCATTGAGTTGTGGATTGTTCCCCAAAATGAGGCCAAAGGTCAACATCCCAGTGGGCGACTTAGGGATTCGCCCCCCGGAGCTGTGAAGTATTTACGATATTGTTGACACGAGAATGACGTACTGTCAGTCAAATTTTGGCTATCTTCTGATTACCTGATAACCTTAAATACAAACTATGTTATATTTATGGACTGCAATGAAGAAAACTACATTCAAGGTTAAATTTGCAGGACGAATTTTAGCTATGATCCCTTCGGTCACCGCTTTCACTGTCACTGATGGAAATATGAGGGTCCGTGCAGGAAAAATTGAAATTAAACACTAGTACAGTGACAATTTTGTGGCATCTAGGAAGGGAATATTAGACCTACTCAACTTGTTGACTACATTCATCTCCTTTTTGTGCGAACCAATTTGAGGGTTCAGCCAGACAAAAGCTTTTGGAATCTTGTAAAGCCTTGGTTTAAATTGAGTATCCCATTTTTTTCAAAACGCCCCCTGCCTCCCCCTTAGCGCTCATCTCCCCCTGACGTTTGCAACGCCCCCCGGGGCGATAACGCTCCCGGTTGGGAACCACTGATTTAAGTCATCTCTTTAATTGATTTTTCATGACCCAATCTGCAGTAGAATAAAAACGGACGGCTGGCGTTGAGTTCCTCACTTTATGAGTGGAATATCCTGGTGAATATTAACCGTGATCAGTGGTGTAGCAAGCGGTACTGAAATTTAGGAGAAAAGGGGTTGGTGCAGGGTTACTACATTTTGTGGGAGCCAGATGAAGGATGCAGACTGTACACTCTAAATGCAAAAGAGTGAAATTCACTCCAAAAGAGACTGTAGTTTGGGACCAGTCCTAGTAAGAGTGAATTTCACTTGGGGTGGAGTAAAAATTCACTCCAAATAGAGCGATACTTCACTCGCATGGAATGATATATCGCTCTACTTCGAGCGAATTTTCACTCCACCCCGAGTGAAATTCATTCTTACTAGGAGTGGTCCCAAACTACAGTCTCTTTTGGAGTGAATTTCACTCTTTTGCATTAAGAGTGTAAGTTTGAAAATTTAAAATTAATTTTGTCATTTCAACGGGGGCAGCAATGGGTCGGTGGAGGAGGGGCAAATGTCCCTCTTTCTTTCTGGCCACGGATTTTGTGTTACTTAAAATGCAATAATTTCATAATATACCACCAAGTTAAACGACAACTTGACAAATTTGAATATTCATCATGGACTTATTTATTCCGAGCTCACGGAAAATGATAATGGCCCCTAAAAGTTGATAAAAAAGCCACTGAATTCTGTGGTTATACGTGTAAAAATACAACAAGTTTATGCACTTTGTATATGACCGTCTGTGATTTAAGCATGGAAGCAACACATTTGTGGTCATTTTAACTTTCGAATCTTTGCCAACAAAGCCTGCCCACATACGTGCCCTATGCAACCCCTTATGTCATCTTACTGACGTGGCCAACCAGTGGCATAGCTAGACTTTTTCCAGGGGCAAGCACTTAAATTTTCCGATTATTTTAAAGCGTGCAGCATTACTGTATTAGGGAATGTTCTGCATTCTGCAAGGTAGGTTACAAACATACGGATTACGTATAACCATAGTTATTATACCTAATAACTATGGTATAACTCATACCAAACACATAAGTGAAATCATGCAAAATGTGCCCTGGCCGCCAGGGCATATTTTGCATAATGTCACTTAAAGGGGAATTTTCATGATCCCAGACAGTTCCAATTCTCCCAACTATGCATCTTCTAGCTCCTCCCATAACTGTATGAGGCTCTTCCTTGTGCCAGAATAAACCTGTTTTATTGCTTAAGGCCATGTCCTGGTGAGCATACAAGGCTATAAAATGTAATAAAAGTACTCTCTCTGCCTTTGATGTCAATCTTTGATGTCAATCAAAGAGCAGTCACCAACTGAGAATTTTGATATACATACACTAAAAATATACTTTGGGGTGATGACTGTCTGTCTTTAATACATCAAGAGCCGGGTTGTGCACTGATAGTGTTCTTTTGAATCTGAATCGTGAAATTGCAAAGCTCGCGAAGCGCGCGAAAACTTTTGATACTAGGCTTACACAAAACCATATGTAATCATAAAGAACAAAAAGGAAAAAAAAGAAAAACTGTAGGGGTTGTAGACCGTATCGGGGATAACATGCATACCTGGACTACCCGATGAAATAGCCCAACTTTGCTCCGTGAGTCGCTCACCAACTGACCGTACGCATGACACACAAAAGAGAACAGCAACTAGGCTTTGCGATATGGGATGGAATTTACGACCTCTACATTAACTATGCACTTTGTCTACATGTTACTTGGTAAGGTGGACAGGACTTGTGCTATCTAGGTATGTGGAATGGAACTAATGAAGAAACTGGAGTGACTCTACAGCGCACGTAGCGCGCCGAAAATTTTGGGTTCATATTAGAGAAATTGTCTTCTTGAGGGCAAAAAACAGTTAAACTGTCGAGGAGACTAGTCGCCGTCAGGGACTGCATACTTTATCGTAAATTTCCAAATTTTTCATTTTCTAGAGCGGGGGGGGGGGGATTTCCCCCCTGTAGCTACGCCACTGTGGCCAACTGCTCAGACAATGAGCATGCTTGCTATATATATATATTCAACAAAACTTTGGATAACAGCTGACACCAGAGTTGGCGCCAGGGGGTAGCATCAATGGCTACCCCTCCCCACCGGAAAGGCTAGCCCCTGATGAGGAAATTTTACAATTTCGTCGGAGAGCCTCAATGGATACAATAAAGTACGAAATCTTCGAAGACGACTAGTCGACCCGACGATTTAGTTGATTTTGCTCTTACGTAGGGCACATATTTCAGTAAATCCAGAAATTTTCCAATGTTTTTAAATGAAACCTCACATTTTTAAATTTTCCTCAGAAAAAAATACGTCCATCAAACTGTTTGTTCACCATCCTCTGGAGTCAGGCGCGAATCCAAGGGGGGCTTTCTTGGGCTCAGTTCCCCTTTTTCGCCACATCAACCATAATAAATACGCGAAAATTAGCATAATGTCAATCTAGGAGAATATTCAAGGGGGCTTTCAGCTCCCCCCCCCTTTCGCAATGTCTGGATCCGCGCCTGCGAGTGGTCTACTGAGTAGACGCCGTATATTCGCATTTCACCAAAGAGCTGCCCCCCCTTCATTTAATTGCTAGTAACAAAGCCTCCTTCCCCGTAGGGTTTGTTGATCTTATATTACCTTCTGTTGTGGGTCTTGTGATTGAGACATCCTGAGTCAGCATCGACTCACACAGGGTCAGCCTTCTTATGAAGAATACTAGTTGTGATCTTAGTATAAGGGGAGGGGGACCTGATGCTAGCCCTTTCGTGACTTTAAAGGGCAAAGCAGTCACTCCAACTTTAATTAACACACCCAAGAAAGTTAAACCGTGACGGAGGGTTCTCTTGAAATCACGTAGCAGCTGTAAGTGATTGTAAAGCAAGAAGATATTTATGAGATATACGAGATTTAATGGGTTCAATAGACGAGTTGGGAAATTCGGTACTTCCGGTCGGGTCACCAGGTCAAGTGTACCATGACAACGGCAACATGTTTAGCTCTGCGTGTTCAACATGCAACACCCGCGCTGGGACACTGTAAGCGTGGTACACTTCACCTTTGACCCATTCCCATATTACATTGCGTGGAAACATTTCCCAACTCGTCTATTGTTTAGAGATATTTCAAAGAAAGGCTGGGGCAAATGCTAAAATATTCAGACTATGGTGTACATTAAGAGTTGCCACACTTCCAGACTGTGAAAACGTGGATTGAAATCGGGGATATATACGGTACCCTCGCCCGGTAAAATTAAAATGGAAACGTTATAAATAGCGATTACGAGAGCTGACTGAGTATACTCATGGAAACTATATATAGTCGAAATGAGGAGGCGTTTGTCACCGGAAGTCCATCCACGATGATCTTTGTATAGGGTGGTACTCCGCAGGAGTTAAAAGTAGCTTCCTGAATTACCGCTGGTTAAAGTTTCAACAGTAATACCTATTTAAGCTTTGGAAAGTTTCACACAAACTAATATAGAATGAAGACGTACATCATAATTGGGAATTTCCCAACCAGACTTCCTTAGTCTGAGGCGTGTAGCATATTTTTGTATTTTTTAATAATTTTTTTATGATATTGCTAGTAACTCAAAATAGAAAATGTTTAGATGCAACTTACAAGGCTAAGAAGTGCCCATGGGCGTCCGGAGGGGGGCAAGGGGAGCACTTTCCCTCTAGAAAATCAAAAACTTGAAAAAACGAAGAAAAAATAAAGAAAAAACGAAAAAACTATAACATCAGCATTTCTTTACAGTTCACTCAGTGTAAATTTCTACTCTCAAAACAGGAATTGAATAAAAATATCAACACTCAGCAGTTCCCCCCCCCCCCCCGAGCATATTTTTGGTATTTTTTAAAGTTTATATTTACGACATTGCAAGTGTTTCCCTTTTTATATGCGGTAAATAGGCCTTGGAAGTGCCATTTCCAGCGATCTGGGAAGCATTTTGGGCCACAATTTTCTTGCGCTCGGCGCCAACTCATGGTGGCGCGGAGCGCTAAGAGTCTGTCTAGGGGCTTCGCCCCCCTCTTGACAAATTCCTGACCACGCCTTTGTCAACACTGTGTAAAAAGTAGCATCTAAACTCTTTCTGGGAGTAAAATATTTCCCATGAAAAAAGTTGGGCCTCTAAAATTGTTGCCCCCCCCCCCGAATTTTTTTCTGCGGACGCCCATGGAAGCGCCAGCGATCTGGGAGGTATTTTCGGCCAAATTTTCTTGTGCGCTTCGCGCCAACCTGTATGGTGGCGAATTTGCCTACAGGCTTCGCCCCCTGGCAAATTCCTGGCTACGCGCCTGCTGAGTCTGGTTGATTCAATTAAAAGTTTGTAGTCACAATGGCTAACTGGGTGTCCGATGGTAAATTAGCTTTTTAACAAGACGGGCTTTACAGTGAAGTGATAGTTGACTGGGATGTATGCTATAAGTAGGTGAAGGCACTTTAAGTGGGAGAAGACTCCTGATCTTAATTCTAATTTTATGACATATACCGGAGCCAAATAAATCCACTGTTTTGACCAGCCTAAATTTAATTCTTTAGTCTTAGTAGCTTTAGTCTTTCCTCTGTCTTGTCAAGAAGTGACCCTAGAGTTAAACAACTGCCCGTAGAGTCAGGGGCGGCGCCAGGGTATTTCGATGGGGGGGAGGAGGGGGGCAAAGCATGAGATGAGTGATCGCTGTCCTGGGGAAGAGGTCTAAGGGGAAGGGGTGCCCCCTCCCTATTGGGATTTTTTTGTTAATTTAAGGTTGCTTAGATGCAAAATGATGATGTCTTTGGTATACATATTTTGAACTGATCATATATGGCTGGAAACTTCTAATTTAGTAATTTTAATCTTTGTTTTGGGAAAGATGCTTTTCTGGGGAAGGATGTCCCCTCCCCTTTGAGAAATTTTTTATTAATTTAAGATTGCTTAGATGCAAAATGGTGATATCTTTGGTATATTTTTTGAACTGATCATATATGGAAGAAAGTGTTCATAATTTATTGAATTTTAATTTTTGCTTGGGGGAAAGATGCTTTTCTGGGAAAGGGTCTAAGTGGAGGGGTTCCCCTCCCCTTTGAGAAGTGTTTATCAATTTAAGATTGCTTAGATGCAAAATGGTGATGTCTTTGGTATTTTTTGAGAGAAGGGTATGCATGCAGTTAACAAAACCTCCTGAAGTCCACCCCCTTGTGTATGGGTATGATTTCACTCAAAAATACGTGCATAGAGTCGACAGAAGCACGAACTTTTACGAATATTTTCGTTGATTAATATGTGCATTATAAACAGATAAAAGGGTAACTAAAGGCTGGCAGACACCGGTATACGGCCTCCTGGAAGCTCTGGACTAATTATATGGATCAAATAGATACCTGCCCCACCCCTCCTCTTCTCTTCTTCTTTCTCCTTCGATTCCCCTTCCTCTCTTTCATTTTTTTCCTTTTCTTCCTTTTTCCTGTTCTTTTCCTTCTCTCTCCCCCTGTTCTTGCAAATGATAGGAGGCGGTCTCCCCCTGAATCCTGTGGCGCCTTCCCTAATTTCCTTTGCTCTTTTTCTGATTGACTCAAGATTTCTTCATACAATAAAGATTTTGTTGTGTACGGCCATGCACCTACTATTTAAAATTCGTTTTCTATGGATTACTCAGTCGAGACAACACCAAAATAAAGCACAATAAGGCATAGGCGTAGGTAGCTTTTCAAGACTGGGGGGCTGAACCTTGTTTCGGATCGCCGTCCTGGGGGAGGGTGTCCCCCTCCCCTTTGGAAAATTTTTGGATACTTGAGGGTCCTCAGATGCAATTTGGTGCAAGATTTTGGGCAAATTTTAAGGAAAGTTACTGCAATTTTTTACATTTGTTACTGAAGAGACAAATAAGGGGTTTTTGGCCTTGGATGTTGGGGCAGAAGCATACTTTAGCCCCCCAGATTTTTGACTGGGGGCTTTAGCCCCCAGCACCCCCCCCCCCCGCTTCCTTGGCTTATGCAATAAGGGAGACATATAATATCACTTCAAAGTTTAATTCATTTTATTAAATGTTTTTTATATTTTTATTTTCAATATGTTCGTTAAGTGATTGACTCATGATACCCCCAATATATATGATCACGTTCTAAATTTTAAGTGGTCACATGCTGGGAATGGAGAGACAGTAAATGTTTGAGACTGCCAAACATTACATAATCCGGACATGGGGGGAATACCCATAGACGGAAGGTTCACTTGGTCGAAGGTTCCCTAAAGACCGAAGATTCCCCCGGACGAAAATATATTCCGAGTTACGGGTGGGGGTGGGGTTTTTGGTTAGAGATTCATGGATCAAGCGTATCCCCTGATGCACAAAATTAGCTGTCTGTTTTTTTTTTTCGTGTAACTTGCAATGATACGCACCTTTTCTCCAAGAGAGGAAGAACTTTTTGCTCTGTGACACCATATGTGTTAGGTCTCACAATAACTTGGCGTTAGGGTATACTACTGTATTGTTTTAGCTTTATCCTCGGTTCCTGTGCTCTTTTTGTTTGCGCGTTATGTATAATGGCCTTGGTGTTAATGTAATACTAAACCTGCACTCACGTAAACAATGGAGAAAACAGAAAACATGTGTGCGGGAATTGCAAGTTTCCGGTATTTTGCAACGAACAATAATATTGTGATAGATGGGTGACATACTGTAACACCTCACCCCACACCTACAATAATTATAATGTGTCTTGAAACGTTTTTAGACTATTTTATTTTGGGGGTTGAAAAAACCATAGGGAGGGCAAATGCCTGCCCTGCCCCCCCCCCCCCGTGGCGGCGCCCATGCGCAGAGTGCAACAAAAGTCACGAGGGTCGTTTCTTTGGAGAAGACATGAGCAAGTCTTATTGCCATGCAGCACCCCTCTTATTCTGTAGCTTTTATAACTGTATAACTCAGTTCAACTTATTTACTCACTTAATAACACCTCAAAGTTGTAGCCTATGTGTTATCGTAAGTTGAACTTTTTGGCGTCCTTTTGAACCTGCTTCACACTGTGCCCACCGACAGGGATAGCACCAGGATTTCCCTGACAGAGGATTAGCTACCCGGATATGGGAGGGGGATAAAGTGTTCACAACAATAGTCTCGATTAGAGTACATGGATGGTCACCATACAGTATTTGACCAATCAAGACCTAATATCTCTATGATTTCTAGCATATGACTGTCGTGCCATATTTTGCAAAACTTTATACACTTAGCCTACAGTTTAATAATTATTGGCATACCGGTATCTTTTATGGTAAAAATTTACTTAGAGTTCTACATCACTCACATCGCACTAAATTTGGTTAAGGACAGATCAACAGCATGCCTGCGCGACTGATAGATTGTAGCGTATCCACCCGTCTTTCATGAGAATACATTTGACGAGTCACTAGCTATTAAATACAGCAATTACAGTGGCGGATCCGGGCGGGGGCGCAACAGGGGAGCTCCTGCCCTACTGGCCGTCATGCGTGAAAAGAGTACTGAGGCAAAAAAAGAAAATGCTCCAAAATGTGTCACTAACATAGCACCATTTTGCATCTGAGCCCTCTTCCAAAATCAAAAATTTTCCAAAGGGGAGGGGTACACCCCCTTCCCTTATACCCCTACCCCAGGACAGCGATCAATCAAAGCTTGCGCCCCCTCCATTGAAAATTTCTGAATACGCCCCTGCTTAGCAAAACATACAAAACTGAGGATTACATTTCATACCTTTACAGAAAATTTGTAAGCTAGCCTATGTCTGTCCTGCCATGCCACTTAGTGAGGGAGTTAATAATTATAGGCCTACATTTGATGCCAAACCAAGAAAAACTAAACCCCACTGCAGCTCGAAACGCGGAGAAAAAATGTGGGGTTCTTACAGATTAAAGAATTGTTAGATACAGATCTGTATATATTTAGAGCTAAAATGGAATTAATTGTCAAGGCCGCCAGACCCTGTCGAGGGTAACGTGCATTCTATTGTAACCATCTCGGCTACACGATGAAATGCCAAACCTCTTTCCGCTAGTCGCTTACCGTGGCGTACGCAAAATATCATATGGACAACTACGCTGTTAGTGGTGAAATTCCCAACCTTCACAAAAAATTGTGAAGGGTATATCTTTACTTTAGTTGAGTAAGGGACGGTTGTAGTATCATAGTCATAGGCGCAGGACAAAAGAACATGGGGTGATATTCCAGGCTCTCAAAGGTGGGGCGAACAACCCTCTTCCCCCCAGCACTGTCAAGTATTGGTAAAGTAATTTTTACCGCGTGCAACACGCCACCGTGATGTTTTTTCAATGTATTCACATTTTTCCCTGTACGAAACATATGAGGAGCATGAATTATCGAAACTCGAAAAACTTTTTTGCGTGCTCATCTCGTGCGATATTTTTGCTCCCTTTAAGTTCGTTCTGTGTATGGAAGAAAGTACACGCGAGGTGTAACTTTGCTACGTTCTGTAACCATGGACTTTAGCATTCTAACTCTTATCATCTGTCTGAAGAAACCTATGTATGAGGTTTCCTAGTTTTTAGAGAAAAGCTTTTGCCCCCATATGCTTATGCTGTAATTTTGTTAGCTGGTTTGATGGTCTTAACACATGTGGCTGAAATATACAGCTGCCAACTTCATAAGAAATGCCTGAGGAACACCTGGCCGGATGGTCACCGTTCGGAGAGACCACTGATTTGCCCAGCGATAAAATTTAAACTTGTAATTTCATAAAATAATGGCATTGTAACCATTTTCTACCACCATTCAACCAGAGTTGGCACAGGTGGGGTACAGCATGTCGGGATGCCCCCAGTCGAAGAATTTTCCAGTTTCTTCAGGAGCCAAAGTCAGAATAGTGGGTATGATAAAGTGTGTAAAACCGCGACAACGATCAGCCGCCCCTACTGTTTATAATTTGTTAATCTCAAAAGCGCAAAATCCTTCAAAACAAACACAAACATTTTGGCGCTCTTCGCCCCCCCCCCCCGAATATTAGTTGCTTTCCTTTTACAGTTCGCTTTCATGTAGTCAGCAGTTCATGTAATTCCACTTTACATTGTAACCTTGACATACTTAGTTATCTTCCACGGTTTATTTTTGATAAGGATGGAAATTTTATCCTCTGGACGCATAGTTGTTTTCTTATCTGCGACACGATACAATGCAAAACAAGTTATCCCCTATCGGGAGGGGGGGGGGTTCTATTTTTGCTCACCACCAGTACAATTTTCAACGTTTAGTTCAAATTTCTAGCATCCTATCCAGTTCTGCACAACGTATATTTAAAAACACCCACTATATCAGCACTGCACTGCTATAGGTGCAGGAGCAGATGCAGGATTTTAAAAAAAGACGGTCCACGGAGTGCCGAGGCACGAGTGAGTCGCGAAGCGACGATGGGTGAGGTTTCGGTAGGATCCCCCCTCTCCCGACATGGGGCTTTCTTGAAAATTTCACATGAAATGATATGGTGACTCTTCCAACGTAAACCACAGACATTAAAATGGCTAAAATTATTTTCCATTCAGAAAAAGACTCAGGCACTTTTACAGCCCCGCAGTGACGCGGCTGGGATTTGATAATGGGGGCACCACAGAAGATGATGTTGAAATCCCACCTCAGATAAGCCAGGAAGTCAAGTAAGTGAGCATATTCGTATCTACGATATATTGCAATCTGGGTGGACACTTCATTTGCCACCTAGTGTGGGGGTGCCGCCCCGGAGGAGGGGTCTAACGGGAGGAAACCCTTTGAGACATTTTTGTTGGTCCAAGGTGGCTAAATTGCAAATTGGTACTATCTTTGACAAATTTCCGTACTGATCATATGCTGAAAAAGTTACTTTTGTTGGATAGTTGGGTGTAAGAAAGGGGGTGATGATATCTAACTGTAGGTTTTGTAACTTCTCCCCTTGAGAAATTTTTGTTTATGTTAGGTGGTTCAGATGCTAAACGTCGCTATCTTTGGCAACGCTTTGAGCCGATTACATGTAAGGAATTACCATGATTTCGTAAAATTGTGGCTGTGGCATAGCACCCGTCCAATGCTGGTACCATGAGACCGGCATAGCAGGCCCGTATCGGGGGGGGGGGGTTCAGAGGTTCGTCCGAACCCCCCAGCACGATTTGGAGTTCCGCCCCGGACATTATGAGGTCCGCCCGAAGGCCCGAAAAAAGGTCCTCACTTCGTCGGGGACACAAAATAGGCCTCTAAAAGGGACAAAAGAAAAAAAAAAAAGCGTCTTCAGTTTTTGGACATACCAAATACCAGCTGAGAAAGGCAATATACCGCGGGCCTGGCGCGCGGAAAATCTTTTGTTCCGCTGAGCGTAAAATCGAACCTCCCCACTGAAAAAGCTGCATACGGGCCTGCATAGGGCTTCCTGGACAGCTGGAAGCTCTGGGATAACTACAAAATGGGAACGTTAGTATGATTATTTTAACTGACATCCAAAGAACACTTCGGTAGAGTGCACCAAGTACTTAAGAAAGGAACTTACTTTTACTAATTTTGAAACAGAATCCAAATGAAGTTTCCAGTGACCGAGAGAGGATTAAAGGTATACCAGTGGCGTAGCCAGAGGGGGGGCAGGGGGCAGAGTGCCCCCACAGAAATTTTGGGGACGCAATGGGCGATGTTGAAAAAATAAAGAAAAGCAAAAAAAAAAAAAAAAGCGCGAGAGGGAGGGATGGGAAGTTGGCCGAGTGGGAGGGGGTAGGGATCTAGGTATTGGGGATGAGTAATGACGGTGGAATCCGCAGCAAAACGGACGGCATATTTATTTTATGCAGGACACATCGGCAATAAGCCCCCGAAAAGTCAATCAAAGCCTTGGATATTAATGATGTCATCTCGTCTGGAAACAGTGTTGCGGATTTTTTCTCCTTTTCTCAACTGATCATGCCTTGGAGACTGAACCCTAGCCCTTTTTTCGAACTCTGATCCTGATTTTGAAACGAAATAATCAAATCCCGAAAACGTATTGGTTGTCAATGTCATTTTCACTCGGAGGGCGGGCCGCCCTTCCAGGGGTGGCGCCAGGTGGGGTCAGGGAGCAGAAGGGCCATGCCCCCCCCCCCCATCGGGGAATTTTTACAGTTTTGTCGGGGAGTCTTAGTCGTTACGATAAAGCATGCAGTCCCCGAAGGCGACAGTCGCTCACCGGTTTACCTGTTTTTTGCTCTCAAGAGGACAACTTCCCTAATAAGAACCCAAACCCAATCCATTTTCTTCAATATTTCCATTCCACATAGCTAGATAGCACAAGTCCTGCCCACCTTACCAAGTAACATGTAGGCAGAGTACACAGCTTATGTAGAGGTCGTAAATTTCATCCCATATCGCAATGCCTAGTTGCTGTTCTCTAATGTGTGTCATGCTGCACGGTCAGTTGGTGAGCGAGTCCAGGTGGTTTCGATACAATGTATGTTATCCCCGATACGATCTTCAATCCCTACAGTTTTCTTTCTTTCTTTTTGTTCTTAATGATCACATATGTTTTTTGTGGAAGCCTATACCAAAAATTTTCGCGCGCTTTGCAATTTCACGATTCAGATTCAAAAGAACGATATCAGTGCGCAACTTGGCTCTTGAAGTGTTAAGTGATATTATGCAAAATATGCCCTGCAATGGCATGGGATAGTTAGGCTCCTTCAAATCCCTTTCTCACCTTGCACCCCCTCGACATAGTGGGTTGTCGGAACTTGGGGTAGCTGGCATGGCCCGGCCCCCGTTTGGGAAAATTCTGTGGCCATCCATGGTTGGTTTACTTATTTTGGCTTTCAAAAGGATCATTTCTGAGATAAAACCCACAGTTTTTGGTACGCTTTACCTACTCTTCCTCGGTTCCGTTACCTATAGCTAAATATAGTGTAACACTACTAGGCAAGCACCTACGACTTGGTAGCAGTTGGGTACGGGGCATTCACCCTACTTCCCTAGCACACAGACTAATAAAGCAGGATGTGGATTGTTTGGCCGTTCTAACAACATAAGGTGATTACGACTAAGTACAAGAATAACAACATGATAACAGCTGGTTGAGGTTGACCATAGCTCTCATAATATATTACAACTACTTGGCCCTGGCTTCTGGCCCTCACTCATTCCTTCTTGGCACATAAATATGAGACAAACAATGCATAAATACAACATAATCATGACAACAACTTGAATACTAGATGACAGTGTTCAGATCTGCTCCATCCTGGCTATTGGAGGCAATAATACAAGTACAGACCTCTCTAAACTGATCATAAAAGGAAATAGTCACACAATAGCTAGCTCTGGCCCAACAAACACATCAGTCCTGGAACCAGTGGCATCAGTCCAAGCAGACCCAGCGTCTCTGACGTGGTAGCATCAGTAGCTCTGACGTGGTAGCTCGTAGGTGTACGTCCTACGGCCCTAAGTCACCAATCCCGGCCTTCCGGCGTCTAAGGTTTCTGCCAGCGTCCTAGTAGCCCGTCCAACCTTGGGGGACCTTACGATGGTGGCATCTAGCCTCCCAGACCCAGACAGTCACAGCCCACGGCCCTCAGTCACACATAGCCCAAGTGCATGTGGTGTAATTGACAGCTAGAGAACCTGAGTGATTGGGGAGGATCACACAGTTTAAGAAATAGAACTCTCTCAAGAGCAGGAAAACACTCAAGACAAACAGGTGTTGTAGCTGGAGCAGTCAGCAGATGAGTGGTCTAATATAATGTACAGTACAACCTCATTTTATCTTTAAATAAGTAAAATCTAACGCTACTTAGAATAATAACGAAAATAATAAAAATAAAACAGAAATAGTAAAATAATAACAAGATACCAATGCAATATGACTGCCACTGCCCATAAATACAAGCCAGTTTCAAGGAAGGGTCACTGCCCTCTCCCAATAAACTAAAAGCCGGTGCCTCATTCTATACGAAAAGGGGGGGGGGGTTATTGTCAAGGTCGCTAGACTTGACAACCTAGGCAGCCAATGCGTATGCCTAAATTAGTAGCCCAGACACTCAAAGCAACAAATACATTAAAGGCCCAGTGCCCATGTCATCAATTTAAGGGGTGAGGGGCATATGACCTGCAATACTTCTAAGGCTCAGCCTCCCTGACGACTGAACTCACAAGTCAAAGAAATTATCATGAGTATGCAAAAAAGTTAACTATTTACAGAACATAGCATAGATTGTAATAAGCATAAAGAATGGATCATGCAGCATAAAGGGCAAGGTAATTCCATACTGCCTGGGCACTTACTTAGGATAGAGAATATATACATGTCATATTTTACTGACTGTTTTGTAAACTATAACCTATAAGGGCTTGGGATACCTATGGTCAGTACTCTAGACCATTTCCTCACACAAGAATAACTAAAATATTTACAGAGAGACGGCAACCTTGCACATCCTTCAGGGGGTACCCTGACAATAAAACTAACGAGGCAGCATATGCATTGAATAATGTTAACTGAAGAACTAATATATACAACTTAACAAAGTAACATGACATAAATGTGTGATACAGCAATAGAATACCACTGTCATTTAAGGTTTAGACTGCAGGTACTGGGGAATCAGTCCATTCCTACCGCATCCTTAATAAAATTATGAACATGGCCCTTTAAATTCATATAAAGGCTATTTCTTCAGAGTCTATGCCCCAAGTGTACTAGAGAAAACTTTTGATAGAATAAATGCGAGGAATTAGCTTTACCGTAAGTACAGTATGGTCATATCATACAATAATCCCTTTACAGTCGTAACATAAATAAATTACCATTATAATTACAGCAACAGTTAACTACAGGGTTCTACAATAAACCCATTTAATTAATTACAGCACTGCTATGTCTCCACGAGCTCATAGCTGCAGGGTCTGACTTAGGAAGCAACTTAGAAATAAATAGTAACTCTTACCTGAGTGATTGGGGAGGATCACACAGTTTAAGAAATAGAACTCTCTCAAGAGCAGGAAAACACTCAAGACAAACAGGTGTTGTAGCTGGAGCAGTCAGCAGATGAGTGGTGCAGTCCAGTTGAGAGAAGTGCTTTTAATTAGACAGTTTCTTTACTCAAGCCTTAGGAAGGGTAGTGGTCACCACCCAAGAACAAAGAAATCTCTCCAACATCGAACCCCTTGTCAGTGTCCAGACGATTGATAGTTTCTATTTCTAGCTACTTCCCCACCCTAACAACAAGAACTTACATAGGCCCCAGGTGCCAGCTAGTCTCTACAGAGAGCTCTCAGGAAGGGCTCTACAACCACAACATTACTTTGGTTAATCGACCATTACAAGGGAAACTTAAAAAATTCCCTGTGAACCTAAGGTACTGCATACCTCTGTGGTAATGAACCCACCTGCTAATTAGGTAAGACAAAGAAACTTACCAGAGATCAGTTAGACTGGTTGAGCCAACCTATCAGTTATGTTCTTTTACAAAAATGGATAAGGGTGCTGATGGACAGGAAACAGGAGATAAACAGTTCATTGACTCATGACCAGAGTCATTGAAACTAGAGGGGATGACTAATTTAGTAGCCTGCTACAATAGTACAATGTCATCTCATTTCCGTAAAACTAGTTAATGACTGTTCTCTTATGTCTGCCGTAAGGTACGGCTAGTGACCCGAGGAGGGAAGTAAAATGTAAGTTATGTGTGATAGGACCCACCTGCCCGAACAATTGACCTATAAGTTTTAAACAAGTACAGATTCTCTGTAGTGTAGGCTTACCCAAAAATTTTCGCGCGCTTCGCGCGCATTGCGATTTCACAGTTTAGATTACGGATAAAAATGGTAAATCTATGTTCCTCTAGTATATACAAATTTTATGCAATATATCCAATGGCATGGTATAGCACACAGGTTTTCTTCAAATCCCCCTTCACCAACCCCTCGACGGCATCGGGGTTTCTGGTGGCTGGCCTCCCCGTTGGGGAATCTTGCCCCCTTTGGTCAAATCCTGGCGCCACCCCTGAGCCACTCTAAAAACACCTGTGGAGAACACTGGGATCTAGTATAAAAAGAAGCACCATTTTGCATCTAAGCCCTTTGAGACAACAAAAACTTCAGAAGGGATCGGGGCCCCTTATACCCCTTCCCCAGGGCTGCGGTCAAAAATGGGTACGATGAGTCAACTTTGCCCCCACCACACCAAAAACCTGGCTATGCCCCTGGGTGTAACACAAGGGGTAAAATAATATTAGGCATTTTTCATAATGCCTATTCCCTACAAATGAACTTAATTACCTTTGAATAAGCTTGTGTAATGAATAATATACTTCAAATCATGTGAGGCCCATCACGCTACAAATGTTGCTCATAATATAAGATTGCCACGTAGTCGTCTGTTGACTGTTGCAAGCCTGAGGTTGGACTTGCCCTAATTCTTCTATGCGGAAAATAGTTCTCGCTGGAATAATTCCATCTGACTAAAAGATAATCGATCTGGGAACTGCATTAAAAGGAAAGGAATCACGTCGTCCCATTTAGTTAAAATGTTGAAACAATAGTTGTGGATTACATCTCCCCAAAAAGCAGTCATTTACATATAGTCTAGTTCAACAATATGCTTGCAAAGTGCGGAACGAATTTGTAGTTTTGGGAACATTTTGTGCAATTTTAGATGCATGATTGACTGATAAAGTGACAGTGTTTTCTCGTGTTCATATTAATATATAAACCATAGGCGTAGGAAGCTTTTCGAGACTGGGGGGGGGGGGGGCTGAACCTTGTTTGGGATCGTCGTCCTGGGGAAAGGGTGTAAGGGGAGGGGTGTCCCCTTCCCCTGTGGAAAATGTTTGGGTATTTGAGGGTCCTCAGATGCACTTTGGTGCAATATTTTGGACAAACTTTAAGGAAAATTACCGCAAATTTTTGACATTTCTTACAGAAGATACAAATAAGAGTTTTTTCCCTTGGATCTTGGGGGCGGAAGCATGCTTCACCCCCACATTTTTGACTGGGGTGGCTAAAGCCCCCTAGCCCCCTCTTCCTACGCCTATGATATAAACGGTGTGTTTGTGCATAATTTTTGTAATGCCCAAATTCTTATTTGGGCCGGGCACACGGGGATACCGCCAACGTTTGGGATCGTGCCAGCTCGTTCCCTCCCTCTTGGCGACGCCCCTGTCTGGGAAATGATATTTCTCCAATCTTGGAACCATTTGGGGAAAAAATAAAATTTTGAGTGTTGGTACGCGACGCACCAACTCATGGTGGCGCACCGCTTTCGGACAGTATCACAAACCCTTCCCTAGACCACTGGTCACACATTATTAGTTTGCCCCACTCAGGAACCACTTTCCTATGTCTATGACCATTGAAGAGGGACGGTGGAGGAAAATTATGGAAGAAACTTAAACAACGAGCATGTATATTCAAGAAAAGATTGAAACATCATTTCCTTGAAAAGTGTGATAAAGAGTATTCCAGTATCACACTGTCTTATTACTAATAAACTTCTTTTGTCCTCATTGTTATGGCTCTGTTTCCTTCTGTTTCTTATGTAATTATTTATTGTTGTTATTTGGTTAACTACTTTTACGATCTGTTACCTTGCGCATTGACTAGGACATGTCTACTACACTTATACATACTTTTGTATGTGTGCATTGCGAAAATTTTTGCCAACTTGCAGAAAGTAAACTGAACTGATATTGGGAATAAGTAATTGTACTCTTTATGATATCGTTCGTGGTTTGTGTTCATACTATAGTTTACATGTGAACATTTGCCGAATCAACCAACCAACCAACCAACCAACCAACCAACCAACCAACCAACCAACCAACCAACCAACCAACCAACCAATCAATCAATCAATCAATCAATCAATCAATCAATCAATCAATTCATGCCCCATTTCTTTCAGGAATGACGTTGTTTTATGTAACTTTACATCAGTTTCATAATAAACACATTGTAAACTACTGTTTTTTTTTTGTTTTTTTTTTCATTGTCAGTTTTTTCTTTTACGACTTATGGCTGTGGAAATATTGTTTTTCCTTTTATGGATTTAAAGGCGATACAGCATACCCCCAGACCAGGGATTGCTAGCAACTCCCTGCTCAAACATATTTAGTTATAAATACATATGTGTAACTGCAATTTGATTGACATTCATTCAAACAAATATTGAGGGATTTCATGTGACCTCACGCGATTGAGATTGCCCGGCAGTGAAGGGAAAAACACACGCGCAGTAAGCATTTACAGCACACGCGCAAGACATAAACATAAATACTGCTGGGACTGTGACACAATGTTCGCTTGCCCTTCAAAACCAGAGACCCGCGATCCCGTCACGTCGGTGAAACACCTCTATAGTCCCACTCTGGTTGGTCTATGATGACTTGTGCAGTCAGTTGTGTTCCCAATAAATCTCACACGCTCATACACCTGTGTGTCACTATGGCCTCGAGCAATTGAAACTTAGTGCAGGCCCCTGTGGCTCTGTCTTGGCCCGGGTGTACTAGACAGGTGTTTTTGTTTGAAGGGAAAATGCAGTCACAACAATTTTGATTAGTGTATCCGGGCATCTTATTGCATGAAAGACTCTTGATTATCGTCGTCGTCGTCATCCTTCTGAATATGATTTATGTCCTGAAATACCAAGAAAGATACTTGGAAGGGAAATAAGAGGATATGATTTAAGTCAACTGTTGTTTCAAATTTTTTGGGCGACTTTTTGGGCGATCGCTTGTGCCCTTTAAAGTGGAGAAGGGGCTGGAAGTAAACTTAGTAGGGAGAAACTGTCTGGGGTGAGATTTGAACATTATGCATTAATGCGCGCCGAGTTTCCATTACAGTGCGTATGGTAAGCCAGTTGTTCCTTATTAGATAATCCTTATATGCGGTGATTGAAAACCTAGTTTATCGATCAATTAAATTAAACAACCTTTGATAAGTCTGGGTTACTTACCGATAATACAGCTTCTTATTGTAAATCCAGTGCTACTGATTGCAAAAACTGGGTTTATCTGTCGATAATCTTAGATTATCGACCGATAAAACTGGAGAATCTAATTTTAATTATTTTGGCTTACCATAGTCTATAGGATGAGGTTACAATGTATAAGTAACTATTAGGTGTGCACCTGTAACTGCACCTAGCCTGTGCCTACACTGTACACACCACGGACTTCAATAAGAAGTCCGTGGTACACACTGACACAGCACAAGTACGCATAGCAGTTCAATTCAGTACATGAAACTTGGGCTAATATAACGTTAGTCCTAGCAGCGCTAAGTAACGTAACGTAATACCGCGGTACACTGCGACTTAGTCACTGAGCGGAGGAGTCGAAAGGATTCGGCATCGATAAGCCCAATTTGAGGTAAATTTGTGTGGAATGTCGATTTCTGTAAATACCCTCTGCTTTCTCATACATGTAACTTAGGCCCTAACTGTTAGTAATAACAGTTTTGGCTTTGATTTGTTTTTCGGTTAAAAGCGCATTCAGCATTGAGTCCAATAGATGTGCCTAGCCTAGCCTAAAATAAGTTAGGCCTAACATAACAAGTTAGGCTAAGGCCTAACGTTAACGTTAGGGTACTTTGCCTGGTATCCAGTCAAAACGTCCCTTTACCAAAACGTCCCCGCTTTTTAGCTACCAAAACGTCCCCGCTTTTTACCAAGACATTCCAAAAACGTCCCCGCCTATGAATTAGGCCTACAAGGCTTCCCTAGGGTTTTAGAAAGTGTGAGGTGGTATTATTAGTCCATGGGGTAAAATGATGCCAGCTTTTGCACCAAGAGTTAGGGACAATTATCAATGTTTATATAACTAATACAGTATAGGTAGCAGTTATAAAAAAATTTGTGAGGTGGTGATCAAAAACTGTGAGGTGGCCGGCCACCTCACAAAAAGAATGCCAAGGGAAACCCTGAATTATACTAGCCTATGACAAAACCTCTTTGAATTTTAAACTTGGTAAAATGCAGTAGGCCTAGGCCTAGGCCCTAACCAGAGTGAGTATGCCCAGTGACTCTAGTTCATGATTGGGCTCGAATGGAGAATCCGTGCCCGGAAGTGACGTACGTGATACGCATAGGTATAGGGTTAGGGTTAGGTATAGGGTTAGGGTTATATACGTTAGTAGGCATACGGATAGGGTACGCATACGCATAGGGATAGGGTTACATACATAGTAGGCATACGGATAGCATACGGATAGGGATAGGGTTATACAGTATATATAGTACGCATAGAGATAAGGTTAGGGTTATACTCGTAGGGATATACGTATAGAATACGTATACATGTATAATTATAGCCTACGTATACATCTGTAAGTACTTATAATATTTAAAACTGTTTGCCGGCAGCTTGGCTCGCAGCGCTATCGGTTAGGGCATAGGATCGCTATACTGAGATTTATACCGCGTTCGTATTCTTGCAATGTTCCGCATTCAAATCCCACTGTTGCTTTCTGTTGAACAGCTTGTCTTGTCACGTTACTGTTGGTTCTTTTAGAACTTAACTTGTCACTGATCTTTTGTAAGTTTTAAGTTATAATTTACGCAACTTCCGGTCACGGATTCTCCATTCGCACCCATGATTGGCCTATTTTGATTATGTGACAACATTTGTGTTAGTGAAATTTTGTGAAATTCAAGATGAATTTCTCCTTGCTTTACCTGTTGTTTGTAATAGTTATGTATAAAATGTCTTCATGCAGAGTTGCTTGTAATGCAATTAGAGGAGATTTGCAAGAGTTTGCTGATTTTTCAAAGAAAATTTTGGGGCAACTGCCTGTTGCCTTTAATAAAGGTTTAATTGTAACTAATTTATTGCAGGTACATGGGGAATCCATAGTTTTTTGGTTCGGAACAGTAATATCACTACACGAAAAACTTCTTAGCTACCCACTGTCACTTACATTCTTCCTGCAATACCTGCATGTAGGCAACGCACAACATGTTAAGTATTTAAAATTATTGCAGCTGTAATGCACATATCAATTGAATGACACACCCCACTACCCCCGGACATGGTCAGTCAAATATGGGTCATTGACCAGTGACAGTGTGACTCACATGTCAGTCATTGTACCAATATTGCCTGTCACTGGAGTGACAAAGGGGTGAGTCATGACATGTTACCTCAGATGTCAGTCACTTTACTGACCAAGGGGTGAGTCACTTTGGGTCATTTGTTACCCATTGTACAAAGATGACAGCCTTCAGCATTGCTTCTCATGTACAATTATAACCATTGTCAGTCACTTTGGTGACACACATGTCAGTCAAAATCACAAATTGTTCATCAGTTTGGTGACTGAGGGGTGTGTCATTTTACGCAAATTGTCCTTCATGGAAGTGACAGAGGGGTATGTCAATGTAATTGTTTTGTCAGTGAAGTTGTGGACAATGACTGTCCTTGTCCGGGTAGTGGGGTGCGTCATTCAGTTGATAAGTGCATAAGTTGTAAAAGTAAATTACCAGTGCCATTAGTATTTCATTTTCCTTGAAGGAACAGAAAATAGCCTTCTGACCTTAAGAAAAAAATTTACAAATAGTTGAAAAAATTATCATAAAACTTACAATGATTCAATCCGCGGACATTTTGGTACGTGGACGTTTTGGCACGGGGATGTTTTGACCAATAGTGGGGTTGTTTTGGTACGGGGACATTTTGGTAAAGGGGTGTTTTAACTGGTAAGCCTTTGCCTAAGTAACTGTATTGTGTAAAATGGCCTTACAGTAAGCCTATAGGCCCTATGTAACTTGCTTACCAAAGTAAGTAAAGACCAGGCTTGGCTTCAAGTTCAAGGGGCAGTTGCATCCCCCCCCCCAGCCCTCAGTAAAGGACTGTGGTCATTTGCCTGTATCTCACTAGGCCTATAGCCTACACAGTCCTTACACCGACCTAGGCCTATGGAAATCAGCGGGGGGGATTGGCCATCTGTGTAATGGTTGAAATTGTCAATCTTCTTACAGCAAATTTTGAAAGAAAAATCTTAATTTACTACCCATGGATTTTCTTAGCTCCAGATCTTAGAGGAGTATTACAGCTATTTTTGATCACTGAGAGTTTCTGGAAAGTACCAAAAATGTTAAATGCAATCAGCAACTTTTTTGCGCCGTAAAATTTACTCTGCGACTAGGGAACTTTGTTTACATCAGTAGGCTACTGTATGCTAATGAGCTGCATCGTTACGTCAGTATGGAATGTGTGCAGAAGCAGTTGCCATGTGTATGTGTAGGAACTACAGTAATCCAAATATTGTGCATGACGTCACAGTTTTGCGCACATGGCATTCTGATGTCAACAAATATTTCGAACGCTACAGTAAATTTTACGAAGTGGAAAATTTGATTTTATTTCAAATTTTTGGAACTTTTCAGAGGTTTAAAGTGATAAAAAGGAATTGTTATATAAGTTTGAGATTTAGAAAGGAAAAGGAATGGTAGTAAATTTAGACTTAAGGTAGTAGCTTTGCTATAAGAAGAAAATCAATTTCGACCAGCACTGTGCTTTTCAGAGGTTTAAAGTGATAAAAAGGAATTGTTATATAAGTTTGAGATTTAGAAAGGAAAAGGAATGGTAGTAAATTTAGACTTAAGGTAGTAGCTTTGCTATAAGAAGAAAATCAATTTCGACCAGCCCTGTGCTGGTCGAAGACGCCGGTTTTCAGTGGATCAGTGCAAGGACCATGTATAGGGAGCTATCAGCGACCGGCTATACATATGACTTTACTGAGGATTACATCCCCCCAGGAGTGACTATAGAATACAGGGCCAGTGGAAGGATGTATTTCAGGGTTTCCCCTGGGGTTTACAGGGTTCTGCCCAGGATGATTTGAGTGCCGGCAGGACTATCTAAGCGGAGCGCCACCATCAGTTGGCGCGGAGCGTACAAGAAAAATTTTGGAATTTACAGACCCCCAGATGGCCGGAAACGGCACTTCCTGAGTGTTTTAAGCTGTCTGTACACAGCCTTGAAAAAGGGATCTCATGTTGTTAAAATTTCTCAAATTATCAAAAAAAAAAAAAATCTGTGAAAAATTGTAATATATATCAGATGCAGAAAAAACAAGATGTCACCTTTTATTGTTATTACTTCAAAGTTTGCTCTAGCTTTTTTTATTTGAAGCAGTTTCATGCCGTACATAGCGCTGAGACCAAGTTTGGGCAATATCTCCAAAATTACTGTTATCATAATAATTTTCTTGTGAGTCTATACAATTGTAAGAATTCAAAAGCATGATGTACTGTATGCTTGCGAAAAAATTTGAAATTATTTGCCTTGTATTGTTTCCTTTCTTCTTTTTGCTGTCCAGATTTATATTTTCTTCTTTTATGGCATTCGTTTTTAACACTGAACTAATGTATACTGTGGTTGCCCATGGATCAACTAATTGGAATCATGCATGGCATAGTACTGATATGAGGGTCCTTTTTGTGGGGGAAGGGGTGGGGTAGGGGCCACGACTCTTTTCATACTCCTCTTATGGCTTTGGACACATCTTTAATTAAAAGTGGGGTAGGTTGCAGCAACTCTATTGCATTTGAATGGACTTGGAGACATGAGTTTGTTCCACGTAACAGTTATATATATGGTAATAAAATTAAAATTTCATGAAAGTCATTTTCACAAGAAAAAAAGCCATCCTGTCAGTATATCACCCCTTCTATGTTAAACAACCTTTTCTGGAACACATTACATATTTTTAAGCACTTTGGAACGAAATTTTATCAAAGTTCTTGGCAATGTAGCTCAACTTGTAAGGGGACTCCTACAAATTACACATGTGTAAGGCTAGGTTCTCAGTGTACACGTACTACACGTTAGGCAACGGCCAATGTGCTAAGACACTATGAAGAAAGACACCCGGTAGAGAAAACATGTTTGACTAGAGCTTGCGATTATCATGCAAATTGTTGTTTTGGGGTCTTTTGCACACGTCAGGAAAATGTTTTTGGCATTTTTAATTATTTGGGCTATTTTTTATTCTTCTGACGATCAAATATGCTACCAGTGCTTTACAAAGTACAAAGTGTATGGACAGGACTGTAGCTTGCTTTAGGGGTCGAACCAGTGTTCAGGACTAGTCCTCAGTAAAGGCCCGTGTTTAGCCGGTCGCCGATAGCTCCCTGTACACGGTCCTTACTCCGACTCATTGAAAACTCGGGGTCTTCGACCAGCACTGTGCTGGTCGAAATTGACTTTCTTCTTATTACAAATGTAAGACCTAAAGTCTTAATAAACTACCATAACTTTTCCTTTCCATGTCTTACACTTATATTGCAGTTGTTTTTTATCACTTTAATCCTCTAAAAAGTTCCGAAAATTTGAAATAAAATCATCAACTTTGCCACTTCGTAAAAATTTACTGTAGCGTTCGAAATTGTTGTTGACATCAAAATGCACGTGCATAACATTGTGACGTCACGCACATTATCATAACTGTACAGTAGTTCCTATACATACTGTACACATGGCAATTGGCTCTGCAAACATTTTTTAGCTGACGTAACCATGTAGCTTATTAGCATACCGATGTAAACAAAGTTCCATAGTCACACAGTAAATTTTACGGCGCGAAAAAGTTGCTGATTTCATTTCACAATTTGGGCACTTTCCAGAAATTCTCAGTGATCAAAACAGATGCAATACTCCTGTAAGATCTGGAGAAGAAAATACCTGGTGGTAAAATAGGATTTTTCTTTCAAAATTTGCTGTGAGAAGAAAGACAATTTCAACCATTACACAGGTGGCTTATCCCCCCGCTATTTCTAATGGTCGGTGTAAGGACTGTGTATAGTGAGCAGTCGGCGAACGACCACAGTCCTTTACTGAGGACTAGTTCAGGACTGAAATCCTTTCCTTTTTGGATTAAAATAGAATTTGTTTCCATAATTAACCATGTGCCAAAACTGTCTCTAAAATAATATCAATCTAAGTCATTTTTGAAGTCAATTCAAATTGATACGGTCAACACTTTTATCGAGGTCTGATGGTTTCACTTACTGTCCATGCTTCAGTTTGGAGCCTTGGACTGTAGCCAATCACAATCATTCTTTTACGATTGCATCTATGTATTGGCAAAACAAAACGTAATTCGTTGATTACGGCCTGTAATTATACACTTTCTTACCGATATTTCTTGTCACTTTTTCAAGAGTCTCCCACAAATTAATTCTTGTTACGAGAGTTTTTCCCACCACTTAGATTTCGGAGGATATTTTTGGCCAATTTGGAATTTGGGTGCAAATTCAAGTTGTCTAAAGGCAATTGCAAAAGCATGGGAAATGTTTCAGGAGTTCTGTATGGTTTCATTGTCAACATGAAAACGTACTCCATGTGTAAGGGAAAGATCTAGTCCGTGCCTTCCAAGTAATTTTCAAGGGAGAAAAAGTAAGAGGCGGTAATTTCAAGGCAAGGTAGTCGCAAAAAAGCAGCAAGGCAGCCGTCTTGTAAATTAAGTAGGCTACCAGGGGAAACACTGATATTAATTCGTATTGTGTAAATTGTGCTTTGTGCATTTATGATTTACGCAATTACAATACCTGAAAAGTAGCCCAGTGAGGTAGCTGTGCATGACAGTTTGTTACACTCGTATGTGCTAGCTGAGGTATGGCCGTGGTACAGTATAAAAACCATTGATATACGCAAATTGTTGAACATATGTACGTACGGATATTTAGTACGTGTATGCTTTGCATACTGCTGTAAGAAACTATTACTCGTGATAGCCTACACTCTTATGTATGCCAAGCACTTGCTATGATGGTCCCTGTTTTACCGTTCCTTTTGTTAGCGAATGTGGCTATGATTCTGAGTGTAAACTAAGAAGAAACAATAGGCAAGGGGTATGGCAGCATCATTTTACTCCTTATAGTTCTCATTCGCTAAGTGGAGGGCCTACCAAGGGTTTGCAATATTCATGGCAGTAGCGTGACAGGCTTTTAAATCATTAAGTTTCAATCCCGAAGATTGGAATAAGGATTCCCAGGCACCCGGCGCATAGGATTTTGTAAGCCCTGCTTAGGTCTGTGGTCGTACGTACTTCAATAAAAAAAACATACTTTTGGCATGCTGGTTGCCTGTACATCGCTTCTTTTAATAATTGAAATACAGCATGACGATCAAGCATGGAGTCATTGCTCTGGAATGCAAAATTATAGTGTTTTTCACGAGGTGTGTTTTGGATATTATGGACGATTATGAACTGGATTTCATCCAGTCTCAAATTATGACCAACAAACAGTTTCTTTTCAGTCGATCCTTCGACCACGTGGCTATTGTATTTGGTTTCTTATAAGGAATAAGTGCCGGTCAGAAAAGTTAGTGTGACAGATTGTGGCGGTCGGCAATGCTGCGTCCTGGTCGGGCCCGACCGGCGCCAACCGGCGCCGAACGGCAGCGGCAGATCACTGGGTTTAGAGAGTGTGAGGTGGTATTAGTCCATGGGGGTGATATGGTGCCAGCTTTGGAGGGAGAACTATGAATACTTCTATATAGCTAGTAAAGTAGAGGTAGTAATTATAGTAAATTTCTTTGAGGTGGTGGCCAAAAGCTGTGAGGTGGCCACCTCACAAAAAGAATGCCAGGGGAAACCCTCTATTTGGGCTTTTGGATGCTCGAATCATCATCGCCATTATTGCTAGCGTTATAGGCCTAGTTACAGTTAGTAGGCCTACTTAGTACAGGTAGCCTAGTAAAAGTTAGTAGGCTGTGTTGCAGAAACCTGTTGGGCATAAACGCAAAGGAGTGAGAGAGAGACAGAGGGAGCTTCTAGCTAGATGTCAGATGACACCTGAAAATGTTCAGTGCCAATATCAGTCTTGGAGTGGATGCTCAGATGAGGAGTTTAAGTTAGGTTGCAAGATGAATGGTGTCATTGGCAAATTGGGATGCAAGGTGGTGTTTAAGAGACTGCCCTAGTTGGGTTTTGCCCTTCAACTCTTTTCCAGAGAGTCAAGGGGGCTTTGGAAAAAGTAAACTTCTAAAAAATTGGAAACTTCAAATGGTTATTATAAACAAAATTACTGGCACCATGTTATAAATAGCTCTATTTAAAATGCAACTTTGAATGACCACAATGACCCCCACAGTTCTTCTATAGGGTTTGGCACAAAATGAAAATGTTGAATACAGCTCGTAATTTCCATTTATTCAACATTGTTTCCAAATTTGACCTCAAATTTGCACTTTCAATGATAAATATGGCTGATGGTCACGGAGAGTTTTTATTTGGTGTTGCCGAAATCTATAACACCAGGAGTCAAAACCTGTTGGAATGGTACCTGCTCTAAAATTTAAATGCTGCTTAATGTACATACCACATACTGTAGCTTGGGTACTATATATCTGTTTTTGTTGTGTTGATGTCTGTAGTGCAGAAAAATTCGTGGACTATGTCATAATTTGCTTCAAGAAGAAGAGCTCCTGTTAATCAGTTTTGTCTTAGATAAGCAGACTGACTGCTGTAAAATATTGCCTGCTTTGTCATTGCTCTCACACCATTGAACTATAGTACCTTGCTGCTGCTAGTGTGGTATGTATGTAAATAGTGTGCTTTATGCTTTGTGAATACACTTAGGTGTGTGTGTGTGTGTGTGTGCTATGCAGAAGTGTACATTCATGCTGTGGCAGATAGAGGCATACTTTACATTCTCTTTAAAAGATACTTTTGCCTTTAAAATACAGTAATTCTAGGTTACCATACTGTACTGGTTAAGACTCCTCAAGGATTTCTCAACTAGATTTACACCGTGCAAACATAAAGTGCAAATCTTTTGTCTCAAGAGTAACTTGTGAAATGTTTGCTCACCTGATAACTTTAAGTGAACAGAAGAATTGAAATTATATGAAATTGTCAATATGAATTGTTTACTGTAAGTGTATGGTTAACAGTTGACACTACAAGGCCTTTGAGGGCATATCATGAACCTGAGTTACCTCTGCTAGAGGTATGTGTCATTAGTCAAAAGTTGCTTTGTTAATAAACTTGCTAATAAAGTGAAACTACTGTGCATTGAACAAACATTGAATCATTTTGTGTAGGCTGATATGGAGATGTATATGACTTAGGTAAACTTATTATGTCTTTTTTTTTTACCAGGGTTTATAAAGTTGTTGCCTGGTATTTTTATTTTAATAATAGTGGGTGAAAAATAAACTATGACTTGGATGAAATACAACACAGATTATTATACTGTAGACTCTTCATGGTTGTATTAGAAGATGTGTAGTTTGTGTACCATACAATCCATGGTGAATAAATAGCATATACAGTAAATAAAGTATTCAATAGAAGTAAACAGTTTTAAAGACAGTATGCTATGGTATATATATTTATACTGTACTTGCAAAGCTTTTATGTAAGTGGAGTAAGTATTGGCAGTTATTTATTAGTCTTCTAAAGGGCCTAAACTCCATATACACTGTGGACACACTATCATCAACATTTTTTCTTTATTATCTCATTGCCTTTTGGTGTTTTAGTGTTTGTTCCAAGTAGAGAACTAGCTTCCCTTTCCCATACTGTACCCATAAGAATATTACTTAAACTTTCACCACCTTGAAACTTGTAAAGTGTCAAAACACTGTGGTATTTTAAAGGGGCTCACAGGCCTCAAAATTCGTTTTCTCACTCTAAGGCCAAACATGGCCTTCGTAACCAACATTTTGCTGGTTAAACGAAGGCCAAAATTTTCTCACCTAAGGCCAAAATGTAATACACGCAGACAGGTCTGAAAGGAAGCCTTACATTGGCACAGTACGGTATCCTACTCTATGGTTCTACTATAAAGTGGATATGTATACTGTGCATACGTACGTATGTAAACAAGTCAGCATCCAAATTTTACGGTCGTCTGAGAAGGCCAGAATTTCCGTCAGACGACTAACTTATCCCCAAACTGCTGATAAAGGCTGTCCTTCGGACGACTGAAGTGATCTTGTCAGCGTAATTCCCGTACAGCGTTAATTGGAAACTATAACATGCACAGCCAATGAATCCCTGTTCTTTTCCGATAAATTGCAAAACTATGTATAGTGGGATGTCGGTCAGTACCTTGTGTTGGTCACTATGTATAGTCTACACAACACTTGACCGACTCATAGTATCACAATGCTACTGTAGAATGCATGCTTTGCCTGTAGTCAGACTAAGTAGCCCGGGAAGCGAACGAAATGTTTTCCTTCAGCTGATCAATTCTACAAAGAAACCAATAGCAACAGCCACAGGGACCCACTATGCAGGGTAACTGTTTAATTACAAGCAGAATCTACTGTATATAACAAACATTGTGATTGGTTCAATGTTAACCAGCCAATCACAACTCGCGACATCGTCAATGGACATTTAGTGTGTGAAATCTCTCACATGCAGTTATGTCAATGGGATTCACCCCTGTTCACAGCATCGACATAAACGATTGGACATGAACGATTGATTCGCATAGCGTGCGAATACGGTACAAAGGTGAAAAAAAAAAGTATTGGTTCACATACGCGGCATCGTGAATGCAAGTGCAAAAAAGAAATGAAGGAAGTGCACTCGGTCATAGTACAACAGGTAGGCTAGTACAGAGCAGCTTGACTGATACATCGTCGGCCAAAAGTGGCCTTCAATAAGTGTGTGAAAAATGCCTGTCGGAGGCCAAAATAAAATTTACATCGGCCATGGCCGCGATGGCCGTCGAGAATTTTGAGGCCTGGGCTCATTGAGTTGATATCAGTTATTTTGTGGACAAGTTTGAAGGAAAGCATTGCATGAAAGTGCTTCTAATTAGCCTCATTCAGTTATTTATCACTTTCCATAGTTACCAAAAATGTGAAAAATGGTAGTTTTATGGGCTTAAGAGCTTGTAAATTGTAGTGCTTGTCCAACCCCTGGATAAACCATCCTCTCTTGAATATACAACATGTATACAACTTAAGCCTTGATCACAACAGCTGTTTGTGAGAGGAGTTGGGAGCCTGTCAGTCAGGTTGGTACAGTATGAGACTATGAGCTTCACTCATTGGTTGTCTTTAAACAGGGGTTGCATATGATTAATACTTCATGTTGTTACAAGACGACCCGTCAGGAACACCGGATTGAATCCATCGACGAGCGAATGGAGAGTTCCAGAGAATTCAACTTCAACGCAGCCTTTCTAGAACTGTCTAGAAGTGAGAACTGTTTACGTTATGTCCCAATTACAACTACTGTGTGTTCTAGAAGTTTCTAGTGAGGAACGTTCTCGTAATTGCTGGACTGTGTACACTAGAAGTTTCTGTTAAATTCTGGAGAGTTCTCGAAGAAAAGCCTAGCATATAAAAGGCAGTTCAACAACTATCACACTGGAGAGATACCCTAATACTTCATCGAGAGACACCATCGAGTCCAGACGTTATTCTGCTGTTCGTTTGTTGACCGAATCATATGAGGCCAGCCACTGACAATTCACACTTGTGACAAATTGCCTTACACCGTTTCTACACTGTGCATTGAGGTTGTTATCATCCATCGCCTACCTAGCCTTGTCATTATTCGCTCGTGGAACCAGTTCCTAAGCTACAGCACGCTGCAGGTCTACCACTGTGCCATCGTCAACGTGCATGCACTACCAGCCCTTGGACCAGACCAGAAATATTAAGTAAAGGATTGTGAGTAAATCTAATTAATTATTGTAAATTTAAGTGAGATAAGGAGATTGTAAATAATCATTAAGCTGTTGAATTTTAATCTCGTTCTTCTGTGATCTTTCGCTGTTATTGGTTTGACTTGCGACCACAAGCCGTAACAGAATTGGTGGCCTAACATCCGGGAACGAAAATACTAGAAAATTCGAGAAATTCTGTTGTGAATCGTAAGCAACTGTGTTTGCTCAGACTACTTATTTGTTTGTTGAAGGCTTGATACAATTTCAAAATGCCATTCAACTTAGATAAATTCGTGGCTAGTCCCTCAGTCGAGGAACTAGATTCATTAAAGAAGTCTGAGATTGTAAAGGTCGCAAAACATTATGGCATTGAATTTCAGCCATTAATGCGGAAAGACGAGATTAAAAGATATGTTCTAGAATATCTTGTGGATGAAAGTATCCTGCCTAGTACAGTATTGGAAACAGCTATCACTGTGCCAACTGACAACACATTTGAACTGAAAAGGCTTGAAATGGAAATGAATAAGGAGATTAGATTAAAAGAAATGGAAAGAGAAAGGGAAAGAGAGGAAAGGGAAAGAGAGGAAAGAGAAAGGGAAAGAGAGGAAAGAGAAAGGGAAAGAAAGGAAAGAGAAATGCAAATGCAAAAGGAAAAAGAGGAAAGAGAAATGCAAATGCAAAGGGAGGAAAAAGCAAGAGAACATGAATTTAGGTTGAAGCAACTAGAGTTAGGGGTCATAAAAGGCTCAGACCCTAAGACAGGCTTGGATACTGGGGTATTTGATGTTTCTAAGCACGTAAAATTTGTCCCCAAATTTCAGGAGGATAATGTGGAGAAATTCTTTAACCATTTCGAAAAGCTGGGTGAGCAACTAAAATGGCCAAGAGATAAATGGTCCATACTCATCCAGAGTAATTTCACAGGAAAGGCTCAAGAAGTGCATTCCGCTCTGTCAATAGAGGACAGCATGGATTATGATAAGGTTAAAAAGGCCATATTACAAGCCTATGAATTGGTGCCTGAAGCTTATCGCCAAAAATTTAGAAAGTATCGTAAGGCGGATACACAAACATACGTAGAGTTTGCTTATCAAAAAGAAAGGCATTTCGATAGATGGTGTGCTTCCAAAAAGGTCTCCACATTTGACACTTTAAGACAACTGATGCTGGTTGAGGAATTCAAACGGTGTGTGAATGATGACATTAAGACTCACCTTGAGGAAAATAAGGCTGACAACTTAAAGGAAGTTGCATATTTGGTTGATCAGTATGCACTTACCCATAAATTCGGTAAAGTGGGTCAGACTCAAAACAAGGGTCAGTTTAGTAGGCCAAATAAGAAATATGGCAATAGTAGTGGCACAACAGGTAATAGTGGATCTCAGTCTGGTTCTATCTCTCCAACAAATTCTGGTAAAAAACAACCAGATTCGAGTCGTCAAAAGAACGACCAGGTCAGCTCAAACAAAGCTGCCTTTAAAGACATAAGTTGTGGTTTCTGTCACAAAAAGGGCCACACAATGGCAAATTGCTTCACATTGGCAAAATTAAAGGAGACTGAAACAGCCTCCAATGCCTTAGCCAATGCAGAGAATTCTTCTGAGGTAGTCGTGACTTTACGGCCTAATTCTAACGACAAAATTAAGGAAGAATACCTTCCATTCGTGTCTGAGGGGTTTATTTCCCTAGATGGGAATTCAGCTCATCCACCCGTCAAAATTAAAATTTTGCGTGATACAGGCGCAACTCAGTCGTTGCTTCTTGATGGAGTTTTGCCATTATCAGACTCTACTTCCACAGGGGCAAATGTACTAATTCAGGGGGTTGAGTGTGGATTTATTTCTGTCCCTCTCCACAAAATTAATTTGAAGTCAGATTTAGTTTCTGGGTCGGTCATAGTAGGGGTCAGACCTACTCTACCTGTAAAGGGGGTATCTCTGTTGCTAGGCAATGACCTAGCTGGTGGAAAGGTAGTAGCCAATGCAATTTTGACAGATAAACCATGTGATTATAACAACACAGAGCAATTAGAAAAGGAATTTCCAAATTTATTCCCTGCCTGTGCTGTCACTAGAGCTATGTCACAAAAGCTCGCCGTGGATGATAATCTTAAACATCCACCCTCTAAAAGTGAGGATACAGTTCCCAAAAGTGGAACAAGTAGGGAATCATGTAAGGATGATAATCTTGAACATCCACTCTCTAAAAATGAGGGTATGATTTCTGAAAATAAGGATGATAAACTTAATCATCCGCCCTCTAAAACTGAGGAATTAGTTCCTAAAAATGGAACAACACTCCCAAAGGAGGAGTCAGAGTCTGGAAAAGATTCTAGTAAAAATATTCATGAAAGTGAAGATTCTTGGTATGATCTCAGCCAATCTTTTATGACTAATCTTAATGATAGTCAGGATTGTGAGTCTCCTGGCCCCACACATAGTGAGGGGGTAGAACAGGAAAAATCAAAAATGTCTGACACACTCCACAGAGACCAGTTGTCAGTCCAACAACAACATGATGAAGAACTTCAGCCATTAATAGCTGGTGCACTCACTGAGGATGAATCGAAAGACGTCCCAGTCTGCTTTTATTTTAAGAATAATATTTTGATGCGTAAATGGCGACCACCTGATGCACCATTAGATGAAGAGTGGAGAATTTACCATCAAATTGTGGTGCCTAGGACTTATAGAAGGGAAATACTGAGTATTGCTCATGAAATGCCATTTGCAGGGCACCTAGGAGTCAATAAGACTTACCACAGAATTCTAAATCACTTTTATTGGCCAAAACTTAAAAGTGATGTGGCCAAATTTTGTAAGACCTGTCACTCATGTCAAATGGTTGGGAAGCCGAATCAGAATATTCCGGCTGCACCCTTAAAGCCAATTCCTGCTTTTGAAGAGCCGTTTAGTAGAGTCATCATTGATTGTGTAGGTCCCCTACCTAAGAGTAGGGCAGGGCATCAGTATATATTAACCATTATGTGTGCTTCTACAAGGTTTCCAGAGGCAATACCTCTGAGGAATATTAAGGCTCGGACAGTCTTACAAGCTTTACTTAAATTTTTCACATTGTTTGGGTTGCCTAAAGAGATCCAATCAGATCAAGGGTCTAATTTCATGTCAACTGTATTCCAGCAGATGTTGTATGAGTTAGGCATAGACCAAATTAAGTCTTCGGCTTATCATCCTGAAAGCCAAGGGGCTTTAGAAAGGTTTCACCAAACATTGAAGAATATGTTAAAGACATATTGTCATGGTAATGAGAGAGATTGGGATGAAGGCATTCCATTTGTAATGTTTGCTGCCAGGGAGTCTATACAAGAGTCACTTGGGTTCAGTCCATTTGAACTTGTCTTTGGACACACAGTTCGTGGACCATTGAAATTGTTGAAGGAGAAGTGGTTATCAGATCCAGGTGAAGACATACACCTACTTGATTATGTATCCCGCTTTAAAGATCGTCTTCATGGAGCGTGTGAACTTGCTCAGGAAAATCTGAGGCACTCTCAGAGGAAAATGAAAGCGTGGTATGACAAGACCACTGTGAAAAGAGAGTTTAAACCTGGTGATAAGGTGCTAGTGTTTTTACCTGTTTCTGGTCAGCCACTTCAAGCTCGCTTTCAAGGACCTTATGTCATTGAGAGAAAGGTCAGTGACACAGATTACGTCATTTTGACACCTGACAAGCGTAAATCTAAAAGAGTATGTCATATTAATATGATGAAGAAATATTATGAAAGAGAAGATTGTGACATTTCTAATGATGAAAGTGTACATGATGTAAATAGTAACACTAATGATACAGGTGATCAAGTGTGTATTATCAATGCTGATCATGAACTCAGTAATGATGAGATCAAGGCTAATAATGTTCCTGACATGTGTATTAAGTTACAAAATTCTGATGTGTTGAAAAATCTTGACCAGAAATTAAGTCATCTGGATCACAAAGAAAAGTCAGAAAATGAAATCATTAATCTATGAATATGCATGCTTGTTCTCAGATGATCCTACTAGGACAAATTTGATTGAACATGATGTTGATGTGGGAGATGCCACACCAATCAAGCAGCATCCTTACCGAGTTAACCCTAGAAAACGACAACATCTCAGGGATGAGGTTCGGTACATGTTGGACCATGACATTATAGAACCTAGTAATAGTGAATGGTCTTCCCCTTGTATATTGGTCCCCAAGCCAGACAGTGGGTACAGATTTTGTACTGATTACCGAAAGGTGAATGCAGTCACAAGAACGGATTCCTATCCGATACCCCGTATCGATGATTGCATTGATAGGATTGGGAAGGCTACGTATGTGTCAAAGTTTGACTTACTAAAGGGGTACTGGGAGATACCACTCACTGAGAGGGCTCGGAAAATCTCGGCATTCGTGACGCCAGATGGGTTATTTCAGTATAAGGTTATGCCGTTTGGTATGAAAAACTCACCGATGACGTTTCAGCGCTTAGTAAATAATCTTACGTCAAATTTAGAAAATTGTGAAGTATATGTTGATGACCTTATTGTGTACAGCAACTCGTGGGATGAACATGTACAGTACAACATGTTAAGGCATTATTTGACAAGCTTGCCAAAGCTAATTTGACTGTCAATTTGGTCAAAAGTGAGATTGCTTGTGCCCATGTGATATACTTAGGGCATGTGGTTGGTCAGGGTAAAGTTAGACCGATTAAGGCCAAAGTTGAGGGCATTGACAAATTCCCTGCCCCAACTGATAAAAGGCAGCTCATGCGCTTCCTAGGCATGGCTGGTTACTACAGACGTTTTTGTCCAAATTTCTCTGACATTGCTGCACCACTGACAAAATTGTTAAAGAAAAATGAAAAGTTTGATTGGACAGATAATTGCCAAGCAGCATTTGAATTATTGAAAAAGGCACTAATGAGTTCACCAGTGTTGATTGCTCCAGATTTTGAAAAGCAGTTTAAGTTGGCAGTAGATGCCAGTGACAATGGCATAGGAGCAGTTTTGCTTCAAGCTGATGAGCATGGTGTTGATCACCCTGTTTGTTATTATTCTAAGAAATTTGACAAACACCAGAAAAATTATTCAACAATTGAAAAAGAGACATTAGCTTTGATACTGGGTCTTCAACACTTTGATGTTTATTTGGGAACTACTAGTTTCCCTATCACTGTATACACTGATCATAACCCTTTGACATTTTTATCTAAGATGAAGAATAAGAATCAAAGATTGATGAGGTGGAGTTTATTTCTGCAATCATATAATGTAGATATTAAGCACATTAAAGGGAAAGACAATGTTGTACCAGACTCTTTGTCAAGAATTTGATTTGATGCAGTATGTTGAAAATCTCACTGTAAGTTTTGAAATTTTGTGTTAACTATGGCACAATGTGTATTGATAATGTTACTGTATTCATGTATCATCACCTTGCAAGACAAATTATATGTTATGATTATACCTTCCATTGAATATTGGACTACATAATATACATACTGTAGTTGTTACTGTAAAGTTATACATTGTAAATACTGTAACTTAAGTTTTGTCCGAGACGTCCAAAACTTTTTCAAGGGGGGGAGTGTTACAAGACGACCCGTCAGGAACACCGGATTGAATCCATCGACGAGCGAATGGAGAGTTCCAGAGAATTCAACTTCAACCCAGCCTTTCTAGAACTGTCTAGAAGTGAGAACTGTTTACGTTATGTCCCAATTACAACTACTGTGTGTTCTAGAAGTTTCTAGTAAGGAACGTTCTCGTAATTGCTGGACTGTGTACACTAGAAGTTTCTGTTAAATTCTGGAGAGTTCTCGAAGAAAAGCCTAGCATATAAAAGGCAGTTCAACAACTATCACACTGGAGAGATACCCTAATACTTCATCGAGAGACACCATCGAGTCCAGACGTTATTCTGCTGTCCGTTTGTTGACCGAATCATATGAGGCCAGCCACTGACAATTCACACTTGTGACAAATTGCCTTACGCCGTTTCTACACTGTGCATTGAGGTTGTTATCATCCATCGCCTACCTAGCCTTGTCATTATTCGCTCGTGGAACCAGTTCCTAAGCTACAGCACGCTGCAGGTCTACCACTGTGCCATCGTCAACGTGCATGCACTACCAGCCCTTGGACCAGACCAGAAATATTAAGTAAAGGATTGTGAGTAAATCTAATTAATTATTGTAAATTTAAGTGAGATAAGGAGATTGTAAATAATCATTAAGCTGTTGAATTTTAATCTCGTTCTTCTGTGATCTTTCGCTGTTATTGGTTTGACTTGCGACCACAAGCCGTAACAATGTTAAAAAGTGTCATGGTCATTAATTTTTCAAAAATGATTTTAGTCATTACCCTATCATTGCTGTCTCAGTTGTGTGTTAGATATGCAGTCTCATAGTTTGACCATTTACCACCAAAATATGAGTGAAAACTCAACAGGTGTGACAAAAAATCATGAAATTCATGAACCAACTCAATAAACCCCTTTAACTACCATAAAAGTTCAGACAAGTGTCAATCACACTGTATTGAAGGTCTTTGGTTTTACTAGGAACAGTGCATTGTCCCACAATACAGTACTACACAGTATCATATGGCTGAATAAAGAATGTATCATTGAGTAATAAATTGTACCAATGTAGAAACTATGCATTTTATGTATACGCTTAGGCAGAGCTGGATAAAATGTTTATGTCATTCAGATACAGTACATTGTAGAATTTCCCTCAGTTTACTACATTTTCAAAAGCTGAACTTCCCTCCTACTGCCAAAATTTCCCTGCAAGAAACTAATACCACCTGTGATCATATATTCAGCTTAAAGTGTATTAATTAAAGGTTTAATTTTTTTTCAACACTGGAATTTTTTTCTATAAAATTAGTAGTACAGTATCACTTCTTATAAGAAGAAAGGCTTTTGCAATGGAAATCCACACAACTTTAAGATATTTCAAGGAATGGTGTGGTGTTGAATGAATTACTGCAAGTTTTAGGGCTCACAGAGCTGTCATTGAGTTACATACACTATTCCTACAGACCTACCAGCATGTAATTGCACCTTTTTGCTACATGCTACAGGCACCATAAATTTTAATGTGATTTGGGGTAGTGCCTCTGCATACAGTACCTAACCCCATTGTAGTACCACTGCACATGCGTGGGAATGGGATTAAATTTACTGCAGGATAATAAGTGCATGGTAACACTAAATCAATTAAGAGGTATATGAAGCACTAGGACTATTGTATTGTAATGTAAATCTTTACAGTTGGCATGGAGAATTGCAGTTTTGCTTTATTTTTTGTGTTCTAAACTCACTTGTGGTTTATGGATGTACAAGGAAAGTAAATGACTAAACTGTGTTCTGTTCTTTCACTATACAGTCAAATCCACAAATTGTAGTATGTACAGTATGTCAAAGTACATTGTAATCTCTTACCACAGTTCATTGATTTTTAAATTACCTTAACAGTTTAATTATATCACTTATCTAATGACTTCTAAACAAATAGTGCAGAAAGGCAAAGTATTTGTTCATTGTTTTCACACCACTTAACATACTTTCATTCTTACAAGAATGCACTAAGCTTTCATTACTCGCTGCAACATGTACACATCAGTTCAAAGCAGCATACAGTATATTGTTATTTAGTTACTTTCATTATTTCTTCTCACACTTTTTAGTTATGATCATATAGTATCTATACTTTTCAGCCAGTGTGGATCCGACCCATGATGTAGAGGCTTGAAGGCTGACAGGTTGATCATTCATGTCATGGAGCTGTGTATTAGGGAATCCTCAATTATTTTCAGTCTTAATGTACCTTCAGTGGATGTGGCTCCTTTGGGGAGCAGATTCCCTTGGGAGGGGGGCATTTTTCCAACTCTGTACACAGGAAGAAAGTGAATAGTGGCCCCATTAAAAACTTGGTAGCCAGCTAAACCAAAGTTGGAAATCACACAGTCACCTGAAATACTGTAACTTTCATACTTAAGAGTACAGTACTCACAAATGCTGAGTCAAATGACATGTGGTAGTAAAATGTTGCTAACTGTTGGGATTTTACATGACTGTGGGGAAGACACTGTGTGTATGTCTGGTGGTAAGGGGTGCTAGGTGAGTGTGTGAAGTTTTGAATGTAGTGGCAAATAGCTGAAATGGCAATTTTTTTGTTCAATGTAAACAATACAAAATTATTTAGGGCGACCAAAAGTGCAAAATGTCACTTACTAGTGGAACAATTGAAATGATTGCATAGACAAAATGGAACCTGCTAATGCGACCAAACAAGTTTCAATCAATGTACAGCATTTCACTGGTTTGCTCTCTTTGGCATCCAGGAAAATAAACCTTGGTAAAAAAAGTAACATGAGTAACAAATAGAGTAGTGTACAGTAATGTAATGGGCAGAAAACCCAGAAACTGGGAGGCCCTTCATTTAGGGAATTTGTGTTGGAAAATTTTGGCAGTTTGGAGAAAATTTTACACTTTTTTGTACATGAAAACATAAAAAATTGTGGACAGTTTTGCTGGATTCCCAAGAAAAAAATATTCTATCCAACTCTGAGTACTTCTAACAGGGCTGGAAATAAAGGGAGGCTGCTGAGGCCATGGCTTTCCTATTTTTGGAGATGGTCTCAAGTGGTTTCTTACAAAATGGCCGATTTTCCAAGGCCACCTTGGCCTTCCAGCCTAATGAACAAGCAGACATACACTACTGTAGAGTACACAAAATCTTCTGTTTGACCTTGGTATCCTTGATGATGTATGGAATGTGTCCTGAAAGTTAGTATGAAGATGGCCTTGACCTCATGATGACTTATTCCCAGCCCTGTGTAGTATTGTACATGCCACTTGAAAACTAAAGGGGTACTTGAGTCATACTGTGGTTCAGTCTACACTCTACAGTGTGGATTCAGATTACAGTACTGTTAGAAATAATGGCCCTATGGAATGGTACTTTCAGAGGTAAGGAATTACCTCTTCCCCTTTAGAAAGTACTTTGAGCAAGGCTCAAAGGACCCTGTGTAGGGATAAATCTGATGATTCTGTGAAGTTAGTTAGTTAGATAATATTTAACTACACACCAATACGAATGTGTTATATATTGTCAACTAGATAAATTCGTTTTAAGTCCTCCCCTTTAGTCGCCTCTTACGACAGGCGGGGAATACCGTGGGCATATTCTACAACCCCCAGCCCACAGGGGGTGATGATTTTGTGAAATTAGTTGAATTCCAGGGGTTACAGTGAATGTAAACCATACAGAAAGCCTCTTTAGGACATTCCAAACTTTTGTACAGTAAATGTCTCCCTCTCTCTGAGCATTATTCTGAAATCGTACTCAGTATTGATGTGAAACTAGCGGGAATCTCCCCTGCAACATTTTTGACAGGTCTTTCATTTCCCATTTAAGGTGCAATAATTTTAAAAGTTTTCCATTTCCCTCGGTTTATGTAAATAATTTAGATTAGCTAAAAAGGTTGTGGACATGTGCAGTAGTCATAATTATGCATAAAAATATCTTCTTTATGAGATTCTAATACACACCCAGACATTTTCAGAGTCCCACAGTCACATGGTGATATGAATCATTGGAGGGTTCAATACATTGAAGGATTTTGATCACTATTAGTCCGTTTTGTAATAACCCTTCCACAACAGACCATTTTTTTTCCATTGAAATGGAGGGAAGGGTGTGGAGGAGGGGGGGGGGGGCAAAGAATGATTAACAGGTTGGCACAATCTGTATGTACTGTATGATACTTATGTCTTGAAGTCTGCACTGCAAAGATAACTTAAATTCCTTCAGTGCAGAGGCTGCATCTAAACTTATGGTGAATGCAGGGTTTCCCCTGGATTTTAGAGAGTGTGAGGTGGTATGAGTCCATGAGGGTAATATGATGATGATGCCAGCTTTGCAGGCTTCGACAAATTCTTTTTGCATTACTTGTCCATCGGGCAAGCTGTTCTCTTAGTCTACTTGTCTGCATGAGTATCTACTTGTCCACTTTTAATAGGCTTTTAAACTCCCTTGTGGAGACTACATAAGGGTACTTTTCCGGCGGGCTATGATATTGAACAATGCACTTGCCCGAGTAACTTTTTACTTGTCCCGGACTGTCGGGCGGGGGATTTGTCGAAGCCTGAGCTTTGGTACCATCAGTGAGTGAGAACTATGAATACTTCTATAGCTAGTACAGTACAGGTGGCAAGTATAGCAAATTTCTGTGAGACGGTGGCCAAAACTGTGAGGTGGCTGCGTCACAAAAAGAATGCCAGGGGAAAGCCTGGAATGATTTCTGTTGCAGTTAGGAGTCATAGCAAACCAATCTACACAAATGTGCTTTGTGTATAATTTAGCATGAAACTAAATTTTCTTACAGGGAGATTTTAAAAGCCTACAGAAAAGGGATGAATGAGTACGAGAGGGGGCGTATGAGCTAAAACAGCATAGCTAGGGCACTGCTATGGGTTACATTTTCTGCAATGAGATATGTAGACCCTAGTTAAGATTACTGTACCAGCCTTGAATACCAGTTACAGGACAGGTTGTTATAATTAGTAAGAACATACATTTTATTAGAAGCTCTTTAAAATTTCTGAATGGTAGGGTGGGTAACATCTGGCCTACAGGCTATAGGTTGTCAACCCTCGATGAACATTTATAACCGTGACTAGTAGGAGAAGCAACGTTGTATATTACATAATTACTTCATTAATGTTGGAGAGATTTGAAACTGAATGTATATATATATATATATATATATATATATATATATATATATATATATATATATATATATATATATATATATATATATATATATATATATATATATATATATATATATATACAACCAAGGTACAAGTCATTTACAGTAGTGGGTTTAGTTTGTTTCTTTGTTCCTGAAAATTGCAAACTTTTTGATGAAAATTAGGAAACAGTACAAACACAAAATTCTGTGAGAAAGACTAACTTTGAAGGTGTACATATTTAGGGAAGTCTGTAATGTCTGTTTGAGAGCAAAGCTTTCCCTTGTAATTGATCAAGGTGTTATCACTCTTTCTTAAATGACTTCCTATTGTTGCTAAAAAACAGCAGTTTAATAAACTCCCTCCTTAAAACCCACTTTGTTCTTTGCAATTTGTTGTGCAATTTTAAAAATTTAGTAAAATTTGGGAGACCAGGAGATGTCTTAAAGTTGGGAGAATCCCAACAAATGAGGAAGTTTCTTGATGTCGAGATAAATCTTTTAATCATGCTTCCTGGTAGGGCTGAAAATGAAATTAAAAAAAAAATATTAAAAAAAATATTAATGGTAGTGTCGTCATACTGTACTGTAATCTCCAGGATTAAAAACTGGAAGTATCTGATGTGTTTCTGTGATGCAGCAGTGTAATACATTCCTTTCAGTAACCCAAACGTATGAGCTAAAACAGCATAGCTAGGGCACTGCTATGGGTTACATTTTCTGCAATGAGATATGTAGACCCTAGTTAAGATTACTGTACCAGCCTTGAATACCAGTTACAGGACAGGTTGTTATAATTAGTAAGAACATACATTTTATTAGAAGCTCTTTAAAATTTCTGAATGGTAGGGTGGGTAACATCTGGCCTACAGGCTATAGGTTGTCAACCCTCGATGAACATTTATAACCGTGACTAGTAGGAGAAGCAACGTTGTATATTACATAATTACTTCATTAATGTTGGAGAGATTTGAAACTGAATGTATATATATATATATATATATATATATATATATATATATTTTGCTAATTTGGGATTAAGGGGAAATATCGTATGAAAAAACCCGCCTATAAGGGGAAATCGTCTATAAGGGGAAAAAATCAGGTCGACTTAACGAAACTACACGCTTTTTCTATAGGAATACGTAAACGGATGGTAATGGCCTTTTCACTGCATAATCTATATGCCATTACTTCAATGTTGACCAATTTACGTACACGTATCTGTTAACACGTACAATTGGTGGGCCATTGAAATAACGTTGATGTATATCTGTTTTTCAAATTCTACCAAATGGCGAAATATAATCTTATGTATTTTATTGTTTTTTTTTCGCCTTTTCGAAAGGGCGTCTAGCGCCCTCTAAAATTTTTCCCCCAACCGGGGGTTTTGAGCTATATATATATATATATATATATATATATATATATATATATATATATATATATATATATATATATATATATATATATATATATATATATATATATATATATATATATATATATATATATATATATATATATATATATATATATATATATATATACAACCAAGGTACAAGTCATTTACAGTAGTGGGTTTAGTTTGTTTCTTTGTTCCTGAAAATTGCAAACTTTTTGATGAAAATTAGGAAACAGTACAAACACAAAATTCTGTGAGAAAGACTAACTTTGAAGGTGTACATATTTAGGGAAGTCTGTAATGTCTGTTTGAGAGCAAAGCTTTCCCTTGTAATTGATCAAGGTGTTATCACTCTTTCTTAAATGACTTCCTATTGTTGCTAAAAAACAGCAGTTTAATAAACTCCCTCCTTAAAACCCACTTTGTTCTTTGCAATTTGTTGTGCAATTTTAAAAATTTAGTAAAATTTGGGAGACCAGGAGATGTCTTAAAGTTGGGAGAATCCCAACAAATGAGGAAGTTTCTTGATGTCGAGATAAATCTTTTAATTATGTTTCCTGGTAGGGCTGAAAATGAAATTAAAAAAAAAATTAAAAAAAAAATATTAGTGGTAGTGTCGTCATACTGTACTGTAATCTCCAGGATTAAAAACCGGAAGTATCTGATGTGTTTCTGTGATGCAGCAGTGTAATACATTCCTTTCAGTAACCCAAAATATTTCCTAGCTTTAACAGACACATTCAGTACATTTGCAATGTCACGTTTACCTTATTGAGAATGCTATATATGCCATCTATTACATTCCGATGTACATTGTTCAGTGTTGCAGAATGCTGGTAGAAACTTTTGTAATTCTACAGATCAATATTTAACAAAGGCGGAGCCTGATTAAGAAAAGATGTGTCACTGTCTATGGTTGTCTCCTCTTATTCATCAAGGTTTATAGCATTACACTACCTCTATGTACAACTAAGTAAGGGATTTTCTCTGACTCATGAATATTCATACAGGACCCCAATGACATCACTTGTTATTTATGGAGCTTGTGTGTGACCCTCAATAACAAACTTGTCACTTTGTGTCATAAGCAATGATTTGCCTATAACTTCCTGATGTATATATTATACAGGTCATTCATAATGTGAGGGATTGATGTTGTGCGGTAATTGCCTGCTGTTGTTTTGTCCTTTCATCATTTCAAAGGTTTGTTTGTACCTAGCTTTTCTGTGAAATACATTCTGTTGTGTGTGTGTGTGTGTGTGTTTTTTTTTTTTTGCTTTGAGAAAGTATGGTAGGCCAAATGTAACTGTTATACATACAGTAGTGTAATAAAAATGTTCCTTGCAAGATAAAATTTACAGTGTACATTTTTCCCATTTACTAAGTTTATGGACATAGATATTTGACTGAGTGGAGTGAAAAATGCTGGTTGCCTCACAAACAGGAAATCCAGAAATTAACTTTCACCAGTTAAGAAAACATACAGTACACTGCAGGATTTTATGTGTGTAATGGTTTGATACTCACTGCTTGTACATGATGCCATGCATCGTTGCAGTATTGCAGCACTAACCTTGTTTTTGTTTGTCAGGATTTCAACATCTATTGTACTGTATTGTGACTTCAAACTTATTGATTTAAGGTTACAAGTCTAGCGGTGAGTCAACACACATTGTGAATAGGCACTGTGATGCAAACACATGTTTGAGTGTGTCTGTCTGTTAGTTTATTTTCTGATATGGTCAACTATAGTGTTAACTGCTTGACCCTTTCTACAGAGAACAGACACAGTGCATTAGATGTAATGCCCTTGATATTCCTTCCAAAAAAAGTATCTCTCTAGGAGCTGAATTATTCATTTTAGTGAGTTGCAAACCTACATAGTACTTGGTATAACATGTTGAGACATGCTGTCTGTCCGGATGCTGTTTGTAGATGCAGACTTTCTTTGTCCTGTAGACTCTTGCAGTCTTTTAAGACTCACGAAACTGTTCTCTCCATAACAGTAGAACACCACTGCTCTGTAGCAAATTTTTTGTACAATAAATAGGTAAAATATCCTTTGAATAGTGAACAGCATGCACACATGTGTAATGTTTGTTTTATCATGTCTTAGTGTATTGCAACTTTAAAACAGGGCTTGTTTTATCTGTTATAGTAAAAATTGTGTTTTTGTGATAAATAAGCAGACAGTGAATTTTGAGGCAAAATTGTGAAAACCCTTTTTTCTTATTAAATAAAACTGGCTGTAGTATTGGTATGTTCAAACTTCAGTGTATCTGTACTGTAAATTGAAAGTAACAAACTGTTTGTTGAATTCTTGTCTATAGCTTGTCTTTCTGATCATATTTATATATCAGATTGCTTTTATGTAGGGGAATACCTTGTTCTATTTTAAGATAATATTCATAGTAAGTTCCAGAATTATTGCACTACACTGAGGCAATTATTGTCTGGGTCATATGTCACATATACTAAGTACCATTGTAGTGAGGTGTTTTCTGTAGTTTGCTGTTAGATATATATTGTACAGTATATGTTTCCTTTAAATTACAGTATACCCTCTCCAGATAGTTATAACATGTTTGGACATGAATGACAATGGATTAGTATTAATGACATCGTTCTATTTAAATACTTAACAAAACAAAGAAAATCTTTATAGACTATACTGTATTACAGGCCAACAAATGGGCCTATATTATTTGAAGCAGTGCATACTTGATTGACAGAGGTAAGTTAACACTAATCTGCTGGTAGTCTTTAATAGCAAATTTCCTTCAAAAATGTGCATTGGACTCAAATCTTGTATAATTGTGGCAAAAATTGCACAACTGAGAGATATAAAATTTGGTATTTTATTTAAGTAGAGTATTTTTGGAGTCTTTTTTGGTTGTTAATGACTCACTTCATGCCATTGTCATTGTACTTGCATGTATGGCATGAAAGGTTATTAAGAACAATAGTATGCCCCACATGTGTCCTGTGTGTATGGTGTTTCCAGGAAAGTGCATACACTAGTTGAGAAAAGTAAACAGTAGCTTTGGATTACTTTGCCAAGGAATAATAGCATTGTCATCTATCATACATGAACTTGTACAGTCAGCGGTACTGTACGGCACACTCCAAGATTGCATATTGACTGTGTAAATTGCTCTGTGTTTCATTGTTATTTTAATTTTTAACTTTCATGGAAAAAAGTCAGTTTGTGGGAAATCCCTTTCTTTAGTGACTGGCTGACTTACTAGCTAATCCACATTTCTTACCACATTCTGTATTGCTTTATCTTTTCAGACAGTTAAAAGACATTGCTTGGTAAAGTTGAATTACCTTCAGGAGTGGAGATATTAGAAACAAAGGAATTTGGATGAAAGAATTTCACTGATCTTCAAGATATTGTTTAAAAGTGAGCTTCTTATTCAGTAGCAGTTCATCGACTTTTACAAAAAGATTATCAGCTGGGGTCAGTGTCCACCTCCTTCAATCCTTTCAAGGTGTTCTGTCCAGAGTAAGGGACAAGAAGATGGCACAGAGGAGCAGTAGTGTGCAGACAACTACAGTGTCTCCAGATCTAGAAGAAAATGTTATTGAACAGACAGATGGAATTGTAAGGAATTTTTTCTATCAGAGGTTTCAAATGGATATGCAAAGTACAGAAAGTGAACTGTGTGTGTCAACACCAAGTGTTCCAGAATTTAACCACTTCCAAAGTAATCCGCTAAGGTAAGTAGCATTTTTGTTTGATGGGGATTTATGGGGCTGATAGGGTTGTGGTGGACTGTTAGGATTATCTGTATTTTATGATGGGGTATTTACAGGGTTTGGTGAAATGAGAGGGTGTAAAAAAGCTTCCATGTAGGGGTATGCATAGGGCTGACAGGTGGTGAGTAGTTGAGGAACTGCAGGGATAAGGAACATGTATGTATGGGGCTAATAGTGAAGTGTTTAGTTGAAGCTACGTAAATGTACTTTCCAGTGCAATTTGGCCACACCCTACCAAGCTGTGTGATGGTATTAATCCACACAAATGGAGGTACAGTGTTCTGAATGTATGTGGCACTTCCTAAGTAAATTAAAAAGTTGTATCCTTCTTGACTGTTTTATGAAGTGTCAAGATTGGTGAATATTTGGTGTTGATGTATCTCAGGAAAGAATGTAAAGCTGTTTAATTAGGTGTACTGGAAATTGGCACTTTACAGCCTTTTCCCTCCCAAAGTAAAAAGGAAAAATATAGTAAAATAGGTATTTTTAGAAAGTCTGTGCAAAGACTGTTTGTTTATCTGTGATAGATTGAATCAGGAGGATGAGACTGGTGGGGACATCAAAAATTATTGTGAATCAAATGTTATTACAGTGACTGCACTCATAACGTCACAGACCTATGCATTTTATTTACAATGTACAGTAGGCCTACTTAAGTCTGTTCTATTATTTTCAGGGTAGTATAATTCATACCTTACATGAGCTTTCAAAGATCTCTTTAGGTCACTAGGGCCATCTGGAATTTGGATATTGCTAAGAAGTTTGCAGACAAAGAGCCCTGTACTTTTCCATAAAAAATGAATAAAGTAGGGGAAAACATGTAAAATTGTCAAACTTGCTTGTCTTGTGAGATATGAAATATAAGTGCACATGCCATGGAGTTCCTGAATATAAACCAAGCTGGTTTTATTTCAGAGGAAACTTATCCAGATTATGATGCATTTGAATATTTCCTTGCCGTGTTATGATTATTGTTTGTGGGAAACTTTGAGAACTGAAAGGAACAGTAACAATTCTGTACCAAGCCTTGCCGTTTGAAATGTGAAGGCTAGTACAATACAGCTTACCCTAGCTTAGTGTTAGGTGAGCTGTTTTGTACGGTTTTCATTTTGTGGTAAAGTGTCAATAGTTACCTTGTGACAGTGGTTTTTTCCAGCTTTAAATCTCATCTGAATGTTAGTTTAGATGAGTTAGGTTGCTGCACGAGCAATGCTTTGCCTAACTTTTGAAGGCCAGTGTACTGTACTTCATTATTCTGCAAACACTAACAGAGAAAACCTGTCTGCAGTTACACTGTTCAGAAAGTTCAAAGTCCAGTCCTGATGTGAAAATGTGATTCATTATTGAGGTATCTAGGGTGTGTGGTTTCTTAGTTAGGAATATCATTTTTTTTCTAATGTTAATATTTTTGCAGCCCATCAACTCAGATTGGGAGAAGGCTGGCGGAGATTGGAGATCAGATCAACGACCAGTACGCAGGAGAGTTTCGTTCCATGATACAACAACTACATATTACTCCATCTACAGCGTATAGTGCATTTGCAGGTGTTGCTAGAAGGTAAATAACAAAATATTATCACCAGATCCTAATCCCTGGACAGATGGTAAATTTTTGGTCGTGAGATTTATTTACTCATGTTGAACATTATCCCTCAAGTTGAACATTATCATTCAAGTTGAAGATTAATCTAGTACTTAGCTAAAAATTTGAGAAGTGCCATATCAGAAAAATGTGTGCATCTTTATGAAATATATGTACAAACAGTACTCAAGTTAAAAATCATTATTTACTGATTACAAAGAGGTGTGAGGGAAATTCATGGTTGCTTTGTATTAGTGGAATTCATTTTCAAAACACATACAAATGTGATGGAATTTTCTGCTGCATAGTTTTTTCTAAGTGGAGGTTTTTTTTTTTTTTTTTTTTTTTTTTTATTCAAGGTATTAAGTGTTATTTTGTGTATCCAAAATGGTAACATTTAGTATAAGTTAGGGTTAATGAAGTCAATACAGGAAATTATATCATTAAAAATAACAAAAATGCATCACAGACAGATAAATTCAGGAAATTTGAATCCAGAAAACAGTGCCCTGTTCTGTTTCAAAGAAGGATTTCCTGTCTTAAATTTCATACCTATTTTCCTGAAATAAATTGAGGTGGACGGTAAACTGAATGAAACAATTTCTGTGACATACTTTGTACTAAATGATAAAGTAGTTACTGGGGTATATCATTTAGTAGCACTGCATTATGTGTTGAACATCATTATTGTAGCAAGAGCACAACTGCCCCAGATTGTAGAAGCCAAAAGCCCTTGTCTTGGGGGAGGGGGCCCGTGTGGGGCAGTCTGCCTGTGAAGGTACAACGATTGGTAGCATGTGTAGAACCAGATGTTAGTGATTCTCATTTCTGAGAGGGAATAAAATGATGTGAGAATTATTTAGATAAAGTTTGAGCTCTGTTTGAGAAATTGTTTCTGTGTGAAATTAGTGGTGTGGGTGGAAGAAGTAGTTTAAGTTGTGAGTGTTGGGCTGTGCCATAGATTGCTAGTTACAGATACTGTACCAGCTGCCATGCATGGTATCTACTATACAACCCTACTCAACAGGATTGAACCACACGGCATAAGTATCTGATAAAAGGCAGACTAGGAACTTTAATTTGTTTTGATTCTTTTACTCATTCTGATCATTAATGATTTGAATCATTTTTACATGTTTTAATTACAGATTGTTCACACAAGGCATTAATTGGGGTCGAATAGCTGCACTATTAATGTTTGGATATCGTATCGGAATGGAAGTACAAAGAAGCTTTGGACAGTTCATCAATAAAATCATACAAAATCTTGTTAAATTTATCATCAGTGAAAAAATAACGACATGGATTGCATCACAAGGAGGATGGGTAAGTTACAATTACCGATTAAGATAAAAGAAGGTTTGAAACAAAAATTTATTTTTGATGTGTGAAAGAGGAAGTTTATATGTATGTAATGTGGTGAAAGTTTAATTCAGTCCATGTGTGTGGTTTTTGAAAATTGATTTCAAGAACCACACATAGGAAGTGAATGCAGATTTCACTAGAATGCATACATGAAATATTCCTATGACTTATCAGTTAAATAAATTTGAAGCTAAAGCCTTCTTTTAATATTTGATACTCGTGAAAGAGTCTCTGAATGTGTGACATTGTGGAACAAAATTGGGTAAGGATTCATACTTATCATGTAAGGATTGCTGTTTCTAGTCTTGTTCAGTAAGTCAAGTCCTTGGCCAAGATGCATTATGTCAATCATCTTTCTCAATCCAGATTTTAAAAATATTATGTGAGATAACTTAGCCAAGTGTGTGCTTGGTGTACATCAGAAGCTGTTGGGGGGTGGGGGGTGGGGGTGGGGGGAGATTGTAAGACAGGTTACTGTTGATAAGGGTCTAGCCATAGTACATATTGCACCTTGTACTAGACTTGTCAGAACCAGTATCTTATTAGTATTGGTATTGTAGCACCTCTAAAATGTCCAATTTTTTCTTATTCGTATAGTTTGAATTCTTCTAGATTTGATAAATAAAAAAAAGAAAATTAGGTTTCTTAGAGATGAAAGTTTTCTATATTTTGAAATGTCAACAAGTTTGGTAACAAGGAGATTTTGAAGCCAGTTCTTGACTTCATTACCAAAGTGTGTTTAAACCATACATCGTTACATGTTCAAACAATTCCGATGAAGGTTTGCAATACACTTGGACTTTATATGTTGCTTTCTGCCGAAATGAAATCCAAGTAGGAAGTCTTCATTTTCATTGAATCAACCAAATGTTGAGAGTAATTTTACTCCAAAATTGAACAAAACAGAGATAAACGGCATGAAGATTTTATGGACAATGTGGAAAACTCTCCTACACAGTACTTACCACTGAAGTGCACTGAATTTATTAGAAGCTAACATTTTTTCAAGTTAACTATCTTAGGACAAATTGGACTCTGTACAGTAACTGTGAAGTTTGATTCATTTGCAGTGCCAAGGATGTTATGCTACTTAGAATAAACTTATTTATGATTCTTCTACTTCTTTTCTCTTCCCAGTATTCAGCGTTGACATTTAAATTTGATAACAACAACGTGAGAGCTATCGCTGTCATTGCTGCTTTGGCGTCCCTTACGGTGTTTGCTGTTTGGATGTCACATAGATGAAAGAGTTCATAAATACTTTGACTGGCTGGGACTATCAGTGGTGCAACAACATTTCAGTTCATGTCGAGTTTTTTGAGCTCTACGATGTACGAAGAATTCTGCAGCCATTCTTTGGAAACTGCTTCTATCTCTAATATTTAGTATAACGTTCCAAAGGAGAGAACTTCAAACATTGGAGATGCGAAGTATTTGTGTTAATGTAACTGAACCGAGTGGCGAAAAGCAAAACAGATAAGAGCCAAGTTCAGTCATGAGACCTGGTACTCCCTTATGATAGGCAGAGGTAGGGTACTACTATACTAGTACATAGGTGTTAACACTTAATGTACATAAGGTGTGAATACAAGTGGAGGGCGCTCTATCTTATGTGCATTAACTGCAAATGAGCTTGGTTATAAAAGAGACTTATGACAAGTTTGATGTCAAAGATACCTATCAGACCATGTGACAAGTGTATGCTTAGTATGTATATCTGTAATGGGGATGTCAATATCATGTTTTTGAAGTAAATAATGCAATTCATAAATCATTTGAAAGCTAATACCAGAGGTTAGGATGTATTTCATTAGTTGGTTTGTGTGATGAAGTGTTTATTATTTATATAACTTATAAGCAAGTATCATGTGTGAATACTGATCACATAGGTGTGTTTGTAATGTGTGTTACTTATAAGCAACGATCATGTGTGAATACTGATCACATAGGTGTGTTTGTAATGTGTGTAACTTTATCAATGAGTACTACTCAGCTGAAAAGAATGTGAAATAAGGTGAACAGTATTGGTTTGTAAAGAAAGCAGACTAGGCCCATAGCCAAACAAGGTACTGAAGGGTGCAAAATACTTATATATATATATATATATACTTGGGGGGGGGGATGTACTAAAATGTATTTAGACAATAGTGAATTTTAATATTGTGCCGGGGGAGGGGGGATTTCTAATGGATCCCACCCCCCACCTTGGCTACATCCTTGATGTATATCAGGTTAGTAATTGATATTACATAAACACTGTTGGACATGTGCTTGTAACGAATGCAGACAGTATATCAGGTGAGTAACTGATGTTACATAAACACTTATGGTTCAGCATTGTTGGGTAAAAAATGCAGGCTGTATAGACATATAAGATAAAACTAGTGGTTTGGACATTGGTTTGTAAAGAATGCAGGCAACTTATAGGGTCAGTAACTGATATGTAACATACAACTGTTGGATGGATATCAGTTTGAAAGGAATGCAGAATGCATATCAGGACAGTATCTGATATTACCTTAACACTTATGGTTGGACATTGGTTTCAAAGGTTTACAAACTAGGGGGCTGGGGGCTGCAGCTACCCTCCCCCACCCCCAACCCAACAAAAGTTTGGGCAAAATGTATTTCTCAGGCAGATTTTAAAGAAAGTTTGGCAGTTTTCTCAGGCAATAAGCTTTTTACACGGGCAAAAATGACTCAGCCCTACCCTCCTACGATGGAGGGTTTCCTTTACACCTACAATTGGTTTGCAAGGAATGCAGACTGTATATGCTTTACACTCATTCTTCAGGTCAAAAGCCCTGTTGGTGTGCAGCAAGAATAATGTCGCTTACAGTAGCTAAACGTATCACCAATCTCAGGGGTCTATGAAGAGGTTGACATGCTGTTGGTATCTTCTATGAGTGTAGGTACATTACAGTACAGGTTAATTACACTGTGATTGAGGTCATACAGGTGTGAGAGGGCTTCAGCATTCAAGAAGTCACAAATCGTCATTATCAGGTTACTACAAATAACAGAAAAGTACATGTATGTTTTACATTGGCAGAGAAGATGGTTTACATGATTAATAATTCAGCAGGATATTCTTAAGATGTGAGCATTCTGGTTGGTACAAACAACAAAAATCATATTGGTATATCATATAAGAAGATCTAGTCCTGTTCTCCTACTAGTCCCAGTCTTGTAAACATGTTGGTTTGTTTCCATTGTAATCTATAATGAGGTATACAGGCTTACTGTAGTTTTAATCCTCCCTTTTCTTGATACTGCATGTGTTCAACCAAGGAGGTCCTGCTTGTAGAACCGCTAGTTGGTTCAACCATATGACAGCTTTTATAGATTTATGTGTTACACTGTACATCATAGCATTAATTGAAGCAGACATTTGAGGAATTTATTGAAAATGATCTTTTAGCAAGCAAAACAAATATTAAAAATGTTAATAATGCTACTGATGAACCAAGCCTGTGTAATGTCAGTTTTATTCCTTATCTCTTAAAAAGGAGAAATTGAAATATATGTTACAACTGTCTTTGAAGATACTGTTTTAGCAATCAAGATTTGCATATTAAATTGTTTTTAAAGCAATGCATTATGTGTACTGTGAGTACATTGCTTTTGGGCAGATATTTGTATACACAAATAAACTTTAAATCATGATTTTCCATTTCATAGGCTTAACAAACTTGAAACTTTGCAAAGTTTTATGATTCAAGCAAAATGATAATGTATGTGTAACTGCATGATAAGGTTGAGGTTGCTATAGTTACATGTGTTATTTGATGAATTTATGACAATTACTACCAACCCACCTAAAAACTGAGAGTGAGATGGCTTAAAAAGATTGGACAGAATTTGGTAGAAACAGATGTCAAGGGTTGTGCTGGAATACTTGCCCTCAGAGGACAAAAAAGACTATATTGTGAAATGGGAAGAGTGAAATCTGTTTTGTATGTGCTGTCTTTCATGTGTCCTGCTTTTAGTTTGACTGCCTGATATTACCTTGATTGTTCATAGTTTTTAGTTATTCTTGGGGGATATCTTACAAAATTTCAAGTGTACCCTAAGTCTAAACTTTCAAAAATATATGTTACATAGCTTGAAAAGTGAGTCCTCATAGGTCAAACTCCCATCTTCATAGGGCATACTGAGGTATACAGTGTTGAAGTTCCTTAACCCTCTTTTAATGGTAGATTGCTCAATCATTTGTGATATTGCTCTTGCATTGCTCAGATTACAGTCTTTGTGTTTTTTCCCTAGAGCCACTGCACCTTGTGCCAAAATGCAGTTAGTGTCTCATGGCTGTAGAGCAACTTAACTGTGCAAGTCCCAGCTCTGCCTACTACATGCTATGCAAGAGTACTAATTTGTTCAAGGTCATATAAGCATTTTAATTTCAAAAGGAAACAATGGCAGGTAATGTGAGTAGTTCAGAAAGGATATCACAAATAATTGAGCAATCTACTATTTCATATTAAGTGAACAAGTTTCAGCTTTTTACATCTCAGCAATGATAAAAGCTATGAAGATTGGAGTTGGATGAAACATATGTTCTTGTCATGTTACTGCATGTAAAGCAATTTTCTGATTATGATTTTGTTAACTCATTCCTTTCAAGTAACTGAATTTAACTTATCCATGAATGTTAATGTCCAGCTGTTGATGTAGAAAAGTTTATAACAAGAATTGTGATTGGCTAATGTAGTTTTTCCAAATTTTAATTCAGCATTCCGTTTGAAAAAGGTAGTTTGAATTTTTTGTACCATCAAATGAAGTGATTTATGAATTGGTAATCTATCCAGAACAGCTTTATGGGATTTCTGTAAAGTTTGACATAGACTAAAACAAGTCATTGGGGAAGACCAACATTGTGGGAGAAATTTTTCATAGTTCAGTCACAATATGGTCAGACACAAGTATGTCTCCCTTTGTTGTTGGGGTAGGGGTTAAATACTCTGCTGCAATGTAGCAATTCTTTTGTTTTAGCATTAACCTTGAGGTAACTCCAGGCAACATTTAGGTTCCATTGACTGTGCACTTTAAAAACTCTTCTATGTCTTAAGGAAATGTGTATAACAGATGATAAGATGTGTGTGAACATGTATGTGTATTCAGAAGTATGGTGTGTGTAAGTTATTTGTAAGTGCACAAACTGGTTGTTTGCCTCAACCATGAATATTCAGGAAGATTAAAAAAGTGGCATTCTGAAGAAAATATTATTTGGACAAGTTTTGCAATTTGAGCAGAGAAGGCACAGTAAAGTGACCTAATATATAGTAATAGTAAATCCTGCATTAAGTTAACACAGAAATGGCTGCATTATGAGTATTGCTGGATAAGTAAGTTCTGTAATGTGTTCTGGGGATGTGTTCTTGGCAGTGATTTAATACATACATATCACTACAAAGCTGCTTGGAAATATTAACCTGAAGAGGAAAGGAGGTGGAAAAAGCAAGTGGGGACTGGGGTTGAGGTGGGGATTTATTGTTGAGGGTTCCATTAATGTATCTACATGAACCAATTATGTGATTTAAATAAAATTTGTGCATATTGATCGATACTAGGAATGGCTATTTTTTGGGAGGGGGGGTGGGGGTAGGGGAAGAGGAGGCTTTAAGGGTGGGACATGGGGTGAATGCACCTCACATCCAAGTGTTGTAATGTAAGCTGCCTGGTACTTAAGTGTAAAGTACTGTGTTATTAAGATATGTACCATAAATAAGGATCATCTTACCTGCATTGAATTTTTCAGTGTGGTTTAAAATGTATGCTATATCACTAGCAAATACAACTGGAACATTCAGTGAAAATAATTTGCTTGTTTTGTTTGGTTTTCTGTGTGGATGGCAGTCAAGCACATAATCTTGAAAAATCTCTCACTAGCCAACATAAACCCAGGCCCTCTTAAATCTCCTTCCCCCTCCCTCCTCCCCCTACCCAAGTCTGCCCTCCATTTCAGACCTGTACAATAAAAAAATGCATGACACCAGCCTACAGTTGTTTGTATGAATCACGCTTCTTGTAGAGGAGAGTGAACCATTCCATTTTTTCTTCCTAAAAGCAAAATCTCTGGCTTCCTTTACAGGCATCATACAAACTAGGGCAACAGTCCAGAGACCTTTTAGGGGCCATCAGTACTATCTGGGGGTGGCCAGGGAAAACAAATAGGAGATAATGGGTAGGAGGTGGGGGAGTTGCACTATAACTGTAAGTATATATTTAAATGTTTCAGGACTGGTGCACAAGCAGCCCTTATTTCAAAACATGGTGGCTTACTAAAGGTACTGTTTCATTGACCAAAGTCCCTTGATACCGACCTAATCTAAGACAATAGGATGGAACATAATGTGAAAGGTGACAAAGAAAACTCTGAACAAGGTTTACATGTTTATCCCAAGTAGCAATATTTATTAACAAGGTTCCTAAGAAAATTTCAAACATGCTTTAGGACAAATATATTGTTTCTTTGTACACATTTCATCACAGCAAATTTAACCAACCTTGGTCACTGCACTGTCAATATATTTTTCTACTGGATTACTGCCCAGAGTGAGGTAGGAGGAAGAATCGGTGTAACCCCACAGAAAGGAACTGGTGGGGTCCCGTTTTCTTGAGCAGACAGTGCTTACAATTAGGCCTACATACCAAAGAATAGAGTAAGGAACAAAAATCAACAACTGAACAAATTCTATACAACCAGGGACCCCCTACACTGTCTGACCAGGGACTGGGAATGGACCATATGGGTTAAGTCCCCTTATAACTTTAAAAAGGGAATATGTTTTTACAACTTGGCTTCAAACATATTCTCTCCCACATTCCCTTCTTTATAGCCAGACAAAACTGTCAAGTTAAAACACTAGCCAGAGATTGAGTAATCCCTTAGACAAAGGTTTAGCTCATATTGAGCCCACAGAAAAAGAAAAAAAACTATGAACTAAACAAAAACTATTAAACTACACACATAAACAGATGACCAGTGAGCAATCTTTCTATGTCTTGAATTCTTTACAGAAATAAATTAAGAAAAACTAAAGAGAAAAGCAAATGTAAGTTCCTGCCTCAAATCAGCTCTTTTATATATAACAAACAGCTTTTACATTGAAAGCTTTAATTCCAGTATAGAACTCATGCAATGACATCACGTGATGTCAGTCTGGAGGAAAACAATGAAGCATGTACAAACGGCATAGATATCGCAAACATGTGTAGTAAACTCATGCATATATACGATTGATTGACAAATCAGCTGTCTGCATCTGTGGATGTAACTTGCAATGATATGCACTTTGCCTCCAAACCAGAAAGCACTTTCTGCTCTGTGACATATGCATAAGGTCTATTCATAGGAAATTACCCTTCAATCTGCTGTCATGCCATGATGTTAACTAATACCACTGTTACCATGGTAACATCTAACGGAGTCATTCACTAACTACCATTTCAGTTATTCAGTAGTTCATTATCATCATGGAAGTACTATCCCAGGTAGTAATTCCATCTTATACATTGGTAAAATATGGCACTGGTAGCAGGACACAAAAAGTACTCCCTATCCATTGATTGACAGATAAAATCTTTTGGTCCTATCACCCTGTATTCTGACATGGAAGGGGAAGGGGGAAGGAGGGAGGGATAGATGCTTCACGAGGAGGGGAGGGGATTCCCCCGATAAATAGTAAAATAGTAGTACCCTAAATTGGTCTTACAAGCCATTATTGGTCCTAGCTCCACCTCACTGTCCCTCCCTCCCCTTCCCCTCCCTCCCCAACCATATGAAACCCAAGTCAACTGCAGGGACATGAACAAACATTGATGAATCACACATGTATTTTCTCTTTGATTATTAATTTTTCAGTCTTGAAATTAATGGTGGATCACCATCACTGATGACCACTTATGTACTTGGAGGATACATGCTGTCAGCCTACCTTTTAATGTGGAACAAATCAGTTGTAAATATCAAACCGGTGTCTGAGTTACTTTTTTCTAGGAAGTGGCTCCCTTAACATTTTGTCTCAGACAAATGGAGACATGATACTTGTATATCAACTACTGAATACTTCATGTGTATGACAGCTAAATTATGGATGAAAAAAGAAGCTTTGTATTGATGTGAAAAAGGCCATAAATAAATTAATAAATTAATGATGGTATAGCAATCAAATGACTTGAAGTAGTCAAGCTTATGTCAGAGGTGGCCCCAACTTTGGAACTAAAGCAAGAGAGCAACCTAGTTTTGGCTTTCATACAACACATCATCTGTCCATAGTTTTTAATTGGTTTCCTGACCAGGTCAGTAATTCCATTTATCAATGACATAGGTTTCCTGACTGGCTAGGTAATTCCATTTATTAATGAGAAATTACAGGTTTCCTGACTGGCTAGGTAATTCCATTTATTAATGACATTACAGGTTTCCTGACTGGCTAGGTAATTCCATTTATTAATGACATTATAGGTTTCCTGACTGGCTAGTTAATTTCATTTATCAATGAGAAATTACAGGTTTCCTGACTGGCTAGGTAATTCCATTTATTAATGACATTACAGGTTTCCTGACTGGCTAGTTAATTTCATTTAACAATGAAATTACAGGTTTCCTGACTGGCTAGGTAATTCCATTTATTAATGACATTACAGGTTCCCTGACCAGGTCAGTAATTCCATTTAACAATAATATTAAAGGTTTCCTGACTGGCTAGTTAATTCCATTTATCAATGGCATTAAAGGTTTCCTGACCAGCTAGGTAATTCCATGAATGAGTGCCATTAATCCATCATACAAGATGACTGCATGTAACCTCCACTGCCTGGGTTTTCAACCTGGGGGTGTCTCCCATATACAACGATCATATGGAGACTTTGTAGATTGTTGCAAAGTCAGTTTTAACTGCTTACCTCCATACCTGGTCCAACAACCTTTATTGCTAAATACAAGTTGTAAACCATTGGTCAGGGGAAAGGTTTCCCACAGATCAGTTACGGTGAACACTATCCAACGTTGCTGGTGACATAGCAATCATTGATGTACCATTTATAGAGTTATCATGGTGTGAACCATGTAACCTCTGATCTGCAGTGCAGGATGAAACATGTCTGGAACTTTTGGTACAACCTGGTACTACAGGTGCAGGATGTCACCTGCCTGGTACTTCTGGTGCAGGATGTCACCTGCCTGGTACTACATGTAAAGGATGTCACCTCCCTGGAACTTCTGGTGCAGGATGTCACCTGCCTGATACTTCTGGTGCAAGATGTCACCTGCCTGGTACTTCTGGTGCAGGATGTCACCTGCCTTGTACTTCTGGTGCAGGATGTCACCTGCCTTGTACTTCTGGTGCAGGATGTCACCTGCCTGGTACTACATGTACAAGATGTCACCTGCCTGGAACTTCTGGTGCAGGATGTCACCTGCCTGGTACTTCAGGGGCAGGATATTACCTGTCTGCTGACCAGGGTGACAGATACTTATTTCTCCTTTGATATGAAACATATGCTTCTTAACACTGTTTAGGCTTGATTGCCCTGTACCTCATACCTTTACACTCAGCTTTCAGCTTCATGCAGTGAATGAGTTGAAACAACAAGTTTGCTGATCAGTCCCTTATAACACATTTCACCATCACCAAAGTTTATCAAAGCTCACTGGCCAATGACTCCTTGGTACACACCCTTTAAGGAAAGGTTGAAAGCCCAGGCTTAAATCAGTCCATTTGGTATAAATGTTTCCTTTGATAGAGCGGAATACAGCTCTCTACAAAACATTTACAGAATAGAATAATTTAGTTGTACCTTAATTAAACCCTGTTGAATGTTGAAAATATCTATATAAAACAATGACTGCAATGCCAGTTATGTTTGCTGTACACTCAAACAGATCCCTATCACCTCTTTACACCAACCATCAACTGAATGAAACAAGAACAGCTCCCTCTATCTAAAGTCTTAACAACTTTTAAACAAATTGCAAATTACATTACATTGTGCATCTGTTTTGAGGACTTTCCCCAACACTTTGGTTAAAATTGTGTGGCATTCACAATGAATGTACCACTCAATAAAATAAGTGACATCTTCAAGCTAATTGAATTTAATCAAATTATTACTTAAAACTTAAATCAATGTGGTAATCCTACCAAATGCACACCAGAAATTTTGTCTGGCTTACAAGTACTTTCAGTTTAATATCAATAGGATTATTTAGTTTTAAGCCTCTTCAAGTAAGATAGGTCTATGTATTGTATACAATGATCCTGGTTTTAATCGGAGTCCTGACTTACAAGTACACAACACAAGATCCAATTCACAAGATCCAACTGGAGGCCTACTGTTCAATTTTCCTTTCTGCATTTGGAAAATGTATTCAAATGGTATTGCCTAGAGAGATCCCCTCAATTATAGTCTGTTGAGGTAAATCCAGGAAGAGTATACTTATCAACAAGAGTTGACCTTAGGAAATTAAACTGAGGCAGGAATTCCCATTTTTGTAATATTTTTGTGCACAATTTTTTCAAAGTTCTGATGGATTTTTAGTTTAGATTTCAGTGTTTCTATTGTACAACTGGCTGGTTTACAAAGGTAGAAATGTGCAGGAATTCCTACGGACATTTTTAACTGCGGGATAATCCATCTGGAGTGCAGGAATCCCGGTCCTGCACCTTAGCATGAACAATGTTGTTAACTCTGATAACACATCAGATAGGACATGTCACATGACCAAACCCCTGCCATAAACATTTATTTCAAGTGACAATAGCCTACAATGAATGAATTACACACAGTCCAAGATGAATTCTCATTTTGTTTCATTAAATAGGGCTAAGATATCAGCAAGGGCGGTCCTGATCTTAGCAGCAAACTGCTTTGCATCCTGTGAAAAAATAAAAAAAAAAAAAATGGGTAAGTATTTATTAAAAAGGTCAAAGATTTCCATAAAAAATGATTTTCTTTTTTGAGTAAAAGGTAAGTCATTGGAGGAGAAGTCTTGCAAAATAAAGGAAGAAAGTAGGAAAAAGTATTGCTCATGATCAAGTAAAAGACAGGACATGGCTGCAGTGATTTCTTCTTCTTTACAGAGGAGTGGGGAAAGGGCTGAGAGGGTTGGAACGAAAGAAGCAAAAATTTCATTACTGATGACAAAAAAGTACAAGTTTAAGTAAATTTCAGGACTATGCATCTTGCTATATACTTGTAAGCAAAACTGAACCACAATTACCTTGAAGCTTTGGCCATTAGTGACTACAAATTTCATGGGCAACCAAATTAATAAAACTGCATATATTTGGTCACCATGTTTTTTTCTCCAAGATTTTGGTTACCGCTACACAATTGGTTTCCATGACAACTTGGACTGTCCTAGAATTGTATGTTTATTTTGTTTTGTTTGAAAATTTTGCTGAAATATGATTGGCCTATAAATATCTGTATGGCAATTAAATGTTCAGGAATAATGGAGGCCAGAATGAAAAATGAGGTCACCATAGCAACCTTGGCAACTGTCCTAGGTAGCTTGTAAGGAGAAAGGTTACAGAAAGTACATAAAGGTTATAGATAGTATGCTTACTGTAGTTGGGCAGGACTTCTTACAAGAAACATGAAAAAATATATTATCTTCTCCTGTGATGATGTAGGAAACTCCATAACCATTATCAGCAACCTAGGTGAGATGGAGATACAGGCAGTTACAGTCAAAAACAAAGCTGGCATGGATGTCTCTCACATTTCAATCTTCATAGAGATTGTTGTTACTATGTATGAGGATAGATTGACACAACTTGCTTCCTCGACCTAATATCAAAATGCTGCAACTAAAGATTACTTTGCTATTTACATTGGTTGGGCAAGTATTCCATCTAAGCACAGCTTAAGGAAAATTACATGTCTTCTAAATAAGAAATTATTTAATCACAAGAATGACATTGAATCAACAATCCTACATCTCTGTATCCAGATTTCATAAGCCATGAATTTTGAAGAGACTGTTTTTGAAAAAGGGTTAACAAAGGAAGGGGCAAAGAAGATTTTGACATTTTTTTTCTCCCTTGTGTAGTTAATTGAACCAAGGGATGGATTGTTCAATAAAATCAGAAAAACAAACATCAGAATATAACAGATTCTAGAACCTAGTAAACTGTAATAACTACATCACTACAATTTAAAAAGAATAAAATCTGACTTACTGGTCCAAATCCACCCCCAGCAGAGCTGTAATAGGGATATTTCTTGAGGTCAACTAAGTTTGTTTGTGTGGCTGGTGTTTGACTAGTGGATAGCTGCCACGGCTGACTCAAAACCTGTTTGTAAAATAAGCATTGATGTAATTCTTTACTATCAAGGAAGAATTCTGATACACCATCAAGGAAATAAAAGGTCATTAGATTCAATGCCATGAGATAAACAAAATGAGATGATAATCTTAAATTCAATTTCAAACTGGATACAATAAGCTTCACTGTTAAATCAGTGATCACCAGACGTCATGTATACATGACAAATGAATCTAGCTTTTATTTTATGGTTGATTCTTAAAGGATGCAAAAATAGGAGGACTGGAAAGCTATTACTTTTAGGATTTATGCCATGCAACAAGCTTCTTTAATTCACAACTTTACAACAGAGCAATGAGGTCAGTCACATGATTTACTGTCCCCTGCATCCCCCCCCCCTCCCAAATACACCTTATGTAATAATATACACTTATGGAAGTTGTACGTTGCAAATACGGATTACTGTCATTCATTATAGTTACGTAATTAATTTACTTTCTTTCTTTATATTTATATAACTGTAACAACTTTCACAAAATATTTAATCTACAGGTCTAAATAATACAGTTTTTGACAACTACTTAAATTTTCTGAAAGCATCAGTTTTTGTTTTTTTCTTTTGGGGGGGGGGGGGGGAGGAAGAGGAAAATACTTGAAAATAGTTTGGTGTTATGATAATAGTGGGGTCCCATTCCCTCACACAATAAATTATCTAAGTTACCATAAAACCATTCCATCACAAACACTGTTGTTAAAGTTACAGGACAATCATAGTAACGTACCTCTTTAAGGAATGGTGAATCTACTTCTAGATATCTTGAGACCACATAGAGGGTAAACAAGTGTCTATCAACACCCTTACCACACATAGCATCACAATAACTCTTTACATGAATATCTGTAGCTTTCTTGAATAATGCCTTCTTCTCTTCATGCTGAAAAAAAAACATCGAAAATTTTGTAAGTTTTAAGTACATATTGACTGACTATATAATACATTACCCCTTCTACACTCTACAGTAAATATCTCATTGCTGCTTTTTAAAAGTACGACAACATGTACAAAATGTGCATAGGATGACATAAAACACAAAATGTGCATAGGATGACATAAAACACAAAGCATAGGATGACATAAAACACAAAATGTGCAGAGGATGGCATAAAACACAAATGTGCATAGAATGACATAAAACAGAAAATGTGCATAGGATGGCATAAAACACAAATGTGCATAGGATGACATAAAACACAAAATGTGCATAGGATGGCATAAAACACAAAATAAGCATAGGATGACATAAAACACAAAATGTGCATAGGATGACATAAAACACAAAATGTGCATAGGATGACATAAAACACAAAATGTGCATAGGATGACATAAAACACAAAATGTGCATAGGATGGCATAAAACACAAAATAAGCATAGGATGGCATAAAACACAAAATGTGCATAGGATGACATAAAACACAAAATGTGCATAGGATGACATAAAACACAAATGTGCATAGAATGACATAAAACAGAAAATGTGCATAGGATGGCATAAAACACAAATGTGCATAGGATGACATAAAACACAAAATGTGCATAGGATGGCATAAAACAAAACATGTGCATAGGATGGCAAAAACAACAAACACAATTGCTTTCTACTTCTGAAATATACAGTCTTTCAAGAGTCTTGACTTAACTTTAAGTGCTCAATCATACATCAGGAATTTTGTGAACACTAACAAAAAGTGAAAAGTGAGGCCATATACATGAATAGATGTGACTACATGACGGACAGGGTACACTTTAGCCAGTGGCTTGGAAAGCTGAGGAGGACAGAAAGTTTCACACTAGTCCTGTAAAAATGCTACGAAGCAGGCCTATCAGCTATTGATTTTTAAGATAGGCTACAAAAATTGAGAAAGTCACATGGTCGAGTTTTCTACTTGACCAGCAGATCTCAAACCTCACTAAACCTGAAAAGCTGCAGATTGTGCCAAGCAGATACTTGTCACAATCAACAAAATTTTACAGGGCTTTTCTAAATAAGGAATGCCATACCTAAATAAATAGAATTTACACTAGAATGTATGGCAGCATGACAGTTAAATAACTACAAAATGAATTTGTGTTACACTTGTATGTGAGGTGTTCTTCACTTTACCGTACACCTTGAAAGCAACAAGTAGTAACCGAATAATTGGTGTTCAACATCGGTATCATCTGATATTCCCCATTTTTGTCCTGTATCAGTATCGGTAAAATTTACCTGAAATGCTAATCTTACCTAACCCATATTTCTCACTATAAACGTCTTGAAAATGGTTCATTATCTGAGTATTTTGAATATACGGTTGCAACATTTAACCTCATTAAAGTGAAACGAAAATTAGTTGGTGGTGCCTGGGAGCCTATCATTTAGTATGCAGAATGCTTATTTCCCAAATATCAGTACTGGATCAATATCGGATAATACAGAGAACAGAAATATTGGTATCGCTAATATCTGCTACCTGCAATATCAGTACAGAACTATCCCAAACATTACCTAATTGTTACAACGTTCCTCTTATGTTATAAGTATCTTTCAGGTTTCAGAAAAACAAATATAGCATACTAAAAATGTATGAAAAATAGATTTTGCAGGGAATTTTACAGTTCAGTAACAAAACTTAAGTCACCTAAAAAAGACCCATTCAGGAATTAGGGTACTAGGGTATATTTTTTCACAAGGGGTAACTGTATTTGGCCTTTAAAGGTGACATGCCTGAAAGAGCTAGTCATTTCTTCATTTTGTGGGCATCACATTTCTATGGATAATACTTACAGGTACATTAGGGTCATCCATGGCTTTGCAGAAATTGATTGACTCCACTGTACATGGCCGGACAGTCTCTGTACGACCCTCACGGAATAGACGGGTCATACAGGATTCATAGGTCAAACAGTTTTTGCCATTTTCCTAGAAAAAATCATATGAATGGATCAAGATTATGGTTTACAAAACGTCCATCTTCTAAGTTTAAAGTATTGCTTCTTTTGGACTAAATTCAACTTAATTATGCAATTGAATTTTGTCCATTTTCCAAAATAAAGCATCTGGAGTTAACTGGGTTTCACCTAGGATATCATGAGGTTTAAACTGGATTCAGTTCAAATTTGTAACAGGTAGGTATTGAGGAGAATAATGGTTGACTTACCCTCTTAAATGCTAATTGCATGGCATTCTGGATGAAAGCATCAGGACTAACTTTACATTTCTTCATTGCTCCTTTTCCATATTCATTGTGGATCATTATGTGAAGGTCAAGGTCATCGGCTAATTTCTGTGCAACAGACAGACTCTCTTCAATGATGTTGTGAAGCTATGAAGAGTAAGGTACGTATAAATATGACACCTCCAACTGGCAGTGAAGTTGAACAATTCATAATAAGGATATATCATAAAGAAACGGATTAAGAGTTAGAGTTAGATGAGGTTTTATGGCTCAGTTTCTAACCAATTGGTTTAAGTCGGGCTGGCCACAGCCTTTTTTCCAGTTGTGGCTCACTGGCTTGTGTTCCCTACTCCATTGCAATGGATTAAGAGAGATTGAAGATCATCATCAAAGATAAGTATGAGAGTAATATAGGAATCACCTATACTTGGCTGAATGTAAAATGTAGTAAAGGGAACTAACAAATATTTAACTTCAACTAAGCACTTACAGAAGAAAATCCTTTCACCAATGAGATATATTTCCTTAGATTAATTTTTCGATGAATTGTACTTTGTGCAAGAAATTACTTATACACATTTAATTTATGATCACGCATTTTCAACATGTTAGAAACTAATTCAGTGTTAAAAAATAGAGAAGGGGGGGGGGGGGAGGAGTTGGAAAATGATGGTGGGGCAGGGGTAATAAACACGAACATGTCTTGACTGAAATGTGTAACAACAGATATTCCAAAGTTCCATGTATCTTTCACGACATAACCCAATATCTGATCTTATTCGAATGACATGAACTCCCTTGAAGTTTGAGCATTCTAATGGTACTACAGTATTACAGAGGCTGACATTTATTCCAATAACACAATGTTTTTTGTCAATTATGGGTCCAGGAAGTCACAGTAAAATTATGATTTAACACACTATCTGTAAAGTGTGAAGTTTTGTGTTGTCAATCACGTTTATTTGTATGTACAATCTATTGTGTAAATTACAAGATTTGATGCCAAATAATTGAATGCAAAATATGTCACTCCTTTTGTCAACATCAGTAAGCATCACTGGAGATAAACCTTTTCTGCCAATCTGTTGTTTACCAGTACATCCAGTATCTACCATTGTCCGAATCCAATAATTGGTTGAGCCCTCACCAAGTCTGACAATAACAATGACCTACCTCTTCAGGAATATCCCACTTGAGGCGGGATGGTTTGGGAAAGTTCTTGGTAGACACACCCAGACAATGGCCATCATCTGCATAGCCCATGTTCTTATCGCTAGACATGGATTCCTCAAACAAATGAGCTACAATAGGTGCATCGGCACTGATAACAAAAACAAAAATGAAATAAAAACCAACATTACATTACTATATTCTCCAGGGTTAGAAAGCTGGACTTTAGGTGGGCTATGCTGCTGGAGTAAAATCAATCAATCAATCAACATCATGTCATATGTATGTCATTGTTTTCATGCCAACACATTGTTACTTATGCAGAAATGGCATTTATGTGACCCATAGAATAATTATCCTTTTTAAACATTGTTTCCAATGAGAGGCATATCAAGTACAAAAGATTACCTAGATGTTACATGACACTATCATAAATCCGATATTTGATCAACTGTACATGTAGAACCCTGAACAGTGCTCAGATGTTAACATCAACATGATGCAAGTTTCTATGCATTATCTTTTAAAGTTAAAAGAAAACATTCGCCCCTTTGCTTCAACCTTATCAGACTAGTGACTACCATAACTTTTAAAATGCTCCTTTCTGATTGGTTCAATAATTCTACATTTAGTAAAGTTAAGATAGGTACCAGTGAAAAATTTATCAAAAGGATTTTGTTAAATCGAAAACATATAGTAAGATTTTCTCAACAGTCTCATGGGACCTTTATATGAGTATGCCCAGTGTTGTTTGCACCATCTCACAATAAAACAACAAAAAGGTTTACAAGTGTCAACTTAGACAATAACCCAGTTATCCTGTACACATCCTATATGTGTATTTTACATTTCTCTCCTACCATTCCAGACCTAGCTAATATTCTCAATGATGGACAATCATATGCTCATTCCTCTGATGTAGTATTCACAGGATGAAATTTCTTTTGTCCAAATGAGGCCTCAACCACGTAGCACTGGATGAGCTGCCTGGCACTCAAAATTTTCAACCAGCATTTATTTTACAAACTGTGCTGGGATGCCACCTGGGTACTAAAGTTCCACCTGGCAAGGGTAAATCTCTCACATACCTCCCATTAGACTCCTCCCTCAGGATGGGAATCAATAGTTCCAACATATTAAAAATTTTAACAATGTCGCTGATATAAATATATCAGTATTTTGCTTTTAATGAAATTGAACTTCCATCTTTGAGAGTTGCCATGCCCTAAGACCTGGCAGAGAAACATTCTTTATCTATGGCAGTTAGAAATATACCACTCACTAGCTGTGCTCTGAGTTACAACCGATACGTCCATTCTTGAAAACAATGAGATTGAAGCTCTTGTCAAACCAACGATCATAGCAATGCCCATGAAGGAGAGAATGACCGTAATCATCAACATTGAAGTTTTTCTGAAAATGAAATAAAAAAGGTGTTAAAAGCAACAAAAACAAAAATGTTACCAGATGTGTTCCATTCTCCATGTAAGACATTTACTTTCAGTTAGTCTCAAAAAAAAAAAAAAAAAATGGGGAAACAAACAAGTTTTATACAAAACTAAATATGAAAACCAAACTTCTAAACAAAGAAAGTTCGAAACTTTCTCAGTGCTGGCTTAACTGGTTTCTGTGGATTCCTAGATTGTGTCAGTGCATCTGAAATTTCTGACAGACTCTCCACAATTTACAGCTAAGTCGACTCAGGCAAACATGTCCTGAAGACAACATATCACAACAGAGTCAAATGGATACATTTATTAATTTTCCTTTGCAAATGTGTGTTACATGCCTTACTTGGTAGCAACAGTTTAAGAGAGCCCCCTGCCACACCAACTAACAGTGAGACTGATTAATAAGACAAACTTAACACTTCCCACCAATCAGTAAAGAGAACCATGTCATGTGAGTGTGACCTAAGTAACTTTTCAAAATCCCCAACCCCACTTCCGATCCCCTTAAAATTACTACAAATCTACTTAAAATTAAGTATTGTCTTAGATCAGGGGATATTAAACCTTGCATATTTGACTCAATATGTACACATTTTTGAGAGGCATTCATGGGTGATTTGTGCAATTTCCCAGTCAAGGCTTCTCTTCATTTCAATCGGGTCAACCTAATAGAACAATTATTTTAGTTTCAAAATTTGCAACAATTTTACCAAAACCATGACTAAAAGAAAAGATATATTTGTAACTTCTTCTGCATCAGCTGCTAAATCTGCTTTCGTGGGAGGCACTAAGTTTAAAAGACAAAAAACTCTCTCTTCATAATGTAAGTTTAATAAATCAGTTGAACCGATGTTGGTCTATTTAGTATGTACCCACCCTCATGTAATGACCACTATTACTACAACCCACACAGTTAACAAGAGACCAGGATATCACCTTCTTGTTCATTAGGATGGGGAGGGGAGGAGAAGGGGGGCAAGGAAACTTGCAAGGGTTGCCTACTTAAAATAGTCTACTGTTAAGACTTAATCAGTTTAACGTGGAGCATGTGGGTCATATATATCTAGCCTTTGAACCTCTACTTAAGGCAACCAGAATATCACATTTACAAATCAGATACTATTCCTGGCATCTCTATAAATGACAATCTAATATCTCAGAATGTCATCTTTGTTATGTTACATCTCAGAATGTCACCTTCACAAGTAATATATCATTCCTATCATTTAAGTTGATATGAAAAAGAAAAGGCGTACTATGATCAAGATTTCAGTATCCAGCGACACAATCATTGTAGAGTTCAATATAAATCTAGAGGGAGGTGTTGCCATCTACCACTTTAACTATTACAGATGTACCAAACCTATTTTAATAACTACTTTTTATCCAGTTCTTATCATCCTTTTCCTTAACTTTATTTACTGCCCTCTAAATAGCACTAGCAGAACTCTCCTTTACATGAGCCGAGTTGACTTTCTGTCAAATCAATTTTGTCTTGTCTATTCTGTTGGTTTGAAGAGGAATACCTTTACTCTCCTAATAAATCACCTGGCTAGTGAATAGTTTTAATTCTTTTAGTACATATATACATATATGCATGGAACCTTTACAAAATGTGTTGTTATGCCAACTCATAAGTGTGTACTGTACATAATGCTATACAAAGAGTATTTTTTTTGGGGGGGGGGGAAGTAATTTTGTCAACTTGACAATATCCTCAGAGACTTGCCAACAAAATCTGTGATAATGATTACTACGACTTTTATCTGACTCAATAAAACTTTTACAAGTTGAAACTAACTGATCCATGTCTACATAACATTTAACTCACGGGTATATAGTTTGTTTCTTTCCAACCATTATCCAACAGCTTTCATACATGTGTCAATATTGAGGAAAGATCTTCTACACTTTTCATAAAAGAGGACCATATGTTATCTTATCCAAGATAAAAAATTTGACTTTAAAATACTGTCTCTCTTTAAAATATTGTCTCTCTTTCTGACAAGAATCTTTCAAATACAAGACATGCCACTAGAATTCAATAGGCTGGTTTCGCCAAAGTTCCCTGGGAAAAGGCTATTTTTCCTGGGTGAAAAATATAGATGTCTTATGTCACCTGATGGCTAAATCCTCCTATTGAATTCTAGCCTCATGAAAGCCAAAAGGCTTAGAGATTGCTTGCCTCTGAGAATATTTTTTGAGTACTTGCACATTCCGGGGTTTCCAACAGACACAGTTTGATCACCAAATCTTCTCAAGTAAAGTCCTGCTGTCTACTCGGATTGCAGGCAAAAACCTGAAACTACTTCCAAAAGGAGTTTAAACCCTGAATTGACACAGGATTTAAGAAATCCCATCAGAGAGCCTTGCAACAGTGAGAGCAAAAACTAGCTTGAATAGTTTCAACAGAGTGTAATCAAGACTTGTCCTTGACAAAAGCATGCAAAGTCACTATTTAAGGAGTGTGTTAAAGGGTGCTTCAGATCACAAGTGCAACCAACTTCATCAGCTGTGTAGCTGCTTTGGATGGTATACCCTAACAGGTGGGAGGAAAGCCAACTATACAGTCCATCGCAGTTACCCTTCATGAGACTGTATTTACAAGGCTTTCATGGTTAGACCCCAAATGACCTTTGACATCTACCAAAAATAGTATTTTTTTACCCAGTATGGAGACATCCTATATGCTAAGTATGTGCTCCATCAATGTTACCCCTCTTGACATACGTTTTTAAGGTGTTACATGGTTTTACCACTTGTCCTTCAATGACCATGGATAACCTTTGACTTCTACCAAAGCAATAGGGTATATCTACTGACCACACTGCATTCTGAAAAGTACCTATGATTCCTATCTCAAAGGTATCACATTTTTGAGGTTGTGTTTTTTGCCTCTAGTGACCTCAAATGACCTCTGATCTCATCCTAAGTGTAAACCAATAGGGTTCTCCCTCTCAATATGACAAACCTGTATACCTAGTTTATCTAGCATTCATATCTTGTGATATCCATTCACAAGCAAATTCCAAGGTTTGCTAAGTTTCACCTCCGGCGAACTCAGACAACCTGTGATCGCTCCAAAAACAATAGGGTTCATCAACTGACAATAACAACCCACACACTAAATACAGAAACTATCCATGCTTCTTAACATGAGATACCATGTTTACAAGGTTTCCATTATTGATGTCTGGTGACCTCATATGACCTCTAATCTCCACAAAAAACAACAAAGCTCTTCCTTTTACCATCCTAAAGTCATGTACTGAGTATGAAAAGTATCCACCTTTCCACCATTGAGATATCATGTCTTCAAAGTTCTTGATTTTTTACCTCTGTTAACCTCACATGACCTCTGAACTCCATTAAAAATGATAGGGTCCATTCTCTTGATATGATAAATCCATATACTCAAGCATGAGAAGTCTCCAACATTCCTAACTTGTGATGTGGTGTTTACAAGCAATTTCCAAGGTTTCAAAAGTGTATAGAATTCATGACTATAATGCATCCATATGCAAAGTATGAAAAGTATTCCTGCTTCCTATCCTGAGATATCATTTTTACAAGGTTGTTGGTTTTTTACTTCATGTGACCTCACATGACCTCTGACCTCCACCAAAACATTAGGATTCTCCCTCTCAGTATGATAAATCCATACAACAACTATGAAAAGCATCCATAATTTCTATCTTGAGATATTGTGTTCACAAACTTTTCAGTTTTTGACCTCCAGCGATCTCAAACGAATACTGACCTCCATCAAAAACAATAGGATACTTCCTCTCAATATGGCAAATCTATATATTAAGTTTGAAAAGTACCTGCCATTGTTACCTTGAGATATCATATATACAAGCCAAGTATCACAAACATACACACGCACACTTGTCAGCATGATTGCATAGATTCCTACCTTTAGCAATGAATCAATAATGACCTACATTGAAATTACTGTTAGTCTCATTTTTTCCATAAATTTTCAAACCTGTGTCCCAGTTTTGATCTTTCAATCTTTCAAATGTCAGATGTAACATTTAAGAGATTAAGAATTAATCAGTAAAATGTGATCACACTGGCTAAATGAAGCAATTATCTTGCTGTATTGTCCTAGATATGCAAGACTGGTGGTCTCTTTAAATTTACAAAAACCATCACAATAAAAACATATTCTCCTTGTAAAAATGAGACTAAAACCAGAGCTATAATATGGTGTGCATCAGACGTGCATTCATTGAGGAATCACATCAAAACAGCCAAGCTGCAGCTCCCTCAGCCAAGCTGCAGGGGCTGCAGCCATGCTTTGTTACTATACACATTACAATAGCAATATGAAATGGCTCCTGCTATTTTAATGTGTGTTTTATACAACAAGCATGGCTGAGGAAGCTTCAACTTAGCTGAGTAGCTGTAGCCTGTAAGTATGACATGGTGTCTAAAAGTGTCTTCTAGTCCTGATATTAAATCAAAGATTAGTTTTAAATACTTTGAAACAATCCCTATTTGTTATGTTATCACACCAGATGTGTGCTACTGGTACCAGTGCCGGACAATACAAAGTGCATGACAGTTGCAAACGAAGAAATCACACAAAAGGCATCGTCAAGGACCGCAGCAATAGAGCATGCAGAAAGCCAGGGAGGTAATTTAAGAATATCAAGAAGTAAAACAGAGCAGAAGAGGTAAACTTAGAAACTGATAAAAACTGCTTGCGTTAGTGATTTAATTTTACTAATTCTTTGAATATTTTCACTGGATGTTGCATATATGTATACAAGATATGTCGGTCTTTTCTATAACACAAGAACATTGGTTGGGTTAGTTCTAGTGCTTTTAGAGACCATTTTGTTTTAGCAACACTTCTAGCAAATTATATAACATGGTTTTAAGTATGAATAGTTGAATGAATTAAAAAAGCATACATAGTCAAAGTGTTCTTCTGAAAATTACAATCAGTTATCACCAGAGACTTAACTACTAAAGGCTTCTAAACAACTGTGTCAACTTTCATATTCTTGCAAAGAACTACTGGCTATGTTTTAATACAGATGAAGTTAGCTGCAAAGTTCTGCCTCAGAAATGAACAAACATTTGTCTGTGATCATCATTACAGTATGACAGCTGACAGCTAAAAGCAAGCATACTATTTTCACTAATAATTTGGAGGGAGCAAGTTTTGGAAATTTTTAGGATATTTAAGATGACACTTGATATGATAAAGCAGTTAAGCAATGGTAAAACTTTCAAAGTAGAGGATATATTGCAACTATGTTGACCTAGCTTAAAATAAGTATTTCTGGTATCGTGCAAAATGATCGAAATCCTTACAAGCTTTAGCCTTTTCCATCAAATTTTCATTGTAAGATTTCTAACCTATAACAGATAACTTAACCATCATATTAGTATGATCAAAATCATTTTTAGAGACTCATGGCCCCATTACAAGCAAAATGCAAAGTACTGATTTCCAGTGTACATTGCAATTCGTTCATTTTGAAAAGGAATGCTAAAGTTTTGACTAGATGTGCTTAAATTTGATGCTAATGGCTTTACTATAATATTTCTCAGCCAACAATACAAAAATAAAATTAACACGTCACTCTAACATCTAAATCTATAAATCAACTAGAAGTTAAGCTCTACTCTAGCTTCTCTTATTAGTGGTGCAAAAACCTATGTTGTCATGGTAACGACACTTCAACACACACACACACACACACACACACATTTTACACTCTTTTTTGGTGTGTTAGTGCATATTTTGCAGTATAAAGCCTTGTGTTGAAGTTTAATATAATAATGGAGGAAACAACTTCAAGTGATGAAATCGATATAACTGGACAAACACTTTTTTGGGAGTCGTTTGGTGACAAAATGATGCAAGTGTTAAAATTTGAGGTGCTGAAACAACAAACTGATATAAAATAAAATCCAAAAATAAGAATAAAAAATAAAGTAGAAAAGATTCTCTATTTCCATATTGTTTGTTCATTGCTGTAAGATGTTAAGGCTTTATTGCTTTTCAAAAAAAAATTAAAATGTAAAAGCTGGACCTGATATGATCAGATGATTCTATCAGAAAAGGTTGGAGCAGAGATAAATGGATGATCCCATCAGAAAAGGTTGGACCAGGGATAAACCGATGATACTATCAGGAAAGGCCAAGTTCTACTCCAGGTTACATCACTGCTATAAAATATAAAAAGCTTTGTGGCTCCTTCTATTCATTCCATATATAGTGGTCTTCATTCCATGTAAGGAATATTTATATGTTATAGCAGCAATATATATTTAAAAATGAAAAAAAAAAAAGTTTAAATAAATTAAAACACACCCAGGAAACAGGAAATACCCAGCCATACTACCAAAATCTGAAGTGTATGTCAAAATCTTAATACCTGGTCCGTACCCATATATATTGAACTTGTTGATGTGAGTGGTTGCAAATCAACTAACAAAATATTATTATGTGCATTTTTGCAAATCATTTTTGCTTCAAAAAGGAAACAAGGGTGCAGTTCTTCAACCTAACTTTAAAATCACCAGCTAAATCCTTCAAACATCCCCTTATTTTCTTTACTAGTATTTTTCATGATATTTCAGAACATAAATATTGCCTATCAAAGGTAAAACTCGGGAGTTATTCTGACAATTCAGTCACAAAGATATTATTTATATCGCAAACAGCCAAACTGAAATTAGGATATCGGGATGTACCATAATTACATCAAGGTGATATGTGTACACTTTCAGACAAGGGATCATGAAAATGACATCACTACAGATACAGAATAAAGATATCAATTCACAAAACCACTGAAAATTTGTAATATCTATCACCCCTGCTCAAGAAATGGATAATGCCATTTTGAAGAAATACAGTACAATGAGCTCGCGCCTTCCAATGTAGAGATGAAATATAGAAATTATGGTACCATTTTTTCATTTAAAAATTGTAATATATACTGCAACACCCTGGCAAACTAGGACTCCCACCCAAAAGATGGATAATGCCGATTTTAAGTAAGTTTAGAAAGGCGGACTGATTGGTTAGCTTAGCAGCAGTTGGGTACTCTACCTTCCGAATGTTTGCTTCCTCATACCATTTTGGTAATGGCTCGTCCTTCAACATCTTGCGAACGCTTTCCTAACAGCACCAGTGAAGATGGTTTGAGAAGGATTACAGATGGATAAAAAGTGGATGAAAAGTGAAAAAAAAAGAACAAAGTGAAATATTAATATTGCTAGGCTATAGGTCCCATCTGCCATTGCAAGGAACATCATTTGGAGCTAGTCATGAGTGGACCATACAAGATTAACAACATTAAACACAATAGAAGTACCCTACTTAAATTATCTACATAAATAAAGAGAGTTACAAAAAAAAAACTCAAACTTCCCAAACAACTGATAATAAGCTCAAAGCAAGAAGAAAGAAGAATACCCAAGAAACATGTCGAATATAAATTTGTAAAAAAGATTATAGAAACTTCTACCAAGTGTAAGGAGAAGTGTGGCAGCCTGTAAAATATCTGTGGTTTCTTAATCCAAGTAATGAAATTTTCAAAACTAGGAAATATAATTAACCGATGGTTGGGAAGTTAAAAGACAGGGTGGAGAATTTCCTTCAAACAATTTGTTTGGAGATACTTTTGCACATAATAAAAACTTTTAATTTTGATACCCTCAAAAGATGACACAAAGTACTTCAATATTGTAATACTACCTAATTTGGGAGTTGACTTTTGTATACATATTTTTTTTTTAAGCCCTTATTTCAGCAACTGTCCTCGGTATGTTAAACGCATTCTGTTTTACACCGTTTGTCATTTTGAGGGGGAAAAATGGTTTCTCCAGAATGAAAGAAATCTATTTGAAGAAAATTCAAGATGGAGACAGTGTCTTATTAGAACTCAGACTAGAATATTCATTCTCAATCAGAATTGTTAAGGTATGATCTTCTTTGTGCTGGCTGTGGATAACATATCACATATTTAAAAGAATATAACATGTTAATCTACCACATACCATTACCTCATTCACAGCAATTTAAAATAAATTTGAGCAAAACAAACAATCGATATGAATAGGCTAAAGCAAAATGAAGAATCAAAAAATGTTTTTTCAAGTAACACTTAAATGGTAGCAAGCTTCAAATGAAGCCAAAATTGCAGTTGTTAGCACTTGCATGGAACAAAGCAATTCTTAAGATGCAACAACACTGATCACATGATCCTGTTGATCACATGGCTCCGATCAAATGATCCTAGTGTTCACATGACAATGATCACATGATCCTGTTTGATCAAATGATCAATAAAATGGGACACTTTTTGAAAGACTAAAATTTTTGAAATCATGGGTTCAACCTGGTGGGGTATGAAATATATAATAAAAATACATTTTTAGTCATCGTGTTGGAAAATTTCTGTGTTTACTGAGAGTGAATTTTTCCCACTCCTTTCCACTTCAAAAAAAAGCTCTCAAAAACATAAGTCACCATTCCAATGGACTATTACTTGACACAATACAACCAAATATAGCCGTCCCATTTTTTGATATTAACTAATAATCCAATAAGTGAAACATTGGTTTCATGGCCCGTGACTCATATGGTCAGAATTTTATGCTACACACTAATTCTATCAAATGTTCCTGCTACTATGTTCCTGGCGTATTTTTAATTTCACTAGAAATCTATAAAGATCAACATCAAAGAAAAAATAATTGAACTCAGTTACTTCTCCACATCCATGGAAACTACACATATTATAATATTTCCTGTAAGCGGTTAAGATAGCAGAGAAAATAAATGAGTGCTTTCACCTTTGGTAGCTCACAGTTAGTATGAGCGACTCAGTGAATGTTTTGTTGTTATTTTCTCATTTAATGGTGGAGCACATACATTTTGATAGTACTACAGAAGAGTCACGTTCAAGGAAAAGTCCGAAAGACAGATTACAGAAGTAAGAGATTTACTAGGATATTTGTCAGAACATGCACTGATTGGATATATGAAACAGGATACATCTGATACAGAGCATGCTCAGTAATAGCAAAGAAAGTGAGGGCAGGCTACTGCAGGGATGCACACTTACAATTAGCAGAAGACAAGTAAGCAAGGCTAAGGTAGGAAACATCACTGTTCTACAAATACTAACCTCATTGTAGTCAAACTCGTCGTCATCAAGAACTAACATGAATGCAGCGCCCTCAATAGTATCCAATGATGTTTTGTTACAACCGCTGGAGAAGAATCTCTTACGAGCAGTTGCCCATGGAGTCCTGAGTAATAAAAGAATCATGTTTTGGCAGAACATACTTCAAGATAGTTGCACACTTTAATATCCAAACAAACGGAACCAATTGGTGACAGAGGCACTTCCCTCCAGAACCAAACTAAAGGGCTTGAAAATGGTTGGTTACTGGTAACCAGTTAATTCTAACAACAGTTATTACAATGGTAAAGTTTCTAGAAGACAGACCCAATAGGAATGTCTTAACTTTATAGAATACCACATTCCAACCGCATCTTTTGAATAAAATTATCTTCCTATCACTATCCACATAGCAAAAGTAACATCAGCCTTGATCAAAAGCATTGTGGTACTTAAGACAATCTGAGTGCTTAAATCTTTACCTATCTCCAGCTGTAAGGGCAGGCAAATGAAGTTCTGCTTTGGTTGGTTCATAATCATCCTCCAGAATTGCTGTAAATTGTCTGAGAATAAAAGGGATACAGAATAGTCAAACCCATCATTGGAGGGATGAAGAAAAAAAGTTTCAGTGAGAAGGCAGACGAAAATACTTCATTCAAAGACTTCTACAACATCAACACTTAAACACACATGAACAATGAAACACACCTATAGATAGACAATATCAACACAACACCCCTGCAGCTAGGTGGCATCAACACTCAACACACCTACAGATACACAACATCAACACTCAACACACCAACAGATAGACATCATCAACACTCAGCATAACTACAACTAAACAATATCAACACATACACATTGACAATATCGACACTCAACACACCAACACAGAGACATCATCAACACTCAACACACCTACAAATAGACATAATCAACATTCAACACACCTACATATTGATGATATCAACACTCAACACACCTACAGCAAGACAACATCAACACTCTACTCACCTACACCCTAGACCCAGGGTTCTCCAGTGCTTCCCGCCCGAGTCCACTTTAACTTGAGTTTTTGCTTTAAATGTAGTGTAGTAAACAGGGATTTGTGCAACTTTTATTCTTATTAAATTCTGGGGCTCCTTGAATCTTCTGGGGGCCATTTTTGTGTATGTCACAGCCCACAAATTGCCTGTGAGCTGCCACTTGAGAACTTAGGCCCTAAACGGACCGGGTACGCTCCACCTAGACGGACAGGGTATACTCCAACCTAGACATGCATTACTGGTTCAAACTACAGCCGGCTGTACAATCCTTACAACAAGTACACTAACATGATCCACAAACCAAAATAAAACTGCATCTGTTGAACTGACTGTTCTACTTACTTCTCAAAGTCACATGCAGCCAGAGTAGTACCATTAACTTGTAAGGGGACTTTGTAGAACCGTCCACGATGCAAGACTGTTATATGGCGACTGTCATTAAGATGAACTAGACTAAAAGAAGAACACAAAAATTGACAGAAAAGTGTGACAAAAGTCTTGCTCAATGATAGTATTATTAAATTATTAAAGCATAGTTAACAGGCATGACCGTGTCAAGTACTAATTTGATCCAAAACCAAGCAAGGAGTCTATAAAAGCAATATACACCATCTAAACTTTAGAGTAACTTGACTTCACCCTACCCCCCCCCCCCCCAATCCCTCAAAAAAGTAACTAAAACACATGCAATTTAAGCTGATGGTTAAGTGAATATAAAGCCACCAGACATAAGTTGCAATGTTCAAGCTATCAATACTTAGCTTTCTCCCAAAACTGATAGCCTCTAAGTTTAAAGAAAGTTTTAAAGTAGTTTTTTAAACTTTTAAGAAAATTCTGACCACAATATGAAACAAAGAAATAATATTTTCCTATAAATTACACATATTTTGACAGATTCTTTTATATATCTACACACAGAAAGCTAGTTCCTTTATTTCATCTCTCCTGTACTCTAGAAATATCATCAGTTGTTAAAAGATTCTTAAATTTTACAAAAACTATTCCAGTATTCACCGATCTGATTCTACACCAGGGATTCTGGTTGTGTTGAAGACTCTTTCATACTGCCATGAACACAGAGGTACGGTCCCTGACCCCATAATAGGTTTTACCTCCTCCCTATCCAACTGTCTGCGGAATTTAAGTAGACCAACACACATATTAGCAGCCCTTGCTGTTTGAATGTAGGTAGGCTGACAGGCAATGACGTCCTGAAAAGAAAAGAGAGACAGGCTTAATCTCACTGAAAAACTCACTTTACTATAAAGGTTAAAACTGTTTAGTAACACCCAGACTTGCAGTACTCAAGTACATACTTGTACTCAAGTCTGTACCCAAGTACAAATTTCTGTACTCGTACTCGAGTACCCTGCCTCAGTACTCACACTCCAGTACCGCATACTCGTAGTCATACTCTGGATCTGCGTACTCGTACTCGTACTCGACATATCTGTACTAGTACTTGTACTCGAGTACAATAATTCTCCTGCATATTTACTGCTGCATTTTATTTCAATTATTCCATCATAAATTTACTTCAATTTATTATTCTCAATTGGTTTCATCAATTGGCCAAAAATTCAATTTTATCAAACTGGTTAACCTCCTCTCATCAGAGGTTGACTCAGAGAATGCTTTTTAAGGGAACAAGCAAGATCATGCAGGCTATTGTGGTGGTCAGACTTTGTGGGTGGATTAATTCCTTCGCCATGCTTTCGGGAAAGTTTCAGCCTCAAGTCAAAAAGATATCCATCCAATCAGATAAATGTGGGTTCAATGTAGATATGCAGTTTCTGCAATCTCTGGACTATTTTTGCTATCGTGATCGTGTCAGTCGGTGCTCTGGTTGGAGGTTGCAGAGTTTGAGGTGAAGACCTACCTGTAACAGAGGCATCTAACACTGTGTGTACATGCAGTCCTTGAGTACATTCAGTTCTTGTTGCTCTAAATACGTAACAATAGGGTGATAATGAAGCTGTGATCAATTCATAATAACAATTGTACTCATACTCCTACTCATGAGCTGTGTACTCGTACTTGTACTCTGGTGTTTTATATTTGTACTCGTACTCTTGCCCTCACGAAATTGTGTTCTCGAACCCCTACTCATGTATCGTGTACTCGTACTCTGGGCTGTGTACTCGTACTTGTACTCTGGTGTTTTATATTTGTACTCGTACTCTTGCCCTCACGAAATTGTGTTCTCGAACCCCTACTCATGTATTGTGTACTCGTACTCGTACTCTGGGCTGTGTACTCGTACTTGTACTCTGGTGTTTTATATTTGTACTCGTACTCTTGCCCTCACGAAATTGTGTTCTCGAACCCCTACTCATGTATCGTGTACTCGTACTCTGGGCTGTGTACTCGTACTTGTACTCTGGTGTTTTATATTTGTACTCGTACTCTTGCCCTCACGAAATTGTGTTCTCGAACCCCTACTCATGTATCGTGTACTCGTACTCTGGGCTGTGTACTCGTACTTGTACTCTGGTGTTTTATATTTGTACTCGTACTCTTGCCCTCACGAAATTGTGTTCTCGAACCCCTACTCATGTATCGTGTACTCGTACTCTGGGCTGTGTACTCGTACTTGTACTCTGGTGTTTTATATTTGTACTCGTACTCTTGCCCTCACGAAATTGTGTTCTCGAACCCCTACTCATGTATCGTGTACTCGTACTCTGGGCTGTGTACTCGTACTTGTACTCTGGTGTTTTATATTTGTACTCGTACTCTTGCCCTCACGAAATTGTGTTCTCGAACCCCTACTCATGTATCGTGTACTCGTACTCTGGGCTGTGTACTCGTACTTGTACTCTGGTGTTTTATATTTGTACTCGTACTCTTGCCCTCACGAAATTGTGTTCTCGAACCCCTACTCATGTATCGTGTACTCGTACTCTGGGCTGTGTACTCGTACTTGTACTCTGGTGTTTTATATTTGTACTCGTACTCTTGCCCTCACGAAATTGTGTTCTCGTACCCCTACTCATGTATCGTGTACTCGTACTCTGGGCTGTGTACTCGTACTTGTACTCTGGTGTTTTATATTTGTACTCGTACTCTTGCCCTCACGAAATTGTGTTCTCGTACCCCTACTCATGTATCGTGTACTCGTACTCTGGGCTGTGTACTCGTACTCTCAATTTTGTACTCCACTACAAGGCTGGTAATACACCTTCTTTTATGAAAAAGTTTGGAAAGCAATGTCTTGCAAAAACATTACTTTCATAACTTGGACAGCTAGATAGCCTGAAGGTCCAGTATTATGTGGTATGCCTGCTTTTTAATGTTGTGACCATGTCTGCATACAATTGCAGTTAGTGCAAAGAAGTTTCACCAAATTGCAGACTGCACATTGCATATTGGAAGAAGTGAGGTAAAAAAGGAAAGGAAAGCAAAGGGGGATGGAGATCACATGAAGGGGAAGCTATCTAGAATCTAATCATCGCACTTAGTGTGGGAATGTGAGCACACACAAATAGTTTCATAATCTGTCATCTGACAAACACAATATTCTGATGTATACATTGTACATATGTGTATAAAACAAGACATCAACATTATCAGGTTTAGTTACAAGCTTCCTGCTTTGTAAAAAGTTAATTCCATTTCAATGAGTTTTGTGTCTTTTCAATTTTTTCCATTTTCTTTAAAACTCAAAAATTCTCTTTCGCTTAACAAATTGCATTATAACTTTAACATCAATACCATATCGCTCAACCATAGCATGTCTTAGCTTGCAATCAGGTAATTGAGGATGAGGTGCAACTGTCAAAGAAGGGTGCTCTGGATGGATGCACACTTGTAGGAAAGCTAGAGGATGAGTTGGGGACTCAGTAATGTGTGTTGGTATAGAAGACACAAAAGAGCTTTGTATGGAAAAAGATAATCTCCACTTGAACTTTCTCTTTCCAGACTTTGCCCCTCTCCTGACTCTCCTCTTTTGTAACCCAAGTTGTTCCCAGTGCTGTACTATGGTTCATTGAACACAGGGTTGTTAACCTCCCATCTGAGACTAAGCATGAATTTTCTGCTAAGAGCCATGGGAAAAGCTGAGTTGTAAAATATAATGGAATCATTGTAATGTGTCTGTCGGTTGGGGTGGGAATGAGTGAGGCATTATTATGCACTTTCTAGCATAAAGATACAATTGAAATTAAAAATACTCTGACATGTTAATGGCAGATGGTATCATGCAATCTTGATTTCAATTAGTCTTACATTTGTAATCTGTCTTGCAATGGCAAATGTAGTTATACTGATGTCAGTTTATAGTAACATGCTGTTTAACTACTTGTGTGACAATCTTATCAAGATTTTTAAATGTAAACAAGATAATATCTGAGTTAACCTTTGATATGCATTACTCACATTTAACATTATGACAGATATTTGTTAAGGCTATAACATGGAGATTTGAAAACTCGATAACTTAAAATTGATGTTTTAAAGGTTGAGGTGTCTGAATATGCCCATTAAACATTCTACAAGTCTGTCTCATTAGATAAGGTCCGTATCAGGCATCGAAGACAGATTTTTTTATCTACAATGTAAAACAGTGTGTCATATATGTAACAGGTAGGTTGCAATTAATGTACTGTCAAGAATTCCTTTAGCTACATGAATCAAAGTCTAGTCTGATGGAACCAGTTACTCCTCCCCAACAAATGCTTTTTATTTTTATTTAATACAGACCATGATAACTACTGAGTACATTTTCTTCAAATCTCTTTTCAAGAATCATCTAATTCCTAATAACTTGTTGAAAAGACCTTAAAGAACTGGCTTGGTATCCCTGATATCCAGTTCTTCAATACACACACACACACACACACCCTAACAACCACCCAGTGTCACACACACAAACAAACAGCAGCCCAGTGTGGGAGAAGCCAAAAAGAGTTGCTACAAAGCCTAGACAAAGGTAGGAAGCTTACCTGAATGAATGTTTGCATAGTAACATGTAATGATGCTTCTGTGCAATTCTTATAATTATCAAACCTCCAGACAGGAGTCTGAGAGTATGTATCCATCTTGAACTGGGTAGTTGTATACTTGTAATGATGGTATAAGAAATCTCCATAAAAAAACTACTTAAAGTCATAAAGCAATGCTACATACCATTCCATAATAATTACTGTTGACCATGATAGGGGAACGGCCCCTCAGGTAGACGTATTCTTCCCACCAGTCGCTGACATAGTTGGTAGACCACAGCCATTTTAGGTACAGGTAACGTTGGAACTTTGGTCCTTGTTCTTTCTCAAAATCTTCGGCCAGTTTTGCTATTCTATTGTACTCCTCATCCTCTAATAGCCCCTTGACAGATCTTAAGTACTGCATGGAAATAAGAAGCAGGGATGTTACATCATTAAAACATAAGATATAGATCTATACAGATTATTGCATAAAAATATGAAGCAGGGATGTTTCATCCGTCAAACATAAGATATAGATCACTGCATAGAAATATAACACACAGATGTTACTTCATTTTCACATACAATGTGAGATATAGATACAGATTACAGCATATGAAGCAGGGATGTTATGTCATTAACACATAAGATATAGATTCAGATTACTGCATGGAAATATGAAGCAGGGATGTTACATCATTTCCACATATGAGACAGATACAGATTACTGCATAATAGGGCTGTGCATTTCCGGTTAATTCACTATCCGTTTAACCGTTTTTATTAACCGAACGGTTAACCGAAAATAAAAACAAGCCAAGGTATATAAAACAAAATAAACAATTCGGAAGAGCGCCACCACATCAAATACCAAGTTTCTACACTTAAAATGGCGCTGGTAGTGATGATCGGTCGAAGTAGCGTGCAAGTTAAAACGTTTGCATTAGTTGCGATGTTTTGGCAAGCAGTCCATACGCATGGGCGAATCACGCATTTATTCAAACTTTTCACAAACATGCATACTTTTTGTTGTGCCACTGATTACCGTTTTCGAGATTTTTGCGGTCTAACATAGCACAGTAAGATGAGAAGCCTATGGATATCACTGGCTTTATCGCAGTTCAAGACACACTTCTCCTGCTACAGCGATACAGTATCACACACGCCCAGAGCAGTGTCGAGTACAAACGTACCACATACAGTGTACTATAGTGTGGCTTGTGACCTTGCTGCAATTCATACGTAATATACGTGTGTCTGCAAAGAATTCCAGCACTGTTATGTCAGAAAGGTGTGAAAACTTTTACCCATATGTATTACCGCATGCTCCGTAAAAAATTGTAACGTTGAATTTTAACTTGTCTTACATCGCATGCCTTTTTACCAAATACCTACTGAATATACCAGTTTGTCATAATTATGAACGGCAAAACTTTTCGATAACGGCAGCTACCCTCATACTTTATGTTATAATGGGACTCGGGCATAGTTGTCTCGTACACAGTACTGTACAGTACAATGTACGTACGGTATGTCATGAACGATCGTTCATGCAACGTGCGAAGCAGCGAAGCACATGGCTGGCCGGCCGGCCCGGTTCGTTCAGCAAGCTCAATCAGCTCTGCTAATTACAAATTCTGTACTGTACTGTACAATGCACGTAAGTGCAGGGCGCTGGTTCGTTCAGCAAGTCCAACGAACTGTGCTAATTATGTTCGAAAATAATATGATTATTCATGAAGTTCACCATTGGAATGCTCCATATTTTATAATTTGGGGTTAATAAATGAAATGGCCGAAAGAATTTCACTCATCTTTGCGAATTTGGGGGGTTGAAACTTTTCCAGGAATTATATTAACGTTGAAAAAATTATAAAAAATTTTTAACAGCTTTTGTTAAAATTATTAAGTTAGTTTAAATGGGGAGGCTAACGTAGTTACAAATATTTAAGTTGCGCCTACAAGGCTTGCAAGCCAGGGTTGCATAATTAAGCCCAGGACTACATAGCTTGGTCACTATTTTGTGCAGTAGGTATGGTGGATTGCTGTAGCGTGTACTGCATAGTTTAATCCCTGCACCCTTGATAATTTTAATCCTTTTCAAAAGTTTCGTGAAAGAGTTTATTGTCACATTATTTCGGCAACCACTCCTAGATTATGGGGCGAACGGATCGATATACCAGTCAAAGCAACGCAATGCAGACTGTGCAACTGACATTATAAAGGTCTTTTTTTAAACCTTTTGTAATTTTTCATCCAAAGTTTACCCATTGTTACGTGGTTTTGGGCAAGCAACTTCTGCGGTTTACTGCATAAACGAGTTTAGGTATAATGGTGAACTGCGACGACAGATTTATTAGGATGCAAAAACGGTTAAACGAAACAACATTTGACGATCATTTAACCGATCGATCGGTTGGTTAACCGGTTAAGCGGTTAACCGTCGCAACCCTACTGCATAATAATATGAAGGAGGGATGTTTACATGATTTAAACACAGGATAAAGATACAGTGAGAAGGAATGTAATTTAAATATACAGAGAAAAGATGCAAAGTGGAGGGGTATCATTAAACGGTAGAATACAGATATCAGGAGCAGGGGAGTCACATGACTCAGACATAAAGGATATCACACAGTAAACTGGCATGTCATATCATTAAAATATAGGACACAGATATTGGGAGCAGGGGTTTCATGTCATTAAAATAAAGGACAGATCTATAGGGAACAAGAATGTCACATAATTTTGATAAAGGCTCCATAAGTATGAAGCTGTGGTGTCATGTTATCTCAATATAGATATACAGCTGACAACTCCTTCGAATGGCAACCTGAGAGATACTAAGAGATGCTTTTTCAAAATATATAGCTTCTTATAATAAAGATAAATTCTCAGAATAAAGATTACACCAAATAAGGAATTTCTCAATTATGATGAAAATGAGATATAAAGTATCTTGGCCAATGTAACATCTCCTACCAATTATTCACAGACTGGCAACCCTTGGCAGGCAGAGCTGTGTAAAACGGGAGGAGAGAGGCAATCCCTGATCCAGGGACAGAAAAAGGTGTCTGGCAGATTGACAGGTGGGTGGAATGGGGGTGGAGCTATAAAGTTATAATTTTCACAATTTGTTTTTCTGCTCTCTTCTATTCAAGCATACATTATCCACATATCAGTTACTGCAATTTATCCACCCTTCAACCAAAGACAGAGTCTCTAGAAATTAAACAATGCAAGGGTCAATCCATACACTACCAATAAAACCTAATATATAATGCATACCTGTACAGCATTTCATTCCAAAACCATTGTACATTATAAAACAGACCTGTACCTACCTTGCAGCTTGCAAAATAGCAACTACCATAAAATGGCGATTACGAACCAAGAGTATTTATTGACAAGAGGCCAAGGTCTAATATATGCCCAGTACAAAATTTTGGCCAATTCAAAAGCAAGAGTCAGGTCCAAAATGATTAAGTCTCCAATGTTCAGTCATTGAGCTGTGCAAATCAAGTGCGCACATATAAATGGTGACAACATTTTGGTGCTTTCCCTAACTTAAAGGGAGGTATATTCTCCCTCACACTTCTTGAAGAGTAAAGGAACAGCCATACTTTCATCGCTGAAGGAACATTATTTTACCTGTAGTTCAATTAGCCTATGTAAGAGTTGGCTCTATAAAATGGCGACAAGTCCCTTACTGTATATTTGAGAATTGTTTTCTACATTTGAAGCCACAAAGCGAAGGTAAGAGATACCAAGTTGCCTTCTAGCCGACCTGCTTACTTACAGACTGTGCAATCCTTACTGTGTATGTTTGATATGCTAAGATAACAAAACATTACCTTAGCAAAAAGATTCACCACCACACCCTGGGCGACAATTATGGAAAATGATTTTGTCTACTCATCGTACATTAATAAAATACCATTGGCACACCTTTCTGTTTCTTTGAACAACAAACCCTAGACTAGTATCTAAACTTTGTCGCAAAACGTACAGAATAATACTGGACAGCAGATACTTTATGAAATAGAACGAAGAATACAAAGTGCCTATTTGAATGCAAACACAATGGCTGCTGTCAATATTGTATGTCTACTGTATCCTTAATCTTTGAATGATGCCTGTCGATGTGCTGCACATAATCTGATATGGTTCGTGCACTAAAATACTTGGGCTGTATGAATGTGCAATATGTATAAAAGCATGCTTTCTTTGTTCAGGGTTATAGGATGTGATATGGCATTGGGGCTTATTCTATGCACACCATTTGCAGGCAAGCCCTATAAATGACACAACATTAGAGAAAGTACAAACAAGGAAGAAACGGCTGGTTGGTCGCGACACTGCAAATTTGGACCTACTGTCACTAATTGCACCTCCATGAATGGACAGTCCACCCTTTTGACCTTAATCTCTAGTCAATAATTACTCTTAGATTAAGAAAAAGACCACCCTCAATAAACCTGAGTAGGAGCGCCCTCTTCACTTACCCTAGCTGTTGTGTCTTTCACAGAGGGCAGTGGCATATTTGGCAGGGATCCTTGATAGCTGTAAAGACCTGGTTTTTTGGCACAAAATGTCTTCATGACAGCCTGTGAAAATGATCATACATATTAAAATTATGCAAATTACCTCAAATGGACATCCATCACTGTGGTCAAACTGTTAATGATAAGATTAGTGAATACATACTGTAGCATGAGTATAATGGATGTCCATGCATTGCCAACTACATTAAATCATATACAGTACAATCATCCACTTCACACCATCTCAAGTTCTGAGGGACTGTACGCAATGTGGTCAGGATGTCAGAAAGATGACCCTGGCACACTTCAAAACTATCACTGTAGTATTTAATTACATATCAAATACTGTAGACCACATGACTTGACCTTTAAGTGGAAGTATATTTTTTATCCGTTTTGTCCTGGACATTTCTACAGCTAGCCTAGACCCTTTTCCACACATACATATAATAGTCTTAATTATCAGGTCCAAGTACCAGTGTAAATACTGGTTTCTCTTATCAGGTCCAAGTATTAAGGAACCCAAAAGCAACAGTGCAGGTATTGGTTTCTCTGTATCACCTGGTCAGCAAACCTGTAACAGAGACAACAACCTAAGATAGAGAGAGGAATCAAATGATTCATATGACTGTGACATGTACTTATAGAATCAGGCACTTTCCAAGTGTATTATTGTACTGTAGTTTAAAATTGTACAAATCAAATTGTAAGAAATACCATCAATACTCTAACACTATTCATTATGTATGTGTCCTTAGCAGAATAATCTTGAAAAATTATTAAGTTTCAGTCAAATTTAACTCTCCCTGCCTTGTTTTCATTTTAACAATATGTCCCAGAAATCCTTTCATATTGTACAAGGTATATCTTTCCTACCAAACCACCCTGGTATCAAAGCTTCATACCAGAAGAGGAAAACAACTGTAATTAGGACATAACCAAGATTTTGGAAAAAATTTCATTTCCCAGGGACATAACATTGGACTTTTTTTCCCTGGAGATTGCAATTCTGACAATCCTGAGTACTCGTTTCCAAAATTATTGTACAACTGCTAACAACTTGACACTATTGCCTGCTAACAGAAGCAGACTGGAGTGTTAAAAGAGCAACAAGTAGATGAAATGGACTGTATCAGCATCCTTCCTGTTCTAACCAATATGTTTGTGTTTTTGATGTTTATAACAGCTTGAAATTACTGCACTTGGTCACCTGCTAAACACAGACCAGGGAGTTGGTATAGCAACTCCCTGCACAGACTAACACACTCATTTGACCTAACTTGAAAGTGACCTTGAACATCAATTATGAATAGCCTGATAGTGAACAGCAGGTCAGAATTCATTATGGAGTAGCCTTGCTTTATTACAGACTCAATTAAAATTCTAAACTGACCTCTCAGTGTATTCATTCAGCCTATGCAGGAGACTAATACCATGCAAGCAGCACTTCCATATCACGCACTTCAGCATAGCATTAATTGCACAGGCTAATTATCAGTACAAAGCTTCCTACAGGCTAATAGCAAGACAGATCATATGAACCAGAAAGATGGACAGACAAACAATGATTGTTTTAGAAACTGAGTAGAGATAACTCTCTATATATATACTGAACAATTCCTATTATATTTTGCAACCACACTTACAGTGGCCTCCTTTCTTCCAATGACGTCATAGTGACTTAAGCAAAACAAGCAGAATGGGATACACTGTTATATATTGAGTTGCCATGGTAATTAACCTACACTGTAAGCCTACACTATCTGTACTGGATGACAACTGAAATTAAAACAATCAAAATTTTAGCAATATTGCCATTCTGCTTTCCTGAATTAGAGATAAAAAGAGAAATTGTACTTTGTGGCATAGGTGGCTTCATTCTGTCAAATGATTATGCTGAGCTTAATCAATTGTTGTCCATTGGTCCTGGCTGGAATGAATGTAGCCTACATAACATTTCAATTATAAATTAGTTTAAATAGCTGTAAATGGACTATACAACACACTAGTATTGACACTGGTGAAGATATAACTGTGGCATATGACTGGCTTGAAAACAAACCATTACTACTAGCACAATGGTACAATCCAAAATTATCATTTTCATTAAACACTTGGGGTAAGTACTGTACATGTACAGTATGTGTGCGAAGTGAATTTGTCACTTTCATCTAACACGATCAGCTCAAGATTGCAATGCGATCTGGACAGTTCTCAACATTGCAACTGACTGGTCAATAATCCTTCTCATAAATCTGGAAAATACCCACAAAATTCGGTTATTCTTGATGATAAACAGTTAAGAAAATGGTACCTACAGTAATAACATGCACACATCACCATTTTCACTGCAAAATAGACCCTGATATCTCATACTAAACAGTTTCAAATAAAATAAATAAGTGATCTCACAATTACATATTGAGTAATAGAAAGCAGTGTTGGCAGTACAGTAGCTCCCAGACTTTGAGAGGGGGACAGAATGTCCCCCCTCCAAAATATTTTGGGTGGGATTTTGGTTCCAAGATGGGGATCCCGATAAGTAGCAACACAAAAAGCCAACTTTTTTCCAACTTGATTTCCCAGAAGGCTGCAGGATATTCCCACAAATAATTTTAAAACTTGTGGATTGTGGAGGAAAGTGCACGAATCAGGCAATCCCGCTGGCTATTAAATGCGAACAACCACAGGGAGATGATTAAGGGAGTACTCACCATCCACAAGGTGGTCTTCCATGAGACTTTACCCCTTGGTTCGTACATGTAACCTTTATAATACAGAAGAAGTTTCAATGAATATCTCAGGAAGATAATAATACCCAGCCATAGAAGGGACGCAAATATTACACTAGCTAGAAAAGTGCTGACTGGTTTCTCAAATGATCTGTGAAGAGAGAAAGAAGTGAGAAACAAAATATCAACAAAATCATAAAATAAAACTGCTGCTGATCACTACAAAGATAATTCTAATGTCAGTATCAACCTTACAGATCAGTACATCAAGAGCCAAATTTCCATCATACCAATAGAGTACCTCCTTCCCATGTCAAATGGCCAAATCAACCAGTTGATGTCCTTCTGCTACTCAAACATAATCAAGGAGAGTGTCATATCTAAGAATGTAGACATGAGGGAGGGACTATGTCCACATGGGGGGGGGGGGGGGCTTCCAGTACATCTAAAGAGAGTCATTGACAAGGATTTATCATTACAATCAATTTTCTAAATGTGGGGATTGTGGGGTAATTTCCAACCTCTTTGCACTTATAGTCAAACAGTACTCATAGCAGCAAACTTGTATGAGTCACCACTGTACTCAGTACAATATTGCTCGAACTCATGAGTATGATATTGTGAGTTGAGTTACATTCAAGCAAATGAGCATAATATGGTACTTTGCCACTAACACTCAAACAGTAAACATGATTCTTATGTCATTTTAATTTGTCATTTAAAATACTTTTAATAGTAGGCTACTCCAAACTGTGATGTGACACTTATATAATACTCAAACAGAACATCATTCTCATATCATGATTTGTCATTTATACTTTAACAGTAGGCTACTCCAACTTGTGAGTATGATATGACAAACTCAAAACAGCACTGTATAGTTACCCATGAGTATAATTTTGATTTAGTACTTATATTCTCAAACTGTACTCCAAAATGTGAGTATTGCATTCATTTTGTAGTTATCTATTTCAAAAGTTACGCATTAATGAATAAATGCAGATACTACATGCAAACAGTAATAAATACACCCATACCGTGATACAAACTCTGTATAAACTTTGATTGTACTTACGTAAGTATAACAATTCTGCTCAAGTATAAGTACTGTACATCCACGGAAATATACTTACTGTAGTTTTTCCAATAATTAAAAGGATCACATTATGAGGTGATATCAAGTATGGAAATCGTTACGTATAATATAGGCCTATCACATGAACAGGTACTGTACTCTAATAACAATTTATATAAAGAAAATATAAGATTTTTGTACTTTTTTTGTAAAATTAAAATAATAAATAATGGTCAAGGACTATGGCCTCATGGCAGACTTAACTGTGGCAAATATCAAGCACAAACCAACTTGCTGGTATACAACAACACTACACATAATGGACAGGTGTGCAGTCATGGATTAATAACCAAAATTTCAGTTAAAAATTATGAACACATCAGTGCTAACTTCTTTGCCTTCCAAGATACCCTTCAAGCTTAATTCATAAACTCAGAGTATAATCCAGAATAGTTCATAATGTCAGATTTTTGTGGTGTCCTAAGTTTAGAGGAAAGTCAACACCAGGGAATGACCTTGAGGTTGTACAAAGACAGAAGCCAAAGAGGCAACTGTATTAGCCTTATCTAATCAACAATAGATGGTTAATTTTGGACACTGATTATACAAATGGTATGCAGGCTATATCTGCAAATTTGTCAGCTGCATTCCTCTTGAGTGTTTCTGGCTGGACATGCATTAAATGACAAACTCATCACCATCTGCAACTTTATTGTTTCAGTATGACTAAAAATTAAATTTATTACTTTAATATATAATACCTGTACCATCATCACAGAATTTACAATCCTCATGTCTTGATACCACATGCCTCCAAAGACAGTTTTAAAAACCACTAACATTTTATCAGAAGCGTATAGCCAAGGTGGGGGGGGGGGGGCAGGGGTGGCAACTGTTCCCCTCTCCCCTCCTTTAGTCATCATGAGGTTTGTCTGTACATTAACTGATTTTCCCCTATGGGTAAGTCCTTAGCCAAGAATTCTGATGTGGGGAGAGGGCTGGGTGTTCACAAAGGGTTGAGGGGGGCTTCAGCACTTCAGGGGGGGGGGCAATGACCACCATTTATCATTACAGCCCACTGCAAGCAATTTTCTTAACGTGCTTGTACAGAAGTCTGCAATTTATTTTGAAAACAGTACGTACCTCAACTTGTGAGTATGGTTCAACAAGTACAGTATTCACATCTCATGAGTATGATCTTATGAGCTGACAAACACACTCAAATAGTAATTTATCCAACTACTGCAGTGAGTATGAGAAAACACAACTTCACACTCACACATTACAGCAGGTTTCTACAGTACTTACTGTATCTCATGATAATGATCATAATTATGAGTTTACACTTATACTCTACCATTCTTTAAGAATGCTGCCCTTACTATTTGAGTGTAAGTTCTGTCTCCCCCCCCCCCCCAACCCTCCTGCCTTACTGTAAAATTTTGATTAATTGGTACTTCTACTCAAATAGTGCTCCAACATGTGAGTACTGCATGATTTTGCACAGTTACACTTATAAATTTCAAAGGTAAATTTCTAATGCAATAGTACAAATATACTATATACATAATGATATTTATATAACACCATATTAATTTCTCTACATTTGATTGGAGGACTGGTGGTCACATGCCACTGGTGATTCGGCACTATCATCAAGATTGTGGTGCTCGACCGTTGGTTAGTATATACTAACCCACGGTCGTTGGTTAGTAAATACTAACCAACGGCAATGACGTCACCGATCATTGCGGTACGTACAAGCTACTCCGCGACTCAATAAAATCACCGCAGCATTGGGGACCATACATTGCATATCGTACATAATAGCCACGTAAACGCGTAGCAAGCAAACGACAAACCATGGAGCTGCGCTACACGGACAAACACGAACCATCGTGACCTCCAAAACACAACTTTAACCAACGACTAGATCAAGGTAGATAGTTTTAAGGTGTTATATAAAACAAATAATGAATGTTTATGAGTGCGATAGTATGAATTATATTTCATTCGTTGAAAGATTTAACATTCTATTCAACTCGGCTTCACCTCGTTGAATAGAACATTCAATCTTTCAACTCATGAAATATAATTCATACTATCGCACTCATAAACATTCATTATTTGTATAATATAGGCTGACAAGTATTCATACTGTGATGTAAACAGCTATACTCAACCTCAATGTACTCATATTAAAAGACTGTACTGAAGTATGAGTAAACAAAACACCTAGATACTTAACCTCAATGTACTCATATTACAAGACTGTACTGAAGCATGAGTATACAAAACACCTACACATATTCAACCTCAATGTACTCATATTACAAGACTGTACTGAAGTATGAGTAAACAAAACACCATGTACTCATATTACAAGACTGTACTGAAGTATGAGTAAACAAAACACCTATACTTAACCTCAATGTACTCATATTACAAGACTGTACTGAAGTATGAGTAAACAAAACACCTGTACTTAACCTCAATGTACTCACATTACAAGACTGTACTGAAGTATGAGTAAACAAAACACCTATACTCAGCCTCAAAGTATTCATATTACAGGACTGCACTGAAGTATGAGTAAACAAAACACCTATCCTTAACCTCAGTGTACTCACATTACTAGACTACTGAATTATGAGTATACAAAACACCTATAATTAACCTCAATGTACTCATATTACAAGACTGTACTGAAGTATGAGTAAACAAAACACCTATACTCAACCTCAATGTACTCATATTACAAGATTGTACTGAAGTATGAGTGAACAAAACACCTATCCTTAACCTCAGTGTACTCACATTACTAGACTACTGAATTATGAGTATACAAAACACTAATAATTAACCTCAATGTACTCACACTACAAGACTGTACTGAAGTATGAGTAAACAAAACACCTATACTTAACCTCAATGTACTCATACTACAAGACTGTACTGAAGTATGAGTAAACAAAACACCTATACTCAACCTCAATGTACTCATATTACAAGACTGTACTGAAGTATGAGTAAACAAAACACCTATCCTTAACCTCAATGTACTCACATTACTAGACTACTGAAGTATGAGTATACAAAACACCTATATTTAACCTCAATGTACCCACATTACAAGACTGTACTGAATTATGAGTACTTAAACAAAACACCTATACTCAACCTCAATGTACTCATATTACAAGACTGTACTGAAGTATGAGTAAACAAAACACCTATCCTTAACCTCAATGTACTCACATTACTAGACTACTGAAGCATGAGTATACAAAACACCTATATTTAACCTCAATGTATCCACATCACAAGACCGTACTGAAGTATTAGTATACAAAACATACTTAACCTCAATGTACTCACATTACGAGACTACTGAAGTATGAGTATACAAAATATCTATACTTAACCTCAATGTACTCACATTACTAGACTACTGAAATATGAGGAAACAAAACACCTATAATTAACCTCAATGTACTCACATTACTAGAATACTGAAGTATGAGCTAACAAAACCACCTATACTTAACCTCAACGTACTCACATTACAAGATTGTACTGAAGTATGAGTAAACAAAACACCTACTGTATATACTTAATGTCAATGTACTCACATTACTAGACTACTCAAGTATGAGTATATACAAAACACCTGTGCTAAAATTCCACGTACATACAGTACTCACGTGACAAGTCTGCTCAAGTGTAGTACATCTATAGAATAAAAAAGACTTAGTTCAACTTTGTACAACTAATTAATAGGATCACAATATGGTGTAGTCGGGTAGTGTTGCTAGTTACTGTATAAATATCACATCACAGACCTAAACTGCAACAGAATAAACAAATCACTAACATCAATGTAATATTCTATGCCATTCTTTGTGATGTTAAGATGACAGGTGTGTGATCATATCAACTGTGGCGGATATTGTCAACGAGATTAATGACCCACTCTTCACATGTCAAACTTTTAAACACACCAATCATTACTTCCTAGCCTTCAAGGACATTCTTCAAGCTAAGTTTGTAAAATTAGAGTGAAAACCACAAAAGTTCATGATGCCAGACAGTATGTGGTATTCTAAGTTTAGAGGAATTTATGACAACAGGGAATGACTTTGAGGTGGCACAAAGACAGAAGCCAGAGAGGTAACTGTGTTAACCGTATCTTTTATCAATAATAAGTGGTTAGTTTAGGGCAATGGTTACAAATGGTATGCGGGATATATATTTGCAAATTTGTCAGCTGTATTCTTCTTGAGTGTATCTTGCTTGACAAACTCATCGCCATCTGCAACTCTGTTTCAGAATTACTAACAAATTAAAGTTATATTGCTTTAATAATACTACTGTCACAGACTTTACAGCAAGTATGTCTAGATACCATACTTCTCTAAAGACATTTTATAAACCACTTACATGGAGTTGATCAAATTCAAATTTAATTTACACACAGCAGTACTGTACATAGGACTACTGTAAGACTTCATATACACACGAACATTTTTACATGATGGATTGGCTAGTTGACTTTACGACATTACAGTACAAACCAGTAACATTTACTGTAAATTACTACACTCCTATTATTCATCACAAATGGAACATAAAATTACTAGAACCCCTTTTCTTTTGTATACACACAGGGGCCTTTGTAATACATTAAAGTATTATAATGGATTTTTGCAGGTATGATCTTATGGTTTTACGTTTCATTCAGTGTTCCACGTCTTGTCTTTATCCCAGGCAAATAGACAGATGGAGGGAATTAAGTTAATTATCAACTTAACTGCTCATGTCTTTTACCTAATTCTATAGGAGGCCTAACCAGTAATAACTTCACCACTTCAGTAGGACTTGTAAGGTATTTATGATTAGTATAATGTGAAATCTATTAGTTTCATACCCCCAGCATGCATTAAATGAGATGTGATCTAGTGAATCATCAATTATATACAGTGTTACATGAATAAAAGATAAATGACTTTTGAAAGGATACCTTTTGACTGTATGTTTAATGAGCACCTTCAACAACACATCTCATCTCTTCCCCCCTACCCTCCCCATCTCCCCTCTCCTTGTTTACTATTTTACTCAAAATACAACATTTGGTATCCTTTTTCTGTTTGAGTCATACATTTCTCCAAAACAAATACTTTCAGCTCACTGTTCGTGCACCAGTAGCACTGAAAACCAAACCATCAATTAATAACATGACCTTTGACCTAACCAACAGTACTGTATGGTACTGCAACAGCAGTCTGAATCACCAATACATCAGGAAGCTTTGTAGATGTATTAATAGTTCCCCAACCCCCTAACCCTCATGTGTCAGGCCGTGGTCACAGCATAAGTTTCTTTCCACCCTGAACAATTCTTGCTTCAATATACCAGTACCTGCCATTATTTCACCCTGTCAACTTGTAAATGTAAGGTAATTGTAGGTTACCTTGACAACGTCCTTCATGAAGGAGGAGGGTATAAATTCCTTCAATATTTTGATCATAAGACTTTGAAATTATTTTGTTTTCCTTTGGTCACAAAAGTTTGAACAATTCTCCACAGGCAAGTACAGAAACACTATACACATAAAACGGCCATAGTGTAAAGAAAAATTTTTTCAACTTGTTTAAAAACAGTGGAAATTTATCAGATAAAGAGCAGACATCAAATGTTGACTCAACACAATAAAGAACACGTAAAGGATATTTACTGAAGGGCAAAGTGTAACCATCTGAAAATAAGGCCAAGATACCAGTGACTTAAGACCTTTGTATCGAGAATCTCTGAGTATACAGCTAAACGACAACGATACCTACACAGTATAGTGATAAATGTAAAATCATGCTCTGCAACTTTCTGCTGGTTTAAAACATTGAACCTGTATATCTTACAGTATGACCTGTGGGTAAACACTGAGAGAATAGTGCAATTAAGGGCCCAAAGTATTGTTATCTTTTCTTTCACTAACATCAACACTTTTTAACTTACATTCCAGATCAAATATTTTTCTGGTAAGCTCAGAATGTAGTGATCCTGATTCATAAACAATATTCTGCACTATGTTATGATGTCAATATCAAGGTCACTTACAGTACCAGGTCAGAGTTCCCTTAATGCTGGTACAAGTACCACATGAGGCAAAAGTTCCTCATAGAGCCTGAAAAATATTGCTAAAAAAATTTATCAAGGTTTGAACTACATCAACTGAAACAAACACTATCACTGGTCAGTTTTCAAATTTTTCAGTCATAAAAATGAATCATAAACCTTGATTTTGTCAATAGCAAATTGTATGCCAGGAGGGCCTTCCCTTACATCTCCACTGCTTACTGGTATTCTGAGGAACAATCCTATGCTTACCTCTTGCTACATCTAGACACTGAACAAAAATGATGACTGGTCAGCAGGTCAGTAGACCGACTTCCAATCATTTTGAGGGTGCAGCAGCTGAATACCTTGCTTTACTCAGGTTTCAAATAATACATTACTGTACATGAGGTAAGTTTGTCCGTGACCAATGTGAATACTTGACTCCCTTCCATGGCAATACCACCTAGACTTCACCAATGGTACTTAGGCTCCAAATATCTGACTTTCAAAGGCTCCATCTTCATGGGTCAGTGGCACTTAGAGAAGGGTTTAAAAATCAAGTTTTGATATACCAAAGGGGTAAAAAGCTAGGCACTCTGGTGAAATTTGCATTGAAATCCAATGTGTGGTTCTCCAGATATTAGCATATGAAGAGATATTTTCAGCCCCAAGTGAACTTGAAGCAAGCACATGTGATATTACCTTACATTAATGAGCTCTCTTTTGCTTTTCTTTCAACTCTGCGACAGGTTTTCTCCATCACCTCATGTAACTATCAAACTGTGAATGCATGAGAGGCATGGGAATTTTACACACTTCAAATTTCCCATGGAAAGCTAATGTCCCTATATACTTTAAAGTCGAAAAAAAATTTGAAAAACAAAGAAAACAAAGCATTGCTCATCATTGCGAAGAGATAATATAACTCTTGCTTATTTCAAGCTCACTGTATGTCACAAATGTAGTGACTTCATTTGTGGTATCTCGAAAACAACACATTAAAACTGCTCCGGACAATTCACCAGAATGCTTAAATATACAGTAGTTCCTCTTTCACATATCAACTTTTGCAAAAAAAAAAAACAATTTTGCTTTTAAAACCCTTCCTTTGAGCAAACAATAGTTCCATCATTAAGCACTGAACACACAACTTGATTAGAAGTATGCTCTAGGCTAATTGTTTATTTCCTAACATCCAACCAGAGAGCTGATGCAGAGGTGGCAGCTCCCTGATCCAACTACTGAAAGGCAGGTGTACAGTCAGTCACCTAGAGTTCAATTTACAATAATGAGTATACACATAGGCCTAAAGGTCAATCATGAGTATACACATAGGCCTATAGGTCTAAATTTGAAACCAGTTTACTTTTTATTTCTGTCTTACAAAATCTTTTTCAAAGATTCTGATACTTCAGTTTCAGCTGTACAACTATGTTCCATGCAGGCAGCCTTGGGAGATATTCAGTGTACAAGAATACTCATCCATTGTCCATGGAAACTTCTTAAGTGGGTTACAGAATATCTCAAAGAGGAATACAACTCTATACCAGCCATCCCAGTATTATATCACCAGTACAATGTATAATACTTGAGCTGCTGCACTCACACCTGGACCTCTTTCTTTGAACTTCCACTTGTCCAGGTAAATACATGTATATTCATGAGCAGGGCTCCATGATATCAGGGTACCTGCTGATTAACAAATTGTTTCTCTTGATAGCTACCAGCAGGTAACCTCAATATACCAGCTCTGAATGTACATACTATCCTTAGAACAAATATAGAACCAATGAAGACTACCATCCCAAGCAGTAATTGGACAAAAAGATCTGAAAATAGCCATGAAGCCAATAAAAGGTGCCCTAACCATCAGGGGACAAACCTTATTTATGCCAAATGTTGTCCTACTGTAGTTATAAGGGCTAAACCAAGTTGTACAGTACATACAGTATTGGAGAATGTCAATCTTAAAATATTTTATTCACCCACATGTTAAAAAACAATTGCTTCCAGGTCCAACCACCAGGGGCTTGACGTTACTCATTGTATGACACAGAAAAGTTGTCATCAACATAGACAGACAAGTGCCAAGATGCCTTTCAAAATTGATCTTGACAATTGACATACTGTACTGTATAGCAACATATTGCCACTACTTCACTTGATTCCTGTGCCTACCTGGATCCCAAATCAAACATTTAATCTTTGAAACACAGTTTATTACCATAAGTCTAAGATACTGTAACAGAAAGACATTCAGTAACTGTACAGCTGGCAGCCTCCCTCCTCCCTCTTCCACCTACTGTACATGACCGCCCCTCAAAAAGTCAACCCTTTTACTCCCTTGATAAAAATAGATCGACATGAAGCCAACATGAAAGTTAATCTCATTCTTCTCAATGGGTTAAGGACTGTTGAAAACTTTGCTGACAGTATAATAAATGGTGAAGCAGTGGGATTTGAAACGACATCATCGCTGCCACAATTTATAACATGCTGGCAGGTGAAATTAAAAATCAAGGCAACTCCTGAAATAAAGGGTTAACTCAAGATAAAATAAGGCACAGACGTTGCTTATGTGTAACCTTCTTTTCTCTTGGATTCCTTGGGCTCCTCTGGCTGGTGGCAAGAATAGTTTACAAAAAGAGGTGAACTTAACAGGTGTGAAGCAAAGCTAAACATATTGCGGAGGATTTGTGCATTCAAATGACAAATAAATTGCTACGGCTGCCAGATACTTAGTAGACTTTGGATGTCAGCTGTTTTTAATTGTTACACAACCATAAAGGAAGGCAATTTAGAGAAGATCATGTCTGCTTTTCAAGTCAGGAGAAGGTTTAGATTGACTTACGAAGGTATGAAGTGTTGTCGGATACGATCTATCACCCCCATTGAAGGATCCATTTGTGCATAAACACAGGCAAGCACTGCAGTGAGAACAGCTAGCCATGTAGCGGGGCTAGCTGGGTAAGTATTCCTGTGCATTCGATTCTGAAATGAAAGAAAAAAAAGCAAGTTACCACATTTTAAAGGGTGTGGCAGATTTATTGGGGGAAGGAGAGGATATTGGTGGATGGGTGGGATCCTTCAAGTTCACTTTCCAAACAGTTGATGAACAAGTTTGACATCCAAAATGTGTTGTCACAACTATCCTTTTTGACAGCTTAAATCCCCCAAAATCTAAACACAATATTTAGCACATCTATACAGCAGACTCTCAAGCTCTTTTTTTTTCTGAAAGGGGAAAGGAAATGTTGGTGGTATGGGGAAGGGGTTGGGAGGAAAGATGATGGGAGGAGAAGAGATTACCCAACCCAGGGTAGCATTTCCCTTAACTAGTATGAGCAGCAACACAGAGATATTTTGAATGATGACTCTGCTTCAAAGTTGGTGTAATCGTCCATGCAAAGTCCTTCATTCTGCAAATATGCTAACTCAATAGAATTCAAGACGATAAAAACACGATGAATCCTACAGAAACTGCTGCACACTACACTTTGAAGAACAGAATGGCATTTGATCCTGTACAGTGTGTTGGTAATAAAACTTACTGCAGGGTTTTCACTCATCATTTTTTTTTTCAGGAGTTACAGAACCTTCAAACTAAATTTACAAGAGTCAAATTTAGAAGAGAAGGGGTCAAAATAAACTTGAGTTTAATACAACAAACTTTATTCCTGTTCTTTTTTTTTTTGTTTATTTTTTATATTTGTGATGCTTTTCCACTATCTTTTTCTTGTAAGACATGATATTCAATCTGTCGATAATCAATATGGGAACTGGAAAGTGGTACATTTTGTGAATTAATTTCCAGAATGAGTATTGGCAATATTGCATTATCATTACTGATTGTTGGGGCGAAAAAGCTGTGCGTCAGTTTGACCCCAGAAGTTTTGCGTCTGTGCGTCAAAATGAAAAGTTGTGCGTCACTGACCCGGGTGCCCAAATCAGTGAAATCACTGTTACTGTACTCTAGATGTTAAAGGTGAGGAACTCCCTCCGGCAGAAAATTTGCTATTTTGGCAAAATGTTTTCTCTAGGCAAGGGTAGTCAACATTTTGGGCAAAAGTGCTCAGCCTGCATCCCCCCCCCCCACCCCACTGAAAAAGGTCCCACACACTCATGGTACGGTCAACCTTTTAAAAACTGAAGGGTGAAGAAATTGTATGAGTAGGGTTATATACATGGTAAAAGGTTCATGGTTCTTGTTGGTATGCCATGTTAACATACATACTGAACTGTACATGTGACCTGCTGTGCTGCCCATAGGCAAAACTGAAAAAAAAATGCATCCAAACATATAAAAGGTCCAATTTTACTGTCAATTTCCTACATCTTTTCAAACCCACAAGTCTACACTGCTTAAAATATACAGTATTAACTTGTTACCATGGTTACAGACTGACTTACAGTAATATACACTTATTGACTTACCTGCATTCTCTTCAACTTTTTCACCAATGTCCTACGGGCAGTGTGATAAATTTCTTTAAGCATTTCATGATTAACATCTAAATCAATTTTCCCCTCATGTGTGATGGTAAACTTAAGGGCGACGGCCTGGTGCGCCTCCGCCATGGTACTACCCTGGTGACCTGATCACTGTATTGGTAGGAAAGTTGCAAATTGTCAAATATGCAGCTGGTGAGTCAGACTTAAAACCTGGGTGGAAATAAAAATTTACACATAATTGCACATACTGTATTTGTTAACAGTGAGGGATAAGTTTTGCTTTTTAAATTTCTTATGGGAGGAAGGGGGTGGTGAAGACCATACTGGGTGCAGCTTCTAAGTTCTACAAAACATTTGTGTTTTCACACTGTGTTTTAGATGCAACATGGTGTAATCCTTGGCAAAGCTTTGAACTGATTATATTTCTAGGTTTAATACCTAAACATCTTGCACATATAAAAAAATCCCTATTGTTTGGGATTTTCCTCAAAAAGGAGGGTATAACCAGAACTTGGGGTAGTTACACTTACTGTATCCCATACCTACATGTATGGAAGAAAACAAGTCCAAACTTGTCATGTTCCTTAATTAATACTGATCTGTGTATGATACCAAAGGTGAATAACTTACACAGTGTTTAGTACTTTATTACTTCCCATTAACAAATTAGTTTGGCAAAGATCATCCAGGGCCTTACAATGTCAATAGCAAATTTGCTAGAAGAGCCTATTGTCATATGGGTGGGAAGGTGCCCCTTGGCATAAAAAATTTCCACTCACCCCTAGTTTTCTAGAAGTAGAAAAATATATCCCCTCTTTCAGGGCCTTTTATCATATATGGGAAGGGAAGTGCCCCTTGCCCTAAAAAAATTCCACCCACCACCTAATTTTCTGGTACTGGTATAAAGATATATCCCTTCTGCATGGATTCTTCCCACCCCCACAGGTATAATAAAATGTGCCCTGCTATCAGAAAATCCTGTGTGCATCCTTGGTTATCACAGGCCTTAAAATATTTTAATCTGCTTGAGATTCTTAAAATGAAACATGCACATATGGTGATTTCATACCAAAATTTAATGAACACAAGACTGTCCTGACAACACATTCTAGACTGAAGACTAGAACTTCACAGCTTTTCACTAATCACTGACTATATCATCTTACAACACAGTCCCATGATATACATAGTGTGCAATGCACACAAGAACATGCCAATCACAATCTCAAATCCTGAAAAACACATTCAGATGAGATTTCAGTTTCAGCCGGGCAGACTGCAGTGAAGTTAGAATGTGCATAACAAAGTTCAAATCTCTGTACATTTTAGCTGTTTGTGCCAGTTGATCAATATACTGCTGTAACTAGTTATGAAATCTGATATTTTGAGCCGGGGCCAATAAAGTATGTTTTGTATACTGTAATAGATTTTTATTTACTTATATATAAACTGACAAAAGACTCGAAACGAGATAGTGTTTATTTGCTAAGATTAGAGGGTTAGGTATACTGACTGCTCAAAGGGCTATTTATGGGTGTAGCAATCTATTTGAAGCTAAGTCCCTGCATGTAAACAAACTTACATGCCTGACTATAAGTTCGTTTATTAAATCCAAGTTTATCTACAAGAGTGATAACATAAATGAGATCATGTCTACAGGGGCACCTGTGGTAGATAAAAATTATTCCTCACCGACTGCAGTGGTCAAGTGGTTAGAGCATCCGACTTGCAGCCGGAAGGTCTAGGGTTCAAATCCTGGCTGGGTCATACCAAAGACTTTAAAAATGGAACCTACTGCCTTTGTGCTTGGTGCTCAGCATAAACAATGGAGTAGGGAAAACAAGCCAGTGAGCCACAACTGGAAAAAAGGCCGTGGTCGTCTCGACTTGAACCAATTGGTTGGAAACTGGGACGTTAAACCTCATCTAACCTAACCTAACCTCAGTGCCAAAACTTAACACACAGGTCTACTATTTACAATGGTAGAGTAAAGCAACAGTCATGAACAGGCTTGGCTGAAATACTGTACTCGACTGGACTTTAGAGTCATAACTCCAGACGGGAACCTGAGTCTTAATTACAGTACTGTACTTCTGACTGGGCGCGGGAGGCCATCCACTTTCCCAGGAGTCAACTTAGTCAAGACTCTTTGGAAATTTTTCTTGTCAAACATGCACAAAACTCATGTTTTTGTGTTCCAAATTGTATGCATTCTTGTTATGTACTGTATGTGTAGCATGTTTTAGGCCAGGATAATTTTTTAAAAGTGTATTCCTACTGGTGTATTTACATGCATTGGTAAAGAAAGTGCTTGGTACTGCTCTGCTGGTGTGCCTGTGCAGTAATGTATGTGCCAGTGGTATACCAAGTTAATCATGACTCCACAGGCTATATCTATAAAACTCCTACATATATATTTGAGTTTTGCCATATTGGCCTGTACTGTACAAACACTGGGTACAAAGAGAATCCAATGAGATACAATGGTAAACCATATGGCAATCTGAAGGGCAAAAATATTTCAACTTCTTCACGTCAGGCTTTATTTAAAATTCATCGTGTACTACAGGTCACAAATTTTCAGGATATTGGTGTGTGCTGAGCCATGTAAAGTATATCAGATGTCATAATTTACGTAAATGAGCTCAAGACAGAAAGGTCGTTCCTTGAAATGAATGCAAGTGATATTAACACTTTCCCATTTTCACAGCCAGTGCAGAAGAGTAAATCTGCTTGCACATGTGAACAAAAGACAACTTCCGATTCATAAGACAGGGAACCACAGATAAATATTACAATGTTTGTAGGACTATAAATTAAATGCCTCCTACTGTACAGGTACAGTAGCTCAGAAGCTGTAATTTACATGTAACTCCAACAAATCTCATTTCTTACAGATGGGTGTTGGCCTAAGATGTTCAAGATCACATACAGAGGGTAAATGGACATGTACAGTACACTAATACTGCACACTACTGGTGTATCTATGATTGCCAATGCCCTGGCCCATATCGCAGGGCCTTCATAGCAGGGGGTGAAAACACAGTAAGAGCTGGACAGCACTGACACAACCCTGCCACACATGACAGTTGAATACAGGAAATGAGCACAGCACCACTGAAAATATGAAGGATGCTAAAATGAGACAGAAAAAGTATGTTTACAAGTTACAACTCTCTAACCCAAACTTCCCCTGTCAAGTCTGGAGGGGAACTGTCATTTATTGTGTTAGGGACCTACATGTACTGTAGGCTGCTGAGGAATGTATGGTAACATGTTCTAAAGATGCATTTTAAAGTTTTTAAATCTGTATAAAGTAATTAAACACCAGGACTATACACTTTTAGTTTTAACTTTAAAGCAACTTTCTCAATCAGGCAAAACCTCCAAAATCCATTTTTTCTAATGATTTATTTCTTGCTCTGAAATGATAGGCAAAAAACAAAGATTGACATCTTAGACTCATAGCTTTCGAGGAAAATGAGAGTTATATTCTGTTAGTTTTTAGTTTGCTCCCTCTTAGTATAACAATGCTGTTTCTTTTTAACATCAATAATTAGCTCAGAACTTTTACCAAACCAATCAGGCTAGTGTTGATAAGACAGAGCTTGTGGGACATGACATTCACTTACCCTGGGTAAATAGGCAAGTTATAATGTTTAGCTCTGAACACTGTACTGTAACTGTTCTGCTTGCATTCTAGCCAGTTTTTAACTTCCCCAGCCATTCTTACTGCTGTATGATGCATATGGTTTTCTTTTAGTAATTTCTGTCACAAATTATGAACATTTAGTCTTGTAACTAGGTTTCATACTTCTTCTGACATTATTTGTAATGTAAATTATACGAATCAGCAGCCATTGACAGAATTCTTTAGGGATCAAGGGCAGACATTCCTTCTCAATATTGTTGGGGGGGGGGCATGATCCCATTTTCAAATAATTTACTGTCTGAAAAATCAAAGTCAATGGGGGCTTTCTCAAATATTGTGGGGACATGTCCCCCTGTTCCCCCCAAAAATTATCACCCCCCAAAAAAAATTACCTCCCATGTTAGGGATAACACAAAATTATACAAAACAAACTTTTAATTTATGGGCAAAATATCTGCTTCAATTTAAATTAACAAATTATATTCCTGGATAATTCATATTTTAGTTTCAATCATGCAATAATACTTAATTCTTTGATTCAATAGTAAATCCATAGATGCACCATACAGTAAATCCTCTGTAAAGGAAAATGCAGTCACCCCACTCAGAATTAGTAAGTATTCCCTGTCATCCTAATTCATGAATGGCCTTTCTTGATCATGTGACAATATATTTGTTACTGAATTGTTTTAGAATATAACTCCTTGCTTTACTTTTTCTGCATAATAGTTATGAACAAAAACATCCTCAGCTCCAGGTACTGTACTTCTAAGGCAAATACTGTGAGAGGAGATAAATTTGCAAGACTGTGCTGATTTTTCAAAGCAACTTTAAGGGGACGGCCTACTGCCTTTAAATATATCACGTATCATGATTTTAGGGTCAGGGTTACACCCAGGGTTAGAAAAATGTTCATTTCCCAAGAGGGAGTTAAATTTTCACAACTTCTTCCTTATTTTCATGTACAAAAAAGGTACATTTCCTTCCAATAACCAAAATTTTCCCCCAAATTTCGTGGGAAGTAGCCTCCCAGCTTCCCAACTTTTTCCTGCCATGGTTACACTTATATGAAAGTGAACTTAGAGGAGGTTGATGAATTTTTAATATGGCTGGTTGGTTTATGATGAACAGACTGGGAAGGATGGGGGAAGTGTAGGGGAAGGGGTTTTTCTCCTTTTTTTAAGATTTCTTTAGTATTAATAATAGTGCTCTGGTTTATGAAAGATGGTGTAAAATTATATTTTGCCATTACAACACTGGTATGTTACAGTAACTCCCTGAACAGGGAACAATTACCGGTACATTACAATTACAGTATAAAATATTGTATATACTGTATCTCTCACAAAATGTCAGAACCGTCATAGTTTCAATTTATTACAAAAAAGTGCCTGTCATGCAGATGAACTAATAGCGGTCACAAACTGTAAAATAAGCTCCATTACTTTGTGGTCAGCAATTGTGAGTTCTGGCTAGAACCGGCTGCAACCAGTCAACTTGCCTACATCATGGTTAAGGTAATGGTGATTTGAAGATTGAAAACTAAATTAGGGGTTTCTTCTGAAGTCCTCAAAGTTTCATGACATCACTGTCTTTGTTATATTATAATCACACATGGCTCTACATTATTGTTGTTAGGCAAAGCTTTGTAGTGCATGAGCACCAGGTCTTAATAGGAAGACTTAACATTTCACTTCCCCCATCCATACTTCTTCCCCAAGCTCTTTATTTAACATCCCAATGAATTCTGTCAATATGACTCACATTTGCCATCAAATATTGCACAACTGACAGTATTCAAGTTTCTTTTTTGAAAATCCACAACAAAAGTCCATAGAGACACAACTGTAACTGAACAAGAAACAAAAATTTAGGTAATATTCATTGAAATCACCACTCCAAAACAGGGTCAATGATGATTATGCATTTTGAAATGCAATAGTGTAGTGTGCAAATTACACAGTACACAAGTGCACAATAAAATATACATTGCACTATAGCACCAAATCAGGAACAAGTGTAGCTGCTCCAAGCGCTTAACAAAAGTACACAAACAGCTTATAGTTACAATCAAAGGAGCAGTAAAGGAAGCAGTCATGCTGTACAAATTTTAACTAATAAGGGCCATTCACCTTAAGACAAAAATTTCAAATTCCTAGTTGGCAAAAGACCACTCAGCCAGATTATACACTAACTAATCAGATAATGCAGTTCTCTGTTTACAGTATTTGAGAAAATATTGTAATTTGTAACTGAGAAATCAGAATTCTTATTTCCCAGTTGACAATTGCACAGCTTGTATAGAGGACAATACTCACCTGACTTACAGAAATGACTTACAACACTATTCATGGGGTAAGGCTAGGATTGCCAACTTTCCTATAGTCCTATTAGCAAGGATAGGAATGGGAATGTGAGTTCATCTTCATCCAGTGAAGAGCCAACTTCAAAATGAACACTATGCACTTGAGAGGCACACTGGCTATGTGGATGCATAGAGTGCAGGGAATACAAGACATAACAGTCTCTTGTAGAGCTGGGAATAGTAAGCCTGGGAGTTCTCGCGATGTATAGGGGGTTAGTGATTTTTAGAAGTAAGATACTAAGCTGGATCAATGGCTACCAGTTGGTTCTGTAATCTGTATCTTATAAAACATTGACAATCTAGCTATCTCTCGTCTTTCAGCAAGGGGTTGACAACCGAAGATCTAAAGCATAGAGCACTTGAAGTATGCCTGTAGCGGTGGAGAGCAAACCTTGCAGCACGTCTCTGAACCATCTCAATTGGTTAATCAGGTTGTTTGTATAGCATACCAGATAGTATTGCTGTATTCAAGGATAGGTCTAACAAGAGACTAAATACAATTGCACTTAAAGTTTAACGTAAGAATTGCTGATGTTGATTAACCAGGGTGCTTTCCATGTAAAGCTGATGCCGAAGTTATGCCCAGGTATCAGCATTCGCATGCCAACGAAACCAAAGGTGTGATTAATGACACAAAATATTACATAGCATTGCCTGCTGTACAGTTATCATTCATCATACTTGAAGCAAAAAGTAACATACATCCTTTTCTATGTATTTGGCAGGAAATAATCATATTTTGTGTGGAACTCATGGGAATCAAATGGAAACATACTACAGCACAAAATTCTGCGGTTTTGACTTTAAGCTAGTGTGCAGTACTACAAAATATACAGTCAACTGGTAAGTTGTACGCCAACTCAAGTGAATCCTCATGCCACTACAGTAAGTTGTACACCAACTCGAGAGATTCTCATGCTGCTATGCAAAGCATTTGCCTTCGTCTATGCTGAAGATCTTCAGCATATAGTGTACAAAATACACATAGGTGTTGATATTACAATGAAGAAAATTTAGGGAGTTTGTAGGCTACATAAAGACCCAATCGATATTATTATCATCGTCGTCTTAAAGACATTGTTGGCCGAAGGCCATTTCATCACTAATAGTTAATCAGCTGTCCCCCTTGTAATCAAAATAAAACTTGCTTGTCCCAGCGAAGGTCATGAGTGATGTTATTAACCTGAAGGCACTTTAAATGTTGAAAGTAATTGTTACTGAAACTGAAAGCACATCAAGTTTAGTGTTGAATCAAGTCAGAATTCAACTCTTACACTATGCCTAAGTTACTTCTAGGTTAGAGGACTTTTACAAAGTAGGATTAAGTTTGAGCTAGCATCATGTTAGGTCAAACTTTGACCTAAAGTTAGGGGCTAATTGGCCTTTCACGAGGCTGCTACCAATGCCATAGCTTAGGCCGTAACTTACTGGACATGATCCACATAAAAATTTAAAGGCTAGCCTATGTCAGTAGGCCACAGGCAGGACAATACTCAAAACAAAACCCTGAACATTTAGCATGCAAAGTGTAGCCTTCAAAAGTAGGCCTAAACCCACTCACTGCTCCTTACCAACATCATAGGCCTACATGCTATGTTACAAATGGATCGACTGCCAAGTCAAGGTTGTAAACTAACGTTAAATATCGTGCTTTCCTGGTAGGCCTAATTCAGAAGGCTAATTTTAGTGTCCAAAACCAATAGTCATGTAGGCTTAGCTAGTCATGTATACAGTAATACGAATAACAGGCTGAAAGAAGAGGCCATGCGTGTACATACCAAGAAGAACAAACAACTTTTTCGTGTTCCAGAAACTCGAATGCGGTGGGGAAAAAATAATGAAATTCAGTGGTCTCTATTACCTTTAATTGGATAAACAATATTTGAAATGTAAATTTCTCCTCTTCCACTTGCGGGTTTGTTTAGCTCGGGCAGGTTTGTGTACTTCTCATATGTATTTCTACGTACGTAGTATTACAACGTGATCGATTATGATAAAGCATGCTGTTGTGTACCGTACCGGCGCGTTCGTATTTCCTCTCAATTACTCTGTTACGTCATGTAGACTACTTCACTTTCCTTTAAGGGGTTCCCAAAATACACAGCAATAAATAACGACATTTGAGCGTACTAGTCCTTATGTCATGGATAAACACTAGTTTTTGAAAAGGAAATAATATTTTTTTAACGTGTTTCTAAATATTTTTGCACAAAAATCATAGTTTTAGGATTAAGGTGAGAATTAGGAAAATATGAATTTAACACAGGTCCCTTAAAAGTAAATAGAAACCTCCAGAGGCTTGGTTTAGGAAAGTCATGGGCGTATGACCGTTTGTTTACGTTTTGCACCGACCTACAGATGACTTTCACCGTGAAGCATTTGTTGATGTTATCATTGCGTCCTATTTTGGGGATGTTTAAGCTGCAGTTCCGCACTGCAGCATGTTTCTAAGAATGGGTATCCTGCAGTTTTACCGTCGGAAATAATGAGAGTTGGGCTGCAGCATAAATATCTTTGAAACTATGTGGCTTTTTACTTTAAATTTGTATGTTTCATAATATGGTGAATCCGGGGATCATTCAGTATAGTATGCAGACTATCTTTTAAAAAGTCGATTTAATCGATAGATTGTAGCTCTCCGTGTAACCACCAAACAATATAATTCGCAAATCCCATGGATCAATTCAGTGACCCTCGCAAATGTCGTATCTCTATCCACATTATGAAAAAGGCAATGTATCAAACATTTCACATTGCACATGACTGCAGTGTTTATAGAAACACATTTCATCGGTCACTAGAACACCACGGCCAGCCAGACTGGGACCGGTTTGCTAGCAATAAAATGTTTCGGAATTTTTTGGGGTAACTTAGATCCGTGGACAATCTGAGCAGTTGGATGAGATTAACAGTTGAAGCTATGATAGACCCTAGTGCAAATCCTTAGCTAAGGGGGCCAGGGGCGCCTCCCCTATAAATATTTTTGGTCACCGTAGAAAATAAAAAATTACAAATGTGTGATCCATTTTAGCATGAATATATGTGGAATAGTCTCCCTGCTTCTTTAGTTGAAAATTCCCTTCATCATAAGGACCCTAGTGCCCAGTTTATTGCTAACAACATTAGGGCTTGATACCTCTCGACGCATCCGTGGTGAAGTAATGTCCCTGTGGATGTGTCACCGTATTTTGAAAGAAGAAGAAGAAGACTGGCCCCCTAAAACATATTTCGCTCCCGCAGCTGTCACGCCCTCACTACCTCGTCTGGCTACGGACCCGCCCTAGTGTCTCTTCAGGGTATAAAATAAACTACTTCCTCCAGTGTAGCTGACTACGGGGTCCCTATACTATTTCCTCACGACATACATACTGATCCCTACCTTCTAGGAACTGAGTGTGAAATCAGCATGCCAACATGGGTGCCCACATGGGTTATTTTGGGACCCACTGGCTGAGAAGATATCATGGGGCCCATGTGGGCATTATTCAGATTTTGTTTGGGGTGGTCTTAGCTAAATGATGATCTGAACATTAAGGGACCCATGTGGGCTTCACAGGCGAGGTCTCCCACCTGGCACTCACAAGAGCAATGAGACCAAATCTCAATCTGGCCCACTTGTGCAAGTTCTCCCCATCTTGGACCCACAAGGGCACCGTGACCAAATCGTAGCAGAGCCGTTGTTTGCCTGCAAGGGCCCCGTGTGGATATGTTGATTAGGTGTCCGGGTTCATCCTCATTAAACATTTGAAATAGAAGAAAATGACTTAAGAGAAAGGGGAATTAGGTTATAATGGGAAGATGAGGGCAGAATTTTTCAAGATTACATAGGAACAAAAAATAGCCAAAAAATCAAAACAAACTGGAAAAGACAAATAAATTAGACTCGATTTACATGATTTTATATCACTATTTTATCTTCTTCCCAACGGTTGACTGCCTATGGGGGTGACGATTAAGTATAATATACTGGAATTACTTCTGACAGTCATTAACGCGCAGTATATACAGAGAATCAGTTGTCTGAACCATTGGGCCAATTATTTTTCCAACTTAAGAAGTTTCATGTTTATAGGAGTCAGTCGGCATCTGATTAAAAACGGTATCATTAATGAATCTGCCAACTTCCTTGCCGACATGGGCGTCAATCCTGGGGGGGGGGGGGACAGGGAGAACGTCCCCCCACATTTTGGAAATACACCCATTGACTTAAGATTTTTACACAGTAAATTTTTGAAAGAAGTGGCCATGTCCCCCCCCCCCCACACACATTCGTGCAAAGATTGACGCTACTGCTTGCAGACACATCTAAAACGCCTACCCCTTAACCCCTCAACACACACACACACACACACATATATATATGTATATATATATATAATATATATATATATAATATATATTATAATTATGGACTTCAGCAAAGCTTTTGACCTAGTACCCCACCAAAGACTGTTGTTAAAATTAAGGCATTTTGGTATTTCGGGCACTCTTCACACTTGGATCAAGAACTTTCTCACTCAAAGGACGCAACAAGTAGTTCTTGACGGTGCTACATCTTCATCTATAGCTGTTACCTCTGGAGTCCCTCAGGGCACAGTGCTGGGCCCATTACTTTTCATTTTATACCTCAATGACCTACCTGATGGATTATCATCCCAAGTTCGTCTTTTAGCTGACGATTGTATCCTGTATCGCGAAATTACTTCAATGGAAGATAGTATCTCGCTTCAAAACGATATTAATAGTCTATGTCAATGGGAATCTAAATGGCAAATGAAATTTAATGTCTCTAAGTGCTTTGCTATGCGTGTTACTCATAAGAAGAAACCTCTATTAACTTCGTACAAAATGAACGATAGTGTCCTACAGACAGTTCCCAACCATACTTATCTTGGAGTGGATATTAACAGTAAATTAAGCTGGGCCGATCACATTAACGGAATATCTTTCAAAGCAAACAGAGTCCTTGGCTTGTTACGTCGTAACTTGTACAGCTGTTCCCCTAAAGTTAAGGAAGCTGCATATAAATCCCTTGTTAGACCAAGGTTGGAATACTGCTCAAGTATTTGGGATCCTTACCATCAGGAGCATATTAACAAGCTTGAAGCAGTGCAACGCAGAGCTGCCAGATTCGTCTGTAAAGACCAAAGACGTAAAAGTAGTGTTTCATCAATGCTTGCTAACTTAAACTGGCCTACTTTGGAGGAACGCAGGATCAGTGCTAGGTTGAGTTTACTGTACAAATCTCTCCATCACTTAGTTGCCATTGATCTAAACGATACTCGCAAGTCTTCATCGATCTCCTTTCATCATCCCGCTGTAAAAAAGGATTGTTACAGGTTCTCTTTTATTCCTAGGACAGTGGCAGAGTGGAATTGCTTGCCCTCAGCCGTAAGGAATTCCCCATCTATTGAAACTTTTAGAAATCAATTACGCAAACTGAACTTGACATCCTTGAGGAGATCTGAATCTATTAATCCAATCTAATTTGCTGGTCCGCTAGCCGTCACACACCTACAACCGTATATCCCGCCTGCGGAGAACTGCTTGTAGTATCCAACCAGAACCAGAACCAGAAGTGTAAAAATGTACAACGTTTCGGAAAGGTATACTTTCCTTGATCACGTACTAGAGCAAACTGATAGAAAAATCGGAAAAGAACGGCAAAGAAGGACAGCTGGAGAAAGTCTACAAGCTACACGTCGCGTCTTTTACATTCAAGCCTACTGGTGCAAAACTATTAAGCCGATAAATCCATTTTAACTCTACTACTTTCCGGGTTGTCTTACTATTGTTATGGACCTTTTCGACACCTATAAGCTCGAAATTGCTACAGCTTTGAAAATGTTTGCCCAATGGTGTATTCGCTTTTCGAAATTCTTGCCTAAGTATGACCACGGTGTCTGATCCTAAGCTCCCCTCCTGTCTCACCCACGTACTGCTTTTTACAATCCAGGCAGTTAACTAAATACACCACGCCTTGAGTACAGCAAGTGATGGAATGGAATATACTGAATTTTTGGCCGGTAGAGAAGCTACGAACCCATTTGGTTTCTTTAAGCGAAGCACAAGTGACACACCGAGCGGAATGTGTCTTGAAACACCCCTTAATCTCACCTCCTGAATGATTAGGTAACTTTGCTCTGACTAGCAAGGACCTCAGGTTGAGGGGGGCTGTCTAAAAATCACGGCGGGGGATTTGGGAGCTTGTCACGGAAGGTATCAGACATCTGCAAAATAGAGAAATGCTTTTTAATGATTTGAGCCAAAGGAGGCAGACGTGGGTTACGAGTGGTAACAAGAGGAGCAACAATCTGCCTTTGCTTTTTCATCTCAGTTCTAGGATGAAGCAATTTGTCACGGGGGACATTCTTAACTTTACTTATTTTACTTCTAACTTTGGAAGCGGGATAACCACGTTCAACTAAATTTTGTTGGAGATTATCAAGATTCCTATTTAGGTCCCTCTCATCAGTACAAATGGCTTTGATCCTAAGAGCCTGGCCATAGGCTAAATTATCAAGAGTGGACTTACTATGGTAAGAACCATATTGTAGGTAAAGATTCTTAAAAGTGGGTTTCACAAATAAATCTGTACTTAAAAACCCTTCCCCGGTTCGACTAATAGTCAAGTCAAGAAAGGTAACAGAATTAAAGTTAAAATCGAAAGTAAATTCCAGTTCTGATTGGTACAAGTTATTTAAGATTTCCATGAAAGAAAGAAAGAAAGAAAGGCGTCTCTACCATGCGGCCATATACCCCATATGTCATCTATATACCGACACCACTCAGTAGGTTTTAACGGACATGTCTCCCATAGTTTATCTTCCACCAATCCCATACCCAAACATGCACAGCCTGGTGCCATTTTAGGTCCTATGGAGGTTCCATTAATTTGTGTGAAAAACTTACCCTTAAATTCAAAGTGATTTTCATTTAGACAAATCTTAAGACACTCGATTATATATCGATATACTCGATATACTCGATATATATATATATTATATATATATATATATATATATATATATATATATATATATATATATATATATATATAGATATATATTTCTGTTAATACCCTATTAGGGAGACAAATTGCAATTATAATTGGTATATTAAGGAGACATTTTCACTAAGGAGACAAATTTATGTCTCCCTAATTCTTTGCACCATTATTTAAACCCCTTCTCTACATTCTTTCTAAAAGAATTTTATTTCTATGGTAGCGTATTAGCGCCCTCTTTATTATGCCACTGTGTAAGCTGCATAAATACATCATAGGTGCTGTTATTTACCATAGAAATGCAGGTGGGCTATGTGTTACATGTAATTTATATGTATTATAGGGAGACAAATAAGTATTGCGAAATACTTTGTAATATTTTGTTTATTTAATTAAACCTTGTGTGTAAAAGATACAGTTAAAACAAACTGACCATAAGTTAAAGGCATTCATGAAGAATTATTGGTATTTTTGTATGAATATTTGTATGCTTAGATATGGAAATATATTAAATTTTATGGATATAACCGATTGTCTCCCTAAGGAAGGATTTTATCCCAATGTCTCCCAAATGTTTAATTTAGTGTTATATATATATATATATATATATATATATATATATATATATATAAACACATTGTTCTGCGTTGGTGTACAGTTAAAATTAGAAAACAGGAGTTTAATGTAATTGTAATTAACTGTAATTTGTGAATTAACTGTAATTCACGCACTTTGCTATACGCGTCTTCTTGATTGTAATTTTTGTTTAAATGTACAGTCGTTAAAGCCACTTTGATAAAGGTCTATGACCGAAACGTCAGTACTTTCAACAACCTGGTATGGTGTCTTCATTAAACTCCTGTTTTCGAAATATATATATATATATATATATATATATATATATATATATATATATATATATATACATATATATATATATATATATATATATATATATATATATATATATATATATATATATATGTATATGTATATGTATATATATATATATAGGCATTTCTTTGCCACCTGATGAAGAGTCTATACTCGGAACGTCGTGGACTTTTCCGCAAACTTTTAGCACTTTCTACAACCTATATCGACCTACATACTACTCTAGTGCTCCGCAGTATTTCGACCTTATATATATATATATATATATATATATATATATATATATATATATATATATATATATATATATATATATATATATATATATATATATATATATATATATATATATATATATATATATATATATATATATATATATATATATACAGAGCCCACGATACTTAGCTGTGGAGACTCTAAACCGTAACTTCTAATTGTCAGTCTATATATGCAACTATTGTTGATGTTGTATAAGGCAGGGGTTCTCGTGTTTTTTTGGTCCGCAGGCTATTGTTACTTTAGTTTCTGCTCTAAATTTATTGTAGCCGGGGCTATGTTCGGCAGCATGATTCCTTATAGTACAATTTGGGCTCCTAGAATCGCATTTCAGTACCGTGTCGTGGACTGCCTCTTGAGAACATCGGTTACACGCAGGGGTGGATCCAGGAATTTTTTCAGAGGGTCTGGATGTTTGATACAGGGCCGGATCTAGGATTCCGAAAGAGGAGGGGAGTGATCCTAGCCCTCGGGTCTAAGCAGAGTCAGTGGGTAGCCCCCTATCCTTTGTGAAATTTTTGGATAATTAAGTACCCTAAGATGCAATCTGGTGCAACTATTTAGCATCATTTGAAGTCAATTTCTCATACAAGATAAAAATACATTGCTCTGTAAAAAGTATGGAGCGCTATATACCCCTCTTGGTCATGGATCCGGCGCTGTGATCATGGAGGAGGTGAATGATGAAGTGGTCCCGGTTTGAAAAAATGAACATCTATGCTCTCAGATGCATTTTCCCGGCATTTAAGAGCAGTATAACGTGTGTCATTAAGGGCGGTTCAATTGTGTAATTGATGCAATTAAAGCCTCGAGAGCTCTGGGGAAAGTGGCCCAAGGACTGGAAGTCACACTCGAGTCCGTCGGATGGGGACTTTAAATGGCGGTCCCCGGAGCAGGATGGGATTGTGTACACGCCTTCCTCATAATCATCTGTGCACGAACTTTCGCCGGTGTCCATCCACGATCACACCGACAGGGTTCCCTAGATGAGTCATAAGTGGCTTCCTGAACCCGTGACAAGCAAATAAAAAAAATCAAGAGCAGGGGGTTCTGGACCTTCTTGATCCTAGCCTAAAAAGGGCAAGGAGACTCTTGTAGAGGACGTGCCTTGCTAGGTGTAGGCAAATTATGAAGCAAATGGTAATTACATGAGCAAGCTCTGTAAATATATATTGAACGACCTGAATACACCATTTCCTCTTTTTTCTTTGCCGTCACGGTGTAGTACTAGTCACGACGTAAGCCATTGATTTTTTCTTTTTTTTGGGGGGGGGGGGAGGGGCAATTTTCAGAGGTACCTGTGTTATTGCTTTTCCTAATAGTTGGTTGAAACAATTCAGGGAGCTTCTATAGGACTTGCCCAGGGTCCAGTTAAAACTCCTTCAGAGGGTCTTATCGTCTATGGAGCAATTCCTTTGGTCGTAATCCTCTTGAATTCCCATTACTTCCATAAAAATAAAGCCGTCGTTTGGTTTATTTGTTTGTATGGTAGGTGAAAAAGAAAATCATCTTTTATTTGGGAGCCTAGCGTGGGTCCGGATCACCAGAAATTCCTTTAGATCCCTCCTGATAGACCACCTGAAGTGGTTTTTACTTACTGGGATGAGCTTTTCATCAGATATGCCCTGGGTCCGCTTATAGATGGTTGCATAGTTTTTCCTCTTTGTTTCACCCATACGGTCCATATTTTTCGTTATAATTGACAGACACTAAACTGGCTGTCATTCATATTTTTACCATCTTGTGGCTCCGATATGTAACCTAACAGGCCGCTGGCAGATTTACATGACTGCAGAATATGACGTATGGAGACGAAATTGGTAATTCTGAAGGCATACTATTTCACAAACTTTCGACTGCACTCTACCTTTTTAATTTTTACTTTACAATTTGATACTAAGAACAAGGGGCGCTCGACTCCTAAGGCTGCCGACGATATAGGCAAGTCAGCAGTCAGACATAAGATGTGAGGGCGTCTTTTCCATTCATTTGCCCATGTCGATGATATACAAAGTTTTCTGTTATTGGGAACAGAATTACTCCATTTTCATAAAAATGTATGTAATGTCGTAAGGCACAGCCTTATCACCAGCAGAGGATTCAGAAGGGGGCGGTCTCACCAGGAACCCTGACTTCACGATGCCTCTTTCCACCATACTGGCGCTCCACGCACATTACACGCAAAACTCTAGAGCTTGAACAAACTGTGTTTTAGAGTGCCACTTCCTGCAATGTAAAACGGTTTGGTATGCCAACTTTTCTGACCACTTTCTCAATACCCACCCCTTCTCAACCCCCAACGAAAAGTTCCTAAGCTTGAGAGAAAACTTTCAAGCCAAGGGTTTCATTAACCTGAAACTGATCAGGATTTCTATTCAAAAAGGAATATGGATTGCATGCTGCTGAAAATTTATACAGATGTCATTACTATATCGGTCTAGAACCTAGGGTCTCAAGTAACGGTCCACGGGTCATTTGACGCCCCCGACGTCTGTTAATGTGGCCCATGGATGATTCGAGGAGCCAAAACAGGTTTTTTCTTGCAAATTCCTGAGTGCAATTTAAAGCGTTTGGATTCCACATTTTCTCCCATACACTAGGCCAGCTGGCGATTCACATATGGTAGATGTAAAGTCAATGTACAAATTTATGGTTAGGTTAAAGTGGGATTTTCTCCAATTTCGAGTAATGCCAATTTTCTCCCTTACTGAGGACCCACGCATGGTAGAAGCGGAGCTCTTATGACACAAATTTGTCTTTTAAGAGTGCAATTTTCTAAAATCTTGTTGGGGCCGTTAACTGTGATGCCAAAATTCTCCCCACACTGGCGACACACGCGCATGTAGAAAAGGAGTTAAGCTGGTGAATTTGCGTTGTAGAGTGCGTTTTCCTGCTACCTAGCGTTTTTGGAATGTTTATATTTCTCACCCCAGACCCAACTGTGTTGGAGCTTACTTTGATCCGTCCGGTGCCCTCATTAATGAATCACTACCAAACTTAATAATCCCCAGACTTACCACTGGCTGCTGTGCAGGCACTTCCGGAGATGTTATGTATGGGCTTCTCCTTCAAGAATGGACCCCCAAACCAGGATTTGCCCCTGCTGGCTACTACAACAATGACAAAGCATAAACTCAAAAAAAAAATGCAAGTGGCCCGTAGTGGAAAACACTTGAGAACCCCTGGTCTATCACGTCTGGGATGTAGGCGGCTGGAGAGCTCCAAGTTAAATTTCAAAAGACCAACTTGGGTATAAAGCAAAATACAGACGGATGCAACATTTCTCTTCTGTTTTTGTGCTATAGATTTATTGCAATCGAGTCCAGGAGTCGCTTCAGTTCACTGAAAATAATGACTCGAACGTAAATTCGAACACTAGTCGGACCGCTTGACTTAGTGGACTCGGACTGAAAGAAACAGGTGCTTAGTAACGTGTTTTAGAACAAGCTTAGTCTGTAATGATCATCGCCGAACGATCGTTAATTGGGACATATTCCAACTGTCCAAGACGTTTTTCATCCTTCCAACAATTGACCCCTAGCTTGATTACCAAGTAGATCGCGATAGTTCTTCTGATAGTGGTTTGTGGCCTCCACACCATGGACAGTGAATTGCTAGTGTTCCAGAGCGCGAAGCGAGAGTTTGCTGCATGGAGTTCGGGGTCCTGCCTGGCAATCGATAGGGACCTTGGCAGGGTCCAGGGGTGGAGTTCCGGTGTAGGTCTGGTGGAGAAGCCTACGAACGCCCTCGCAATATTAAAACAGAAGGTAGAAAAGAGGCCCTACCTGCTATGTTGACTGGTTGATGGAATCATATTTTGTTTCGTTTCAAATTTTCTGATATTCGATGGCTGAGTTTACTCAGACTTGCTACACTCTTTAGCATTTTTTGTAAATACCCATGTAAGAAAACTAACAGAGGTGAAAATGTCCTCAGTTTGTACCAAAATCTACCCCATTTTCCCCACCCGGCCACAGTGCAGCCCGCAAATCTATCACTGCCCACCGGTCTACCGGACCCACTGGTTCACCCGTGCATTGCCAGAACTGCCTGCGTGGACTGTCCATCCCAGCTCTTCCGCGACTGATGAAATTATAATACACATTTATACTGATCAAATGGAACTTTCCTTGAGTATAAAGTTGCTACTATCAGTACCGCGTACACCTTAGTAGGGAAGTTGTTATAACAACTTCCTACCTTACTAATAGTCTTGCTTAAGACCGTAGTCAGGTAGTCTTAGTTATACCTAACAGCTCCCTGGTTATACACAGTAGACAACGGGGAACTATACTGTGGAGACGCCCTCCATTCATGTCTTTAACTTTCTGTTCGATACTGCTACTATGTTGTTGATGAATGAAGCACACGAGTACGTACAGTTAAGTTGACAAGCGCCCTTATTTTCTGAAAAAAAAAACGTATGAGTGAAATTTTTACTTGACCAAGACTCCATATATCTAACCCATTATAATTTCGTGATATTCGATGAGGTGATCTCATCGACATGACATTTCATATCATTATCGCAAATTGTAATAGCCTCCGCCCTCCGACTCAATATGAGTTCCATACGCTAGTGTCAACAGGTCCATTTACAAGGATCGGGGTATCCCTCCCTCTCAGAGATGATGCTTCACTACGGGGCAATTGCGTCATTCATGGAAAATCTATCAGTTATCATAAGGAAGTTTATGTAAGTCTATCAGGAAATGTTTGTAGATGACCTCATTCTAAACAGACGTTTTAATGGTTAAGTACCGTTTCCTAAAGGTTATTTCAGTCTGCACACGATGAACACGCTATGGAGTTTCCTTTATAGGCAGTAGGCAGTCACCCCAATCAGAGTGAGTATGCCCTGTCACTCTAGTTCATGAATGGCCTATTTTATCATGTGATAATATTTTTGTTAGTGAATTGTGAGATTCAAGGAGAATTTTACCTATTGTTTGTAATAGTTATGTTCAAAACGTCTTCAAAGGTGCTTGTAATGCAATAAGAGGAGATTTGCGAGAGTTTGCTGATTTTTCAAAGAAAAATTTGGGGCGACTGCCTATTGCCTTTAATGAGGGAAGCAAAACGAAACTGAAAAAATGCGTCATTTGTGAACAGTAATGGTGGAACATAAATAGACGTATGAGGCGGGGTTCTGAGGGGCTAAAGTCACCCCACCCACCCGACCCGAGCAAAAAAAAAAAAAAAAGGGCGATTGCATGCCAAAAATATTTTTGTAGGGGCAAACTTCATGTCATAGTTGTGTGCCAACGAGGGAAAATTTCAGGGCAGACACCCTTCACCCCTTGTGAAATGTGACCCGTAGCATATGGTGTTGGTGTAGATCTTCGTTCTATGGGAGATATCCCAGATAGATGTAACATGTGATTCAAAGTGCTATTAGGGCGTGCAATCTGTGGGAAGCCAAATTTGGTCGCCTCATCCCCAACCTGGTGGGACTGAGATCGGTTTTGCTCCCTTATCCCGCCTCTCTTTATAGAAGCAGCCCTCTGAAAAACTTTTGGATTCGACTGCTGATAGGTAATTCGTATAACTGGAAAAGCAGCCAACATAATTTAAACCATAAATTCACGGACAAATAATCTTAGCTATTTGTTACTACTGTATGCTGCAAGCGGTCTCAATATCCTGACTAACAGCAACCTAATGGAGAGCTACCCCCCCCCAAAAAAAAAAGAAAACAGGAAAAGAAAAAGAAAGAAATCCGCATTGCTTTGTATTCTCCCAGTGCTACAGGGGCATCAATTTATCCTCAGGATTATGGAAAATGGGGCCTTCGGTACGCAGAGGCCTTTGCTCTTAAATTAATGCATTGTAGATCTCTCATATAAATAATGAGTTAGTCAAAACGAAGTTGATTAGTCCATTGTTATTCATATCAGACATCATTTTGAATTAATCTAGTCAAATTGATGTCTTACATGACCAGCTCTGTATACTGCGACCAAATCGGTTGCAAATTTACTTAAGATTTAGATATGCGACAAGATATCAATGAGTCAAGTGCTCCTAAAGAGGTAACTTTTGGCACCAATCTATACTCTCCTGTACGGTACTTGGTTTGCAATGCATACAAATGCTCAACCATGCAGTTAATATTGTCATGAAAACTACATACGGAGCAAAGCAACATGTTGAGTCCTTCTGAAGGTTTGGTATGTATAAACTAGTTCATGGTGCTGAATTTCTTTTTTGTTTAAGGAACCATTGGTTACTATTTTTCGTCTATGCAACACTGGATATGACTAATAACTTTTGTCGTGACTAATTTATGTGTATTGTTGCACTGACTCTATAGCCCAGCCCTTATACAACAGTTATAGCCTCATATGCGCCAATCCTATATAACCGTGTGTTTTTACATTTTCTAAACCTACTCAGTGAAGTTTGAAGACAGTAAAAATGCAAATCTGACACAACTCTACAAAGTATAAGTTTCAATACACTCCGGGACCTCACCGGGGGAGGGGTAAAAAAGAAAGGCTGTGCCAACCCCCCCAAATTTTTCAGAATGTCTAGTTTCAAACGCCAACTTTGTACTGGTATATCGAAAAGATAAATATTAAAAATGGTAAGGAACAAAGCACAGATAACTTTAAAGCATTCTATTAATATAAAGATGTAATCCAATGGAGATTAATATAAAATTTTCATCTTTGTACAAATTTTACCAAAATACATATTTGGCGGACTTTGCGTTCGTACATCCACGTAAAGTTGATGTGTTGTACAGCATCGTGAGTAAAATTCACTAGATTTCAAAATGTGCTTAATGTCGCTTAAACTGCTCCGTAATGACTCTAAGTCAATCACACCACTTCCCGAATCAACGGGAAGTTTTCGTGATTAACTGACAGTTTCAATTTTTGTTTGCTTTTTAAATTAAGGAGCTAAAAATTCTTGGAAAATAGCAAAACTTAATTTGCAATTTGCAAGGTACGCTTTGAGAAGGTGGTTTGAACAGCAAAGTCACTTCATAATGGCAAGACAATGATCACATTTGGAACAAAATAATGAACTAATTTTTACAGGAAACGCGTAGGTAGCAGATAGAAGAGTACTTGGATAATGTCCTCAATTATTGGACAATCTATTATTATGAATTCTGATTTCATATCTCAGCACAGAAATGTTCTGTGAAGATGGAAGTCAAACAGTGATGTTCCATTTTATTGCAAGTGTTTTGAAATGTAGAATTTACGATCCCTTTACCACTCTATAACATAACTGGTACTGTTATTGAAATAGTTTTCTTTATTTCAACAAGTCATATTGAATGAATGAAGCAGGCAATCATAAGCGAATTGGTCGTTGTGGGGATATAGCGATCACGGCCCGCCGTTTTTGGGTTTGATACTGAAAGGACATCATTCTTGCGCCAGAAACCACAAGTAATCTAATGCTTCCCTGTGGCCTCTTCAAACTCCTACTTCGTGTCTGATGGTGACTAAAACTTAACCCATCCCCCTAACCTCTCGCCCAAAGTAATTTGGCATTAAATTTCTGTTGTGTCAATCCGGATCATCGATTGCTTGCTGTGCAGCCAACGGGTTAGGCTGGTTAGTTGTTTAGTCCTAACACGGGACACTTTCCAAAGCAAATAATGCACAAATCAATGACCCCGGGGAGTTCGTTTACATAGACAAAAGTGTCGTTCTCAACTACGACACCTCCCCCACCCTGGCTAAGCCATGTACGTGACCTAGTGGTGTAACCACCCATTGGAACTTGGGGGTAAGAGTTGACAAGATTTCATTTTGTGAGGGAGAGACTAAAATTATAAAATTTATAAACCTTGTTTCCTGGGTGGGGCTGTCCCCCATTAACCAGTCGGAACCATTAAAATCTGAGTTTATGTAAACTTATTAATGTACTATTATTATTATTATTTAATTATTATTTAAAACACTTATAAAGCGCCAAAAGTACCAAAAAGTATTCGATGGCGCTGTACAAAAGACACTAAAACAATAAAACTACTAAAGTAAACTTAAGTAAAATGCAAACAATAAAAATACGTTTTCAAATTCTTCTTAAACACTACAAGAGGATTCACGTCCGGCGAATTTTATTCTAGGAAGACTATTCCACAATTTCGGGCCACATAACTGAACGCTCTCAGTTCCACCCAGGCTTCCGTATTGATTCTAGGGACAAAGCAAGGGCACCACGACTAACAGACCTAGTATTAATAAGTTAGAAGAGGTGATCGGATAAAAGATTAGAAAATGTAGTCCGGGCCCAATACCTTGGAGAGGCATTAAAAACAAGGGTAAGAACTTTTAAATTGGCAACGCGATAGGCCACAGGCCAAGCCAATGAACCTCTTTTGAGGAAGAGGAGTGACATGGGTACGAGACGAAAACTGGGTGGAACAATGCTCGAACAGTCACAGATTTTTGAACACGTTGGTAGCCCTGGAAATAAGATAGTTAGGGTAATCCAGTATAAAGAACTATTAGCCGTAATCAAGATTGACATGTAGTATAGAGATGGCACGAAACCTACCCCAACCCCATGCGGCCTATCGGCCGCATGAAAATGCGGCCGGCCGCCTCGTTTTTTCGAGAGCTCCCAGGGGCTGCCCCGAAAGTGTTGGTAAAAAAAATGGGGGGGGCGGGGGGGGCAATGCTAAATAGTTTTCTCTGTCCCCGTCTAATTGTGGTACAGACAGGTCTTAACTTGGTGAAAAGTTATTGTTTCAAAAAAACTTGCAATAAAACAGCACAGTATTTTAACTCACATTATATATGGAGAAGGAATATACACTGACCAGGAAGAATGTTGGTCCCGCTATCTCCTTACACTCTGACTTCCTATGGTAGCTACAGTATAAGCTTGTTTGAAGTAGCATTACAAGCATCGTTATTATGCGTAATCGGATATTTGAAAAAATCCGCAAAGGTCGGCATCTAGCTACAGTACAAGCATACAAGCATCTTCATTACGTAAAGCGATCTCGGTTTCAATAACCAGCAAAAGGTCAATTATTACCCCCCCCCCCCCCCACCCCCCCCCCCCCCCACCCCCCCCCCCCCCCACCCCCCCCCCCCCCCACCCCCCCCCCCCCCCACCCCCCCCCCCCCCCACCCCCCCCCCCCCGCCCCCCCCCCCCCCCCCACCCCCCCCCCCCCCCACCCCCCCCCCCCCCCACCCCACCCCCCCCGCGCCCCCCTCGCTCACCCCCCCCCCCCCCCCGCCCACCCCCCCACCACCCGCCCCCCCCCCCCCTCCCCCCCCCCGCGCCCCCCCCCCCCCACCACCCACCCTCCCCACCACCCCAGCCCCCCACCCCCCACCCCCCCGCCCCCCCGCCCGCCCCACCCCCCCCGCCCCCCTCCCCCCCCCCCCCGTCCCCGCCGCCCCCCCCCCCCACACACCCTCCCCCCCGCCCCCCCCCCACCCCCCCCCACCCCCACCCCAAAACCCCCCCCCCCCACCCCCCCCCCCCCCCACCCCCAGCCCCCCCCACACCACCCTCCCTCCCCCGCACCCCCCCCCCCCCCCACCACACTTGTTTTACTCCGCACTAGACGTGGCACGGTGTAGGTTCTACCGTTAACGCAGTACACGGTCCTGTTCAAGGACTAGCCTATCTGAAATAATATTTTTGTTGATTGTGTGGGGGGGGGGGGGGGGGGGGGGATAAACGCATGACTGGCATGTATTGGCTAAGTGTTACATCAACATCATTGAGATATAGGCCTATATCGTAGCGCCCAAGTACAACGTACGTTGACTAACAAATAACAGATACCTGCAATCACAGAGATCGAAAGTCAAGAGCATCTTTGATTTTCTAATACTGCTGCAAACAAACACACACTTTCACTGTAGCCAATTGCACGCATACTAACGATGTATATTTTCCTTACATGGTACCTGGTCTATAAGTGTCCCTGATTTTAACACCAAAAATATGGTCACCTTACCCAAGGCTTAAGGCTGCCACCCCTGAGATCCTGCCAGCGATAGCCATAAATTCCTTTCACTGAGCCCAAAAGTTGATGAACTTAACAGGGATGGAAATAAGAATTTCATCTTGCGTAGCAATACTGCTACACATTTTCAGAATTGCGTAGCAATTTACCTCAGATTGTATAGCACTTTTGTGGAGGGCCCCCATTCGCCCCTTCCTGCCATTTGTTAACTTTTTTTACTGCCACAGGCATTCTCTGCATCATGATCACCATTGTTTTTTCAAGGGTGAAAGCCTAGACAATTATTAATATTATATCAGTTAATGATTCATAATAGTTTTAAATCCAAAAGGCCAAGGACCCACTTCTTTTTCAAAAGATCCAAGAAAATTTAAAGGGCTTCATTTTTTTGCCCCCCCCCCCCAAAACAGACTGTATCCCACTCAAGAAAGCTGTGGTTAAAAATAGGCCAATCTGGATGTCTAGAGAGGTACTTAGAGCAGCCAGGAAGAAACGTAAGTGCTGGCGTCGATATAGGGTCAGTAATAATTCTGATGACTCATGCAGTCTACAAGAAGCAGGAACTCTTAGTTAAAAATTTGGTTATTGACACTAAAGCTAAGTTTGAAAAGCAATTGGCCAAGGAGGTTAAGGTAAATCCAAAATCTTTTCATGCATATGTCAGGTCTAAGCAGAAGGTTAAGGAGGTGTTGGGCCTCTCCAAGGTAATGAAGGCACACTAGTTACTGATCATCAGGATATGGCTAATTTGTTAAATGATTATTTCGTATCTGTTTTTACCAAGGAATCATCTGTTTTGGGGACTTGTAGGGATTCTGATAATTCTTCTTTAGTTAGTGATGTTGTCTTCTCTGAAGAGTTGGTTTGTAATAAGTTGAAGAGTTTAAAAGCTAGTAAGGCCCCTGGGCCTGATGGGATCCATCCTGCCATTCTCCATGAATGCTCCGAGATTTTGTCAGTTCCTCTTTGCATTATTTTTCAGAAGTTTCTGGATTCAAACTTTGTACCTGCTGACTGGCGGATTGATTGCTAATGTTACTCCAATTTTCAAAAAGGGGGACCGGAGCTTGCCTTGCAATTATAGGCCGGTCAGTTTAACCAGTGTTGTGTGCAAAGTTATGGAATCTGTAATCAAGGATTGTTTGCTTAAATATCTTTTAGATAATGGGTTACTCAATCTGTCACAGCATGGTTTTTTACCGAGTAGATCTTGTGTTACTAATTTACTAAGCTTTCTTGAGGATGTTTCCTTATCTCTTGACTGTGGTCACAGTGTTGATGTCATTTACCTTGATTTTTCAAAAGCCTTTGATAAAGTTCCATTAGGTAGACTTATGGTTAAACTGCATAGGTTAGGCATCAAGGGCAGTTGTGCTGACTGGATAAATTCATGGCTCAATGGTAGATCTCAGAGAGTTGTTGTTAATGGTAATTTCTCTTCTTGGAAAGAAGTTACAAGTGGAGTTCCACAGGGTTCAGTTCTTGGCCCACTTCTTTTCTTAATTTTCATCAATGATATTGATAGCTCTCTCACATCTAGTATTAGTAAGTTCGCTGATGATACTAAGCTCTATAGGAAGGTTAGTGATAAGGATGATGCCTCATTACTGCAAAATGACTTGGATAGGTTATTTTCATGGTCTCAGACTTGGCAAATGTCTTTTAATGCAGATAAGTGCAAAGTCCTTCACTTTGGTCCTAAAAATTTCAGCTTTGATTATAACATGAATGGTAGTATTCTGAGTGATGTGACTTTTGAGAAGGATCTGGGTGTAGTTATTACAGGTGATTTAAAGCCATCTAGACAGTGTGCAGCTGCTGCTGCTAGGGCTAATAGGGTGCTTGGATTGATCAAGAGGAATTTCAGTAGTTTTAGTAAAGAAATTGTACTAAATCTGTATAAGCAGTTGGTAAGACCCCACCTCGACTATGCAGCCCAGGCTTGGAGTCCCTTCTATGAAAAGGACAAGCTTCTTTTAGAGCAAGTTCAGAGGAGAGCCACTCGCCTTATACCCGAGGTGAGACACCTACCTTATCATGTTAGACTTAAGCATCTTGGGCTTACCACCCTGGAGTTGAGAAGGATTAGGGGGGACATGCTTCAGGTGTACAAATTTCTCTCTGAAAGGAATCCTTTGTCCTCTTGCAATTATTTAAAGGTTCAATGTAATTCTCGGGTTCGAGGCCATTGTAAGAAGCTAGTTAAGAATTTTGCAAGGCTCGACATTAGGAAGTTCAGCTTTTCTCATAGAGTTGCTAACAAGTGGAATAGTCTGCCTGAGTGGGTAGTTAACTCCACATCTGTGCACTGCTTTAAGGTTAACATTGACAAGTTCTTCCATAAGTGTGGTAGAATCTAATTGTGCTGGGCTCGTTTGGTGTTGGTTGGTTCTTTGTTTTCAGTTAAGGTTGTATGGACTTCAGGGCATCTTATGGGGCCTTAGCCCTCCTTTGCCCTTTAACCTGTTATGTTATGTTATGTTAGACCTTCAACATGAATGAGTCCTGTGAGTTGGAAAACAGAAGATGTGCTCTGTATAAATACTGGTATAAACATTGGTACTGTACCAAAATGACCTCGATCTACATGACCAATGACCAAAACATTCTGACCACCCTCAGTGATGCAAATTACTACCAAAGGTACGTACATCACTATACAACACCTTCTGCTTTCACTGTTGGAACAAAGAGTACTTTTTACTTAAGAAAAAGATCCCAAGTGACCCCTACATGACCTTTGACTCCAGTCACTGACTATCATTGATAACCCCTTTAATGTCCATTCATCACTGAGTCCAGTTTACATGCCTTCAGATTTGCCCAAGTATTTGTTGTGGAGGAAGTCTGCACTAGACAATATCTGACATATGGTACAATACATGTACCGTGCTCTTCATTTGAAATTTGTTTTACATCCGACTTACATGCTGCTATGTTCGTCAGATATGTAGGGGAAATTTCTCAGTTTTTTATGATAATTGAAAAACTTGGGTGCAGATTGAAGGCTTTCAATTTTTTTTTTATAAACAGTATTCTTGTGATGATAAGTAAGAGCAATGGAGTAAGAGCAATGGAAGATTTGTCTCTGAAGCTTGAAACTTTCCCTTAATATAGGATTTGAATTTTTCTCATTAAATTGCTCAAAAGGAGACCATTGTCCATAAATAAAAAAAAAGAAAAAAAAAAGAGATTTCCTTGCTTTCAAAACATATGCTTTCATAATGACACTTGGTATTAAAGAAACTACTTTTATAAAAAAATACATGGTCTTTTTTTTTAGATGGATGGATATGGAAGGGGAGATAGTCGTGCAGGTAGCAGAGGAGCTCCACGTCCTGATTGGTAAAGTATTAAAAACTGACAGAAGAAGGATGCTAACATATTTGCTTTTGTAATCTAGTGTAGTATTTGCAGTTTTGTTGTAGTTATTGAATATCTAGTTCTGATTGTATTTGGTATGTACCAGTAGTTCTATGTACGCAGGATAAACTGTACAGTTGAAGGTATGTGATAAAATTCAGAAAAATTTCAAACAATATGCCATAGTACTTTCTGCAAAAAAGAAGCATCCTGTTGGCTTAAGTTTGGACTTAAAAGTAGTAGCAGAAGGCACACCAAGCAGTTGTACTCGGGTATAGTCCTGGGCAAACATCTAATGTAAGTTCATGTCTTCTTTGTATTAAGATAAATCTTGTAAATCCTGTGAAGACCTTTAAGTACAGTATTGTTTTCCCCGTCTCTTTCTACATATCAGCTGAGATGTAGAATGTTGTGTTTGCCTTCAGTAGATGTTGTTATTTTATTTTTCCTTGCCTGGGATGCTCATTTACAGATGATCACTAAAATGTGTTCATACAGTAGGGTGGTATTCATAGCATTGAAAAAGTTTCATGGTCTAATATTTGGAGCCTGTTTGAAGGCAGACACTCTTGATTTCGTATAAATTATAGGTTTGAGGAAACCAGTCAATTGACAAGATTGAGGAATCTTAGCTGTGTTCTGCCCAGCTTTAAGATGGATAAGTGTTTTTATCTTCTGTTGTAATGTCCTTTTATCATCTTTCCAAATACTTCAGTGTTCCAGCTCTTGATTTAGGACATCTAGCTGACAAAAATAATGGCTTGAGGAATCCAGTCACAGATTACGAACCCAAGCTGAGTCCACCTGATACTGCTAGTACTGTTAGGTAGGTCACTGTCTTGCAGGGACAGATCTATGTATGATGTGTAACTTTAGAGAAGTATAAAAGGAGATTGCAAAGGAGGCAATTGGTTATGTTATCTTAAAACTTACATATAAAGCCAGATACGTAGTAAACCTTTAGTATATGAGAATGCACACACTGTCTCTCTGCTAGTATTTAACTAGGTCACAGTTACTGTGATCATCATTGTGATGTTTGATGTACGAGGGTCTATACAGCCTAAAAAGTCCTGAGATTTTATTTTCACTTTCCAGTCCTGACAAATTCATGGTAGTTTGTAAAATATGACTGAAATCTTATAAAAGTCATGGAATTTTAAGTAAGCTGTGTAACCAGGGTTCTCCACTGGTCTGTTTTCCGTCGGGGGGCTCTTGTGATCGCCGTCCTGGGGAAGGGGTCTAAGGGGAGGGGTGGTGCCCCCCTCCCCTCCTAGGAGAGCTTAGATTGCAAATGGTGCAATCTACGGCCTTGTTCTTAGCCTTCCTTATGTGTTCAAATCTGGGCATTTTGTGGTCATTTTTTTTTTTTTTCTGCAAATTGCATTTTCAAAATATCTTTGCAGACTTTACTTGCAGATCTGAAGCTCCAGTTTACACTTGGAGGTATTCAAGAATGAAGTAGTTCACTTTGATGGAAATTTCGGGTGAAAATTGGGAAAACTTCAACTGAATGGTTTCGTTTAATGTATGAGTTTGATGGTAACGGATTATACTGTGGAAACATTTGAAAGAAATACACTAGCCTAAGTTCATATTGAATGATATGAGAGCTCGGGTGCAAGTAGCTAGTTTTGCATCTCCGATGTTTTATTATACATTGCTTGTCATGAATATTTGAAATCAAATATAAAAGGCAGTCAAATGACTAAGTTGTGGTGTTTGTGATTGAGTGTACAGACAACTTCTTGACTGGGCGGGTCAAAATTCTGTGCGGGCGGCAAAGTTTTGTGCTGGTGCTAAAGTAGTGTGGAAGATTTTGTACGGGCGGATCCCCCGGACAAAACAGCTAGTGGAGAACACTGTGTAACTTCTTGTAAATTTATGCAAGTACAGTACAGTGGGCATTTTTATCAGGTACTTGTGTACACAAGAAAAAGTGTTTGGTCACTGGTCTTCCATAATGTCAGTGATCATAAAAATGTCATGGAGAGGTCAATGAATTTTATCTTTCTAAAGGGCAGGAACTGTGATCTATGACCTATGGGTAACTCCCAGATGAGCCCCTTCCACCTCAACATGCAAATGACTCTCATCTCCTTGGCTATGGCCTATGGGTAACTACCTGATAAGCCTCTTTTCCACTCCCACATGCATGTCATGATTCTCATCTCCTTTGCTACTGTACAATGCTTGCAGATTGCAGAAGAATCATGAATTGTTAAAGGAATTAGACCAATTTTTGTGTAATAATTTACTTTGTTGCCAGTTTTTCTGAACAAAATGTAGATAGTTGCCTTTTACACTAAACATCAAAAGAAACTCTTCATGTATTGTATCACTTAGCCAAACTGTGTCCTTCCTTTTGGAATACAGGGCTAACTGAGCGAGGGTTGTGGTATGGCTGAAATAGTGCAAAGAGGAGACTACAATCCACGACAAAAGTAGTTGGAACACCCCCGCTCCCCCGATTCAATGTTGTTAGTTGGAGATTTTCGAGAAATTCCGACGAATCGACCAACATTGAACGGAGGGGGGGGGAGGGTGGGGATTGGGGTTACTTGACCAGTTCAACTAACCTCAGAACTGCGACGTAGTACTCATATGAAATTTTGTTCCACCACTTTTGTCGCGGATTGTCCTTGTGCCTGTACAAATGCAGGTGCCGGCTCAAAGTGGGTTCAGCTGGTTTGCTAAAATGACGTGGAGCGCCATGATAAAAGGTGATGTCAGCACAAAATGGATGAGGAGGAGTTGGCATGTGTCACATGAATATGTTTCCATGAATCCATGACATTATAAAATGTCAATATCTACTCAAAAATATATATATAAAGCTCTGGATGACGAGCAGAAAAAGCTTGGCAAATTGGATTTATGGGAGTTTAGATTCAACAGGGGCTAAGTTCGTAGCAGACCTTTTATAGGTAGAGCTTTGTCCTCGAATGATTTTAGGACGTGCCAACACAGTGGTATAGCGCTGTCGTCGTAGTGGGGAGCAAAAATGCTGTTGGCTGACAATGGATTGTGGGGTTGAGGGTGGAGGTTTAGGGTGGGATGAGGGATTCCGATTACAATGGAGTGAATGCAGTGAGATGGGAACGGTTTGGATGGTGTGAGTAGGGTGCTAGGCCGGGTGCAGGTTGGAGGGGAGGACGGGGTAGGTTTCTAAAAGTGATTCGGGGTGGGGGTGGGGTGGGGTGATGTGGGGTGGGATAGGGTGGATAGGGATGGCAAATATCAACAAATATTAGCAAAGAAAATTTATTTTGTTTTTCAGGTTTTTTTTTTTTTTTGGTTAAAATTTGTTGAAGAGCCTCAAAGCATGTAGATTAAGAAAGAACGAAATCAAGTTACAAAATAGCGGCAAATTAATACAAAAAGCAAAATGCTAAGAAACAGCTAAGACGATAACAGAACCCGACACCAGTAAATTGGCAAAGCTTAATCAGTAGACTTAACCATCTGATTATGACGTCGATTGCATTGGACGGTTAACTAATACCTGGTAAACCTTGATCAGATCGAGGTTTCCTTTACCATCTATTTATCACGCATATCCCATTGGACGGTAAACCTATTGCCCAATATAGTCTGGTTAGTAAAGCAGTATCATGATTTATTTAGAGAAATGATGCTTTACCGTGTTTACCATGTAAAATGTCAAGCTAAGACAGACGTGCAGACCATCGATAGACCATCACAATGTTGTTCGATCCAAGGCGAATAATGTTAATCACATTTGTTCGATCACATGACCGTTGCTGACGTCATAATGTGGTGGTAAACCATAATGTCAATTATGCTGTGACTTTACCTGGTAGGTACAGCGCCGCCAGGTTAAGTTGAAGTGGAGGTTCTCTCCTCACAGAATTAATAATAACAGTACGAAATAATAATTCCGCCTTCATATAGCACATAAATGTTATGACAACTACATAACATAATACTTGTCGTAATTGCCCTTTGACACAATAATTAATGTGGTTATGACGTCACACAAGGGCTTAGTCTGTTTATCTAAAGAATATCATTTTTACAGAACATACTAATGACACATGCACTACTGTCAGACGCAATCACTGTTCGCAGAAGGAATGTCAAGCGAAAAACCCTCCGCTCACCATGACCGCATTGGCCCCATAGAGGTGTAACGCTGCGCATATATAGAAGCTACAATCCGCGACAAAAGTAGTTGGAACACCCCCGCTCCCCCGATTCAATGTTGTTAGTTGGAGATTTTCGAGAAATTCCGACGAATTGACCAACATTGAACGGAGGGGGGGGGGGAGGGTGGGGATTGGGGTTACTTGACCAGTTCAACTAACCTCAGAACTGCGACGTAGTACTCATATGCAATTTTGTTCCACCACTTTTGTCGTGGATTGTAGGTGGTCAGACAATGGGTGTCAATAGTGTTGTTCTCTCTCTGGCTGACAAGTGATAAAGCAATAATCTTAATGTGGTTAAGTTTAAAAGCTTTTGAAAGCAGCTGAACCTTGCATTAATTTGCAGACAGTTGTCTCAAACAAACTGTTGATGATGCTTGTTCATAATGGTAGTGTCCATCCCATTGTGTCATAATGTTAGCTAATTATGTACTGTAAGCTTAGAAACTGGAAGAAGCAAGTGTATGAGATATTGTCTGAGTCTTGAGTTTAACAGTGCATAATTGAAACCAGTGGTAAACCATTGTGTGTAAGTAAACTTACATCAGCTGAAACAAAATGATATGGTTCATGAATGTTTACTTTCTTATTACAGTTGGGGTTACCATGACTACAGTACTCGGACAAGTCAAAGGTAAGCTTAAGTTGACCCGGTTTCAAATGTTTAATTCTTTCAGACTTTTCAACTTTACAGTGCAGACATATGACGACCATCATTCTAGATATTATATTTCTGTGTGTAAACTTCATTATATAACTTTTTTTGAAAACCTTTCCATTCCAAAACAACAGATTAAAAGGGGATATGGCATTCCCCCAAACTGGAGAGTTGCTAGCAACTCCCTGCCCAAACATATTTAGGAATAGCCCTAGAGTTCTAAATACAGGTGATAACTGCACTTTGATTGACATTTGTTCAAGCAATACAGTTTCACTTTGGTTGGTCAACAATGACTTGTACAGTCAGTTGTGTTCCCCATTAAGCTCACACACACTGTCTTGACTATATACAGTATTGTCTCAAGCAACTTACACTCAGTGCAGGCTACTGTGGCTCTGTCTTAGAGGTATACGACACAGGAGGTTTGGTTTAAATTGGAGGAGGGGTTAGAAGTTAATTTAGTAGGGAGAATGTTACTGTCTGGGGTGAGATAAGAGAGCCTTTAAAAACTAAAGTAAAATAAAAACCAATGTAAAACCATGACATCAAATGTGCTTGTTTCAAGTTCACTCTGGTTGAAAATTGCCTAATGTCAGCAACCAAAGTCTGAAGGAACTGAACATAAAACTTAAGTGAAAAGTGCTGACATTAAGTAGCCTTTTAAAATATCAAAAATAAATTGGGTTTTGGAACTAAGTATTTTGTGTTGTTAGACATTCTACTTGAATAGCAAATAAGAGACCATTGGAAGTCTAATGTGTAGTATTGAGAGTATGGTGGACCACTGGCTCAGGTGTCGGATTTGTGATCCAAGGATTGCTGGTTCAATTTCTACCTGCTTCAGTACATTGTGTCCTTGGGCATGATGCTTTATCTTGACTGCCCCTCTCCACCCAGTGGTTGTCAAATAGCATCTATGAGGAGACTTTTTATTAGGATCGCTTAGGTATAGGCATACTAAAATGTAAATTTTAAATGTTATATGCAGTAACATTCAAAGTGATATAAACATAACTTTTTTATCATTTCTCTCATCAGAGGGTCAGATTCCAGGAGACCCCCATTTGCTCTTCACCATGCCCCTGAACCCAGCCCTCATGTGACAGGGAGGAGTCAAAGACCTGAGGGTGTACCAAAGTTAAACCTAGATGGCTCAGATGTATGTTTTATTTGTAAGACTTTTCCCTCGTCATGTCACCCAAATACTTTTCTCTTCCTTCTTGTTGCAATGTACATCACAGTTTGTTTAAATTAAGAAAAGTTAAATGAATAAATGAACCTGATATTGTTTAGTTTCATAAATAATCAAAACCATGTGTGAATCAATAATGCAAAGTAATTGTATTGCTTACTGCAAACAACTTTGTTTGTAATTCATTATTTCAAATTTGTATTGCAGGCATAAAGGCAATAGAATATTTCTGCTGCTGACCACATTTTTTAGCTCATACAAACAAATCTTATTTCATTGTGGGGCATCTATCTTTCTGTCTGTCTGTCCACAATAGTAAAAATTGCATAAAAGGTTAATATCTCATGCCATGTTTGATGAATTTATCTGAAAGTTGGCTACAATTATCCCGGGGTGAGGGGCCTTCAGAGGGGCCTCAAAAAATTTAGGTCAAAAGTCATCTAAGGGTCATTTCTTGCCTTAGTTTGTAAATTTTACTACAAATGGCCTCTCCTCCTTGATGCACTATCAAATTATCCTCAAAGTTGCTCAGAAGTAGGATTGGCATGCAAAGATTAAAAATTATAGCCCATTGTGGGATCAAAGATTATCTTAGGACCTTTTTAACTGGTTTTGTTCTGGCTGACCAGTTTTTACCAGTTCCATGAAATCTTTCAACTGCACCGTCTTTAACACTATTAAACTGTGAAGGAAAGGTCAACCCTGTGAATTTGTTTAAAGTAAATGGAACTGTTTATGATTGCTATTTCATTTCTGCTCTACTAAACCCTTGTGCAGGGAGCCTGTGTAAGAGCATGAAGTGTTTGCATAAAGTTCCAGTGGAGAGATGGTTGAAGTTGGTAACTCCAATAAGTGAGACATGATACAGCATTTGTGCTTTCTGTGCCAACTGAGGTGGTAAAGCTGCAGTACAGGGTGGTATGCAACTTAAAGTTTTAATGCATATTGTGGAATAAAGGATCGCACCTCTAGGATCATTTTGTTCATTTGTGGAGATACTGTGGGGCCAGACTTCTCCTTAATCTTGTCTGGTATGAGCTTCTGCACCTCTTGGTGCACTGGTCTTTCTTTTGGTGAATGCTTTTGTGGTATGTTGAATGCTTGTGTGGTATGTTGAATGCTTGTGTGGTATGTTGAATGCTTGTGTGGTATGTTGAATGCTAGTGTGGTATGTTGAATGCTTGTGTGGTATGTTGAATGCTAGTGTGGTATGTTGAATGCTTGTGTGGTATGTTGAATGCTAGTGTGGTATGTTGAATGCTTGTGTGGAATGTTGAATGCTAGTGTGGTATGTTGAATGCTTGTGTGGTATGTTGAATGCTAGTGTGGTATGTTGAATGCTTGTGTGGTATGTTGAATGCTAGTGTGGTATGTTGAATGCTGGTGTGGTATGTTGAATGCTAGTGTGGTATGTTGAATGCTTGTGTGGTATGTTGAATGCCTGTGTAGTATTTTGAGTGCCAACATTAATTTTACCTTATCTATCATTGGTAATGACCATACCATTTAAAGATATGAGGTTTTCTTGCAGGATACCAGACCAGTGAGTGCAAAACATCAGCAAGCTTCTAGGAGGGGACCACTTATACCCCCCTACCACACCCATGAGAATCAACAATCAGAACAGTTAGTAACCTACAGTAAAATTGTTTTTGGATCAATCAAAATGTTTTATAGTTGAGATTTTATGATATGCTGCCACCCAAATGTGCCCAGGGTGGCAGCTGGTGCCATCCAAAATTGACAATAAATGTTTGCAGGAGAATTTTCAGCTATGTGCATCCATGGATGTGAGTTTGGATGGCTCCCCTAATGATACACCAATGGACACCCCATAATGTTAAAACTAAGCTGTCTATAAACAGGTACTGAAAGTGTACCCCCATTTGCATCCTTAAAGTGAAATATTGCATTTGAAATGCACCAACATGACATACGAAGAAAACAGCTTATACCATTCAGCTTCACCAATAAATCCCACCAGTTGCTTTATCTCCTCAAATTATTAATAATTATGCATTACCAGAGAAACAGACATTGCATCATTTGAATTTTTGAAAGTTTGGGACAACAAATTGTTCTATTCTTGAGGAACAAATCACTGAATTTCTTTCTGTGAGAACCATATTTCTCTATTCATTTTGAATTATCTATTATTCTGTATCTATAAATGTTGGTTTTAAAAAATATGAAAATTTTCTGATAACAAAGGCAATATTTCCCTTTAAAATTCCAGGTTGTAGTGAAGGGTGACTTGTAATGCATTTTTGCCAGGGAGAGTCCCTGGTCTCAACTGCAAAGCATAATTGAATTACACATGAAGCACACCCTCCTATTTAATGGGTATGTTAAGTATCAGAAACAAAATTGTACAATTGTTTTGTCTGTTCACAGTGTGGAACATGGTACAAGAGTAAAGAGTGGCAGAGGACAAAGGTCTCCTACAGGAGTTGATTTAGAGAGAAAAAGTGAAGCTGTAAGTTGTATTTGAAATTGTGTTGAAGTAGACATGCTTAAACTGTCTACAAATTTTTACAAGTTCTGATTTTCAGGGTGTCCCCTTTCAAATGTACCCTTCAAAATATTCTTTAAGTATGCTTGTCTTATTTGTGATTTCTTGCAAGATATGTCTGGTGTATCCTCCTACCATATTTGAGCAGTCACATAAACTAGTGGAGGGGGGGGGGGGGAGGGGAGAGATCAGTTTCATCTTAAATTGGGAAAAGTAGCAGTGCAAGTATTAAATATCCACAGAACCTAAAAACTGGGACCAGAATGTTAAATAGCACCCTATTTTCCCACACCCAAGACTGGTTGCCCCTGTCTGGAACTGATGTATGTTTTTTGCATCACTCCAGTGGATGAACTTTGTGGCAGTCATGCATAATTCATTAAACATCATTAAATTCTACCAAATATTTTTCTCTTTCTAAATGAATAATAGTGAAACATTTTGGAATACTGTAGGTCAGAGAAGTGGAAGGGGTGTGTATATACAGTTCGTTTTCCCTTTGGCTCCTCAGAGGGAGTGCAGTATGTGACATCCCCCTCCCCTCAAGAAAAAAGCAGCACAGAGCTTGCTACCACCCCAGATATGATAAATGATTACTGTAGCCTTACTTGTAATCATTGAATAAAGATCATTTCCTCCTAAGGTATATCAATTCATTTCATTCCTCTTAAGATAACTTACTGGAACTTACAATTTAGAGAAAAGATACAAAGGCATACAATGAAAATTCCTTCCTAGACAAATTTCCTTTGATGTGTTTTGTAGTATTTAAGTTTTCTTGCTTATTTCAGGAGAAGCTTGCAGAATCCAGGAAACGTGAACACATCATACATACAGTACTGACAGATCAATTATCAAGGTAATCTTATCTGAGAAATATTCATGAGCTAGAGCTCAAATTTGGCCAGCTTGTAACTTTTAATTGCATTTTTCTGGATCCATATCTAGGGATTGATTCAAGAAGGGTATTTAACTATTTGTGTACAAAAAGTTGCGTCAGTGGGATTTATACAGTGTATGTTGTGCAGGTGATATTCACAAAAGGAAAAGTACTTGAATGTTGCATGTAAGTTTATGCTTGCTTTCAGAATTGTTATAAGTTTAAAACTCATAATAACACATACTGATGCAGATTATACCAAAGTTTTGCATTGTATTAGCCTGTCATTGACTGCTCATTTGTTGCATGTATTAAGAACAGTATGAGTTGGTTCTCTGAAAACCATTTAAAAATTGTGTACGTGATATTGTAATATTTGAAGCTAGGCAACAACTTAGGTAATTCATTGTGAATCCTACCCCTGATCTTTGGAAGGAGGTCATGTCAAGGGACTGAATGTGGTGGTGGTGTACATCTAAGTTGCGTCTTGCCTTAGTGTTTGAGGGAGTATGATTCTATTCATTCTTTTTGATATTAAGTTCTTAAAAACCCTGCCATATCACCCCCTAATGCTGTAATCACCCCCTAATGCTGTAGTGTTATTTATTGTTTCAGAGCTGCTATCAGTGATCCTCAACAAAACATTGATGATGATCCTGCGTCTCAGCGACCTTTGTTTGGAGTGGAACAGAAACCCAAGATTAGAAATCTACACTACACAAAGTAAGTTTGAAGGTAGCTTTATGATGTTGGTTTTACACCTAGTAGATTAAAAGTGTCTTGTTGTAATAGATTCGTCTTGCATGTTGTTAAAAGCACCCTGTAAGTATCGGATTTTTAAGCACAATCTACAGATGGTAGATGGATGGTATTTGTGCTGTATGCATATAGACACAATCAGAAGTTTTGCCACAGAATATTGCTGATTGATCACTCTAAAATGTTTACAGATCTTGGACAACATTACTGTAACAGTTTCCAGCCTGTAAGAGATTTTTAGAATGGCTTCCCTCTACCCCATCCTTAAAGTAGTGAAAATGCAGCACACACTGTTTTCTTTAGCACACAACTTAACTATGCTTTTTAAAACTATATGTATTGAATACTGACTTATGTAGTAGTATTTTGTGTCAACTCAGAATTTATTTTGCACTGTTCTTAATTGTGAATGTCTCCCTCTAATCCTATTAACTCACAATGAACATTGAATGCTTGAATGTTTTTTCTTTTTTTGATAAGATTATTCATCGTGTTGGACTTTTGTATATCCATACGTTAACAATGTATATGACATGTTTGACAATTGCATGAATATTTTTTATCTCTATACTTACCACTATACTACATCTTTAATTACATCTCTATAGTCAGTAAGCATACATGTAGGCAGCTTTTTGCCTAAAGAAAGGCGGTTGCTTTGAAGTAACTCCTGGTGCAGGTGTTTTCAAGGACCTTTCTTGTGCAGTCAGCTGAGGTATTTTGTAATTGATTTATGGAGGTCACTTTGCTCTGATGGTGAGGAAGTTCCTAAATATCCTTTTTTTTTGGTAAGCCACACTGTGAGAGACTCCAGCAGCAAGTATAAAATGGTACAGGTCTGTTCCTCCTAAGTTAAACCCATTTCCAAAGAAAAAAAATGTCCCTCTTGCCCTTCTTTTGGTGACAACTCTTTGACCTAGAGGGACTCGAATTAGAAGTCCTACTTCTTAACAATAATGAAGTGGTGACTCTAACCCTATATCAAATGTTTGTAAAATAACTGAACTGGAAGTTACTTTGTATAGATGTAATGTTTACAACTAAAGTTTGCTCTCTGTGGTTTTAAAATGAATATTATTATATTAACAGGGTGAAGGACACCACCACAGGGTACAGAGCAGCTACTTGCAAACTGTATCAACTTAATGCTCGTATCCTGACACGAGATGGACACTTCCGCTCTTAGACTGTTATACGGCTTCTATTTTGGCGTGGACAACTCAATTACCGTGTATGAAATACAGACAGTTTGGCAGACAGTGAGTGATGTGTTTCTTACTTCATTGACACTAACTGCTAGTATAACAGTAGCAGACACCAGGTATGGGAAGCTATAAAACATATGTGGTCATACTTCTGAAGGGGGGGGGGAGGGGGGTAGGAGTTTTCTAGCTCTAATAGGATCTTTGTTGGGCAAGGAAATACTGTGTAATTTGGGAAAATAGGAGAGCATATATTCTAACCCATCTCAGACTCCCTCCCTCTCTCTGTGCTGCCAGTTATGACAAGAATCCATGCTTGTAACAGAGGCCTTTGTTAGAGAGGTACTGTACAGTTAAAAGATGTGTGTAGGATTAGGTAAATGCATTTGAAGTGCAGTATGTTCTTACTGCTCAAACGTAATTTGGGGTAGTCATCTGAAGCTTTTTGCACAAAGCATGTCTTTCTTTCCCATGATGCACCAAACCAGTATCATAACATTATAAAGATTGTATACTCTAATGGAAAAGTTATGTGTAACTTTAAGCAACATATATGATAAAATAAGATGTTGACTTAAAGGTAAAACCAAGTCTCTGTATGGTAGGGCATAAATAGCTTGTATTAAACATTTAATAATAGAATAGATTGTCTTTAGTAGGACACTGGAACCTTTTCTCAGTATAAGAGTTGGTACTGGGAAGTCCTACTTCTTTTGGTCCTTTAAACATTTTGTTTCTTTTGTTTCACAGGTCATCAGCTTTACCCTTTGTCATAAGAGGCAGCTATTCTCTACGTGGTTGGTAGAAGGAAAGATCGAAAGTTTACTGTTCATCCTTATCTATGTCAGCTTTCATTGCCTACTCCTTACCACCGAGAGATCTTAGAACAGTAAACTTTCGTCTTCCTCCTTCTATTCTACGCAACCCGTGAGAATGAGCTGCCTCTTATGACAAGGTAAAGCTATGACCTTGAAACAAAAGAAATCCAAAATGTGTAAAGGATCCAAAAAGAGTAGAACTTCCCAGTTACCAACTCTTTTATTAACTGGGAGAAAATGTACCAGTGTTCCCCTACTAAAGACAATCTATTCTATTATTAAATGTTTAATACAAGCTATGTATGCCCTACCAATACAAGAGACTTGGTTTACCCTGTTAAGTCACATCTTTATTTTATCATATATGTTTTGCTTAAAGTTACACATAACTTTCCATTAGAGCTATATCAATCTTTAATGTTTCTGATACTGGTTTTGGGTGCTCATGGGGAAAGAAAGCATGCTTTTTGCAAAAAGCTTCAGATGACTACCCCAAATTACGTTTGAGCGTAAGACATACTGCACTTCAAATGCATTTACCTAATCCTACACACATCTTTTACTGTACAGTACCTCTCTAACAAGCCCTTACTGTACTAACATGATTCTTGTACCATAACTGGCAGCACGAGAGAGGAGTCTGAGATGGGTTTAGAATATATCTCTCCTATTTTTCCACAATTAAAGCCGTATTCCTTTGCCCAACAAAGATCGATTAGAGGCTAGAAACATCCTACCCCCTCCCCCCCCCCTTCAAATATGACCACATAATGTTTGATAGCTTCCAAATACCTGTGTCTGCTACTGTATACTGCAGTAGTGGTCAATGAAGTAAGAAACACATCACTCCCGTCTGCCAAACTGTTTGTATTCATACACGGTAATTGAGTTGTCCCACGCCAAAAATAGAAGCCGTATAACAGTACTAAGAAGCGAAGTGTCCATCTCGGTGTCAGGATACGACATTAAGTTGATACAGTTTGCAAGTAGCTGCTCTGTACCTGTGTGGTTGTCTTCACCCTTGTAATATAATAATATTCGATTTTTAAAACCCAGACAAACTTTAGTTTGTAAACATTACATCTATTACAAAGTAACTTCAGTTCAGTTATTTTACAAACATTTGATATAGGGTTAGAGTCACCGCTTCATTATTGTTAAGAAGAGGCTTCTAATTCGAGTCCCTCTATGTCAAAGGTTGTCACACAAAGAAGGGCAAGAGGGACTTTTTTTTCTTGGAAATGGGTTAACTTAGAGGAACGACCTGTACATTTATACTTGCTGCTGGAGTCTCTCACATGTGGCTTACAAACAGGATATTTAGGAACTTCCATCACCATCAGAGCAAAGTGACCTCCAAAATCAATTACAAATTACCTCAGCTGACGCACAAGGAAAGGTTCTTGGAAACCACCTGCCACCAGGAGTTCTTCAAATCACCGCCTGTCTTTAGCAAAAGCTTGCTACATGTATTGCTTACTGACTATAAGAGATGTAATTAAGAGATGTAGTATAAGTGGAAGTATAGAGATAAAATATTTCATGTCAATTGTCAAACATGTCAATACATTGTTAACGGATGGATATACAAATCAACACGATAATATTACTTATCAAAAAAAGAAAAACATTCAAGCATTCAATGTTCTTGTGAGTAATAGGATTAGAGGGAGACCATTCACAATTTAAAACAGTGCAAATAATTCTGAGTTGACACAATACTACATAAGTCAGTATTCAATACTATAGTTTTTAAAAGCATAGTTAAGTTTGTGTGGCTAAAGAAACATTGTGTGCTGCATTTTCACTACTTTAAGGATGGGGTAAGGAACCATTCTAAACATCTCTTACAGGCTGAAAACTGTTACAGTAATGTTGTCCAAGATCTGTAAACATTTTAGATGATCAACAGCATATTCTGTGGCAAAAATTCTGATTGTGTCTAATGCATACAGCCACATACATCCAGCTACATCTGTAGATTGTTCTTAAAAATCCGATACTTACAGGTGCTTTTACAACATGCAACGAATCTTATTACAACAAGACACTTTTAATCTAAAAACTAGGTGTAAAACCAACATCATAAAGCTACCTCAAACTTACTTTGTGTAGTGTAGATTTTTCTATCTTGGGTTTTCTGTTCCACTCCCAAACACAGGTCGCTGAGACAGCAGGATCATTCATACATGTTTTGGTTGAGGATACTGATAGCAGCTCTGAAACATAAAATAACACTACAGCAATAGGGGGTGATTACGCATTAGGGGGTGATATGGCAGGGTTTTTAAGAACTTTATTAATATCAAAAGAATGAATAGAATCCATACTCCCTCAAACACTAAGGCAAGACCAATTAGATGTACCCACCACCACTTCAGTCCCCCTTGACATGACCTCCTTCCAAAGCTCAGGGGAAGGATTCACAATGAATTACCTAAGTTGTTGCCTAGCTTCAAATATTACAATATCACGTACACAATTTTTAAATGGTTTTTCAGAGAACAAACTCATACTGGTTCGTAATACATGCACAATTGAGCATCTCAATGACAGGCTAATACAATGCAAAACTTTGGTTAATCTGCATCAGTATGTGTTATTGAGTTTTAAACTTATAACAATTCTGAAAGCAAGCATAAACTTACATGCAACATTCAAGTACTTTTCGCTTTTGTGAATATCACCTGCACACCATACCTGTATAATCCCACTGACGCAACTTTTGTACACAATAGTTAAATACCCTTCTTGAATCAATCCCTAGATATGGATCCATAAACATGCCATTAAAAGTTTACAAGCTGCCAAATTTGAGTCTCTAGCTCATGAATATTTCTCGAAGATTACCTTGATAATTGATCTTGTCCAGTACTGTTAAAGGTATGATGTGTTCACGTTTCCTGGTTCTGCAAGCTTCTCCTGAAATAAGCAAAAACTTAAATACTACAAAACCATCAAAGGAAATTTGTCTAGGAAGCAACCAATTTTCATTGTAATGCATTTGTAATCTTTTCTCTAAATTGTAATTTTTCCAGTAAGTCTATCTTAAGAGAATGAATGAATTGATATACCTTAGAGGAATGATCTTTATTCAATGATTACGGTAAGGCTACGTAATCATTTATTCATATCTGGGGGTAGGTAGCAAGCTCTTGCGCTTTTTTCTTGAGGGGAGGGGGCATGTCACAGACTGCACTCCTCTGAGGACCAAAGGGGAAACGAACTGATAGACACACCCTTCCTCTTCTCTGACCATACAGTATGTCCAAAATGTTTCATCTATTATTCATTTAGAAAGAGAAAATATTTGGTAGAAATTAATGATGTGTAATGAATATCATGACTGCCACAAGTTCATCCACTGGAGTGATGCAAAAACATTACATCAGTTCCGACGGGGACCACCAGTCTTGGGTGTGGGAGATAGGGTGCTATTTACATTCTGGTCCCAGTTTTTGGGTTCCTGTGGATATTTAATAACTTGCCTGCTACTTTCCATATTAAGATGAAACGGATCTCTCCCCTCCCCCCCCCCCCACCTCCACTTGTTTATTTGCTGCTCAATATGGTAGGAGGATACACCAGACATATCTTGCAAAAATCACAAATAAGGACAAGCTCTTAAAGAATATTTTGAAGGGTACATTTTAAAGGGGACCCCTGAAAAAATCAAGAACTTGTAAAAAGTTGTAGACAGTTAAGGCATGTCCTACTTAACACAATTTCAAATACACTTACAGCTTCACTTTTCTCTCTAAATCAACTCTGTATGAGACCTGTGTCACTCTGCCACTCTTACTCTTGTACCATGTTCCACACTGTGAACAGACAAAACATTTACAATTTTGTTTTCTGATCACTTAACATACCCATTATAGGAGGGTGTGCTTTCATGTGTATTCAAAGGGCAATGGGATTGCTTAATTTAAATTCCCATTAAATTTAAAATTTTTTTATAAATTCTCAAGAGGAAAATTGTAAATAAAAAAAAGAAAGTGTCTGTTTTTAAATCTATGCTTTAATACATTTTATTAAACTACTTTTATAAAAACTGGTTTTTTTTTAGCTGATGGTTGAAGGGTTCTAGTTTAGCAAAGAACTCCACTGATAATAAATCCAATTATGATATTTCAAAACCCGACCAAACAATCCAACATTTCTCAACCTGATTTGCAGTTTGTTATTAATATCAACCCCGATACTACTGCACAAGTCCACTTACGCAACTATTACTCCGTTGAGGTAGACATCTCAAAAATCAACATCGCCCAATCTTTGTCGCAAAAGAAATTCTGCCTAAGTTTCACTTAAACGACGGGCCCCCAACATTGACTGTTACTGAAAAATCTGAGAATTCCCACTTTTTAACCATAAACCAATTTGCAAGTTTTTGAACTCTTATAAGTTTTTTATCATTTAATATAGCTGACATTTAAATGTCTGGATTCTTCAACAATTCAGTTATTTCTTCCTTTGACTGATACCTTTACATGCCAGTATTACAGTACTGTAACTACTTGAAAACCCCTTCATTTTGGCGGGAACGACAACTTGGAATTTTTAATTAATTTTGAGGTTAGTAATGCAAGATTCCAATCTACTCCCCCCCATTCAAGTGGTAATTTTTAACTTTGCTTGAATCTAATCAACTTTCAACGCGTGTTTCACTATTTGAATCTAGTGAAAAATATGCTCTGGGAAAATTCAGTCCAACCCAAGCTAGTCACCTGTATTGCCAAAGTTGGAACAGTTAGTCTTGCGGACAATTATGAGATTGTTTTGAGGATTTTAAAGGAGGTGCAATAGGAAAATTTGGGTTAATAACTTCAAATTTCATTTTAACTAAAATTTAATTACTTAACATCAATGTTCTCTGCAATATTTAATAGCAAGTATGGATCAATGATTGGATGTAGAGGGCAAAAGCTCAAGTCCGAGCATAGCCAACATCCATTTATGTTGTTGGAAAGTGCGGGATTATAGGTCATGAATCATAAGCCCTTTAAAATAAAATTTTCCCTGACTTTTTTTTACGGACTTGTGATGACGCACCTTTGTGTTAAGGGTAGGCCCCCCTCTGTTTGCATACTTTGAGTTAAAGTGTTTCACTGCTTGGTTTCCTGGTCGCCTTACAAGTTCAATTGATTTACCAGGCATTCCTTTCCCCCAAATTCACCAATAGGTTTCGAACTCATTCCAAACCACACTAGTTTACACTTATATTATTTAATATTCAACAATGATAAATCCGGGGAAAAAAAACTTCAACGAAAAATTCTTAAGTATGAGTTATGGTAAGGATTTCTTAAATTTTAAAGAAATCCTTACCTAATTCATAAATTATAGAAAGCCCAAATTGAGTTTTCCCCTTTTCCCATTTTTTTTTATACATTTCTTGTCTTAAAATCCCCCCCCACCCCCCCCCCCCCCCACCCCCCCCCCCCCCCACCCCCCCCCCCCCCCATCCCCCCCCCCCCCCCCCACCCCCCCCCCCCCACCTATATAACCGTGTGTTTTTACATTTTCTAAACCTACTCAGTGAAGTTTGAAGACAGTAAAAATGCAAATCTGATACAACTCTACAAAGTATAAGTTTCAATACACTCAGGGACCTCACCGGGGGAGGGGTAAAAAAGAAAGGCTCTGCCAACCCCCCAAATTTTTCAGAATGTCTAGTTTCAAACGCCAACTTTGTACTGGTATATCGAAAAGATAAATATTAAAAATGGTAAGGAACAAAGCACAGATAACTTTAAAGTATTCTATTAATATAAAGATGTAATCCAATGGAGATTAATATAAAATTTTCATCTTTGTACAAATTTTACCAAAATACATATTTGGCGGACTTTGCGTTCGTACATCCACGTAAAGTTGATGTGTTGTACAGCATCGTGAGTAAAATTCACTAGATTTCGAAATGTGCTTAATGTCGCTTAAACTTCTCCGTAATGACTCTAAGTCAATCACACCTCTTCCCGAACTTCAATGGGAAGTTTTCGTGATTAACTGACAGTTTCAATTTTTTTGCTTTTTAAACTAAGGAGCTAAAAATTCTTGGAAAATAGCAAAACTTAATTTGCAATTTGCAATGTACGCTTTGAGAAGGTGGTTTGAACAGCAAAGTCACTTCATAATGGCAAGACAATGATCACATTTGGAACAAAATAATGAACTAATTTTTACAGGAAACGCGTAGGTAGTAGATAGAAGAGTACTTGGATAATGTCCTCAATTATTGGACAATCTGTTATTATGAATTCTGATTTCATATCTCAGCTGAGAAATGTTCTGTGAAGATGGAAGTCAAACAGTGATGTTCCATTTTATTGCAAGTGTTTTGAAATGTAGAATTTACGATCCCTTTACCACTCTATAACATAACTGGTGCTGTTATTGAAATAGTTTTCTTCATTTCAACAAGTCATATTGAATGAATGAAGCTGGCAATCATAAGCGAAATGGTCGTTGTGGAGATATAGAGATCACGGCCCGCCGTTTTGGGTTTGATACTGAAAGGACATCATTCTTGCGCCGGGCACCACCAGTAATCTAATGCTTCCCTGTGGCCTCTTCAAACTCCTACTTCGTGTCTGATGGTGACTAAAACTTAACCCATCCCCCTAACCTCTCGCCCAGAGTCATTTGGCATTAAATCAATTTCTGTTGTGTCAATCAGGATCATCGATTGCTTGCTGTGCAGCCAACGGGTTAGGCTTGTTAGTTGTTTAGTCCTAACAAGGGACACTTTCCAAAGCAAATAATGCACAAATCAATGACCCCGGGGAGTTCGTTTACATAGACAAAAGTGTCGTTCTCAACTACGACACCTCCCCCACCCTGGCTAAGCCATGTTCGTGACCTAGTGGTGTAACCACCCATTGGAACTTGGGGATAAGAGTTGACAAGATTTCATTTGTAAGGGAGAGACTAAAATTATAAAATTTATAAACCTTGTTTTCTGGGTGGGGCTGTCCCCCATTAACCAGTCGGAACCATTAAAATCTGAGTTTATGTAAAATTATTAATGTACTAGACATATACATATATATATATATATATATAGAGTTGAGTCGGTAAAGCTGAAAAATCTGGGCGAGGTGAAAAAGCAATGTTGACTCCACCGGGATTCGAACTCGGGACCTCCCGCTTGCTAGTGCGGACGCTCTAACCACTGAGCCATGAAGCCAAGATGGTTTGGCCTTTGTTCAAACCCCATATGAAGCAACTCGCAATTCACCTCCTGAGCAGGCACCTATTTTGGGAACAGCACTAGTTCTCCTTTGATGCAAGCCCTGCCAGAGATCAGAATTGATGCAATTCAGCCGAACACAATTGTCAACATATATATATATATATATATATATATATATATATATATATATATATATATATATATATATATATATATATATATATATACATATGAGTCAATCCACGCTATATTAAATAGTCGCACAGAGACCTTAGGCCTAAGGTCTCTGTGCGACTATTTAATATAGCGTGGATTGACTCATTCATATAAAGTCGCTACGTCACTCTACCTATATATATATATATAAAACAATTTCTGGCTGTTTTATTTACCGAATTTCAAGCCTTCCGCTAATTTGTATCTCTTCCGAGATCCAGCCATTCAATTTTGTAGCACTGTTGTTGTACAGTTTCTTCTTTACCGATTATATATATATATATATATATATATATATGTATATTTATATATATATATATATATGTGTGTGTGTGTGTGTGTGTGTGTTAATTACCTGCAGAAGCCTCGTTGTTATTGTTCTGTCAATGCCCCTAGTCCGGAAGCCAAGGCGTCGCCCTAATAAAAATGTTGGTCCTGGAAATTTTAGCACAAAATATTTCGCCCCTAAAAGGAAAAAATGGGCTCCGAGGATGCTATTTCACTCCTTTCAATACCTCACCTGGCTACGGACCTCGTGCTGCCTGCACCACGAAGCCTAAAAGAGTAAATTCAAAAGAATTCAAAGAACTAGTCTCACCCAAACAAGTTTAGCCGGTCCCTGGTTTATCAATGAATTGTGAAATCGACACCATACACACAACTCAGTCTATTGGCATACCAGTGTGGGGCCTGAGACATCACATGATTTAAAAAGTTAAAGGATGTGTAAGTTCAAAGGTGTTTTAGAGGGAAATATTGCGTTTGTAAGACTTTTATTCAACCTATCCTCTTTAACATACGGTCAGGTCCCTTTCGATGAAAGAGAGGTAACTGGGAAAAGCAATTCTACCCAGTAAGCACTGATTAACAAGTAATTAACCTTTTTTGACAACTGATAAATTTGTTCACCCAAACAATTATGCATGCAAAACCGCACCTTTTTCACCCCGATTTGAAATCCACCAATCAAATCCATTTTATCACATACGTCAGACAATAACAGACGTTCTACAGCATGTGCAAAATGTTCGTAGGCCAATATTACGAACTACTGAGAATCATTGCTACATCGTCTGTATTGAACTACAGTAAGTATATACTACAACCTCCCTTGTATACTATTCACAAAGTAGGCGAATGCAATTTGAATTGAAGCCCTTGGTCCTTAGCAGACATACCAGGAGCGGATCCAGACATTTCGAAAAGGGGGCTTAAAGCCCCCTTGAATATTCTCCTTGATTAACATTATGCTAATTGTCGCGTATTTGTTATTGTTGATGTGGGGAAAAAGGGGGGGTGGGCTGAGCCCGAGGAAACCCCTCATTGGATCCGCGCCTGTAACTGGTACTATCGGTTTAGGCCCTAATAGAAAACGAAAACTACGAACCTGTGATGCCACTCGAAAAACATTGCGAAATACCCTTCAACTGTTCAACAGATCATGGAGCTGCTGCACCGAGCCACAGGCGCTCGGTACCAGTATAGGCTGGCCAACACTATACATATATATAACACGGAAAGGTCGGAATCTAATATGGTCTCAGACCAAGTTTCGCGCATTAGCGGTCCATTTTCATCACCATTTCGAACTGTTTACCTGAAAAAAGTTCACAACGGCGTCTCTCTAATTTGTAGGTAAGTACTGGTTGATGTCTTAGGTTTTCAGTTGCTGTATTTGAACAAAATTTAGGCAATTTTCTCCCGTCCGACACTCGCGTTCTAGGTGTTTTTCAGAGACCAGTTTCAAGTGAAGAACTACGTCTACACAGGCAAGTAAGAATTCCTGAAATGACAGTCACATTTCCACCGTTTGGTCCGTTTGCGTTTTGAAGGATTTCTATTCCAAATCAAAATTCTATATTTCATATTATATTTACATTTGAAGGGCTAATTGTCTCATTTATATCGTCTTTTTTAATAATTTTGGCTCCACTGAAAACTAAACACGTTCATATCCCTCTTGTTGCGTAATCATGGGATGTAGCTTTGCAAACAACCCATGATTCCACTTTATAGTAAAAAGTTCCTCATTAGTAGGGACGTATAAACGTGTTTAGTTTTCAGTGGAGCCAAAATTATTAAAAAAGACGATATAAATGAGACAATTAGCCCTTCAAATGTAAATATAATATAAAATATAGAATTCTGATTTGAAATAGAAATCCTTCAAAACGCAAACGGACCAAACGGTGGAAATTTGACTGTCACTTCAGGAATTCTTACTTGCCTGTGTAGAAGTAGTTCTTCACTTGAAACTGGTCTCTGAAAAACACCTAGAACGCGAGTGTCGGACGGGAGAAAATTGCCTAAATTTTGTTCAAATACAGCACTTGAAAACCTAAGACATCAACCAGTACTTACCTACAAATTAGAGAGACGCCGTTGTGAACTTTTTCCAGGTAACCAGTTCGATATGGTGATAAAAATGGACCGCTAATGCGCGAAACTTGGTCTGAGACCATATTAGATTCCGACCTTTCCGTGTTATATATATGTATGCTTACCAGTCAAAACGTCCCCTGACCAAAACGTCCCCGTACCAAAACGTCCCCGCTATTGGTCAAAACGTCCCCGTGCAAAAACGTCCCCAGATTTGGTAGCCTTTATCTTCCCTTACAGTATGCCTACTCTGAAGTTCAAATAATTTTTTAAAGTACAATTATTGGAATGAAATGGAAATTTTCTGGAAAATTTAACCTTTTATGTTCAATTCCAAAGTGTTTGTGGTAATCATTCTACGTTCGTCACTTGTAAAACTAACAGTTAGGCCTAGGCTAGGCCTAACGTCGGATACTATAGCATCTCAGTTATTCTAACGTTAGTAAGTTCTAACGTTATCTTAGGCCTAGGCCTGCCTAACTTTATCGTAATCGATCCTCATACACTCAATTTTTTTTAACATGTCTCAAGTTTTCTTCAAGTTTCCAACCGATAGTTTTAATTATTGGATTCCTAAAATCATGTTCAAAGTCTCTATGGCGGGGACGTTTTGACTTCCCATATATAATAGTACGGGGACGTTTTGGTAAAAAGCGGGGACGTTTTGGTAGCGAAAATGCGGGGACGTTTTGGTCTGGGGACGTTTTGACTGGATACCATATGTATAGTGTTGGCCAGCCTATACTAGTACCGAGCGCCTGTGCACCGAGCAGGGAGTTGCTATTGTCAAATAGCAACTCAGCTCCCTGCTCCGAGGTAGTACTTCCATGGATAAAATACCATTTTTGTAACGTCATGTGAATAGGGCTCACTGTGTGAGAGGTGAACTGTATGGTGAACCAGAGAGATGACACTGCATCTCCCTGGGTGGGCTGCAATATCTCACCAGGGAGTTGCAAACAGATCCCTGATCTCACAGTACCACAGGCCGTCCGGAAACTGCTGTGATTGTTGTGTCGTGAGTATGAAGCACAGCAAAACAAAACGTTGCAATGTGGGCGAGGTTTATCGTTGGATAATGAGCTGGTTCGATCAGAAAATTGTTGTTTCTTTTTGTCCATATTTCGGGAGATTAGTGTTGATCTGCTGCAAGTTATTTGTGATTCATGTTTGGAGAGGGGAAAACACCACAATGGGATTACATTAATGTCATTTTGTTATATCTTTTCAAACGCAGTATTTCCCTTTAAAGCAAGGTCGGGAGACATTCTATAAATGGTGAACACTGTAGTTATATTACTGCTTTATTCGTGCATGGAGTTACCATGATTCGTGCATGCAGATTCAGTATAGAGGAGTGGAGATTTTGAAATAATGTCCAGCTTTTGTGGGGAGGGATTAGTACACCTGTAGCCATCTCCAAGAGTTGTTAACATTCTCTGCACAGATTCTTCATGATTATGGGTCTAACTGGGGCATCACTCCTCACCCAACCAGGGACCATTGGGGGAGGAGGATCCACAAGCAGTACAACACGCATCTTATACACCTCTTATTCGCGTGAACCTAAGATGGAGACGTCTACACTTTATGATTATGCCCCCTCCCGTCTCTCACTTCCTTGCATGGGTTCACGGAAGTCACTGCTTTGCTGCCTTATGTTTTATGTGTAGTATTCTATATTCTATCCATGAGCTGCAGTCTGGTTGACATAACACGGCACTGTGAAGGAAGACTGTCCGGTTACGATGGCGTCAATGGCTGAGTATGTTGATGAGATACCGCCGATAAGACCTACCAGGATGATTTCAAAATGAACAACCCATTGGTATAGAGGTAAGGCACTGAGGAAAGAAGGTTGAACATAAGTTGTAAATACGCTGGAAGTTTTTCATTCGATAAAATCATTTCTTCTGGAGGGTAAAAGGATTAATTCATACAACATAACATTGTTGGAGGTAATTGTCAACTTGTACATCTATGGTATTTGCAAACATTTTCTAAACGTATTTACTTTGTATCGTTAAATATTTGTCAGTCTGTTAACATGACGTATAAAGTTGTTTTACGTTAACATTGAAATAGTATGTATAATTATTAGTCTTACATAACGGACCACCTTAGTAAAATCAACTTCAACAAGTCATATATGTGCCACCATTTTGACTTACAGTAATGAAAGTCATATTTTTGACTAATTACACCAAGGTTTCGCAAGTGTTTCTGGGCATGGGCTACTCTTACTTGAGGTTTCCTTTAAATTTATTGTGGTAGCTAGGAACTCATTAACCAGCTTGTCAGCTTGTTTTATGATTAAAGTTCCATGGTCCCGAATCTTCCGCAGGCCGTTTTAGCTCATGTAGCGGGCTGAAAATGACCCGTGGGTCCAGTAGCGCCACCCGAATTCCAAAAGTGGCGGAATGGGAGCAAGAGGGGGTGCAGAAATTGGGGGTAGTTGTGAGTGCGCGTTGCTCCTGTAAGCTGTTTACCTATTTGCTAGAGCAGACTGGGGGAAGAGGGGGAAAAGGCTTTGACGGAAGGAAAATGCCCCCATTACCCCTTGGTGACGTCACAATTGTGAATCTAGGAACTAGACTTAGTAACGTGATGTTGACTAACATATTTGAACAGGGTGTACCGAGGTTATTCAGGAAACTTGAATGAACGTGTATGGCGGAACTACTTTAACTACTGGATTGAGTCCCTGGCAAAGGGACGTCAGCGTGTTGACGAAAAAACTACAACATATGTACAATAGATTATGGACACTCACATTCTGCGATAGGAACCATCTGGAGACTCGGTTGAGCAAAGTTTTAGGTAAAAAAGTGATGGAAATACGAAAGTCAAGAAGGTAACTGTCGATCCTCCAATGAGACCTAAGATGACTCCAAATTGTGGAATTGACTCTGCCACGAATAAAATACTAGCAACCACTACCGTCCTGTTTATAACACGCTTCCAGTTAAATTCTGCGAAAGAGAATTATTCTTCTCCGTTTTACCATACTAATATTAGAATCAGAATTCTAAAATAGTTTTCAAGAACGATAGGCTACTCCAGAAATGTATGATTATCATTTCTGTCATGAGGATGGATAGCTCAGTAACAATGACGTGTGTTACATTCTAGTTGCAGAGAAGGACAATAAATTGAAGGTGGCAGTCCAATTCATTCTTGACATGGAAACATGAATACCACTGGTTATTCATACAGTCATCTAAAACTCCTCAAAATTTCATGTTCTACTTTTCAAGTTGAGAAAATGCAGCGATAAGGGGTCATGAGGCATGGTGTAAATCTTTTTGCATCCACGGGCCTCTTCACCAGGCACGTAGCCACGGGGGCATGGGGGCACGTCCCCCCCCCCAAAAAAAAATTACAATAAAAGGTCTTGCACTGAAGGAGGAAAAATTTATTACGAGACCAGCCTTTTTTGGAATACAAATATAGGAAGAAAACATGGAAAATATCGCACCATTTTGCATCTCTAGTCCTTAAAATAGGCAAAAATTTTCAAAGGGGAGGGGGAGGGGACACCCCCTTAGACCCCTACCCCAGGCCGGCGAAACTCCAACATCGATGTGCCCCCCCCCCCTTCCAATTGGTTATTCTGGCCACGGGCCTGCTCTTCACACCTTGAAAAAAGTTGTCGGCCCTCACAAAACCTTCTGATCCTTACTTAGCCTCTTGTTCACCGCGGTTACTCGTGTATTCTGATATGAGTCGTCGGAATAGACACGTCCCAGTATTATGCTAGGGCCAAGAGTAGTGATCGTTTACAAGTTAAGCTAATGAGGCCTGTAGGTCACAACGATGCTGTGAGCTCTTAGTAATCTCTTTGAATTCAATTCTTGCTGTAATTTTTTACAATCTTCGAGCAGATTTCTTTCATGTCTCCTGTATGAATGTGAATCAAACCGACTTGCGACCAATGGAATAACGTTTTTTATGGAAGTTACTGTTGGCATAGTAACAAGAGTAAGATTATATATAGACTTTATGCATATAATGTCGCAGAGCAGAAAGTGCTCCCTCGTTTGGAGGGAAAGCGCGTATCATTGCAAGTTACACCACTAAATACAGACAGCTGATTGTCAATCAATAGTATACGCGCGTGAAGCCAGGTGCCCACTGCACGACTTTTGACATACGACATGGACATGGAAGCGATATCTCACGATGTCTGAAGACTCCGTTCGCGACAGTAAAAAGTCGCACACACAATGTGCAAGGGTAGGTCGTGAGAAGCGGCAAATCTGAAAGTCGTGGCAATTAGCAGGAATTTGTATCGATGTCGCACAGTTTGAACATGTTCAAAATTTCTGCGGATTCCGCATCTGCGATGTCGTAAGATATCGTGAGAAATCGCAAACAAAGTCGTACAGTGTACCACTAAAAATAGTGGACATTCGTAGGTCGCATCCATGTCTTGAGATGTCGCAGGAACGTAACAAGACTCTCTGGTGTCCATGGGTAAGGAGCATGGGCAATGGTATCACAAACCCAACAGTATAAGCCCTCTCCGACCATCCACCCAAATATTTACAATTATGCAGTTGAAGTCTAGGCCTAAGTACAAACGATTGAGCATCATAGCCTGGCCCCAAGAATAAACCTTTCATTGATTTCTTGGACTCAGGATTCGTGGGGCCCTGGACATTGTCCACCCTGTCCACCCACTTGCTACACCCTGAGCACAACTAGTCACAATCAGTGTAAACGAAGCTAAAATGGTGCTAACTTTGGCAAATGTTTGAAATACAGTAATTACATCCTTAGAAATTCTCATTAGTAAGTGATATTTTGACCCTAGCATGGCACCCGTTCTGCTAAAATGTATAACGACAAATACATACTTCCAATCTTAGAAATTGATAAAAATAGATCCATCACTTAGACAAAAACACACCTCAACCCATTCCCACATAAATCTATGGCTTAGACGTCTTTTGTCCTCATTCATAAAAAAAAAGAAAAGAAAAAAAAAAAACTGTCGAAAACTTGCAGAAATCGATTGGAGCACATGCCTCCCACATGCCCCCCCCCCCCCGGGGCGCCACTGACTAATACAACCTATAAAACCTGACATGTCTCTGCCACAATGCGATTGATATAGTGTTATTGCTGACCAGAAAGCCGAACATTGTATTTATATATGTTTGGACTGGAAAAGAAAGTTTCACGTACTGTAACATTTTTACTGTTTATCAAAGTTGTTATATTTATATCTGTGTCTTGAAGTTTTACAGACCTGATGATTTATATTGTAGCTACAAAGTTGATATTTTGAAACCCGTTTTTCTGTATTAATTAGATGATAACGGTTGAGAGCATGGGCGGCGATCCCGGGGGGACAGGGGGACATTTCACCCCAATATTTGGGAAATCGCCCATTGACTTTGATTTTTTACACAGTAAATTATTTGAAAATGAGCTCATGTCCCCCCAATATTGAGAACAAATCGCCGCCCCTGGTTGAGAGAGTCAAAGTGAATACTATCTGTTGAGCTAGGGGCGTACATCGGATTTTTCGGAAGAGGAGCGGCGCGAATCGGAGGAAACTAGTTGAGTGCGTTAGCGCAGAAAACCTCCTTCCACGACGGGCGGACGTCTGAGGGGGGATGTGCCTCCCTTAGAATCATCCAGATGTTGGTATTTGGTGTTTAATGTTTTGTCATATATGTTTGTTTGTGGACGGGAGGGTGGGGCTCCCGCAGTCTTCTGTCCTTACCATTAGTGCAAAACTTAGACGTTTGAGATAAGGTTTCTTTCGAAGAGGGGGTTCCATGGATTCATCCTCACCCCTGGCACTACAACTCCCATAGGAGTAGGACAAATACTGTGAGGGGAGAGGGGAGCCAGGGGAGCTTGCATTCCGTTTGTGGCAAATATCGGGTCAATTGGCTTAGTGTTCGTAGGCTCCTCCACCTTGTAAAATCTTTCATGTGTACGGGCCTGTCTGAGTAGGCCGGTGTTTTGAACAAAATAGTAATTACCCAATTAAAATTCATGTGATCTTACAGTTTAACATGTTATCGAATTGCTTGATACAATGGAGTCTGATTCTCGTCCCAACTGCAGTGGCCAAGTGGTTAGAGCATCCGACTTGCAGCCGGAAGGCCTAGGGTTCAAATCCTGGCCGGGTCATACCAAAGACTTTAAAAATGGAACCCACTGCCTTTGTGCTTGGTGCTCAGCATAAGCAATGGAGTAGGTAAAACAAGCCAGTGAGCCACAACTGGAAAAAAGGCCGTGGTCGTCTCGACTTGAACCAATTGTTTGGAAACTGTGACGTTAAACCTCATCTAACTAACTAACTGATTCTCGTCATAACTTGACAATGTGCTCATAATAAGATACCAGTTGCAAGGTATTTCAATGTTAGAGTTCACTGTATTGGTAGTAAAATAATGCCTCAAATTTTCTGGATCAATCAGCGAACTTTTCCAAGCAGCTCCCTGAACTGTTCAGGATACACCTTTTAGTTGGAAAGCCATATACTCTGGGATGTCTTCCTCGGCGAGTTCACTCCTCAAGCTTTCATTGTGGCCTAAAACTTGGAGAGCCATTGCCGGGCCACCAACTTCGACTCATTGGCGTAGCTACGGGGCCGGGGCATGAGGGGCACGTGCCCCCTAAGACAAAGTCGTGCCACCCCAGGCGCCCCCGTGGAAAATTTTGCAATGCACAGTTCTGTATATAAGCCCTATAGAGAGGGAGAGAGTTCAGAAATTGTGCCCCTTAGGAAAGGTTCGTGACCCCCCGATGCCCCCTGCTCAAAAAATCCTGGCTACGCCACTGCTTTGACGTTGCCTCTCTTCCGCCTTCTCCTGCGCCTACGCAAAGTAGGGTTATTTGCATCAGCATTTCGCTGCCGCTGCAATGGATCAATCATTATTTGCACGTACGTCAGCAGCAGTCGATAAGGGCGTCATCGTGGGTTTCTGTCTCAGGAGCAGTGATAACATCCATTGTGAATAAGCACGCAAAGCCGGAAAATGTCCCAGCTATGCAGTTCACCTGGTTTTCTCAAACCGTCAGGTGTCGTCAATAATTCTCTCACAAAAACCGTGTAGTGAGCACCTACATCGTGAAAAGTCGTGAGTCGCAGCATATCGCAGAAAATCGTACATTTCTCCCGCGAATGTTTGCGATTTCCAAGTCGTGAAGAATCGTTTGGAATCGTGAGTAATTGTGGAAGAAAGTGGGCACCTGGCTTAAGTCTACTACAGGCGCGTGCAAAATCTACGCCGTTCGTGCACGTTTGCTTCATTGCTTTCCTCCGAACTGACGTCGCGTGACGTCAGTGCATAAAGTCCATTGCCCATAAAATAATTATGTAGATCCTTATAACAATACGGTATTCTGTTCATATATTCAAGATGAAAATGACAAGTAAGTAATTTCTTCAGCACTTACTTTTATCAATTTGTAAAAGATCTTCAACCTCTTGACTGAAGGGGTTTATAACTATTATAAAACCCATTACAAGATGAACGGTTATTAGAATCAGTGCGATCGTCCTCAGCCAGGAATCGGATACAACAGACAAAATGCTGTCTTTGTTGTTTTCGCCGTAGACGAAATAACCAGCGGCAGAGACAGGAAAATACATGCAGACGATAACTACGGAGTTAAAACACGTGACAAAGAAGTTGTGTTAGTGTTTTAGCAAAATAGTTGGTAAACTGAAGGAAGAGCAAAAATAAGACCATGATACCAAAGTAACTACTTTATTTAATTGACTGGCCAGTTTCTGTAACGGTGCTTTTCTGAAAACCAAAATATTGCTCGAAACTTGTTCCAAACTGCGGACGTTGCGATTTGTACCATATGGGCAAATTTAGTTAAACTCCGTTGATGATCCAGGAATACATGTAGGTGGGGATGACTATTGATCAGCGTCGTGGGGATGGAAGTAAAATTTGAATCAATTATGGGTGCAAGGTTGTACATTTTATGTGTTCAATTACCCTATTGTGTTATTTTATTATGATTTAATCTCTTATTGTTGCAATGTTACATGTGCATTCTCGTTAGGGCTCTTTGTACACAGACATTGTATGCAGACATACGGAGTCTGGTCACGTGACACCTGAGTAAAGCTGTTTTATTCGGGGATGATTATCAACAAAGCTCACGGGGTTGTACACTTAATGAAAATGAAAAATTAAAGCAAGCTGGCCGGGGAGGGGGTCACTCTTATCACCCAACTGGATCCGATCAGCAACAGTAAAAATAGTGACCTGCAAAACTAACCCACATACAAAATAATGTACTCACATACGGTAATGTTTTCTATGCATATTCAAATGTTTAGCACAAAAGGGGCGATGTCAAAGTATGCAGACCGACGAAACAAGTCTAGACATGGCCAAACATGATTAACATAAAATACTGAAAATACTTACTAAATTTAAAATTTGATTTTGCTTACTTGAATATGCAATAGCAACTGATTTGGAGAACTTTTTCGGTTCCTTCATATCATGTTGAACAGTTGGAAATGCTGCGTGACCGCCAAAAGCAAACAGGATAACACCAAAAGAAAGAAAAAATTTGCCAAAATCGGTAGACGGGTAAGCAGGCTTGTGATGAGGATCTCTGTCCACTAAGATTTGTACGAACATACAGAAACAAGCAGTGGCAGTGGCAGCCGTAGCCATTATGCCTACGACCCTGCAATGTAAGATTTATAACCAGTGTTAAAATCAACAAAAATCATAATTGCAATCGGTGTTTTATCGACATGGGCTCATTCTTTTGGTGGAATTTTAGATATACAGTGACATTTATCTCAAAGGAATTAGATATTTTACACAAGTATGAGAAGGGGATAAAGTTTTTCAGGTTTTGTAAAGTGGAAAAGATAGCCATTGAATGCAGTGCTTCACCGGTATATTCCATCAGACCGGGCAGGGAGGTGGAATGACGGTGCGAGCAAAACCGCCGTCTTCCTCATAGGGCTCCGCTTTCTTCATATTATAATGCTTTAATTTTTAAGTTTTAAAATTACATCGTCTTCATTATAAAAAAGTACTCAAACGAACTGACTTGGGGGTTTTCAGATTCTCAGTCAAAACGTACTAAGCACCACTGGATGCTTAGGCCGGTTCATAAACTTCACCATAGGCGTCAAAAGGCTGGGGACAGGGCACATGCGTCCCCCACTTTTGAATGTTAGTCTTTACCTGATATTTCTACCCCAACATTTACCCCTAACGTGTACATTTCTATTGCATATTGTACGATGCTGATTGTCGGCAGGCAGACGTAGAAGCTATATCTGACTAATTAACAGTGTAATAATAATGAGATAATAATGATGAGAACACTGATTAAGATGCCAAACTCACCAGAAATCTTTTGGTGTTCCTAACCACGTGATTGGCCATAAACATAGCGCAATGAAAGGCAAAAGGATACAAAACGATACGTCTTTATGTACACTTGCTAATAATTCTTCAATATTTTCAGATGCTATAAGAAGAAACACGGTACCCACTCCAAAAAGTGTGGCGTTAACACAGAATGATACCAGGTACCTGCAGAAGAAAAATGTTGTGTCAATTATCCAAAGTTAACCAAAGAGGGCGTGGCTGTTCCTCTCCCTTATAATGAATAGATGATACAGTTGATGAACCACTGTTTTCTTCCCTCCCCACCCACCCCCACCCCGAAAATAAGAAAGGCTGCACTTTGGTTTACATATTTTGCGTGTTTGTGTTAAAAGTACCTATGCTTGATATCTGAAACCTGTACAGTACTAATATTTGTTACTTATATTTGATTCCTAAAATCTATATTTGATACTTAGTATATCATTACTGGATCAGAGCACATTCTCGTGATGACTTACCAAAGTGAATTTAAGCTCCATGAGAGGACCCGATCAGCCAATGTCATACCAACACAAGTTAGTGCATTCTCCACATCCCGGAACATTCATAACCCATCACCTTTTGCTGGCTGTGGGCCCCCTCTTTCACATTTTTAAATCCCATAAAAGTGGAAAATCTGTGTAAGTATACCTACTAGTCTAGATCAGGGAGCTGCTAAGAACTGAGCGGACCACAAAAATGAGATTTGACCATGTTTTGTAAGCTTAACCCACTCTAACGATTTAATGATTGGGGGGGGGGGGGTGAGTGGAAAGACGGACCATGTTACTATTAACTATAGGCTTTAGAACGATAATTCCACTCAGGCTGCCCAACAAAATTTAATGTTGAGACAACTTCTACGTATTAGGTAATAGGTATGTCACGAAGGGGGAGATTTCACATTATAGCATGGAAGGTGCATTTACGGTGGCGGATCCAGGGCCTCGCCAGGAAAATTTTGATAATAGGGCGTAGGTGCCCCTCCCCCACCCTTGGCGACGCCACTTTTGAGTAAAGTTCTATCGAAGTTTCTCGTTACCTACCTTCCTACATTGCCGAAAGCCTCATAGCCAATGGCAGGATATGGATACCTTGTCTGCTCTCTGTACTCTTCAAAGCGATCTTGAAGTATTGTCCAACAACGACCCAGAATAACACCGGTGTAGGCAGACATCACAGCACATAGCAATATCATCACCAAACCAAACCATCCTGTGAATGAAAACGAAGTTGTACAGCGCCACCATTTTTGAATCATAAAAACTACTTTCATGTCAAGAAAATCGAATGGCAACTTCAGAGAGAATGGTATAAACCCAAAATCTGAACAGACGAAGGAAGAGGACGGATAGCTTCGAAGATGGAATTCCCCATAAACAGGTACGGAAATTTAATCAAAAAAAAAACAAAAAAAAAACTGCGCTTTGATGATATCGTAGTCGAAGACCATTCTCGTTTCGTATATCCATTGTAAGGATCTGAGTGGGGTCAGGGGCAGGGCGGGATGGGGGTAGAGGTGGCGGTAACCTCTTGAAATGAATGTTGAGTGAATTTTTTGGAAAATTAGGTGTCCTTACATGCAATCTGGTGCCACATATGCTACCTTTTGAAGTAAAATTTACGTATTTTTAGGAACTTAAAAAAAAATCGCCATCAATGAGGGGGGGGGGCATGACCCAATGACCTCCCCGTGTACGCCACTGCGTTTACTATCTGAGCGGAGCGCCACCATAGGTTGGCGCTGAGAGTTTTATGAAAAATTCGAGGTTTTAATACATCCCAGATGGCCGGAAACGGCACTGGCCAGGCTTGATAGCAGCCCATCAAGATGTGCAATTTTTGTGAAAAAATATAAACTTTGATTTTATTTTATTCTCAAACACATTTCTGTGAGGACAGATTAGCTCAGCTGGCCGGACTTTGACTGCAAGTTTGAATCCCGTTTACTATCTATGGAGCGTCACCATAGGTTGGCGCGGAGCGTTTCAAGAAAATTTGAGGTTTTAATACATCCCAGATCGCCGGAAATGGCACCTACAAGGCCTGATAGCAGCCATCAGGATGTGCAAGTTTGGTGGAAAAATGTAAACTTTGATTTTATTTTATTCTCAAACACATTGAGTTTGTCACAATCAATCTGAATGTATTAAAAATTATTCAGAGTGGGTGAATTTTTTTGCCAAGAGCGCCAGTGGAGGGCGCTTTGGGGGAGCGCGGTAATTTTGTGGGGGGGGGGGATCGCGCCCCAAGCCCCCCGTAGCTATGCGCCTGTTCATGGTCCCCTGCACCTCCACCATCTGACGTCATCCGTCTACAATTTTGCGTCTAGCATGGGTGGGGGGTCACCAGTATGGTCATTTTGATGTTTATTATCAGGCGTCGTTTTGCGGTATAGGAGAAACATCTGGCATTCCAAAGTAAGTAGGTTGCCGACGAAGCTGCTCTCTGGAACGGATGAACTCACAGAAGTTCTGCACTTACCGACTCAACGAAAGTTAGTGGCTTGTATATGTGAGGGAGCTCTTGATCAGTATTCTAAAACGTGGTCAGATAGAAAAGGGGGCTGCTGAGTTCGAGGGCCCCAAACATGAAGACAACTTTGATTGAATGATTACATTTCATCTTACAGAGCTATGCAAAGAGCGAGATCATATATTATAAAATGTTGCAGGGCAGGGACATTGTTAGGACCGAAATATAAATTGCAGAAATTTTAATTTCAGTCACCAATCAACAAACGCTCAACACGATACTTTCAATTGCACAGTCAACAACAAGGGACACGAAATTATAGTCTTGGCTAGATATGACGAAACTTGAATTTACCGCACAGTCTGTGTCGTAGGCAACCTAGCACTCCATCAGAAGAGCAAACTTGGAAGGAGTCAAGTAGTAACTTTTTATTACATAATTTTACCTCCTACTTTGCTACGTTTCGTTCATATCGAATATGATTTTTCTCAAAATCTAAAATCAATTCAGGGGCCACACCGACAGGGTCCGGGGGCCGCGTTTGAGAATCACTGATTTAAAGTATCGTAGATATAAATGTACACTTCACACCGACTTTCTGGCTTTTCCTTCCTGTGGTGTCCCCCTCCCAATGATCAAATCCTGACGGCGCCACTGGACATGTACATCTAGTATGTAAGTTCATATTTAATAAGTGATGTATAGCGTAGTCATTGGAAATTATGCTAAGACCAGCAATGCATTCCATGCAGACTATTTCCGAAATACATCAGCGGACGGAAATTGTGAAATATAATGCCACCATTTTCCAAGTACATAGGGCATGGTTTCCTTTCGCTTCCTTTACAGGCGTATAGCGATTTGAAAACATTCTTCTTTGCAGACTTTATACACGAAGTCCAGAACTGACTACGCTGACACAAAAAGTTGTAAAATGCTATTATAAATTATCTGAACGAAGGGTTAGTTTTATGATGGGTAAGGTTAGGAGAGCGACACATCTAGTCAAAAACCTTTACTTAAATACCGGTATAGGTTTTGGTTTATGACAATGACAATGAAAATCTCAACTGCACATAATCATCATAAGCAGTAAAAATATTCTGGAAAGGGGTAGTGCTGGGGATGTCCGTAATTTAGTAACACTTTCGGTTATACACTGTACTAATTTACTGTATAGAAGGCTGGCAGTCTCTGGTAATATATATTATATAGTGCCCAACTATTTTGTCATATGGATCTTTTCGTGATATTAAAGAGGGATTTGCATCACCCCAAGTATGACTTTTACTTGTGGTAAGCCCCGCCAATAATTGTCTTTACTGCTTCTCCTTGTGCAGACACAAACAGTTCACTGCTCGTGGCCACATCCTGGTGAGCATAAAAGACCCCATGCGCATGTGTAATCAAAACATTCTCTGTGCATGCTGTGTAATATGAGCCGCTCTGCATCTTTTGAATTTTGTAACTCTGATGTCAATTAATGAGTAGCCACCAATTGAGAATTTTGCTAACCCCCAACTAAAAGTCATACTTGGAATGACGCAAATCTGTCTTTAAAATGTTTATCTTAACCAGCAGTTTTATTATTTTGTCTGAAGTTGTGTCATTTTACTGACGGTCTTTTTCGTTTCGCCCGAACTTTAATGATTTATCACTCATTCCAAAATAACAAAAACTAAGCAATCATCTCATGCAGTGCTCCTACCCTGCCGTAACTTTTTCATTGTTACACCTTACCTGCGTCTAACACTGCCTTTGGTAGCGACAAAACTCCGCTTCCGGCCATCTCTCCGACAACAAAAATGGCTGCAGTGAGGACGGTGAGACCTTTAATAGAGTGGGCCTGGAGGAAGAGAAGTGTAACAAATTACCGTAACATATAATAAATTTGCCTTGACGGACTAAGCTGATAAGGGGTCATAGAGAAGGAATTGACGACAAACTTTGGCCATCATTATTTGACCCCGTAAAATTGCTAAGGTATAGCTAGAATATACTCAAGTCATCAATTCCTTTGTCATAACCCTATGTCAATTTAGTCAATTCACAACTTTAGTATTATTGGAACCACGAAAGTGGCTTTTCCTGAAAACTATTTTTTTTTCTGCCCATAGCATCGTTCAGTGGACTTTTGCATGGATAATGAATAACCATACATCCCCGTGGTCAGGGTTTGGAGGTAACCACCCACCTGCCCACCTAACCGTTCCGGTGAAGTATAGAGGGAAAACACTAATGTGAGTACGGCAAGATAGCACCGGCGTACAATACAAACATTACATCGCTGTCCTTGTCCCAACTACTGGCGGCGAGTACTACATGTTTTCAAAGTCAGGAATATAACTGAGCATTAAGGCCATGGGCGGCGATTTGATCTTAATACTGGGGGACATGAGCCCATTTTCAAATAATTTACTGAATCTGAAAAATCAAAGTCAATGGCGACTTTCGGATTTTTCAGACAGTAAATTATTTGAAAATGAGGTCATGTCCCCCATATAGATTCTTAAATAAAAAGCCAAATTTTCCAATTTTCCTCACTAAAAACCCAAATTTCTTCAATTAACTCCAAATTTTCAATTTTTCAAATAAAATCTCAATTTTTTTTTAAAAAATTTCTTCAATAAAACCCCAAACTTTTGGTCAACAGAAGCCAAGAAAACTTTCGGCCTGCTTCGACATGCCTCCGGTAACTCGTCGCCTTTGTCGGGGTTTCGGGTTGCTGCCCCGGAAGCTTGGCTCCCCTGCCGGGCAAATCCTGGGCCACCCCTGGGGAGGTGTCGCTCGATACGGCGTGAAATCAGGGGCAACACCCTCTTGGTGTTCGAGGGAGCGAAGCATACACGCGAAAGCTCCGGTTTAGAAACGAAATTATGGATAATGAATGATGCATTTAATATTCTTCAGATGATACTGGATGGGCACTAAACAAAAAATGAAACATCACAATTTTTCAGGTTCTTTAAGTACAGCCTTACTTCGTCTAACTAACAGTCAGCCGGGATTGATGATGCAGAAGGCTTGAGGTGGAGAGGAGGATGGACGATGGTGAGGGTGTTTGAAAATTTTGAACAATAATTTCACCTAAACTGTATTTTAGGAGGTAATACTGGGAAAAATAATTCTCAGGATGGGTACAACACGCCGAAAAATTGCATTTTAAGACAATTTATTAGACTTTTCACCTCATATTACACTCTAAAGTTGCCCATCTATGCACCAAATCAGCGATATGAGAAGTAGGAAAAATACGAAGAATATGCTCAAAGGTAGGGGTCACCCATTCTCCCCAACCCTCACTACGTTCTTGTAGCACGTCACTTTAGTTTTAAGAAATTTCCAGGAAAGAAATGCAGTGGTCATGATCAATCATGAATAATCTTTTCACCCAAATATGGCAAATAATGTAGCATCATAACATAGACGTAGGAAGTTGTTCTCAGCTGAGGGGGGGGGGGGCTGAACATTTCTGACGGCCACCCTTGGGAGGGGTTTAAGGGAAGGGATGTACTCTCCCCTTTGGGAAATATTTCTGAATTTATGAGGAACCTTAGATGGAATCTGATGCTATATTTTGTGAATTTTTACTGATAAATTTCACAGAATGGACAAATAACGGGTTACCGTCCTTCAAAAGTTGGGGCCTGGGGAAAGTCTACTTTAACCCTTACATTTTTGACTAGGGGATCCATCCCCCAGTCCAACCTCCCTCCACCACCACACCTCTACCCGCATTCTACCCCTATGATTCATAAATCTTGCAATAGATATAATTTTCGGCAAGAAAAGCTCTTGGTGGAGTTTATTGGTTACAGTGAATGTTTCCATAATGAAACAAGCTGTTTCCTGACTATGCTATCCAATGTAAACACAGTCATTCTTTTTAGTTGGAAAATTTATTTCTCTCACTACAGGCAAGTTGTGTGATTTGCCTAATTATGACTGCGGGATGCGGGCTGTAACTATTACACGAGACTGTATATTGATAAGGATTTACATAAACTAACCATGTTATATATAGCCAGCATTAGTACAAATTTGAATTCTTAAAAGGGGCTGGTAGAAACGCCATTATGATGAACAATTCTACACAGTTTGTGGCGTAAACCCTATACTGTAATTTGCAATGGCAGGCATTAGACCTATGTCAAATATATTTCTTGTCATACTAAAAGGAAAGTATTATCGATTTGAGATGAATTGAGGTCGTATATATTCTTGTCCCCCTCCCCCTCCCCGGAAGACGTATTCATTTATTCGTAAACAGGTAGACTGGACATTTGACATTCACTTCTTTAATTGTTTGTCTGTAGTGAAAGTAGTGATTCAACAGGTCAAACTGGCATTTCAAACAAGTTTTATCTTCAAATATTTCAAATATAGATCTTCTTTCTGTTCTCCTCGCTATAATTTCTGCTGAATGCCTACATGTGACATTTGGACAGTGAAGTAAATGACGTCAAATGAGGCACATATGCATGAGAACCAAATCCTTAGTGAAGGAAGGTAGGCCCCACCCCATATAGAAAATATTTTCTACCGTAGAAAAATAAAATGTTTTTGCCCTCCCTCGGGCTCATCTAGCTTCATTCAGTACCTTGTCTGGCTACGGGCCTGGTGAAAACCCTTATTCTTGCATGTGTTACAAGACGACCCGTCAGGAACACCGGATTGAATCCATCGACGAGCGAATGGAAAGTTCAAGAGAATTCAACTTCAACGCAGCCTTTCTAGAATTGTCTAGAAGAAAGAACTGTTTACGCGGCATAACGACACTTCTAAGAAACATTGACATTGTTTACTACCGTGCATACAAGGAACGTTCTCGTAATGTCTCGACTGTGTGCTCTGGAAGTTTCTATTAAGGAACGTTCTCGTAATTGCTGGACTGTGTGCACTAGAAGTTTGTGTTAAATTCTGGAGAGTTCTCGATTAAAAGCCTGGCGTATAAAAGGCAGTTCAACAACTGTTGTAGAGGAGAGACATCATCGAGACCAGACGGAATCACCTAAGGCCAGCCACTGACACTGTACACTTGTGATAAATTGCCTTACGCCGTTTCTACACTGTGCATTGATATTGTTATCATCCTTGTCGTTATTCGCTCGTGGAACCAGTTCCTACGCTACAGCACGCTGCAGGTCTACTACCGTACCATCGTCGACGTGCATGCACTACCAGCCCTTGGACCAGACCAGGCAAATATTAAGTAAAGGATTGTGAGTAAGTCTAATTAATTATTGTGAATTTAAGTGAGATAAGGAGATTGTAAATAATCATTTAGTTGTTGAATTTTAATCTCGTTCTTCTGTGATCTTTCGCTGTTATTGGTTTGACCTGCGACCACAAGCCGTAACAGAATTGGTGGCCTAACATCCGGGAACGAAAATACTAGAAAATTCGAGAAATTCTGTTGTGAATCGTAAGCAACTGTGTTTGCTCAGACTACTTATTTGTTTGTTGAAGGCTTGATACAATTTCAAAATGCCACTCAACTTAGATAAATTCGTGGCTAGTCCCTCAGTCGAGGAACTAGATTCATTAAAGAAGTCTGAGATTGTAAAGGTCGCAAAACATTATGGCGTTGAATTTCAGCCTTTAATGCGGAAAGACGAGATTAAAAGATATGTTCTAGAATATCTTGTGGATGAAAGTATCCTACCTAGTACAGTATTGGAAACAGCTATCACTGTGCCAACTGACAACACATTTGAACTGAAAAGGCTTGAAATGGAAATGAATAAGGAGATAAGATTAAAAGAAATGGAAAGAGAAAAGGAAAAAGAGGAAAGAGAAATGCAAAGGGAAAAAGAAGAAAGAGAAATGCAAAGGGAGGCAAGAGAACATGAATTTAGGTTGAAGCAACTAGAGTTAGGGGCCATAAAAGGATCAGACCCTAAAATAGGCTTGGATACTGGGGGATTCGATGTTTCTAAGCACGTAAAATTTGTCCCCAAATTTCAGGAGGATAATGTGGAGAAATTCTTTAACCGCTTCGAAAAGCTGGGTGAGCAACTAAAGTGGCCAAAAGATAAATGGTCCATACTCATCCAGAGTAATTTCACAGGCAAGGCTCAAGAAGTGTATTCCGCTCTGTCAATAGAGGACAGCATGGATTATGATAAGGTTAAAAAGGCTATTTTACAAGCCTATGAATTGGTGCCTGAAGCTTATCGTTGAAATTTAGAAAGTATCGTAAGGCGGATACACAAACATACGTAGAGTTTGCTTATCAAAAAGAAAGGCATTTCGATAGATGGTGTGCTTCCAAAAAGGTCTCCACATTTGACACTTTAAGACAACTGATGCTGGTCGAGGAATTCAAACGGTGTGTGAATGATGACATTAAGACTCACCTTGAGGAAAATGAGGCTGACAAGTTGAGTGAAGTTGCAAATTTGGCTGATCAGTATGCACTTACCCATAAGTTCAGTAAAGTGGGTCAGACTCAAAACAAGGGTCAGTTTAGTAGGCCAAATAAGAAATATGGCAATAATAGTGGCACAACAGGTAACAGTGGATCTCAGTCTGGTTCTATCTCTCCAACAAATTCTGGTAAAAAACAACCAGATTCAAGTCGTCAAAAGAACGACCAGGTCAGCTCAAACAAAGCTGCCTTTAAAGACATTATAATTTGTGGTTTCTGTCAGAAAAAGGGCCACACAATGGCAAATTGCTTCACATTGGCAAAATTAAAGGAGACTGAAACAGCTCCAAATGCCTTAGCCAATGTAGAGAACTCTTCGGAGGTAGTCGTGACTTTACGGCCTAATTTTAAAGACCAAATTAAGGAAGAATACCTTCCATTCGTGTCTGAGGGGTTTATTTCCCTAGATGGGAATTCAGCTCATCCACCCGTCAAAATTAAAATTTTGCGTGACACAGGCGCAACTCAGTCTTTGCTTCTTGATGGAGTTTTGCCATTATCGGACTCTACTTCCACAGGGGCAAATGTACTAATTCAGGGGGTTGAGTGTGGATTTATTTCTGTCCCTCTCCACAAAATTAATTTGAAGTCAGATTTAGTTTCTGGGTCGGTCATAGTAGGGGTCAGACCTACTCTACCTGTAAAGCGGGTATCTCTGTTGCTAGGCAATGACCTAGCTGGTGGAAAGGTAGTAGCCAATGCAATTTTGACAGATAAACCATGTGATTATAACAACACAGAGCAATTAGAAAAGGAATTTCCAAATTTATTCCCTGCCTGTGCTGTCACTAGAGCTATGTCACAAAAGCTCGCTATGGATGATAATCTTAAACATCCACCTCCAAAAGTGAGGATACAGTTCCCAAAAGTGGAACAAGTAGGGAATCATGTAAGGATGATAATCTTAAACATCCACTCTCTAAAAATGAGGGTATGATTTCTGAAAATAAGGATGATAAACTTAATCATCCGCCCTCTAAAATTGAGGAATTAGTTCCTAAAAATGGAACAACAATCCCAAAGGAGGAGTCAGAGTCTGAAAAAGATTCTAGTAAAAATATTCATGAAAGTGAAGATTCTTGGTATGAAAAATTCACCGATGACGTTTCAGCGCTTAGTAAATAATCTTACGTCAAATTTAGAAAATTGTGAAGTATATGTTGATGACCTTATTGTGTACAGCAACTCGTGGGATGAACATGTACAACATGTTAAGGCATTATTTGACAAGCTTGCCAAAGCTAATTTGACTGTCAAATTGGTCAAAAGTGAGATTGCTTGTGCCCATGTGGTGTACTTAGGGCATGTGGTTGGTCAGGGTAAAGTTAGACCAATTAAGGCCAAAGTTGAGGGCATTGACAAATTCCCTGCCCCAACTGATAAAAGGCAGCTTATGCGCTTCCTAGGCATGGCTGGTTACTACAGACGTTTGTGTCCGAATTTCTCTGACATTGCTGCACCACTGACAAAATTGTTAAAGAAAAATGAAAAGTTTGATTGGACAGATAATTGCCAAGCAGCATTTGAATTATTGAAAAAGGCACTAATGAGTTCACCAGTGTTGATTGCTCCAGATTTTGAGAAGCAATTTAAGTTGGCAGTAGATGCCAGTGACAATGGCATAGGAGCAGTTTTGCTTCAAGCTGATGAGCATGGTGTTGATCACCCTGTTTGTTATTATTCTAAGAAATTTGACAAACACCAGAAAAATTATTCAACAATTGAAAAGGAGACTTTAGCTTTAATACTTGGTCTTCAACACTTTGATGTTTATTTGGGAACTACTAGTTTCCCTATCACTGTATACACTGATCATAACCCTTTGACATTTTTTATCTAAGATGAAGAATAAGAATCAAAGATTGATGAGGTGGAGTTTATTTCTGCAATCATATAATGTAGATATTAAGCACATTAAAGGGAAAGACAATGTTGTACCAGACTCTTTGTCAAGAATTTGATCTGATGCAGTATGTTGAAAATCTCACTGTAAGTTTTGAAATTTTGTTTTAACTATGGCACAATGTGTATTGATGATGTTACTGTATTCATGTATCATCACCTTGCAAGACAAGTTATATGTTAAGATTATACCTTCCATTGAATATTGGACTACATAATATACATACTGTAGTTATTACTGTAAAGTTATACATTGTAAATATTGTAACTTAAGTTTTGTCCGAGACGTCCAAAACTTTTTCAAGGGGGGGGGGAGTGTTACAAGACGACCCGTCAGGAACACCGGATTGAATCCATCGACGAGCGAATGGAAAGTTCAAGAGAATTCAACTTCAACGCAGCCTTTCTAGAATTGTCGAGAAGAAAGAACTGTTTACGCGGCCTGACGACACTTCTAAGAAACATTGACATTGTTTACAGGGCTGTAACCAAGTCCACCTAATCCGAGTCCGAGCCAATTCCGATTCCAGTGGACCCCAATTCCGGGCCAATTCCGAGTCCGGTACCACTCGAGTCCAAGCCGAGTCCGAGTCCAGAGGACCCGAGTCCGAGCCGAGTCCGAGTCCATCCCATAAGTAAATGTGCAGTAAAATCCTTGGAAATTGGCAGCGCCGCGGTGTAGTGTGAATACAGTAGCATGAGTGCAGGTACAGGTACTAGCTGGTCATGAGTACGGGTACCAAGCCATGGGCCTGGGTACAGGTATGGGAACCGGGCCATGAGTACAGATGGGGGCCGGTACAGGTACGGGTAACAGGTCATGATCCCGGACACGGGTACTAGTCATGAGTATGTGGTTTTGAGTTTGGGTATGGTATGTATGCCAGGTCGTGAGAAGCTGGTATGGGTGCAAGTCCCGGGTTACGAACTTGAGCACAGACTAGGGGTAACACAACACGAGTATGGACACCGTCACGACTCCAGAACTTTCATACCCAAGTGTAGGTATGAAAGTTCAAACTTGAAGGAATTTAATGAGCACTGGTACAGGATCTGACCAGGTGGTATGGGTGCAGTTACATGGTCATGAGTATAATTATAGGCACCATGTGCACCAGCTACTATCATGGGTACAAGAATAATATTAGGTGTACTTAGTAATAAGTTTGGCAGCCACTCTATATGAGTATCATATACAGTATCTGGAATATTTACAAAGTTCTAGAACACAACCACTGCAATGTCTGGTACTCAGGTGCCCTTCTCTGGGGGGCATGCCCACCCCAAAGTTTCTCTTAACCCCTCAAAAATTGCCCAAATTTCATAAAGGCTAGTAGTGAAGACATACAGATATTCCCAGAAATGTTAGCTTAAAATATATTAAAGCCCAGCTGCAAATTAAATCTTCATATTGTAGCCCCACCCCACCCCGCCCCGCCCCACCCCACCCACCGTCCAAAAAATATGTCGCAACATCCTTACAATTGTGCCTGCTGATGCCTGTACTGACACGTCATCATCTCTGTGGTTTGAAGTGATGTGCAATTTTCATACCTGTTACACTACTTGATTTCAAGTACACAAAACTTACAACTTTGGAAAATTAGCATTGATTTTCTGATGCCTATAAACATATAGCTAATTCACTGCCATTTTGTGTTATTGAACTTCACACCTTGTAATCCTAAAGGCTGATGGTCAGTGCTTGAATAGCTTAATCAACTTGAACCATGGGCTTGTTGTATGAACCAAGGATGTATTGGAGCAACTACCTACTATTTACAGTACAATCAAAGCCAATTAACAGTTTTTACAACAAAAGCAGTCAGATTTGCTGGGTCTGAGAGTTTAAGAGGAGACTATACAAATCTCCAAAGCACTGGAAGATTCAAGGATTCAAGGAAAATACAAACTACACTATAGCTGTATGTTACCTAAATAATACCTCGAGTTGTGCCTAATCCATTCACTGGTACAATATGTGCCTATTGATTGTTACACACCTTACACAATGCAAACAATGAACATAGGTGACTAGGTCTGTGCCTTGCCTTGCAGAACATTGTCAGTGGATCTCCAAAATCCTTCTATTTAAACCATACAGTTATTATATTCTCTGAAGGAGGTGATACTTTTTTGCATCCTGTCTTCTGTAACAAATTTTACAAAAAGGCTATACTGTGTAGACTATATGCTAAGGAAGGCTTAGTATGAAACTGCTACAAATGGGGCAGTTCTTGCATTTGTAAGTTTTATCCAGATAAGATGTAAACATAGAGCAGGATATCAATAGCTTCTGTTGATGTATATGAATTTTGCAGTACTAACTGTACAAATCAGTCATGTGCATGAATGGAGCTTAAATTTAGTAAACTTAATTTACTGTAGTCATGGACCTTTGTACTTTTGATGAGGGTATATGCAGAGGGCAGGTGGTGGCCGGATGGGGATCAACTGGGAGAGTAGGCTATAGGCCTTTAGGCCTATATTGCCAACATCACAAATCTTGGTTACAATTAAAGGCAGTCCTCAGATCCAGCTGACCCCAGTTGCACCAATATATAGACCTACATGATCTGAAGTACAGTGTATGTTGTACCACACAGTAGTAGTAGAATGCACACCTGTAGTAAGTCAAGACTATAGATTTGTACATGTAGTACCGGTTCTGCTAGAAAGTTCTGCGTTACATTTAAGTTACATAGTCGTTCCTTGCTACCTATAGTATACTACAGCAGCTTACCTGGGGAAAACAGTTCATTGACTGGTACGGTTTTAACTTTTATGGTTCAGTTTTAATCAGTTCATCATCATGTATAGTACTGCAGCATGAACAACTCATCTCCCTCATGGACGACACACGGTGCAGTATGCGTAAGAAGCTTTTTAAAAACTTTTAGGTTGAATCTATCTAGCAAGCGCTAATGCTCGTAACCACTTGCCAACAAGACCAGCTGCTGATATGTACTGGACATGTACTGTAGATCTTTCATGCAGCCAGCATAAGGACTTTGAAGCGCAGTATATTGTTGGGCCTATGCCTAACAGTTAGAACTCATTCTGTTCAAGCTGCAGCTGAACTATGTGTATTGTATACGATTCATTGGTGCAATACATATACACTGCACTTTACATGAATGAGTATACATAACTGCAGCTGGTTTTGCATGGGCATTGACAAACATTGTCCTGTTAGCTTTACTAGTGACTAAGGTGTCCATGCAACCTGAAGCCTGCAGTAGCTGCAGAGATAGCATGCCATATATATCAAAGAGCATGGAGTATAACCAGAGACACTTCAGCCTGCATGCACTTTGGCCTTCAAGCCATTTTACTTTACCATGATGACGTTGATAAAAATTTACCTCTGAAGGCCAAACATCATGCTCTAGGTGATGCCTGTATTATATTTAATGTGCTTACACAACCCTCCCCATTGTCAGGTTTCAGGTTGCTCCCCCTTCCCTCACCTTTGGGCACCCTGCCCCCTCAGGCAGTCCTGGCATAATCACTGGTAGCCTATTGCACAATTCTCAGACTGCCTTTGAGTTAGTGTAAGTAAACACTAAAGGTCTTAGGTAGTCAGTTAGAGGTCAGTGAGCACCCCCCACTACCTGTACATACACCCCATCAAAAGAGATATGTTCAAAAATGCTGCCAGACTCTGACTCGGACACAGCTTGGTCTCGAGGCCTTCAGGACTTAGACTTGGATTCTGACCATCAACTCAGACCTTGCTCAGACTTGGGACAGGTGGACTTGGCTCCAACCCATTTAACTTCACATCTTGCAGACTAGTGGTCACTGCTTGAATGGATAAATCAGTTTAAGTTGAATAACCTGAAGGAATGTGTCAGTTCTTCAATCAAAGAATTTCTGTAGCTGGGTAATGACAATGGTTGATGCAACTGTTGCCATTACAGGAACTAGGCATGATACAAGTTCAACCAGGCATGTATCATGTAGCACTTTTCCAACTGACTTAGAGGGCCATTTCTGTTAAAACCTCTTCTTTACAGTGTTTCATACATTCTTGAATATTTAGTTCATTGGTTACAAGACCAGACCAATTAATTTTCCCGTGTACACCTAGCTAGCCTGGAGTCCCAGGGGGACTTAGCAAATTCTTTTCCCAAGAAAACGCCCTTGCCCTGCCTACAAAATTCCAACCTGAGTAAGTTTCAACCCCATCTGATTCTCAATAAATAACTCCCATGTCCCCACTGTTGCAAACATACCCAGGGGCACTTTTCCCAGACAGTAGGCTGATAGCCCAGTGGTAAATATGAGCTAATATGCTAGGGGGCATCAAATTTTCACTTAAGTGGACTCGGCTGGACTCGGCTCCGAGTCCGAGTCCAGTTGCAGCCCATTCCGGGCCAATTCCGATTCCAGGACCTCCCATTCCGGGCCAATTCCGAGTCCAGAAAAACTGGACTCGAGTCCGGAATTGAGTCCGAGTCCGGACTCGGGTGTTACAGCCCTGATTGTTTACTACCGTGCATACAAGGAACGTTCTCGTAATGTCTCGACTGTGTGCTCTGGAAGTTTCTGTTAAATTCTGGAGAGTTCTCGATTAAAAGCCTGGCGTATAAAAGGCAGTTCAACAACTGTTATACAGGAGAGACATCATCGAGACCAGACGGAATCACCTAAGGCCAGCCACTGACACTGTACACTTGTGATAAATTGCCTTACGCCGTTTCTACACTGTGCATTGATATTGTTATCATCCATCATCGCCTAGCCTTGTCGTTATTCGCTCGTGGAACCAGTTCCTACGCTACAGCACGCTGCAGGTCTACTACCGTACCATCGTCGACGTGCATGCACTACCAGCCCTTGGACCAGACCAGGCAAATATTAAGTAAAGGATTGTGAGTAAGTCTAATTAATTATTGTAAATTTAAGTGAGATAAGGAGATTGTAAATAATCATTTAGTTGTTGAATTTTAATCTCGTTCTTCTGTGATCTTTCGCTGTTATTGGTTTGACCTGCGACCACAAGCCGTAACACATGATAGTGACATTGAAGGGTATTGAAGCTTGATTCCAATTCTATGACTACTTCAGAGCAACAGAGCTGCCGACAGCCGACCCGGGCCCCGGTACAAAATTTCAGTGCGGGCCCCTTCTAACCAAAGTAAGTGTGGTGTTCACGAGGAAATAATTCGATATGATCATGGGCGTCAATCTTTACTCGAATGTGGGGGGGACATGGCCACTTCTGTCAAAAATTTACTGTGTAAAAATCTTAAGTCAATGGGCGTTTGTCCAAAATGTGGGGGGGGGAGTGTCCCCTGTCCCCCCCCCCAGGATTGACGCCCATGGATATGATATAATATAATTTAATGACCAATCTTCCCGGGTGCCCCAAATTGTCCTGGGCCCCGGGACATTCGTCCCCCTGTCGGCGGCCCTGCAGAGCAGGTAGTTGCTATTTGTCAAATAGCAACTCCGAGAGTAAGTTCTCAATGTTTCTTATCATGCCTACAGGCGGGATAGGGGGTAAAGGGGGCCATGTTAAGGTAAAAATCACCTTTTCCCCGAGGGACGGGAGGGAAACCTAAAATTCGAGGGCAAAGTAAGTCCTTCTGAAGGCCCATAGATCCGGGACAAATCATATGAATCCCCCTCCAAAATCAAAAAAATCCCCATACGCTTATGAGGATCTATAGAATGAGCTATAGCGTTATTTTGATTTGTAAACGCATTGCGGAACTACTAAATTCAGCACTCGGAAAATATTTGAAACAGTTAGCCTAGTATTTGATACAGTGACCATGTCAAGCATTCAAGGACTCCAAGAGCCTGGGGTATAACGTTCAGAGTTTTCGATTAAAATTTAAAAAAATTGAACTTTACTGGTCTTGGGTCTGTAAACAAGAATGTACTTAGGCTATGACTATAAGCCCAAATTGTCTCAAACCCTGCTGAATTTTGCAATGATCTTTGCCTTGGAAGGAACTTACTCCTTCACTCATAACTGTCCAAAGTGTCATTTCATGGACTCGGCAATATCTCCAATAGTCACCACCTAGTAATTAGAGTATCACTAGGGGACTGAAACAAGACTTGTATTTACGCGGAGACTTTTGCTCGGCAAGGCACTGTTATGCTGTGTACAGTAGTACATCAAGACAGCTACTCAATGAAATAAAACTATTTTGCATATAGAATAAACAGTTAAATACTTATTATTATCAGTTAAAAATGTTTCAACAAAGTATGTAAAGTAAATACTTACTGGTTTGAAACCATCTTGATTTATTAGACCCCTCGTTTCGTCTTGATCCTGCGATGGGTCCATATCCATGATTGAACTATGGACTGCTATTCACTACAGGGAAGTTAGAAGAACAATTTCTCGGCTGCATATAAAGGCCTACGTATCATTCTAACTGCCTGATACGTGTTAGTGTTAACAGAATAAAAACGGAACCTTGTCCACCTAGATTATGTCATATGATCATAGCGTATCGGTAACAGTGTAAATAAATTTTGAGGTTCAAAGTTCGACTTTCGGATCTCGTCGGGGATCATACCCGTTACACAACTTACTCGTCAAAATACTGCCTTTATACTACCGTGGTACTGAGTGTTCTACTTCTAGTATACAACTACCTACCCCTACATAAATTCATTACAACACTACAAGCCAATTAATAACATAGAGCATAGCACTAGAGATGTAAGATTGCGTGGGCCGTTGCCTTTACTTGCCTCAAATTATATACGTTTTAAAATAATACCTCAATGGAAGCTTTTCTACACACTCTACTGTCATCATTGAAAATGTAGTTTAACTTTCATTTTCAACTTGAAATTGTGATTGTACAATAACTTATATGGAGCTTGCAGTTATACAGGCCTACCACTGACATTGTCCGATGAAGTGGTTTTTGTTAGCCCGAACAGTACTTAATCTTAAAGTTTGCGATACGGTCCGTTCTTTATCTTCCTTTGACATAAACTTGTACGCAGTTTACCTTGACCTTAAAAATATCATTGCAACAAGTTGCATTTCCAAAGTAAACTTACACCGCATCAAAATACAGTCCTTAGCAAATTTTGGATCAAAACAAGGAAACCAAAGGACATTTTCGTACCATTGTGCCATAAATTATTGCATAAACCGTTGTTTGAGAAGCGATAGCAAAATCATACCCGGATTTGAAGAATCAGGAAGAGAACGGTATTGGGAGATGGAATGTGTTGCATTTAAAAAAATATATGATTATTTAGGGCAATGGGAAGTGAATATATAGATGTGTGGGCATTTATCCACACAATTGATCAATTGACCCCCAAAAGAGCAAATACTGATCAAAGAGAATACACGGTCCAGTAGTTATTATGCCTCCGGTTCTTTATACACCTTTTTGCATTTTTGGAATACTGAGTTAAAAATTGCTTGTGATAATACTGCATGTAGAGAACACGCGGTGTTAGTGAAAAAAATATAAACCTCCATAAATCAATGGGACTTTCATGATCCGTGAATTTACACAAACTGAACTTCGCCGAAGAGCGATTCGTGTCTCGCGGTGTTACAAGGTAAGACAAATTATACAGGTATATCTTTAGCTAGTTGTGGTATTTCACCACTGATTTCTTTCGCAGACGATAGCTCCCAGAGGTAATAATACAACAATTCATACTGTTAGATCAGTACGTCATAACGAAAGATCGAGGCTTTCTGCAGGTTTGTCAACCTGTAAGTCATTGTTAACTGTACATAAACCAGTACTCAGTTGCAAACTACATATAGATGTATAGTGTGATTTTTTGGGTGCCCATAACTGCTTAACAAGAATTGGGTAAAAAGGGTAAATTTCTGGTAAAAAATGCTCATTGAAAACAAAAAATTGAAATAGAATACCATGCAATAGAATCCATGAGAAATTTAGGATAAGAGTTTTATGCATTTTTAAGAATAGTCGTTTTAATATCGAGACTCAAGAACCTGAAAATGTCACAAACCGTTACATACAAAAGACATATGGTGGAAAAAGTGACATTTATTCGGAAAGATTTGTAATAAATGTTCCCTAAACCCGAAAAAATCCTATGAAAAGGATTTCAAAATGTTTGGTAATTTTTAACTTGGGGTAAAAAATGAGTTAAACGTCTACCAAAGTCAGCATAAGAAAATTGATAAAGATAGGCCAATTCCAAAAAGTAAGTTTTTAATGTCACACTGAACCGTGACTTAAATATACACAAAAACACATTCTGCTGATAAAAGGAAGTAGTTATATACGCATCCAGCTGCCTTAAATAACAGATAACCGAATACAAAATTAGGAAAATATCATTGCTTTGAGCACAGAATACCATGGGCGTCCGACACAGGGGGACAGAGGGAGCCGGGATATGTTCCCCACTTTCGGAAAGTGGGGGATATCATATCATCCACCCCTTTTCCAGAACCCCAACGAAAATAGTGGGTACATGTTTGATTCCATAGCTTTCAAAAGCCGGCTTTATGAGTTGAAACTCGAAAATTGTGTAAATAGTCATTTCCTGTAATAAAATCGTGGGAAAATGCCTCGGATTGCACGGCAGATCATCTGGAATTCAAAGTTTTCCAGAGATCTTAAGCGGACCCCGCACCCCCACGTTGCTAGGACTTCACGATTTGCAATTGAGTAATTTCTGATCAAGATCACCCCACCCCCACACACGCACTTTTGATAAGTTGTTTGAGCTTTTGCAGATGACGTGATATTCTTTGTTGTTCACATTCAGATGACAAAGTAAGTATGCATATTAAATTAAGCATATTTTTATGCCATGAAAATTACATGGCGTAGGCCTACATGGCGTAGGCCTACATGGCGTAGGCCTGCATGGCGTAATGAAACAAGAAAGAACTGGATTTTGTTTCTTGGTAATGTCTGTTTACAAACACGTGAAAGCAGTTTTAAACCCTGGATAAACTTAACAATTCAATTGCAATCGCTGTATGCTAGATACTTGTGACCATACAGTAGATAATTTATAGTCCAGGAAAACTTAGTGAAGTTACAGTATACGTGTCAAGTACAATATAAATGAGATATTTGTACTGCTATTGATAGATAAGGGTATCTTACCACTTTGGCACTACTTTGCACTTTTAAATGACGTCATAAACCACGCCCCTTTTGACCATACAGCAATCATTTGACAATGTACATTGAGGTACAGTATAAACATATCATGGGGCTAGTACCATCACATCAATACTGTTATCAGTAAGAAGGAGGTAAAAAATAAACTGCATGTTTCTTAAAGAGAAATGAAAGGTCATTAAAAGTCAAGTGAGGATGACATTGCACATAACCCTCCTTATTAATTAGGCCTGCAAAGCAGGCTTTGCTCTGATTTACCGACGTCACCTACAGCAAATGCAGTCAGTGCCAGCACCACATGCTTTGCTGCTTTGCTGGTCAACCGACGGTAGCCTAATTGCCTTGCCCCTCTTTCAGATTGCCTTCGGTGCCCCTTTTCCCAGATTCTAACTTCACAGTATCTTTTACACTTTATTTCGTTTATTTTTGCTCATTTCTTTAATTGTTTCTTTTTACCACAACTCGTCAACACATGCAAGAAGTAATACCATCAGTTTACTAAAGACTAAGAACACCAGAGTACGAGTGTGTCCTACTACTCCTGAACATATATTTTTTTCAAAGTTGTCTCCTTTTCACATAACCAAATAACTTGGTGCCCCTGTCAAACTTTGAAGTTGCCTTCCTGTCCTTTTTAAATCATAAAAATTGCCTCGCTACCCAGTGCCCTGTTCTTTTTAAGAAATCTAAGGAAATTTCTAATCCCCACCCCCATTGCCTTGCCCCTTCACCACTTAGGCAAGAACCTGTCTGCAAACTGCATTACAAAAGTACAAAACAAATGTAGTTTATGGTATGAAAATAGGCTATCATGTTTATTAGTCCATTCAATAATATCAGTGATACTTTCAGTTATAAAGCTGGTTCAGAATAATTACAGTTCCCACAAAAGAATTTTGCAATACCACATGTTCACCTGTCAGCTGTATTTCTTGTTATTTGGCAGACCTGATAACTTTCACAGGAAGAAAAAGACCTAAATAAATGGAATATTGTCTCATAAAAATTAAAAACAGATAATGGCATATTGATATTCAAATTAGATATAATGACATGGAAATTAAATTAATGAGATTATTTGTCAAATTTATGAGAATAAAAGTCAAAATAATGAGATGTAAGTCAATGCGGTGACTAGTAAAGTCATTAAGTTAGCTCATTACTTTATTATAAATGCCAGGATGCTGACTTTGAAAGTCTAATTTGTAACCAAAAGGTCACAAATTATAGTCATTTTATGTCAAGAGAACGAGAGTCGAAATGAAGATAAAATTCAAATTTAAAATTTAAAAGTCAAGAATTAAACATAGTAAAAGTTGAAAATTTTCACATTAAAGTCAAAATTATGACATTTAAAGTGACTATTACGGAATTTTAACTCAAACTTACCGTATTTACTCTATTTATCGTCCCGATGGCGTGATTTTTTTTTCAAACGGGTGGTGATTATTTGGGTTGAGTTGTCCTCTCAAATCTAACCATACACTAAACGTTACTATACTCATATCGTATTGATGCCGATTACGTATGCTATTCGAACGAGGTCAAACTAAACAGTTTTTCCGACTTTCACGAGTCCACAAACAAATTAAAGGACCGATGGAACACGTGGATAAAACAATTTGATAGTTTGTCCACCCTGCTTGGTTTACTGTCCGCTGTAGAGAATGAGCCAGAGGTGATGAAACTTGCCAGGATCGTATAGAGGGGGTTTCACCGCGTCACGTGATCGCGTGTCTTTTTGGTTTTGAAGGGCACGCGTCCATTGGTACACAGTAGTATCTAAGGTTATGCCGTGCCCGTGTGCTGTAAATACGCTTACTGCGTGTGTGTTTTGCTCTTCAGTGCCTGGGAATCCCACTCGCGTGACGTCACATGAAATCCCTCTTTACAATGCACTGAACGCAGCCATGGTCGAGTATTAGGGCACGAATTTTCCACCCGGGAAAAAATTATTTCGTTTATTGAGTAGTGCATATGTAAACACTCTTAGGGGTGGGGCGTTTATTCGAGAGAGGGAGTTTAAAAGATTAAAATGTGTATAATAAAGAAGTGAAACTATAACTATGAGCTTTAAAGTCAAGACAAAAATCCTGAAGATGAATTTAAGACATTGACTAAGTCAAAATCTAGACTCCAAAAGTCAAAACTATGAAATTAATACTTCATTTATATAAACTTTTAGTCAAATGATGAGATTGAAAGTCAATGTTTTGAATATGAGAGTCAAAAAATGAGATTAAATGAGAGGGTGATGAGGTTTTAAGTCAAATGAATTGAATTTTATATTCATAGTGATGAGTTTGATGATGACACTAAGACCAGTTTTGCTTAAATGTCAAGTTTATTGACATTTTGAATCGCTGTTTTCCCTTCCCATGTGCCCTGGCCATCGATTCAACCTGTGGGGCCCCATTTTTTCAAATTTCAACGATTTTGGACCCCAGCCACTCAATCATTAGAGACATTGTATACCTGAACTGCCTTCTGCTTATAGACTTGCAACCGTGTAACAGTGACTTAAATTATGAAGGCCATCTGACACTTTGAAGAGGGCCCGGGTGGCCTCCAAAGTTGACAAATGACTTTCAGAAATAACAAATTGTATTTTCAAAAGTGAGATAACTGTTGTAGTTATGTGACCACATTCTCCACTCAAATTTTCAGCTATGAATGTTATTCATGTAAAAACCTATCACCCTGCAAAGTCACAAGAAATGACACTGACAGCAGTCTTCTTGAAAAAGTGCTTTGGCGCAATATTTTTCTAGGGGCGCAATATTTTTCTCGGGGCTGTAATGTCTGAAACGCTTGAGCTTTACAACTGAAAAACAAGAAACCTGCAAATTAACAATTGTACATATCTTAATGAATCAATTAATAGAACCATAATATAACGGCCACCAGTTCAAGTTGCCAGTGACGTCATTGAGACGTCATCATTGTGTTATTTGAGGTAACTTGATATATGTTTTGAAAGCAACAAACATTTCCAAGTGAAAATATGTCAATTAAATGAACATTCAATACACTTGTAGAGATGTAATTCATTAATGTTTTTAGAAAGCAGTCAGTTTGGATTTGACCTAATTTCGGCATTTTTCATAACCTTTAGTCAATTTTGGTAAACTTTTCGTTGGGAACATGATAAACCTTCAAAAATGCAAAAACATCAGAACCCCTCTTAATTTGAATTTTTAGGGTCAAGCTCTATTCATCTATCCGACTAACATGAAATACTGGATGCTACACGTTACATTCACGTATCATAGGGGAACAGGACATTTTTTTCTACGGGGGTTAAGCCGTTTTTGCTCGAGAAAAATTGTGCTGCCCGAGAAAGCTGCCTAATTTTTCCCCCATAATACCCGAGAAATAGGTTTTTCTCGAGCTCAGGGGACCTCAGCCCCAGCTTCCAAGTGTGTCTAAGTATTACACAAGAACGTTACATTGAAACGAAAGATAAACATGGAGAAACATCAGCCGGAAGCAAGACCTTTGACCTGGATAAGAGTGCAAATTAACGTACATATCGAAGTACGTTAAGTAATTTAAGTAATTGAACAGATCAATCTTTATCGTATTCTCATCACGTGAATGATCTAGGATTTTTCTATCAGAAAATAAGATTAGAAGGAAATCTCAGTGTTATCCTGTGAAGGATCCGGATTATTAAAAGAGACAAAATTTTAACTTTTAACCAATTGGTCCAACTCTGCCAACCACGAAAGCTTGACCTATTCTTGGCTATCACATGCATAACTTTATTCATTTGTACTAATTATTTTGTGTTGTTTGTCAAGAACAATAACACTAATTTATCTTTGTCAAGTTTGTTTAACTCACAGCTTGTTCCAAACTGTGATCGGAACTTTGAACTTGCCAATTTATTTACACAGTTACCAATAGAATTGTATGACTTAGCCTGTTCACCAAGGTGGAAATATGTTCCGTTTACATTGTTATAATGTGCTTACAATTGTATACACGTACATATATACCTCGGAGAAATGGCATCTTTGACTTTCCTTTAACAGTGAATGTAAACAATTGAATGGAATGGATCTATCGCAGGTTCAAGAGGAAACGAGTGTGTTGATCAATTCTATTGAAGATGGCTTCACACCGGTAATGTATTTTGGTTATAATTTGCTTTCCTGTGGAAATCTTTAGTGAAACTTTACTGCATGTACACGCAATACTCAAGTTCTGGCCTGCAATTAGGAAAATATCCCAGATGATAACTTGTAGTGTACAGTGGACAATAACTCAAAATAGCATTAAAACCCGTAGAGAGTGTATATTAGTACACTGACACATGCTGGGTTGAATACTCCTTTGTTACTATATAAGCCGAGTGACGGAACGCTATGTAACCAGGAAGGTGTTATTAGCTAATAACACCTCTCTGATGTAACAGTGTTCAAGGATCGATATAATTTCAACAACAAGTAAACCTTTGATTAAACCTTGCTTACAGGTAGCACACCACTAATTCAAGGGGAATCCCCGTGAAGGATATTACCCTACGAATTTAGCACCCAAGAACATTGGGCGGGGGGGGGGGGCAGTTTAGACTATGTTGCTGAAGTGATGTGTTCGATTTGTGATGTGTATGTGGTAGGATAGAAATTGAAGTACTCATCCTCCAAAAAATAAAGAAAATTGAAGGTGTTTCATGCACTTTTTTGCAACATGTCCTTCCGACATGCAAAATGGCATTTTGAATGAAATAAAAAAGGAGGAACCACCGCTCTATTATACAAGTTCTCCTAGCTCAAAATCTAAACGGTCATGGTACACAAATTTGATATTATTGTGAAAAACCAACTCGTGAGCTTGAGGGGTACCGTGCGCCCGTTGAAAACTTGTACAAGGGTCTAGAGACCACAAAACGGACCCCCCCCCCCCAAAAAAAATGGGGGAATAATTACCTACACTGCGTATAATTGTCTGAGGGCTTGGCATTTCATCGCCGGCGGGGTCATAACTCCATTTGGCACCACTGCAAGGTTTTCAACTGCAGACAGAGATATCCCGCAGGACATTTTTCAAATGTTCCCTATTAATGATGAAGATTTCAAAGATGATTTGAATTCGACAAAAAGAAATCAAACGTTTCCTTTAGACACTTGGGTAAGTTTGCATTCAAAGTACCAGGAAGGATTTGAAGCAAGTCTACAATATCCTAACGATGCCACAGTATGGCTAAGTTACAATGCATTCCATTGTTTACTTTGAAAATTTCTCATTTATGAAATCGTATATTGGTATAAATCTACAACTTCATAAAAGAGTTAGTAAGCTCATTTAGGAAGAAAAATTAAAGATGCATAAAAGACATGCCAATGAACACGGATTAGAAAGAATTACTCGTAAAACGGTACGGGGTGTAATGGCTGTATGCATCATATCAGACTTACTACAAGTCACCATTCTCCCAAATGTGATTACAGCATAGAGCAGGATAGTCCTTTTATCCTGCCTATGGATTACAACAAACACACGACCTTATCTCGCAAACAGAACAATACATGCTTGATGTATGCTGCTTGTTCATATTATTCTTGCACTTAAGGGTCCAATTTTGCTTCTTTAATATCAGATTGTGGTGCTTGGTTCATGGTACAAAGCACGTTGTGTATTTCATATGCTTCTGTATTGTCTGTAGAGGATAATTTTATTTATTTTTTTGTTGATGGGCTCTTTACAATTTTTCAGTTATCGAGAAAACCGCCGCCTATACTTGGCGTTCACATAGGATAACGTGCGCGTCATTGTATGGCAAGCTCTTTATCAGAACGTGCAAAAAAGGTCCGCATTTAGATACGCTGCCTGGGTCAAGACCTCGAGTCGACCAACCATCTAGAACAAGAGATGGCAATCAAATCACACTAAAATTTGCATTTTCATAATCGTGTCATCTTGAGAACGTTTTCTTTCAAATTCGGCGTACTACAGGGTTGCCCTTGTGTCTGCATGAGATGATGAGCTAGTCATCTTGATAGCGAGAAATTTATAACGTTTCTAGTGATCAAGATCACTGTTGCATATGGATTGACAAACTAGTGATCAAGATAGGCTAGAAATCTGAGCTTCTTCCGGGAAAATTGGACAAATGGTCCTTCTATGAGATTTAATGGATTCTGTGCACTTCAAACTCATAATTAGAAAAAAGAAATTTTCAGCATTTTTATCAGCAAGAGAGGAAAGAAAAGGGGGTAGTGAATGAAAACAACCCCAAAGAGCGCAGAAAACTGAAGTGTTCAGTGTTAAGAATTTTGTGCAAGTACCTTTTTACTCCTCTGTCTGTCTGTCTGTCTGTCTGTCTGTCTGTCTGTCTGTCTGTCTGTCTGTCTGTCTGTCTGATATCACAAATTTTGGGTCCTTTGTGAGTAGGGGTAGTGTATGGCCCGACCTCGGGAGGAGACAGGGGGGCTTTGTTCTCTTTTGTTGCAAGTTGTTAAATAGGCCATACAAAATTACCCAACTTAAATTTTAAGTGCCCTCAGGTAGGCTTTTAAAAGTCATCAAATTTGCCACATTAACAGTTTTTGAACATAGAATTGGACTAAATGTCAACTTATTTGGGTAGGGAAGTCTTTTGGATGGGGGGAGGGAGATTCATGGCCATTCATGGTGTCCCATATAGGCCTATAGTCATTAGCAATAAATATTTGAACTAAAATTTTGGATTGTGCAAGTCCTAGTAATTATGCCATGCTTCACAAAAATAAATGCGAGCGGAGCGCGCCTCGCAACGAACTTTTAAGATAATTTTGTAAGTGGGAGTTCATGTCGAAATTTACATGAAAAGATGTGGTCGTGCGTTTTTTCAGTACCCCAAAAAGTGTCATATTGGAGGCGCATGGAGCAAGAGAAACTGTTTTTATTTTATGTTGCTGGAGGGGAACGCCCCTTAGATCCCCTACTTGGCGATGACACAGCGGCGAAGGGGATTCGCCGAAAGGCCGTGGCAATTTGAGTTCGTTTTAGACGATATCATGTGGCTAGGCGAATATGGTTTAACGAGATGACACATTCATAAACCCTGGTTGAATCATTACTGGGACAAAGTGTCTGAGATGACCATAAATGTTTCAGAATAGGCTTGGGAGATGAGAACTTAACTTGTCTGCGTTTCATACTCGAAGACAAAGTTGAGCTATCAGTATCAAAGAGTTATTCTTTCCAGCCAACAGACTTCGAAATTTTCCATGTCAATTGAAACGGGGAATGATTTTTTTGTCAGCTTGAATAAATTACATGGTATTGTGTGGTTCTTAGAGCTCCTACTGGCGAATGTACCTTTTAAAATCATACTATTGATTTTATCGTTTCCAGATGGATTGGTAGAATTAGCCATTCCGACTCTAATAGTATACAGCGTGACGCTGTAGGCCTATACTATTAGAGTCGGAATGGCTTATTCTACCAATCCAACTGCAATTTCGACGATGACTCTATCGCAGGTCAACAGAATTCTTTGGAGTTCTAACATTAGATTTTATCTTTAACTTATGCTTATTTCATTCCAAAATATAATCAGACAAGTGTTTCAATCTTAAGGATAAACTTTTAACGTCGTTAAAATGAATTAATCGCTAAACTTGGAGGCTACAGCCTTTCTCCTAACCCTTTGCCATCTACCCCTCCCCCCAATCAGCGCTTTGCCCTTGAACTCACCGGACACCTGACACCCAGAGGAAAGGACTTGGGGCATGACCTGAGAAGTAATGACTTACATTGGTAGAAATGACAAATGTGTACAATACAATTCTGTAAAGTAGCAATTTGCACGTGGTGTAGTAAGAGTCAAACTTTCACGTCACTTCCGCAATTGTTCCCCGGACCTTGCGTTACCATGGCTACTGCATATATATTATTGTCTTCCAACACGTTTGTTTTCCCTATAGGTCCATCCTGTCAAGGGTCTCACCGTCATCACCGCGGCGATATTCGTTGTCGGTGAGATGGCGGGGAGTGGAGTTCTGGCGTTACCAAAGGCAGTTTTAGACGCAGGTAAAGTATTCCATAACAATGAATAAAATAGGATAGAGGGACACAGTACACAGTACCTTTTGTCGTTTTGGACTCACTGAATAAATAAACATTTTAAAAAATTAAAAACTAAAAAACGAAAGGCAACTGCCAATTGGACAAAATGATAAACATTTTGATCCAGAGCAAACTTTGTAGCAGACACAACACGACCAAGTCCCTATTTTCATTACTTTAGACCAGTGGTTCCCAACCTTTTTCAGCCCATCGCCCCCTTCCACCGAATTGGGCTGGACAACCCCCCCCCCCCTCTACCCGATCTATAACATAGCATTGCTATGCATGAAACGATGAAAACAAAACCACATGTTGAAGTGTGGATAGCCTCTTATGGGGACCCCGGGACAACGTTTCAGTGGGGGACCAAGGGGCAAAGCCCCCGGAAGCTCTAGGGTAGGCCTAATTAAGAAATTGTTAAATCAAGAATAAAGCACTGTAAGTCAAATTTTCACCGTCTTCCGATTACCTATATAACCTTGACTGCGCACTAAAAAAATTACAGAAATCACCTTAGACCAGTTTGTATTTAAATAATTACTAATGGACGGCCTCTTTGATGCTGCAAGGGATAGCCTTGTGAGTTGGAGGAAGGAGAATGGTTTTTAGTTGCATGACGCATTGAAAGACTTCTGCCAGTGTGTACCAAGTCGGTAGCCTGGCCGAAATCCCATAGTTGGCAGTTCATGACAGTGTCCAGTGCCGTACCTATGGTAGTTGGCACCCAGGAGATTCCTTTCTTTGGTTTGGTCACCAACTGCCGTTCTGAGGGAAGGGTGTAAGAAGAGGGGTCTAACGGGAAAAAAATGACATTTTGTAAGATCTCTTTAGAGGTGCAAATTGGTGATGTCTTTGGCAAAGCTTTGAACTGATTATGTGTTCAGAAATTTGCATTCTTTAGTGCCTATTTTATTTTTGTTTTTGTTCGAGGGGTTCTGTTTCAGGGCTTAGGGAAGCCCACCACTCTTTGAGAGTTGAGAAGTTTTTGTGTATGTAAGATACCTAAGATGCAAAATTGTGCTACTTTTAGGGCCACCGTCGGTTGATGTGTAGCATAGCTCTATTTTGTCAAAAATGCCTCCCAGATTGGCGTAAATGAAGTCTTCTGGACTTTCAAAGCTGCATCTAAACCTTTTTTGGGACTTTATTCTTTAGAAACCGAGACTTTGAGAAGAAAAGTTTAACTTGAAAAATTTATTTAGTAAAATCACTTCGTAAGAAAACACATGACTGAAAGGTAGTCAAACAAGCTCATTAATTTCAGCATGAAATTAAAGGTTATCATATTATTTATTTATTTTATATTGGCATGCTATGCCGGACACCGAGTGACAAGCAACACTAAAATTCTTCAACGAATAGGCTTCAGCTGTGTTGTGTGCATCATGCATGAGGAAGGAGGTTCATTCTTTTATGCGAGTTATCCGCATAGGAACCTGTCTGCGGCAGGCTTCCCCGGGAAAGTTTGGAAAAAAAGAAACCTGTATATGCGGTTTCCTGCCTGAAAAACATAATCAGGAGGATGGAGTTTTTAGTATTTTCAGCATTTTTTTTCAAGAAGGCCATTTTTTCAGTAAGAGTTGGAAATCTCAGGACAGCTGCTCCCGCCCCCCCCCCCCCACAGGCTACTGCCCTGGCCACTCAAGCTGCCCTTCAGGTCGTAATAATGAGAAAGACGAAATTAGCTCACCTAAAACTTGCATTTTTCAAAATATTTGAAAGTTTCCTTCGTAGTACATTGCAAAAGTTATCTTTAAAATTACAGTTTTTTTTACAATTATCTCTTCTGTCAGTATGACGTATCTATCGAGAGCAAAGAAAAAACTGCAATTCCGAGGAAAAAGTGACGGGGATAACTTTTAGCCATGGCCCATTTGCTTACAGTTTTCATTGGCACTGATGGGAATATGAGGGTCCTCGCCAGGAAATTTTTAAAATTATACACTGTTACATGCAATTTCTTGGCATCTGGCATTAAAATAATTCACAAACTTTGTATCGCTTCCGAGGAGGGATTGTTAGATCTACGTGACTTGTTGATTTCATTTTATCTCCTTTTTAGGTCAGCTAATTTGGGAGCTATTGTAGAGGACACCTAGTGGAATGTTGTAAAAACCCGCTTTAAATTAAATATCTCATTTTTTTCAACCCCCCTGCCGCCCCCTTAGCGCTCATCGCCCCCCTGAGTTGCTCAAACGCCCCCAGGGGGCGATAACGCCCCGTTGGGAATCACTGCTTTAGACTGTTTGAGTAGGATTGTCTACTCCAGAATTTTGGATACTTCTTACCCCCATGCCCCAATGGGTTGACTCCGTTGAATTGACTACAGCTGGAAATGAAATCTTAGCCTAAGAATACACTTACGTAAAGCATTGGACCAGATGTTTCTGAAATCCCCATGCATTCCTTCCCGCACTGACATCACGTTCAAAAAGTTACACTATATGTCAGAGCAGGCAAGAAAGCCATATGATTATCCCCACCCCCCACCCCCACCCCCCAAAGGAGAATGTGCAATCTTCTAGACGTGGGGCACATGGAGCATTCAAGAAAAACATTTCGTCTTAGTCAAAAGGTCGAGAAGTCAAAGCGATTCACTAATCTCTGTGTACATCGATTACGCCGGATACAATATACAGTCACAGCAGACACAAACCAATCGGAAACGCAATATAAGTGCTGTCATAACGGACGTAGGCCCCTAACCAGAGGGGTCATCCGACCCCCTGCCCCGAATGAAGATTTTTCCTTAAGCCAACTCTTCAATATTAATTTACTTCCAAATTTTCAAAACGCTGCTTCTGTAAACATTTGAATCTCTGGAATCTGCCTCCATAGCGTAAGCTTACAGCATGCGAGCTGATCTGCTGATTGGCCGATAAGTCTATGAAGAACGAATGGTGTAAGCACATACTGCGTATTGTGTTTATCCATTTCTCTTGAATATGCGTTGTAATGGTTTGTAAACGATTCATGAAATAGAAAAAGCATTTTAACCACTGAAGAAGTCATCCCATCCACCCCCATCCCATACAAGATAACAGATAGAAGGCATAGTCGAATCATTTAGAATAATAGTCGATAAACAATGAAGAAGGCTCTCCCTCAATCCTAACACCATAGGCGTACCAGCCAAGGCAGCTGGAGCCTGAGCCAAATTCGCAAAAAGCCTTTTTCTAGTTTAAGTTTATGGTAGAATATCAGACAATTTTCTCAAGTACTACAAGACATTATCGGGCAATTATCGGGACTCGAAAAAGGACCCTGTACGCCTGTGCCCAACCTAGCACCCGAGCCACCAAAAAACCTTCCCACACTTTCAGCAGTTCTGGTTTTTAGAATTAATTTATCGGATAGCAGAGTATGAATAATCACAGTCGCAAAAGTAACCTCCCCTCCATTTCTAGTTCAAATCTCTGATTGTACCATTCTCGGGGAGGGGGACCTTGCAACCTCTTGACATATGTTGCTTTTGAAAGGCGTTCACTATACTATTCGGAGATTACATTTAATTAACGAGGGGCCCCCTTCTTGAAGGATGATGGTGTGTTCTTCTGGTCCCGGTGGGCCGATAGGGTATTGTTTACCCTTCAGTCTTGGCCATTGGGACCTTTGAACTTTAAAAAATAGTTTTAATATATTTTATTTAAAAAGTGGCGATTTCATCATTTGTTTTCATTGACAGGATGGGTTGGTTTGGTGATGATATTGCTATGTGCTGTGATGTCTGCCTACACCGGCGCTACCCTTGGTAGGTGCTGGATAATACTTCAAGATCGCTTCGAGAAGTACAGAGAGCAGACGAGATATCCATATCCTGCCATCGGCTATGAGGCTTTCGGCAATGTAGGAAGGTACGTTACAGGAAGAAAAAGTGCACTGAACTAAGCCCATGTGCAGTCTAAAGTTTAAATATTATGTAACAAAGTGGTTACACAAGAAGACACTTTTGAAAACTAAACTGTAGCCAGTAGCTCAAATTACTTCGGTCCATCAATTCAATCGGACTTGTGATTGGGACCATCAATATAAGCGAGCGTGTGAGTGGAACCATAAGTGCGGGTGAGTCTTTGACTGGACCATCAATACAGACGTACTTTTATTAGGGCCATTCATACGCGTGGGACCGTGATTAGGGCTATACAAGAGGAGGCGCTATAACGAAGTTTGTCTAATAAACGTTAAGTACAAATTATTCGGGGTAGATGGAGTCCTCCCCGGTGCGATTGCATGACTAGTTGTATGTGACAGGTGAGGGTTACATAGTTTCTGATGTGATAGGCCTACTTCGTCCACTTATCAGAAAGACACCCCCCTCCTCTGATTTGAACTGGTCAAGCTTCCCGTTCATTGGAAGCCGAGGATTTTATCCTTCACACACTAAAGTTAGGATATCCCGATATTAGTCACATATACGCTAGTTCACATCAAATTGATGTTTCCGGTTGGGGTATGGTGGGGTTGTGGTGGGGTATGGTGGGGGTAGGATGGGGTATGGTGGGGTGGGGGGTAGGATGGGAGAATACCGACTAAAAGGTGATTGACTACGACTGCTCAGGATGTCGAGAAAGATTTATTTTAGTCTGTTAGACAGGAGCTGTTCGGGCCTATCCACGGATCTTTCATTTAGTATAGAGTATGTAATCACATGAAATTAGCCCACGCGACCGACATGAAAAAGTTATTTTATCAACATGATCCGAAGCTGAAATTTGTTGATAATAAGGAGGGTGGGACGTCGTTATGTATTTATAAAGACACGACTGCACTAGCTCATGTTTCTTCCGCAGGTTACTCGTGTCTTTCTGTGTCAACGCCAGTCTTTTTGGTGCTGCGATAGTTTACCTTCTCATAGCATCGGAAAATATAGAAAGTATACTCAAAGGTTTTAATTGGCATGTATCTTTTTGCGTTCTGCTACCTTTCATTGCGTTATTTTTATGGCCAATCACGTGGTTAGGAACGCCAAAAGATTTCTGGTGAGTTTGACGATTCAGTCTGTGTTCTCATTATTACACTATTTGTTTATTAGTCTAATGTAGATATTTTCGGCTTTTGTTCAATTGTGAAAGGTTTGTGAAAAATGACATAGAAATATATTCAGTTACAGACATTATTGAAAACCTTCGGTTGATGCCTGGATTGTCCCAGCAACTTGTGAAACAAAACATGTGTATATCATAAGGGTTAGAAAATAGGGGGAGTCACCCAGACAGTTAGGTGGACTTGGTTACTGTTATAGACTGCCCTGTTTAAGGGCCCAGATGGGGTAAGGGCGTTGAGTACCTTTAAGGTTCTACGGAGAGCACAATTTAACATTCTTTAACTATTAAAATGAATATATAATTACACCACAAATCCATGAACCAACATTGAAAAGAAAAAACAGATTACAAGTAAGCGTAATGTTGGCAATTGGTTTTATTTTGCAGGCTCGTGGGTTTTATAGCTATGGCTGCCACTGCAACTGCGTGCTTCTGTATGTTCATTCAAATGTTAATAGACAAGGGTGATCACCACAAGCCCGACTATCCGCCTTCTGATTTTGGAAGATTCTTTCTTTCTTTCGGTGTTATCATGTTTGCTTTTAGCGGCCACCCAGCATTCCCAACTTTTCAACACGACATGAAGGAACCGAAAAAGTTCTCCAAATCAGTCATTATTGGATATTCAAGTAAGAAAACTCAAACACTGCATTTCTTATATTAATAATTAATATTCCTTGCTTTAAGAATTTGTTTGAACTATATTCACCAGAAAACAAACGTTTTTTTTTCAAATTCTGTCAGAGGATTGCTATGGTACCAGAAGCGAATTGAACCGAAGTATATATGTAAACTTTAACGAATGTATTCAAGAAATTAAGCATTAAAAGAAACAGCTAACCTGACCGTTTGCAAAGCATTGTCATCAGTTATTATACCTGTCATTTTATGGAGTGAACTAATTCGTGTCAAGATCAGAACTGCAACTTCTTTGTGTGCATATCTGCACACGTTGGCCCCACCCCTTTTTATGTTAACCAGAAGTTTGCATAATAATCATCGATATGTTTAGACGGATAATATACGTAGGCTATCTACTAAGACAGGGTATGAATAATTTTGTAGAGCTTTGCTTGGGGTTGTAAATGGTAGTGATTTATATTATGCGTTCGATTTCTGTCTTCTTTTTTCCTTACAATTCTTCAAATAATCTGCACGTTTTCACTTTAAATAAAATTTTGGCATTTATACCAATGACAATTTACTGGAAAAAGGGACTCTAGATTCATTTTATAACAGTTTTACTAAGCTAAAATTTTTACAGCTAACAGTTTTACTTGTTCATCTCCTCTTTGAGGATTCCAAACCCAGGAATAAGCTGTATAGCTTGGTACCGTATAAAGTTAACAGTTGCCATTTTAATCGTTTCTTAGTTAATGGTGAAAGTGCTTACTGAAAATACTACTTCAATCCCCCTCCCTGTTTTTCTGTTACGTCCGTGGTCTGATGAGGTGTTGAAGGGGAGAGGTATACCTTTTAAGGGTAGAAATATTTTACAGGGGGCGAAACATGTTAAGACATGTAAAAGCAGTTTTTTGTTCTTTAAAATTTTGTAGAGACGAAAATTTTAGGGGTCACCCCTTAAGTACCGGTCTATGTTTTAGAAGTACAAAATCTAACATAATATTTACATGTTTTCTCCGCAGTCCTCTTTTGTATTTACTTTCCTGTCTCTGCCGCTGGTTATTTCGTCTACGGCGATGAAAACGAAGACAACATTTTGAATGTTATATCCGATTCTTGGCTGAGAACGATAGCACTGATTCTAGTAACCGTTCATCTTGTAATGGGTTTTATAATTGTTATAAACCCCTTCAGTCAAGAGATCGAAGATCTTTTACACATTGATAAGAGTAAGTGCTGGAAAATTCACTTAGGAATTTTTTGTCTATGTGGAGAACGACGGGCATTGTCCGTGATACTACTTCTCTGCAAGGATGTATACATAAAAAACGAATAATGTTATACGCTGGGATTTAATGTAATCCTAAATATCCAGTCTGAACTTCTTACTCCACTACGTTACCATAGAAACATCCCGCATATGAAAGACGCATTTTCATTGGTAGTAAGTTTCGACGAACACGCACACATGTGAGGAAGGCTTTGCAAAGTCTTTCTCTTTTTTATATTTATACTGGAAATAAACAAATGAAATGAAATGGACGGATTTTATTTTTTCTCTTCCGCCTCTGCATTCGTAAACGTCTCCCAGACTTAGTTCTTAAACTTAGGCCCGTTACCAGTTCAAATAAAAGGGGCGAAAAATATTTTAGGGGAAGAGATCAGTATATAATGCATTAAAGCAACTGCATGTGATTTTTAACTTTGTAGGGGGCAACATTCTTTGGACTTTTAATTTACACGCTGTCAAGACAAACCTGACAATATATTACTACAGACTATCTTATGCATAAGCGTACTAGACCACTTTCAATTTGGGACTGAACACTCTTGCCCAAAACTTTAAGCACTTTTGCCCCCCCCCCCCATATCAAATTTTCACCCAAGTGGGGGAGGGCTGAATCCCCCAGCCCCCACCTATGATCTTGAAAAAAAAAGATAACCACAGTTGTCTCAGTCTCATCCTACACCATGATGTGGCTCATGTCACTGGCGTTCCTCTCTGTGTCCGTGGTTCCGTATGGTCCCAAGTGTTCCGTGTGTGAGAAAAGATATGAGAAGGTGGCGAGTGGATAAGCAGATGTATTCTTGTGCTAGTTAGATTTGAATCACATGTCATGATTCCGTAAACAACTAGTTTCACTTACATGTACATATATGAATTGTACAGTCGTTTTGAATATAAATCGTAAATATTATTTATAGTCCTAAAATGTTGAGTGTTGTTAACATTTACATGTCAGAAACTAAATTTGACCTGGTCTTTAATTTCTTTCATGCCCACTCTTCTTCACAGAAAACAAGTGAAACGCGCATTATCTTTGACTTGTCTAACCATCCAAATGATAAAATAATTACGACGAATATTTTGAGATGAATATCATTTCTTGAAACATATTTTCAATTCTGAATTCAAAATTGGTATTGTCAAACGGAGGAGAATAATTCTCTTCCACAGAATTTAACTGGAAGCGTGTTATAAACAGGACGGTAGTGGTTGCTACTATTTTATTTGTGGCGGAGTCAATTCCACAATTTGGAGTCATCTTAGGTCTCGTTGGAGGATCTACTGTTACCCTCTTGACTTTTGTATTTCCATCACTTTTTTACCTCAAACTTTGTTCGGCTGAGTCACCAGATGGATCTTACTGCAAAATGTAAGTGTCTGTCGTCTTCTTCATATATCTTGCTCTTTTTCTTCTTTTCAGAACAATAACGCTTTCATATGGTGTTAGGGAATACAATTCTATGTTTTGGCACCAAAGGCGCCGTCAGGTTGAATGTAAGGGGGCATATGCTCCCTGTCGTGAAAGGTTGCCCCCTGGGTGAAAATTTCCGGTTTCGTTCGAGAGCTTTAGTGAGTACAGTAAAATTCCAAGTCCCCAACAACGACCCCTTGCCTCTACAGGTTGAATGTTTTTGCTACAAAGGAGGCAAAATTGTAGAAACGTCAATTTTCAAATTCTTTCAAATCGACCCAAATTTTCAAATCTTCCGCAACAAAATCCCACTTTTTTCATATTTTCTTCAATAAAAACCCAAAAAGGTTTCCAATTGCTTCAATAAAGACGAAATTTCCTTTCGGTGACCCGTCGCCAAGTTGTCGGGGCTTCGGGTTGCTCCCTCGCACCGTCTGGGGGCTTGACCCCTCCTGAGAAAAGCCTGGCGAAACCTCTGTTAGGTAAGACAAACAAGAGTTAGAGTAAGATGAGGTTTTACGGCTCAGTTTCTAACCAATTGGTTGAGGTCGGGCTGGCCACGGCCTTTTTTCAGTTGTAGCTCACTGGCCAGCAGGAGACCTTGCTATGCGTTTAAGTCTTCCTTAATACGTTGTTATAGTAAAAAATAAAAATAACGATCAATAAATACTATTGATCCTGATTAAGTAACATGTGAATGCTAACGACACATAGTGATACCTTTAAACATGACGTCATCCGATGCATGTTGCCGGTTACAGTACTAGCCAGGAATTGTGCTGAAGTGAAAGCATTAATGGCTTAAATGTGTAACCAGGGAGCTTCTACTCTAGTCACAGCGAGCTCCCCGGTCCAATGAACAGACGCTCCATACAGTGATGAAGGTAAAAACACCTTTATCACGACGTCATACCCGGGTCGAAATGTCGTTGGCACGAGCAAAGGTGACAACGGATAATGCATAAGTAATAGGTAAAGACTAGGCTAGGCGTAAGATACTTATTTGAGTTTATGTGTTGACCAAGAGGTACACTACGCTGACGTTTTCATTTAAATTGGAGGAAACTTAACAGACAAAATTTTTAATATGTGTAACGAGACTTGCGTAAGAGATATTCGTCGGAAGATGATAAGCATACACCTGTGTTAGGAAAGATGTGACCTACCAGCCTGCGAATGTAGTGACGTCACACTTTCAGCGAAAACTGACTGATATTTTTCTTAATCATACATAGGGAGTATATTTCGAAAATTTATGCAAATAACCAGACTTGTAGTGAGTACGTACTCGTACTCAGATTTTGCACGATTGCCTGTACTTACACCCGTGAGAATGGATTTTTACTCATACTCGTACTCGTACTCACAAAACTTGACAGTAATGCATTGTGAATTATGCAAAATTTTGTGTTCGAACTCATATAAAAAACGTGTACTCGTACTCACATCCAGACACACTTCAGTTGTTCTCGTAGTCATGACAATGTACTCACATTACAAGTATGACAAATACAAGACAGACAAATAAACACATGCCTATACCCCAAACAAGGCGTACATTGTATGTGTTAATGCTTTTCATTGCCCAGAAGAAATGATTTCATTCATCGTAAAATTTGAATGATGTCTACAACTTTCGTCCCTTTTTTCCTTTCATCAGTGCCTTACCTTTACATCAACGGGTTTTTCATTTTGAAATCATCCTGGTAGGTGTTATTGGCATAGTCTCGTCAACATACTCAGCCATTGACGCCATCGTAACCGGACAATCTTCCTTCACAGTGCCGTGTTATGTCAACCAAACTGCAGCTCATGGATAGAATGTAGATTACTACAATGAAAGCATAGGACCGCCATGAAGCACGCTGACCATCCAAATGGTGGGGTAGGGAAGGGTAAGGGGAAACAAGTCGAATGACTTGAAAAGAAGGCCTTTTAGAGGACTAGAGGACATAGGTGTAGGAGCCCAAGTTGATTTGGGGACGGAGGCTGGAACGACTTGCCCGAAAAATATAACCCAAATTTTCCGCGCGCTCAACGCACGTTCGACATGTTAATGTGCATATCATATAGGCATGCAATGGTTATCACACCGCATGCCAATTAAATACAATAATTTGCCGCGTTACTACCTTCTTTATTGGTTTTAATTTTGGCCGAAGTCGGTGATCGCCGGCCTGGGGAAGGTGGAAATTTTTGAAAAATTAGGTGTCCTTACATGCAATCTGGTGCTTCTTATGCTACCTTTGAAGTGAAATTTGTGCTAAAACATTTACCTAGTTACATGCAATCTGGTGCCACATATGCTACCTTTGAAGTAAAATTTGTGTTAAAAAATTTACGTATTTTAGGTAGAAAAAAATCAGCATCAGTGAGGGTGGGGCATGGCCCAATGGCCCCTCAAATACACCACTGATAATCATAATATAAGTTCAACCATTAAAAACACACTGATGAATTAATACGGAATATATAGGTGCTGGTGCAATTCAAATCAGAACTTTATATTAATTACCAAAGAAGGGTAATACCCTTTAGCTACATCATTGCATTATTTTTCTTTCAGTAGGTGCCCGAAAAATTCTCAGCATTTTGCCCGAATTTTCACAAAAATTTTTGGTTGGGGGGCTGCAGCCCCCCGCCTCCTACGCCTGTGCTAGAGGAGCATATTCCCTCTGGTTCAAGGGTACGAAAGCTCTCTGAATTATAATGCTATATTTTTATACCGCCTTTTCATCATGTGTCAAATTATCAGTTCGGTCGAGGCGGCACCATGTGCTTTGCCCTGGGCGTCGATAATGCTAACTCCGTCACTAATTGCCAAACCCGTAGCCGGGAGAGGGGGCAGGGGAATTTCCCCCTATAAAAATTCAAAATTACCATAGCCTTAATGCATTATAATATGGCTTCCCCTAAGAAAGTACTCCCCTCTGGAAACTATTTCTCCCCACTTGAGTACATTGGCTAAGGGCCTGCTAATTACACGTCATTCGTTGCGTCAGCTCTCTTATACTGCTTTGAGTCTCTACGGATGAAGATGTGTTTGCAGGGACGGCGGAGACTGTGAAGGGGCTACGGAGACTATAACCCCCGCACTTCTTCTGCCGTGGACAATTTGGGCCGCCTTAAACTGGGAGCATTCTTGAACATATTGGACGGCTTCGACGATTAGCCCCCGCACTTCAAAATTGGCTCCGCGGTCCTTGGTTTGCCATGTGTTCTCTTGTTTATCTGCTTTAGTTGTTCATTGGACGGACAGTTGGCCGTTTTACTATAAATATTGAAAGATGTACCATACATTGAGTATCTTCTTTAATCATGGGACTGAAATACAAATGCAACGAATTATAGACTTTGGCTTTTTTCCTTGTTTTCCTTGTTGTTACCACCTACTCCAAGGGCATGACGGGTGGGGGTGGGGCCCTTCCCCCACTCCCCACTTTTTTCGAAGTAAACAAGAATATTCCAAAAATTCTTTTAAGCTCTGACTTATAGAACTCAGTGTGTTGTTTCAAAAGTGAAACAGTTTCTGCTTTAGCACTGTAAACACATGATATCGCGGGAGATGAGTTCAAACGCAAAGCAAAGGTCGTTTCCCCAAACATTCCCCGGGAGTAGGGGTTTCGCATGTAGACTGCCTACTATTCATACCACCATTGTCATTTCCTTTGCCATACATGCTACTTGCATCTCCGTGACATATTGAAGGGAAGGGGGTTATAGAATTATGTTATAAAACTGTCACAAAGTTTCCATTTTAGCATTGACAAGCATGGTGTCGCCGGAGGTGAGTTCTATTGCATAGTGAAGGGAGTGTCGTCAGATATTGCCCTGGGGACTTCGCCTCTAGACGTCGTCATGTTCAAACTACCCCTTAAATTACCCTTTCCTTTACCATGAATATAAGCTGGACCTCAGTGACACATTGACTGGATGGGATTTATTTCTACTATACTTCTATCTGTGGTAATTTGTCTTGCATAGCGATGCTCATTGTAGAAGGAAACAATTATGGAAATAGGAAAGACTGGTCATTTAGTTGAAGATTTTAGATATGATAAGCTCTGATCAGATCAAACCTTCCATATTCTTCCTGATATAGTCATCATGCAAACCTTTAGATTCTTTTGAAGTTTTAGATTCTACAGTTATCTGGTTACTACTCGAATGAGTTACATGCAGTGCACGCTTTGCAAGGTTTAATGTTCTCTAAATGGATCAGGTATACTGTACTTTCATTTCTATTATACATTCCATATCGCCGTCCCTGTTTTCAAAATAGTCCTGTGGGATGCTTCATGTTTTCCATTCACTATGGCGAATTCCAATCTTTTGGCATGGGAGGGGGAGGGGTTGGAGTAGGGAGAGGTACTTCGAACTATTAAGGGTACAGCTTGCCATGGGAATCTTCCATTTTACTGGTTCTCTGATGATAACATCTCCGACAAAAGCAGTGTTTTGGTGTCAGGCTCGTGCTCACTATATTCAGCCGGCCCCTTATAGAATCAAAATGCTCGCTTAATATATTACAGGAAATCTTAATATAGATAGTTCTCACGTGACGTCATAGGAGCTTTTCACGTGTATATTTCAGCTATGTCTGAGGGCAACCCCGGCAGGCATGTGTGCACAGGCCTGCCCTCAGACATGGCGGTTGCTAACCACCTAGCTGTGACGTCACTGAGAACTATCTATATCATCAGTGTTCGAGTTTATACTTCTCTTCTTCGAGCTTAACGTCTACAGTAATCTTGAAACATGGATACACACCATCTGTCACAACAACAAAATGGACTTATTTCTTTTTCACGATCCAGAAAATTTATTTTAAACATTTCTTCTCTATATAGCTTTTATACATTTGTAACTTTAAACTATTAAACTGCTAAGTTATTCTTATAACGGCGTATTATTTCCTTATCAGTTTGCTTCAGTATCAATTCAAAACCTTATTTTCTTCTGACTTTTATTGCGTTCGTACTCGACCTTAATTCCCCTTATGTGACAATTATTAGCCACATACGTAAGAAACACTAGATCTCAGAGTAAACGTACTTACCTCGGTCATTTTAGGTTTTTTTTTCTGAAGGATAAAAGAACCTATCACATGTAATGACACGATCCTCTTTTTTAAATGAGATTATCCTTTGTTAAATGTACATGGTACTTTTAAACGTCATAAAATTCATCTAATGTGCACTTTGCACTAAAAATATCTGAAGTAAAATCAGTCTCGCTTTTATTTTCATTTCAACTGTAATATTCCTATGTTATTGCTCGTATTGAAGAGGATGCCAAACAGCAACAGATTTCCTTGGTACTTCAATCATCTCCAACCACTGACTTCGACCTGGTTCTGAACTGTTAGGGCCAGCCATCGTCTGACCAATCAATTCGTCTTGACTCAACACATCGTAGTCGAATACTTTTAGCTATCAAATAAAATAATTTTAACATTATGTTTAGACGATCAATTTTCAATCAATATTGAATCCCAATAAAAGCCTGACAAGGATGGTGTGTGTAGCATTTCCAGTCATTATAAAGCCTAGTTTGGACAGAGTTTACATAACATGAAAGTATCTTTTGTAGTTGTTAGAACTTGTTAAGAATAATCTTCTTACAAGTGTTACAAGACGACCCGTCAGGAACACCGGATTGAATCCATCGACGAGCGAATGGAAAGTTCCAGAGACGTCCAACTTCAACGCAGCCTTTCTAGAATTGTCTAGAAGAGAGAACTGTTTACGCGGCCTGACGACACTTCTACACTGTTTACTACCGTGCATTAAGGAACGTTCTCGTAATTGCTGGACTGTGTACACTAGAAGTTTCTGTTAAATTCTGGAGAGTTTTCGAATAAAAGCCTAGCATATAAAAGGCAGTTCAACAGTTGTTGTGGGGGAGAGAGACATTGAGAAATGCCCTAATACTTCATCGAGTCCAGACGCTGTTGAGAAGTTATTCCCAGCCACTGACACTGCACACTTGTGATAAATTGCCTTACGCCGTTTCTGCACTGTGTACAGAGATTGTTATCATCCATCATTCATCGCCTAGCCTTGTCACTATTCGCTCGTGGAACCAGTTCCTACGCTACAGCACGCTACAGGTCTACTACCGTACCATCGTCAACGTGCATGCACTACCAGCCCTTGGACCAGACCAGGCAAATATTAATTAAAGGATTGTGAGTAAGTCTAATTAATTATTGTGAATTTAAGTGAGATAAGGAGATTGTAAATAATCATTAAGTTGTTGAATTTTAATCTCGTTCTTCTGTGATCTTTCGCTGTTATTGGTTTGACTCGCGACCACAAGCCGTAACAGAATTGGGGGCCTATCCGGGAACGAAAATACTAGAAAATTCGAGAAATTCTGTTGTGAATCGTAAGCAACTGTGTTTGCTCAGACTACTTATTTGTTTGTTGAAGGCTTGATACAATTTCAAAATGCCATTCAACTTAGATAAATTCGTGGCTAGTCCCTCAGTCGAGGAACTAGATTCATTAAAGAAGTCTGAGATTGTAAAGGTCGCAAAACATTATGGCATTGAATTTCAGCCATTAATGCGGAAAGACGAGATTAAAAGATATGTTCTAGAATATCTTGTGGATGAAAGTGTCCTGCCTAGTACAGTATTGGAAACAGCTATCACTGTGCCAACTGACAACACATTTGAATTGAAAAGGCTTGAAATAGAAATGAATAAGGAGATTAGATTAAAAGAAATGGAAAGAGAAAGGGAAAGAGAGGAAAGAGAAATGCAAAAGGAAAAAGAGGAAAGAGAAATGCAAAGGGAAAAAGAGGAAAGAGAAATGCAAAGGGAAAAAGAGGAAAGAGAAATGCAAAGGGAAAAAGAGGAAAGAGAAGAAAGAGAAAGAAGGGAGGAAAAGGCAAGAGAACATGAATTTAGGTTGAAGCAACTAGAGTTAGGGGTCATAAAAGGCTCAGACCCCAAAATAGGCTTGGATACTGGGGGATTCGATGTTTCTAAGCACGTAAAATTTGTCCCCAAATTTCAGGAGGATAATGTGGAGAAATTCTTTAATCATTTCGAAAAGCTGGGTGAGCAACTAAAATGGCCAAGAGATAAATGGTCCATACTCATCCAGAGTAATTTCACAGGCAAGGCTCAAGAAGTGTATTCCGCTCTGTCAATAGAGGACAGTATGGATTATGATAAGGTTAAAAAGGCCATATTACAAGCCTATGAATTGGTGCCTGAAGCTTATCGCCAAAAATTTAGAAAGTATCGTAAGGCGGATACACAAACATACGTAGAGTTTGCTTATCAAAAAGAAAGGCATTTCGATAGATGGTGTGCTTCCAAAAAGGTCTCCACATTTGACACTTTAAGACAACTGATGCTGGTCGAGGAATTCAAACGGTGTGTGAATGATGACATTAAGACTCACCTTGAGGAAAATAAGGCTGACAACTTAAAGGAAGTGGCAAATTTGGCTGATCAGTATGCACTTACCCATAAATTCGGTAAAGTGGGTCAGACTCAAAACAAGGGTCAGTTTAATAGGCCAAATAAGAAATATGGCAATAATAGTGGCACAACAAGTAACAGTGGATCTCAGTCTGGTTCTATCTCTCCAACAAATTCTGGTAAAAAACAACCAGATTCAAGTCGTCAAAAGAACGACCAGGTCAGCCCAAACAAAGCTGCCTTTAAAGACATAACTTGTGGTTTCTGTCACAAAAAGGGCCACACAATGGCAAATTGCTTCACATTGGCAAAATTAAAGGAGACTGAAACAGCCTCCAATGCCTTAGCCATTGCAGAGAATTCTTCTGAGGTAGTCGTGACTTTACGGCCTAATTCTAACGACAAAATTAAGGAAGAATACCTTCCATTCGTGTCTGAGGGGTTTATTTCCCTAGATGGGAATTCAGCTCATCCACCCGTCAAAATTAAAATTTTGCGTGACACAGGCGCAACTCAGTCGTTGCTTCTTGATGGAGTTTTGCCATTATCGGACTCTACTTCCACAGGGGCAAATGTACTAATTCAGGGGGTTGAGTGTGGATTTATTTCTGTCCCTCTCCACAAAATTAATTTGAAGTCAGATTTAGTTTCTGGGTCGGTCATAGTAGGGGTCAGACCTACTCTACCTGTAAAGGGGGTATCTCTGTTGCTAGGCAATGACCTAGCTGGTGGAAAGGTAGTAGCCAATGCAATTTTGACAGATAAACCATGTGATTATAACAACACAGAGCAATTAGAAAAGGAATTTCCAAATTTATTCCCTGCCTGTGCTGTCACTAGAGCTATGTCACAAAAGCTCGCCGTGGATGATAATCTTAAACATCCACCCTCCAAAAGTGAGGATACAGTTCCCAAAAGTGGAACAAGTAGGGAATCATGTAAGGATGATAATGTTAAACATCCACTCTCTAAAAATGAGGGTATGATTTCTGAAAATAAGGATGATAAACTTAATCATCCGCCCTCTAAAATTGAGGAATTAGTTCCTAAAAATGGAACAACTCTCCGAAAGGAGGAGTCAGAGTCTGGAAAAGATTCTAGTAAAAATGTTCATGAAAGTGAAGATTCTTGGTATGATCTCAGCCAATCTTTTATGACTAATCTTAATGATAGTCAGGATTGTGAGTCTCCTGGCCCCACACATAGTGAGGGGGTAGAACAGGAAAAATCAAAAATGTCTGACACACTCCACAGAGACCAGTTGTCAGTCCAACAACAACATGATGAAGAGCTTCAGCCATTAATAGCTGGTGCACTCACTGAGGATGAATCGAAAGACGTCCCAGTCTGTTTTTATTTTAAAAACAATATTTTGATGCGTAAATGGCGACCACCTGATGCACCATTAGATGAAGAGTGGAGAATTTACCATCAAATTGTGGTACCTAAGACTTATAGAAGGGAAATACTGACTATTGCTCATGAAATGCCATTTGCAGGGCACCTAGGAGTCAATAAGACTTACCACAGAATTCTAAATCACTTTTATTGGCCAAAACTTAAAAGTGATGTGGCCAAATTTTGTAAGACCTGTCACTCATGTCAAATGGTTGGGAAGCCGAATCAGAATATTCCGGCTGCACCCTTAAAGCCAATTCCTGCTTTTGAAGAGCCATTTAGTAGAGTCATTATTGATTGTGTAGGCCCCCTACCTAAGAGTAGGGCAGGGCATCAGTATATATTAACCATTATGTGTGCTTCTACGAGGTTTCCAGAGGCAATACCTCTGAGGAAGATTAAGGCTCGGACAGTCTTACAAGCTTTACTTAAATTTTTCACATTGTTTGGGTTGCCAAGAGAGATCCAATCAGATCAAGGGTCTAATTTCATGTCAACTGTATTCCAGCAGATGTTGTATGAGTTAGGCATAGACCAAATTAAGTCTTCGGCTTATCATCCTGAAAGCCAGGGGGCTTTAGAAAGGTTTCACCAAACTTTGAAGAATATGTTAAAGACATATTGTCATGATAATGAGAGAGATTGGGATGAAGGCATTCCATTTGTAATGTTTGCTGCCAGGGAATCTATACAAGAGTCACTTGGGTTCAGTCCGTTTGAACTTGTCTTTGGACACACAGTTCGTGGACCATTGAAATTGTTAAAGGAGAAGTGGTTATCAGATCCAGGTGAAGACATACATCTACTTGATTATGTATCCCGCTTTAAAGATCGTCTTCATGGAGCATGTGAACTTGCTCAGGAAAATCTGAGGCACTCTCAGAAGAAAATGAAAGCGTGGTATGACAAGACCACTGTGAAAAGAGAATTTAAGCCTGGTGATAAGGTGCTAGTGTTTTTGCCTGTTTCTGGTCAGCCACTCCAAGCTCGCTTTCAAGGACCTTATGTCATTGAGAGAAAAGTTAGTGACACAGATTACGTCATTTTGACACCTGACGAGCGTAAATCTAAAAGAGTATGTCATATTAATATGATGAAGAAATATTATGAAAGAGAAGATTGTGACATTTCTAAGGATGAAAGTATACATGATGTAAATAGCAACACTAATGATACAGGTGATCAAGTGTGTATTATCAATACTGATCATGAACTCAGTAATGATGAAATCAAGGCTAATAATGTTCCTGACATGTGTATTAAGTTACAAAATTCTGATGTGTTGAAAAATCTTGACCAGAAATTAAGTCATCTGAATCACAAAGAAAAGTCAGAAATGAAATCATTAATCTATGAATATGCATGCTTGTTCTCAGATGATCCTACTAGGACAAATTTGATTGAACATGATGTTGATGTGGGAGATGCCACACCAATCAAGCAGCATCCTTACCGAGTTAACCCTAGAAAACGACAACATCTCAGGGATGAGGTTCGGTATATGTTAGACCATGACATTATAGAACCTAGTAATAGTGAATGGTCTTCCCCTTGTATATTGGTCCCCAAGCCAGACGGTGGGTACAGATTTTGTACTGATTACCGAAAGGTGAATGCAGTCACAAGAACGGATTCCTATCCGATACCCCGTATTGATGATTGTATTGATAGGATTGGGAAAGCTGCGTATGTGTCAAAGTTTGACTTACTAAAGGGGTACTGGGAGATACCACTCACTGAGAGGGCTCGGAAAATCTCGGCATTCGTGACGCCAGATGGGTTATTTCAGTATAAGGTCATGCCGTTTGGTATGAAAAATTCACAAATGACCTTTAAACGCTTAGTGAATAACCTTACGTCAAATTTAGAAAATTGTGAAGTATATGTTGATGACCTTATTGTGTACAGCAACTCGTGGGATGAACATGTACAACATGTTAAGGCATTATTTGACAAGCTTGCCAAAGCTAATTTGACTGTCAATTTGGTCAAAAGTGAGATTGCTTGTGCCCATGTGATATACTTAGGGCATGTGGTTGGTCAAGGTAAAGTTAGACCAATTAAGGCTAAAGTTGAGGGCATTGACAAATTCCCTGCCCCAACTGATAAAAGGCAGCTCATGCGCTTCCTAGGCATGGCTGGTTACTACAGACGTTTTTGTCCGAATTTCTCTGACATTGCTGCACCATTGACAAAATTGTTAAAGAAAAATGAAAAGTTTGATTGGACAGATGATTGCCAAGCAGCATTTGAATTATTGAAAAAGGCACTAATGAGTTCACCAGTGTTGATTGCTCCAGATTTTGAAAAACAATTTAAGTTGGCAGTAGATGCCAGTAACAATGGCATAGGAGCAGTTTTGCTTCAAGCTGATGAGCATGGTGTTGATCACCCTGTTTGTTATTATTCTAAGAAATTTGACAAACACCAGAAAAATTATTCAACAATTGAAAAAGAGACATTAGCTTTGATACTTGGTCTTCAACACTTTGATGTTTATTTGGGAACTACTAGTTTCCCTATCACTGTATACACTGATCATAACCCTTTGACATTTTTATCTAAGATGAAGAACAAAAATCAAAGATTGATGAGGTGGAGTTTATTTCTGCAATCATATAATGTAGATATTAAGCACATTAAAGGGAAAGACAATGTTGTACCAGACTCTTTGTCGAGAATTTGATTTGATGCAGTATGTTGAAGATATCACTGTAAGTTTTGAAATTTTGTGTTAACTATGGCACACTGTGTATTGATGATGTTACTGTATTCATGTATTATCATCACCTTGCAAGACAAGTTGTATGTTATGATTATACCTTCCATTGAATATTGGACTACATAATATACATACTGTAGTTATTCCTGTAAAGTTATACATTGTAAATATTGTAACTTAAGTTTTGTCCGAGACGTCCAAAACTTTTTCAAGGGGGGGAGTGTTACAAGACGACCCGTCAGGAACACCGGATTGAATCCATCGACGAGCGAATGGAAAGTTCCAGAGACGTCCAACTTCAACGCAGCCTTTCTAGAATTGTCTAGAAGAGAGAACTGTTTACGCGGCCTGACGACACTTCTACACTGTTTACTACCGTGCATTAAGGAACGTTCTCGTAATTGCTGGACTGTGTACACTAGAAGTTTCTGTTAAATTCTGGAGAGTTTTCGAATAAAAGCCTAGCATATAAAAGGCAGTTCAACAGTTGTTGTGGGGGAGAGAGACATTGAGAAATGCCCTAATACTTCATCGAGTCCAGACGCTGTTGAGAAGTTATTCCCAGCCACTGACACTGCACACTTGTGATAAATTGCCTTACGCCGTTTCTGCACTGTGTACAGAGATTGTTATCATCCATCATTCATCGCCTAGCCTTGTCACTATTCGCTCGTGGAACCAGTTCCTACGCTACAGCACGCTACAGGTCTACTACCGTACCATCGTCAACGTGCATGCACTACCAGCCCTTGGACCAGACCAGGCAAATATTAATTAAAGGATTGTGAGTAAGTCTAATTAATTATTGTGAATTTAAGTGAGATAAGGAGATTGTAAATAATCATTAAGTTGTTGAATTTTAATCTCGTTCTTCTGTGATCTTTCGCTGTTATTGGTTTGACTCGCGACCACAAGCCGTAACACAAGATAGCCAACTGAGATAAGTTATCAAGGCCCAGCAGTGGTGGATGTTGGGGGAGAAGGGGTTACCAACCAACATGCATCTTGGTCGATTACTCTTTTTATACTTTCTTATCATTAATTGATGTCAATAATTTCTTTCCTTGATTACATCTGCTAGTTACACTAGTGGCCGTTATACACCCCTTCTTCAAATTTCATCAAATTTCCCCTTGAAGCACTTTTCGTTAGTTCTATTGAGTTTTTTGTTTGACCCCAACCCCAGCCCGGTGCCGAAAAGTTGTGTGAAAAATGGGAGAATAAACACTATTTAAAGTAAACATCCAATGTGTGAAATGTTAAAGTCATTGTGAGTATGTAGAAAAAATGAGAAATACGCCCTTTCCATCCCCTAGGATTTTCACCCATGCCCCCATCCCCCCATCCGTCACCAAAAATTTACCTCTAAGCTGCTAACTTTCAACTGTTTCAGTGGAATATTGAACAAAATCTCTTCGTTCCAGAGAGGATCACAGTCATTCTTCTTAATTGAAGTTTTCTTCTTTTTCACCTTCCTGTCACCGTGAAGCAACGCCACTCTTACGTATGGATCTATGGAATTAAAATTGTCATGCGAATAAAAATACGTATATGTAGAAGTTTACGATTTGTAAATGTGATCTGAAATTCTGTGTACCATGCGACAAACCTATAGTCTCTTACTGCTTTGAGTCTCAGATGAATATATCCCTTTAAAAAGGTGTACAGTGGATCCCTTTGTCCTTAGTCTACTTATATTACCGGTATTAATTGTTATGCAAACAACTTGTATTGTTCGGAAATTGATGTAAAAAAGAAGAAAATCATAGGCGTTTGAGTTAGGGAGGGCGCTCGATGGCTGCAGTCCCCCGGACGCGTAGTTTTTTTTCCCAGGACGAGTCAGGCCAAATCTGGCCAATGGACCAATCAGCTTCTTGGAAATAGGCCACACCTCTGATTCCAAAATGACAGCTTTTCGACCTTTTTTGTAATTCTGACGCCGGATTATGAAAGAACGGGCCGAATAACCCCAATCCACGTAACCCTAACCTTTATTCTAACCCTAACCTTCATTTGGAAACAAATTTAAAATTTTTTGAAAACTCGATTTGACCACGTTCGTCCTGGGAAAAAAATAATGCCCCCCGGACCGGGCTAGGGAAAACCCTATCTCTCTGGCAGATCTTTTGGAAAAATAGGGAAGTATTCACGGGTAATGTATATGTTGTACTCTGACAAAACGGCTGAGCTCCCAGAGAAAAATATCCTGTAGGGCTAGGCAGAGAAAAGGAAGGAATGACATCGGGCCGACATCGTAACATCTTGGTACAAATGCCTAACGTTGAATGTAAAATGCTCATGATAGCTCCTTTACAGACATTGTAACATGAAGTTATGTTTTGTGTGAGCATACGTGTAGAGTACGTTCTAAGTAATGGTTAGTGCCATTACACATACCACGCAGGGCTATAAGAATAATTCGTATAAACATTCGGGTACTGGGAGATGATAATGGTGGATTTTAGGTAAAATATCTTTAAATTAGTTTTAAATATAAACTTATTATCAGTGTATTGGTGAAAATTACCTTCCCTTCTTATGTATGGTTCTCGAGATAAAATCAAATAAAGTTATCACATTCTGATCCAAAAGTAAAGTTAGAGCCACCCCTGTTTTCCGGAACTGGTACGCCAAATTGCCCCTCCAATTTTCTCCAAAATTTCCAAATTTCATCACAAAATAAGTACCACCCGCCTTCTTCGCAAATATTCTTTTACATCTCCCTGGTTCCAACCCGCCCATAAAGTCCCGCGGGACTAGGTGGGGTTAGGTCAAATTACTACTACTGCAGGAACTAGTGATGCAATTGTAAACTTGCATTTATTACAATTTTTTATTTACCTCTTATTTTCTCCTCATTGGTCCCATAATTTCGTTAGGTGAATTTATGCGAGGCATGGGAATTATACAAACTTAACATGCAACAAAGGTGGGTGTTTATTTAAGGTAAAATATAGATTGAAGAAAAGTAAACAAAATAGTTGTCATCAAGTGAGGAGCTGACATCTCCCTTCTTACTTAAAGGCATTGTCTGGTGGCATTTTGTAGGGGTCTTATATGAAAGATAAAAATTTTTCATTACATGTCATCCAAACCCCATATCAAAACTCCAATCCTAACTCAAGATATCTCTTCCTAAAGATTGGTTACTTTTAATAAGAAATACCTCCAAGTTTCCTTAAGGTCACACAACATGATCCAAAGTGGGCAAATTGCCTCAGATTCCTTTTGTTATTCTGTATAATTGGCTACCTTGTTTGTCCTTGAAATTTGATACCGTTGGAATGTTTAGATGTTTTTCCGTGTAGATGTAGTGAAAAACTGTTCCATACTTTTGGTAAAGCAAATAAAGTTATGGAATATTCAATGTAGTGATATCAACATTATAAAGAAATACAAAAGCTACATCAAATCCATTTGCCCAGATGACATCACAGATTTCCCATCATGCACTAGGGAAACTGAAAATGTAGTATTTCTTCAAAAATTTGTATCTTCCGAATGCAAGATGCTATTGAGATGGGGTTTTCACTGCCTAACACAGAAAATTTTCTGCTTTTTTTGAAAGCATTAAATCTGGTCACCAGACCATGCTTTTAAAGTCCTCTCCTTAGTAAGGTGATTATTTCACCTGCTAATAGTTCATATAGGAGCTGAATGTGAATTTTGTAAGATTGATAAGATTTAGGTTCTCTTTTAAATATGAAAATAAATGTTGACATCAACTACTCTTTAAATGTTACTATATTTGTGATGATTTACCTCTCTATAGTAACTATTCTTAATTAAATAGTCATCCAATGTTCTGCATCTGAGGTTTAGTGTAAGATAGTCATTTGAAGTTCGGTGTAAGATAAGTCAGTCACTTATGTTTCGGCTAATGATAGTTACACTTGACTTTCAGTGTAAGTTTAGTCACCTAAAGTTTAGTGCAAACTAGTGGGTCAATCGTGTTTAGCTTGAGGTTCAGTGCGAATAGTGAGCTACTTGTGTTTAAAGTAAGATAGTTATTTGCTCTAAATTCAGTGTAATTGTAATAACCTAAAGTTCAGTGTAAGATAGTCTGCCTCTAGTATTTAAACTCAGGGTAGCCAGGGGGGGGGGGCAGCGGCCCCTTTGAGCATATTTTTTGTATTTTTTAATGATTTTTTATGATATTGCTAGTAACTCAAAATAAATGTTTAGATGCAACATACAAGGCCTGGGAAGTGCCATATCCAACGATCTGGGAAGTATTTTCGGCCAAGTTTCCTTGGCGCTTCGCGCCAACCTATGGTGGCGCTAAGCTTAGATAGTTTGCCTACAGGTTTCGCCCCCCTTGACAAATTCCTGGCTACTCGCCTGTTTAAACTTTAGACTGACATCACTTGAGCTGTAATGTAAGGCAGTCACATGATACCGGTATTCAATTTAAGACAGTCGGTTACTAATTGTGTTTAGCTTGACATAGTCATCAACTTTCGTTTGAGGTTAACTATGAGTATAGGTTGAGGTTAACTATATTTACCTGATGTTCCATTCATATCCATTGCCTTTAAGTTTCTCGCATTCATTACAACCACGGTGAGTCTTTCAGCAGTTGGTAAGTAACTGATGGAAAAAAGCAAGTCTCCAGGCTCTTCCCTATTCTGTTGAAGTTTACAAAGACAGAAAATTCAAAAAGTTTTGGAACAAAACACCCATACTCTGTAGAAAATAAATGTTTCCGATTAGTATCAACTACTGTATAAACAATTCATAAAGATTATTCGATCTTGAAATGGGCCAACAATTGGTTTTTATACTTGAAAGTCACATTACACGATAAATGTTAAAATAATGGAAGCATGAGAAAATTGCGTCGTACGTAGCACATCAAAAAGTGGTAACGAGTCCCTCCATTTTGTACTATAATACATATTCCAGATACGTCACATGTAATCATTCCCTGATTGATCCAACGGCGAAAACATCGTTTCAATTTATTTTTCGGGATATCGGTATAGTTATAGTTACATGAGGTAAGATCGTTCCCATTTTCAATGACTTTCCATTAGATTTTATCATTACCGGTACCGACATGTGTAATTCCACATTCCATGTGTGTGTGTGGCTGATAATCACCGATCGTACGTATTATTGTTAGGACATTGCAACAAGAAATTAACATCAATTGAAATTAGACTTCAAGAAAGTTTGACAAGTTTGACAACCTTTTCTGGTTTAACCAGGTCACTCCATACATCCAGTTGGCGGGAAACGTTCGTTTCCCACATTGGAATCCTGACGTCACCGATGGCGTCATGGCGGGAAAATTTGTCAAAGTCAAATACGTTCATACACAGAGTTCTTCCTTGTAGTTCGTCATACGTGATGGGGAATTTGAAAACCTCATCGTAGTAAGGATTCAGTGTCCTCCGCTGATAAGAGATAAATCCAGTAAAATTAGATGGATTTGTTTTTCTTTCTCATGCAAGAACTGATAAAACATGTAATTGTACACAATAGCTCAATGATGATAAACACATATATTACGTTTAAGCGGTGTGACTGGTCAAGCTTATGGTATAATGTATTGTTGCACAACTATATAGGCCCGTATAGCCGAGTTGGAATGGGGTAAATGTTTAGATTCACCTCTTTCCATGAACATCTCCCACCACATTATATACTATGTTATACGTACATCCATTGCTTAAAGAGTGCGGGCATCAACGGTCATTGGTAGAATAACGCCCCCAACCCTCCTCCCCAGAGGTGAAGGATTATGAAACAGCAAACCTTCGTACTTGATAGACCACTTAAAAACCCAGTTGCAAAATCCCCATATAAATTTGAAGAAATATTTTCCAGTATACGCACAATGAAGTAACATTTTCTTTCAAGATAGCCATGATAGTAATCAATTACTGCTATACTTTCATTAGACGCAAAGTATGTAAAACGCATGTGACGACACAGAACGCTCATAGAACTCTGAGATAATCTTCGGGACCCCACAATCGAAGATGTAGTTTTTCAAACCCTGGCAGTGGGCCTGTAGTCTATAATGGAGTCAACTACCTGGTGTAATGCATACTTTTGGATAACCAAATAAATAAAAAAAACACGCACACACTGAAAAACAGTTTATACAGTACAGCTTCATCTTTCCAGCACACTGTTACAGATCCATAGTAAATGGTTTGTCAGTTTGTAATAGACCTAAACGCATTCAGTAGCCTGCGTAGCTGCCCTCTTTGTCTTCCTTCATTAATCGCTACCACCCCTCCGATTTTTGTAACTATAACTAAACGAAGAGCTGCGTCGGCTCAGCGAGTTAGGAGTAGAAGAAGGTATTTTTTTTTCAACCGGTCGCTCGCTATTCAACGAAGAAAAAAAAACCTGCGCTACCGTCCTCTTTGACGATAATCACGGGCCTAGAAGCAGCTACGCAGGTAACTTAGTTAACGACTATGGTAGGCAGGTCATGTAGAATTATCAGTGGTGTTAATATTTTTTGTCTCCTTGTTTTATTTTGTTCTTCCATAACTATAAAGTTCTTCTTTTATATTTCACATCATGAAATATACTTTATCTGAAATCGAACTATGACATTTTAATAGCTTCTTTTGTGTCACCTTTTTCTGACGATATAAATAGACAATATATTGATGTCTTCCTTTTGCGTTTCAATAATTTAGTGAAAAAGAAGGGTTTTACAATCTGGGTCAATAATAGAATTTTGAATACTAAAATTTATTCCTACAAACGGAAGTTCTTTAATAACAAACAGAAATAAGGAATGAAAATGAAAGAAATAATAGGGCAACGAATTTTAAAAGCAAAAGGTTTGTGATCTGTGTATTCGATATAGTTGAAAGCCTTTTATAGGCGGTACCGAATAATAAGTAGCGAGTTGATGGCAATTTTTACAGTACCAGAATTTATTGCATGACAACACAACAAGAACGTTAGAGGTATGCTTCACAAAGCAGGAAGTAGGTTCCTATATCTTGCTATGTGGTGTGCGTCCTTCTAATTTCCAGTTTAATAACAAGAGCATAAAATGAGCTTAAGTCGTCGCAATTTTAACAAAATGAAAAACTAAGACTAACAAAATGGTATGTTAGAGACCGTTTGTGTGTGTGTGTGTGTAGGGGAGATAAGAAAAATCACAACTCTTCTTTTATAAAGACTAAGATAAATAAGAAATCTTGGCATGACAAAAGTGTGATCTTATTGTAAAGCTACATTCTGATCACTGCAACAAACTTTAAGCAACAAATTAAATCACTTAAATCTGGGTATGCAAAATAAGGGTTAGTTCTTTTATGTGCTCAAAATTAAATTCCTTCACAACGCCGTGGGTCATACATTTTTTTGTGTAGTGAAAATGCAACTCAGAATGTTATATCAAAATTTTAATCATCGTGGCCTGTTGATATTTAATGTTTCATTCTTATGTCCACAATTTTTAAATACTCTAGAGCTTTCGGGGCATCGCCCTGGCCCCACAACTTAATTTCACAACCACAAATCAGGACGATTATCTTGACTTTATCCAGGGGCGTCACCAGAACATTTATCATGGAGGGGGGGGGGTGGTGGTGCCGTATTTGCCGACTGAGAAGAAACAAATGCCGACTGAAAGTGTTGATAAGAGATGCAGTTAGAGCTGAGAACCATTAGTCCAACCGGTAGTGGTCCAGCAGGGGTGGCGCCAGGATTTGCCCAAGGGGGGGGGGGACGACCCGAAGCCTCAACAGCCCCGATGCCGTTGGTGAGGGGAGATTTGAATAAAACCTGTGTACTATACCATGCCATTGCGGGGCATATATTGCATAAAATTTTGTATGTACTAGAGGAAAACAGTTCTGCCCGATTTAAGGTTTTTGCCGAACTATAAACTGTGACATTGCAGAGCGCACGAAGCGCACGAAATTTTGGGGTAAGCTTACACTGAAAAGAACCTGTACTTATTTAAAGCTTATATAGGTCAACCAGTGGCGTACCCAGGATTTCTCTCAAGGGGGCATGCAATATGTTGTGTGATCTCCGGTCTGGGGGAGGGGTGTAAGGGGAGGGGGTGCCCCCTCCGCTTTGAAAATTTTTGAAAAATTCGTTGTCCTTACATGCAATCTGGTGCCACATACTGACATATGAGACAAGTAAAATTTGTGTTAAAACATTTACGTTTTTTAATACCTGAAAAAATTGACATCCCTGAGGGGGACATGGCCCAATGGCTTCCTCCCTATGTATGCCACTGAGGTCAACTGCCCAGGCAGTTGGGTCCTGTCGGGCACAACTTACATTGTACTTCCCTCTTCGAGTCACTATAGCCGTACCGAAAGACAGACTCAAGATAACATTAACTTAGTTCAGCGAAATGAGATGAGATTCCCGGCATTTACATAAAACGATAAATTCTACTTTAGTTACTTGAAAAGATGGAAAGGGTTTGCTCTATATTCAGCTATTAGTAACGAAACTGAGGGAGAGTGGGCAAAGCATACCGAAAATTTGGGGTTTTATCGCAGAAATGACCCTTTTGAAAGCTAAAATAAGTAAACCGACCATGGGTAGCTACAGAATTTTCCCGACATGGGGCCAGGCCATGCCACCGACCCCAAGTTCCGACAGCATGTCGAGGGGTGAAAAAGGGATATGAAGGATCATAACTATTCCATGCCATTGCAGAGTACCGTACATTTAGCATTATATCACTTAATATGTGAAAAGCCAAGTTACGCACTGATACCGTACTGTTCTTTTGAGTCTGAATCGTGAATTTGTAAGGGTGCGAAAATTTTTGGTAGGCTAAAACAAAAGACATGTTATCATTAAGAACAAAAACAAAAACATAAAAACTGTAAGGGTTGTAGACTGAATCGGGGACAACATACATTGCGTCGAACCCAACTGGACCCGATGAAATAGCCAAACTTTGCTCCGTGAGTCGCTCACCAACTGACCGCACCGCATGACAAACACCAGTGAACGGCAACTAGGCTTTGCGATATGGGATGAAATTTACGACCTCTACATAACCTGTTTACCCTGCCTACATGTTACTTGGTAAGGTTGACAGGACTTATGCTATCTAGCTATGTGAAATGGAACTATTGAAGCACAAACTGGAGTGACATTACAGCGCGTAGTGCGTCGAAAATTTTGGGTTCTGATAACAAAAATTGTCCTCTTTCTTTCACTTCTTTTCCTCTTTCTTTTCCTCATGTTTCCTTCATTTTGCCGACTAGTGCAGAATTTACCGACTCAGTGCCAGAAACCACATGAGCGATGAATTCCTTTAGTATACAATTATACTGAAAAGCCCCATTTAGCTTTTGTGCCGACAGAATATGTTTGAAGTTTCAAAAAGTGTTGCTTATGGGCTTTGAAAATATTGTAATAAACGTTGTCTACAAATGCATTCCAATCTCCTGTCTTCCGTCTGCACCATCCTCTTTCTCTTGCCCTGCTTTTTCCCTCCCTCCCCTGTTCTTTTCTCTGTTTGCTCGGTCTTTCTCTCTCCCTCTTCTCTCTCCTCTTTTTTCTCTTTTTTTTTCCTCTTTCTTCTTCCCTCTAAGTTTCCTTTGTTTGAATTTCCCTCTTTCCTTCATTTTGCCGACTAGTGCAGGATTTTGCCGACTGCGTGGATCTGGGGGGGGGGGAGGGGTGTCACACCCCACACCCCCCTCTAGCGTCGTCCCTGACTTTATCCTCTTCCCCTCCTCCCCGGACAAGCTAGGTTGGCTTCGTGCTGGCATTTACTCCCCTGGCAGGGAAACGGATGCACCATTATACAGAAAAGGTCAATTTCCAAGTGTCCTTGCAACTTTTTGTTGTGCCGCTCATCGGAATGAAAAGTTGATGTGTAAAAGTCAAGTATACACCTGTCATCTGTTCAGGAGGCTCACCTGTACTTAGCCCTGTTGGCGTTTTCTCTTTCGTTCTGGAACAAGTGTGGCTGAATATATATATATATATATATATATATATATATATATATATATATATATATATATATATATATATAGTATATACAGTACGAATCAGTATAATTGGATATATCAAGCCACTACCAGTGGTTTCGTGCTAACGCACTCTTCAGATGGCTGTGAACGAATCTTTTGCTCTACTGTTATAGTATTGGGCACTGTTTGTATCGGAGGAACACCCCGTCTGTAGTTTTCTATATGATATTATATATATATATATATATATATATATATATATATATATATATATATATATATATATATATATATATATATAGGTAAGTGTAAGTGCATCTGCACGTACTGCAAGTTCTGTACAACTAAGCTAAACTATTCCAACCTATCCTAAATTGTATATATATATATATATATATATATATATATAATATAAGATGAGCCAAAATGAGATTATTTTTAATTTGAAAAAAGTTGCGTTTTTCGGCTTTAGGGTACTCGATGTAATACGGTATGCAATCTCGATCAGGGACCTCCCAGGAGAAAACATTTAGAGGTCCATATTCCGAGAATAATTTTCTGTTACGTAATGAAATGTTGCACATCAAATAATTCAGGATTACCGACAGAAATTGGTAGGAGAAAGTACCGCATTAGGGTGTAGAAGAATAAGTTAATAAAGTTAATGATGAATAGTCGAATCATTTTTAAACGTTTTTGAAAAAATCTTTTTTGTGCAAGCGAGGGAACGGAAGAGTTGCTGACGAAAGCTGGTTTGAAATCTGCAGGTATTCTCAAAAATTCAATAAAGTACTTAATGAATATTTTGACGTTGTATCATTTATAAAGTCAACTTGGCGAGATTCGACCAATTACCTGAACTGAAGACTGTTTGATTGTTTTTTGTTCATCGGGCTGGAGGGAGATCTTCACATATGGGTCACTGTAGCCACCGATATCCATCGCTGGTAAATCAGCAGCTGAAAGAAAGGGAAATGTTAAATGGAAGTCAACGTTATCATGGATTTATATTTTCACATCATACGCAATTAGCAACTGAGGTTAAGTTAAGATTATAAACCTCGTATGATAGTTGTACAAAACAGTAAAAACTAAACAGACTTCACAGAAGGAGAATGGTTGTAACTTTTTACAATTTCACTAAAACAGCAACATTACCGATGTTAAAAGTGTTTAATGTTGGGTTATAAATACTCATATCGGCTACAGTGCAGAATATAGTAAAACTACTTGCATTTTCTTCACTTTTTACTTTTTAGAGGTGGTGGTGGAGTTAACAATTTTACCTTACATTAAATTTATCTCTTGTTTTTACATTTTAGTAATTTTGGACATAAAACAAGGTAGAAGTTTTTTTTATTATCTGTTGGGTGATGCAAAATCACGTGACCTACCTTCTACTAGTTTGACGACAAAATCTGATGTATTGAAGTCATACTTTAGCTTCGTGTGCAAACTTCCGCGACACGTGGCCGTTTTCTGTTTCTTTGCCTGTGAGATGTGAAGCACGTCATCCTGCCTGGGGTAAAGGTCAGGCTGTACTGTCCCCAGTTTAGAATCCAACCCTTCACCTCTTTGTGACTGAGTGGGGTCTTTGTCTGTGCTGTTTTCTTCTATTGAAGAAGATGTCACTGTTTTCTCATCTGGTGATAACTTGTCTGTGGATAATAGGTCGGTTCCAGGCTGGACTGTGTATTTTTGATGTGGCACAACAAACTGTGAAAAAACATTAAGTATATATATCCTATTTTCTTGAATTCATACGAAACAACTGGTACGTGTACTAAAGGTTTCTGTTTGGGAATGACAGTCTTAGCAACGTACATGTTATAAAAGTAAAACGATTTCATTAAATCTTAACTTAGAGTTTCAAAATCAGTTTGGTGCACAGGTCATCCTAGGTCAACTATATATGCTTGTCGTTCCATAGCTCCCAAATACTCATGAAGTGTACATCACTACCGAGTCGCTCTTGTTCGTAACCCAGTATTATACTTGTAGGCTATATACAGGCAAAGTGTAACAGACTCAGCGTAGATAACCAGTTTGAAGGGTATATACCGTCACCCCAGTATGAATTATAAGGCCTATAACCAGGTATCCTAATTCGTGTAGGCCTTCGGCTTTTGTGGATATGTGACATATGACATTCTTTTACCGTAACTGTTAACTTAATTCACGTAAAATAACTCCTTTGTCTGCCTTTAATATGCAATATGAAAGTTCTGTTAATATCTGAAACGTTTCAGTAAAACAAGTTTGGGAGGACTGCTTATTCCCTTTAAGTACTGACGAAGTGTTCGGTAAAAGTTGATAAATAAAACGACAGGGAAGTTTTTATCCAAAATCTGCAGTAATCTATACCAACAGCTTGTGAAAGTGTGTTTATAGTGGGTTAGTCTTTTACAAATTTTTGCTTTTCGTGATATGTTTTTCACATAAGGAAGTCTGCTTTAAATTACCACAAACGACTATGCAGACAATTTGCTCAAGTTGTATTTTATTGTACCCTTTTAAGACAACTGAATATATTTCATGGCAAAAATAAAATATCTTTAAATCTGGATATATTGAGGAAGGAATGATACATTGCTATGTGTACTGAAGGATCCGTTATACGATGAATTACTTTTAATGCATTTCCTGCAATAACAAAACACCAGAAAGTGCAAACAACCCTGCAACCGGTGTACGTATTATATATTCAACTTGAAATCGATATACTGCCTTACCTGGGAACTTTGATGTATAGTAGTGCGAGAGTTTTCTCTTGCCAGTTTCTCTGACCTTGAACGGGAGTAAAGAATTAGAAATAAAGCCACGAAGATGGACAGCATAACAGCTGCAATTAAAGCTATCAGTATGACGGACGCCATTGTTGAAGCTAGCTGAAAATGAAGGAAAACAATGGATGAATTTGATGTGATTCCTGGCGTTATGCTATTCTTTTTTTCACTTGCCCTGTCCTTTAAGCTAATGTTCTACCTTCGCAAAATGCTCCCTCCCTGCTCACAAGTCCTAACATTGTATAGACCTTATGCACTGACGTCACACTGACGTCATTTGGGAGGAAAACAATGAAGCACACGTGCACTACCGGCGTAGATTTCGCACGCGCGTGTAGTAGACTTACGCGCGTATACGATTGGTTGACAAATCAGCTGTCTGCAGTTGTTGATGTAACTCAAGTTGCGATAATGCGCGCTTTTCCTACAAACGAGGGATCACTTTCTGCTCTGTGACATCATATGCATAAGGTCTATAAGTAAATTAGTCACAACAAGGTTTATTAGCCACATGAAATATCATCTTGACTTCACTTGAAAGTATGAAAAATGTTTAAAACTCGTCTGATATGACTGATTCAAGTTGTAAATTTTAAGTGTTTTATTTATTTTGTACGGAATGTTACCATGAACTCTCGGCCTTACAGAACTATGTGATAAATGTTTCACATAACTAAATGTAATTGAACAACATAACTAAAGCATTATAGACTGAGATCGCTGTTTTATCGTCTGTGTAGCATGGCTTTAATGATTACGTCACGCATACAAAGAAGCATAGGAACTGGGAGTAAAACAATACAGTAGTAGTGCTAGTGCTAAGTTAGCAGGCACTCCATTAAGCATATTCCATTTCCCAGTTCCCATCATGCATTGCAATCATTTAAAGTCTGCTGTTCAGTAACATATTTCATTTACAGGGTGAAAATTTCTGAACACAGATTAGTATGGAAAGCGATAAGGGCCAGCCAAAAAGAAAGATTTTCTTGTCTAGTTAAAACCAAAGAGCAAACAAGAAACAGATACCAAAGGACATAAGATTCAACTCTTTGATCACATGATTAGATCGAAGAATATGAATTTAAGTGAAGTAAATTCAGATATTTACTTCAATTATAGTTTTGTTAAAAAAATAAACCTTTAAATTTGAACACAAATATGATTTACACTCTGACCTCAGCCTACAGGCATACACGGCATAAAAGTATAAGAAATAACTTAAATAGTTTTTAGTAATAGTCAGTGGTTTGTAGGCTGTAAGTAAAATTCGAAATACATCTTTATTTTCGGATGTTATTTTGTAATAAAACTTGTCCCGTACATCTCATTTCGGGTACCAGTTTAGCATTTTTATGGGTTTTTTTATTCATTGATAGTTGACCTTCAAATGCATTAATACTTAGCGTCAGAAAAACCACAGAGGTGGAATACGATTTCGTCATGTAAACTACAAAGGAGCTCCTAAAATTAATTTACAAATTTGTGCCGTTTATTTTGACTTAACACGCTTATTTGAATTCTTACCTAGTCTGGGTGATTTGTTTATTTACTGTATTATTTTGTGATAACAATTACAAGTAAGATTTTCTTAGTTTTAACACCTTTTTGCTCCTAGGTCAATGAAATTACAGGAGCTCTTTTGTTGTTTCCTGAACGAATTCGTATACTCCTCAGGTGACCTAAAGATGAACATATCGAGATGAATATATCATGATGAATATATCGTTGTACCGGCCTCCTTTACTTCAGCCCTCAGATGGTAAAAATATGTGTTAGTTCATACGAAAAAATAGGCTAATTGAAATAAGCAAAATTTGGATTTATTGCATTGCCAACGTTACAATTTTATTAAACAAACTTAGCGGCTGTGGTTTTCTCATAGACGCCCAGAATTCCAGTGACGTTGTTTGGATTAAATCATAATTTTCGTCGAACTGGCTTTACATCATATATACACGTAAAATGTACACTCAAACTACAAATATTGAAAAGTACAAACACCTGTGTCTTTTTGTTGTAAACACTGTTTAGGCTGAAATAAGATTTAATTATCCGCCTGAACAGACCTGAAGACAAGACATTTTTTGTAACCTGACAGTGACATTTATAACGTCTGAGTTGTGAAGTAATGCTGTCGATAACTACTTTCTCATTCTGCAATTTCCTTTCTGGTAAATATGACCGATATTTCACGTGTTGTCTACAAACACAACTCCTACACACAATATGTTAAAATTACCTTGATGCATTGCATATGTGTATGATTGGACTCTATTTTATCAAGCATTAAATACCTTGAGACTTGGCCAACTTTTTCTCGCAGAAACCAAATCAATCGAACTAATTAGCCTAAATAGCATTCTTCAATTTGCTTTCCTCTACAATTGCTTCCGATTGACCTAGTGCTGCAGTGTTTTGTGTATGACCTGTTTCCTTACCTATTTCATTTATTAAGTCCATCACATTTGAAGCTTCCATCACTAGGATAAGCAATCATACCCTTTGGTTATTTTTTATATATCTTCTGAGATTCTACCAGGTTGAGGATAAAACCATCCTCCGGGATTCCTTAAATGACCTTTTTTCTTTCGATTATTCTTCTATATACATCCCCTTGCACGGCGGAAATCAATATACAAAATGTATATAACTTTACTTGCACCGTGCTTAACATGCGTACTGAGTGCTATCGGCACTTGTCATTACAAATCAACTAATTTCTTGCTTGCGCCATTTGAAGGATACCCGAAGGTTGGACTTAACGGGTAATCTGTATAGATCAGAATATGTTCTACTTGTAATTATGAACAGGATAAAGTGTGATATGTATAAAGGGAATGTAATTCTTACGTTGGTGGAACTAAGGGCAAAAAGGGGGGTTAAAAGGGGGTTGGTGGGGTAGAACAAAGAATAAAGGTAGTAAAGGTGATAGGACTAAAATCAGGACAACTCAAGGCAAGCTACTGTTCTAAGGGGGGGGGGGGGGATGCAGCCGTGGAATAGTTCTGAGAGATTACGATGACTTGATTAACATCTAAGTTCAACCAACGAAAATAGGATGTATTCAAACTATGAATACATTTTGATCATTGGATATTTGTACGATTTACTTCCCGTCTGGGCAAACTAACAGCCGTTATACCAATCCAAGGTCAAATCAGTGGGTTCAAAAGAAAAAAATCATTAATCATCTGTATGAAGCCATAACATTGCACCTGCTTGCGTCAAATTTATAAGAATTAAAAAAAATATCCTCTGCCTCTTATATTTCGAGAAACGAACACATGAGTACCATGAGAGAAGGACGTACATGGCAACCTTGAGTGAGAGCAAATTTTAATAGACTTTAAAATAAAAATGAACGACACGCTTGTATTACCAACGAGACATTATGTACACTTGTGACCTACGATGTAATTAAAATGACCATTTTATGCTTGAAAGGCTCATTTATCTCACCCCAGACAGTAAAAATTCTCCCTGCTAAGTTTACTTCTAGCCTCTCCTGCAATTTAAACCAAACCTGCTGTCTAGCGCACCTCTAAGAGAGAGTCAACGTAGTCCGCGCTGAGTTTTAAATGTTCAAGGTCATATTGACACACAACTGTGTGGGAACACAACTGCCTGCACAAGTCTTAATTGACCAACCAGAGTGGAGCTATTGTTTGAATAAATATCAGTCAAAGTGCAGCCACCAATGGTATTTAGAACTGCAGGGTTATTCCTAGATACATTCAGGGGATGCCACTGCCCCTTTAATCTCCCAATCAGTGGCTATTTATAAATCAAAATTTGGAATGATTACACACTAAATATATTTGAATTCCTTCTTTACAAGACAACATGTGATCGAAAATGAAAGGATGCATTTTGAATACTAACAGACATGTCTAATACAGTGGCATAGGAACCGGGGGCAGGGGGCCATGGCCCCTCAATATTTTTTGTGGGGGCCAAATGTCATTTTGGCCCCCCAAAATCGCGATAGTGTTTAATACATATAAAACAGATATGTACAGACTTTAAAAAGTAGGCCCTGTCGTCTGCTTATCTGATACCATGAAAACACAATCGTGCCTGCATCATACTCTCATAAAATAATCTGATTATTTTACAAGAAAATGCCATCAATAACACGTCTATCAAGGTCAATACTAATGTTATAAAAAGTCAGTGTTTCAACTTTCAAGGAAATACTCCCCCCCCCCCCCAAACGGTAAATTTGGGGGATTCACATTGAGTTCGGGTTATTTTTTAGGAAAAACAGACATTTTGAGAAATAAATTGCAGGAAAAGTAATTAATCCTAATGCCCAGATTAGTTAAAATTATTTATAACTTTAATTTGAAGTCAATTATTAATGTCCGATTTCCAACGACTTAACAAACTTCCTTGGTAATTAAAATAAAGTTCTGATTTGAATTGCACCAGCACCTATTTATTTGGTATTAATTTACCAGTGTGTTTTTAATGGTTAAACTTATATTATGATTATCAGTGGTGTTTTAGGGGGCCATTGAGCCATGCCCCCTCACTGATGCCGATTAGTTTAGTACCTAGTATACATTAATTTTTTAACACAAATTTTACTTCAAAGGTAGCATATGTGGCATCAGATTGCATGTAAGGACACCTAATTTTTCAAAAATTTCAAAGGGGAGGGGGAAGCCCCTCCCCTTAGATCCCCTCAGGCCGACCAACACACAACATAATGCATGCCCCCACCTCCTTGAGAGAAATCCTGGCTACGCCACTGATTATTTTCATTATTATTGTAACGACTTCCCCCAAAATTATTATCAATATGGAAGGGTAGTAACACGCGGCAAATGATTGTATGTAATTGGCATGCGGTGTGATAAACGATGAATTGTTGTTGATGTATTGTTGTTTCTTTTTTTTTGGAATATCTTTCTTTTTTGTTGCTCAAATTAAAATCAGAAAAATCAAATTTATGAAATATAATGTTTTGGTGTGGAAATGGGGGTCAAGGTCTGCCCCGGCCATAGACCCTTTTCCAAATAGCGATTACAAAGGATTGTGGGACAGACTTTTGGTGTGCGACGTTCTTGTCAATGGCATTTTACTGTGGCCAAAAACAACATGTACCAAAACTCTATCCCACAATCCTTTGTAAATGCTATTTGGAGAAGGGTCTATGATGTTAAACATGTTCCTACTCCGCTGTAATAATCCAGGTTATAGTATATGTAGTACTTTATTGTCACTTTTTCTACAGCTACGGTCTGCTATTGATGCCTTTCTCAGTTTTGCATTTTGTAGCTAAAGTAACGAAAAAAGGACTTATTCGAAAGCTAGTTCAGACCCGTCGACTTGTTTTAATGCATCTTAAGAAGGAGAGGGAATTCAAATAAGAACTTGATTTGAGAAAAATAACATAACTACTGCGTCTTGCTTGGAAAATGGAAAAATAAGTAAACAGAAGAAACCACTTAACGTGTTCCATTTAGACTTTCGTCTGAACATTAGTTCTAAGTCATAGCAAATATTATTTTATTTTAACCTTTACGTGCATTAAATCTTTTCCTCACAATGTACTTTAACTACACCAGTAGTTATTATTTTGTCATGTAACTGACAATTAAACAAGCTGGATGGAATCTGTTCGTTTCCTCCTTAAATCTTAATTTTATAGGATATATTGTTATTGCAGAAACTGTAAAAGTGTTTTGACGATGAGCTCTTGCATTTTATTGTTTATACACTTGACAAGGTTGACAACAAGAGAAAAGAACTCGAACAAAGGAAAACGAGAAGAAGAAAAATTCTCCGTGTCTTATTGAAGTCCTGCCCTCTCACTTATCAGTGATAAAAGCGAGAACTTACTCAGAAGCTGCAAGCGTGCAAGGAAATGTAACCGATGAAACTAGAGTACGTCGTTTCTGCACTTAACAACAGCATCGATATCGTCATAATGTAATAAGGTTTACAATGAAGTAGGCGCAAACTAAACCTTAATTCAATATTTCTACTTAAAATGAGGTTCCGGTGTGTCTAGCAGAAAACATCAAAAGATTTCCACTATTTTATCAAAAGAATAAAAATTTTACATTTCAAACTTCGTATATTTAGGAGGTGGCATAGCAGTGTAAATCCCAAGAACAGAATCTTAAAAGCCGTAGATATAATTTGATTAGATCTGTCTATATAATAACAGATTATCATGATTTATGCATGGAATCGCAAACTGTTTTAATTGGTGACCCCAATTTTCACAGTGATCATTTTGTCGACCACCCTCGGAGCAACGCGTGAGAGACGTGTAAGCAGCAATTTTATTTTTTTGTTCTTCTCAATTTCTTTTCTTATCAGCCTTTTCTTTCAGAACTCCAGGAATATTTCCCTAAGGTTTGTTCATTTTGTTTGCAGTTTATGAATTTTATTTTCTATTATACATCCCTTCAGAATTTTTTTTTTTTAAAAAGCATTACAATGTCTGTGAAAAGCTGATAATAAAAAACATGGTTACATATCCGCTGAAAAAATGTGACGTCACTATACCAATCGAAGTCAGGCCAACAGCAGTGCCTGACATTTCTCCTCATGTCTTACACAGTCTAGTCTCAACAAAACTAAATTACTGAAAACCTGTTGATGGGTGGAGTGGGGGGGGGGAAGGGGGGAAACATTCCCCCAAAAGTTTGCCGTGCCTCCGTTTGCCTCCCAAAGGAGATTTAGGGTATATATATATATATATATATATATATATTAAGGAAAAAATGAGGTATCCACGTGTACTCCGAAATAAGTAACCAATAAAATGACGACAATGAAACACAAAGTCATAATTGAAATACGAAGTACAAAACAAGCATATAATTGAGCTTGGAAATTTTCTGTTCCCCTGGAACCTTCTTCAGCCAAGATAGACTCAAGACTAATGCACGCAAGAGTATATTCGAGGTAAATGTACAGGTAATGATGAACAGACAATAAAGTAAACAAACATTAATCGCTCAAGAATCATTGTAGAATGTGTAATGGTTGAGTGGGCTCAAATCTCTATTGAGCCCGTGGGTGTGTGTATTGAATTTAAGGATAAAGCTTTAAAATAAATTTAATTCTTGTGCTGAAAATTCGTAAATATCACAGAGCTTTAGGGGACTTTGCCCCATGGTACCCCACCAGGATGTTGCCCCGAGACCCCATCAGGGGCCCTTAAGCGGGTTCCTACACTCCGTGAAGTTATAAGGGAACGTATCCACTTTTCTAGAGCCGCCGGCATCTGTCCCACTTCCCCAAAACGTTTCAGCTCCCCCTACCTAGATCAAGGTTCCACACCTTCTTTAATCGTTGGTTAGGACTTCATTACCACAGAGGAAGACCAGCAACGCTTGTGTACTACCCTTGGTCGGGCCCCTACCCTTTTCCGGGCCCACAAGACGTATATGTACCTTTTATTTTAGCATGTGCCTTTACTCTTTTCCATGAGTAATTCATGGTAATATACATGTTATGAGATGGAGGGGGCGTTTGCCCCACTCCATTAGGTGAAAGAGGGATTTGAGCTGAAAAAGGTTGGGAACCCCTGCTATATACTGTAGTTGCACTAAGCAACACATTTATGTTCCATATCCCGAAAATGGTAAGCATGTAAAGTGGTGGGTTAATTAAAATCAGCATTAAATAACTTACTTGTGTTTCTGAAAATAGCCCCCTCGCTGGCCGAAAAAAAATACTCTGAGCCGCAGACCGGAGGTTCCCCTAACCGGGCTTTAATGCGAGGGCTTCTCCGCAGTGGCATATCTAGAAGGTAGTTGTATCAGGGAGCTGTTACGCGCCCTGATTGTATCAACAATAATCTCTTTGGACACCATGAGTGGGACATCCTTCTAAAGCCCAATGCAAACCTTTTCATGACCCGTCGTTCCCACTCACCTCCCCCGATCATTAAATCATTAGTGTAAGTTAGGATAACAAACTGGTCAAGTTTGTGATTTTCATTTCTGAGGTCTACTTAGTACGGCTCCCATGCCATTGGAGATACAGTTCTTATGGGCCCAATTTTGTAAATACCTCACTGCCCGTGGGCCTTCTTCCCCTGTACTTCCACCCGGGGTTCTCCCTGAACCCCACAAGGAACCCTGCTCAGGACACTTGGACCCTAACGCTTACAGGGGAGCTCTTCGCGTCACCACGAAGCCCCAACGCCGCTCAGTCCTTGATGTTGGTGTGCCCATCCGGCGGAAGGTTGTGCCCCAGTGCCCCTTTCCCACTTTAAAAAGTCTGGTGACCCCACTGTATCGAATTTAAAGATTATAAAGGCCAACAGTGAATGACTTCAAGTCTGTGATATCATCACATGGCCACAATGGGGCATAATTTCAATACATTTTTTTCTTTTATTGTTCAATAATCAATGATGGAAATAAAAGTTATGGGTTGTCTCCTAATGTAAAAAAATTTACATCTTTTATTAAATGAAAATTCATCAAACAGCCTCACAATGCTGGTTGTATATACGGATAATAATGACGGGCTTTCCGTCATCCTAAAGTAAGGCTAATTTATTTCTTCTGTACAGTTAAGACTTGCAAAACCCCAAATAATACGTATTTTGACATACTTGTTGCAACAAATAAGGTTTTAGTGTAAGAATTTGATCAAATCTTTTCAGTGTTTTATTCTGTAGGAAAGAACACATGTTTCAAATAATGCCGTTTAGCTGATAGTATCCTTGAAAAAAACAATGAAACAAATGAAACAAAAATGAAGTTATTAAAGGTACAGATGATACCGACAAAGTCTTATTGACCTTTGAAGTCAACCGTGGGCTAAGTACGACAGGTGTACATAAATCAATAACTTCCCATTGTAATACACGTCTGTATTGGACCGTATTATAAGTTAATGTACAACCACTAATTACTTTATGGCCGATTACGTTTTATGAAATTAGTCAGAATTGAAAATAATATCACTTTACACCAATTAGACAGGTAACCTATGTCTGGGCTGCACAGTAAAGTTTATAGTACATTATATAGAATTCATGCAGGCTCATTAATTGAAGCTGAATCCTTCTATAGTGTTGTCATCTGACTTATAAAAACAGGGGGAAAGGGTTGGGATTCACAGTGAAAGTTATCTACAATGATATTATGAGAGGGCAGATCCTTTCCCAGATTAATCAAGTAGCAAGCTTTTTGATGATCTGAACACAAGGAACACGTCAAAAGGTCACCATGCGACGGACATTTCCACATCTATGACGATATTTAAATAATTTTGACGTCATATGTAATTTTGGAAAGGGGTTGCGCAACCTGCAGCTTTCTGTGTCTGTCATACATACAGGGAGTAGTGCATTCAGGCTGCCAATTATGAATTAACAATGTAGAGGAAACTATGAATAAATGGCTGTTTCTTTAGTATAACGCTCCGTTATATTCCCTATCCCAATCACGTTAAATGCAGCTATACAATGACGTCACCACAGTCAAGATACATTTTAGCCACGTCATGGAGCTAGCTCCATGGTCACGTCACCTTTTATCTGGCTACGCTACTTACTCTCAACTGATGTTTGATTCTTGGAAGTAAAAATTAATGTGTGATGAAATTCTTCATATAACGTATACAACTATCCAACAGATCCTAAGTTACTGCTCTCAGGTTCATCGTTACACAAGATGTGAAAGTGTGACACTCAGAGCTGCCGACAGCCGACCCGGGCCCCGGTACAAAATTTCAATGCGGTCCCCCTCTCGCCAAAGTAAGTGTGGTTTTCACGAGGAAATAATTCGATATGATATATAATTTAATGACCAATTTTCCGCCCCCCAATTTGCCCCGGGCCCCGGGACATTTGTCCCCCTGCCCCCCTCCCTGTCGGTGGCCCTGGTGACACTGGAAAACTATTCTGCAAAACGCGAGGTTATTTTCATGTATACCGATTAATGCGGTCCATGCATAGAAACCCTGAATGAAAAACTAACAGTGAAAACTAATGAATTTACTTCACTGAAAATGTGGACGATTGATTGAATTTTGCTCCACTGGGAGGGCAGCTGTTATTTTCATCTTCAAAGGTTTCCATCATAAATCATGAAAAATGAAAAAATAAAAACAATGTGTAAGTCACTGTTAGTGAAATTAGTAGATCTCATTCGTCCTGTGATAAAATACGCAACCAGGAATAAGGACGTTTGTAGCCCGCGTGTTTCGTACATAATTTTATTGTGGCCAGCAAACTCGTGCTGCTGCACACCTATCAGGCCCACAAGATCAATGCATGTGTTATGCCCGTTCCTGGCTGGTCTATCTAAACAATGTTACGCTTTCTACGAAAATGAGTTATCAGCTACTGAGGGCACATCAAAACAGAAATAACACAAAGTGCATGCGTATTTTGACGCTAAAAATACAGGGAGTGATAGCGAGGGGAAGGCAAATTAGGGGAGGTGTGGGCATTGTTAAACCTGTAGGGACTTACTGACAATTGGACATAGACCGAATATGGTCAATGTACTACTTAAAGTAATTGGTGTTTAGGACGCATTTTAAGAGTTGCATTTTAATACACCTTAATTTAATTTTTGCAAATAAGATATGATAAAAAGACGAGTAAAATGCAGTAGAGTTCAAAAAATGCAGCCTTTGAAAATACAATGAGAATTGAAGGTATTAAAGTGCTTGTCTTAGCCTTTCGTGCTTATCGCACGCAAGGGTTACTTCACTCCAGATACATTTGAGCACATTAACATGATAATTTTCATGAACTTTGCAAGCCGGCTGCCTCCATATAATTCTGAATATTTTATCATTAAAGGGTAAATGTCGCCCGACCTGAATTTGAATTATTAGGCTATACTCCGGAATTCTAATTCATGTGTGGCTCTTTTTAATCATGTGACATGTAAGTAAAAATACTTTCGTCACTGATTTGTTGAGACCATGTTACATTAGTCCTCGATTTACCTTTGATATAAAATATTTATATTTTGTAACTTTATTAAAGATACTTATGAAAGATTAAAAACATATTTGTTAGATTTAGTTGAATTTGCAAAATAAGATTATATCGGTGACTGTTTTGGCATGTTCCATTAAAAGATCCAAAGTTTAGTTATGTTTCAGGCACACGGTACAAGCTCATTAATGTTAAGTCATTTACCTTGAAAATAATATCATTACAACTTGTTACTTACCAAAATATCAGACCCTATAGCTTCTCCTTCATTTAAGATGTTAATTTTAATTTAACAACAATATTTCTATACGTTGTAATATGCCTATCATGAATAATAGAGGGAGCAACGATCTAAGAAAATTACAAAAATGCCAAAGTACTATCAATTCCTACCGTCAGACCGTAAAGATTATTTCCAATTGTCACATCGCTTCAGTCAATTATTCGTAGATAAATCCAAAGTATCAATCCCGCCTACAGAAATGCATTTCGCTGAAAGTTCTAAACAACACAATCACGATAAGAAAATTGCTTCTCAGATTGCCCAACTTAGTAAAGGCGATGATCCCTGTATGTAGTTTCAGAAACGGTGATTAATGAGCGTGAGAAGCACAGCTTATCACCACATCTCGTTCAATATGCTCACTCAACATCAAGGCAAGTTTAGGAAAATTTCCGTCAATTTTAAGTCACCAACAACAGTAGACAGAAACTCTGTGATGCTTCAGCACTGTACACTATGTGTACTTGTAAACACACCCTTTACCGTGACATTTCGTTCTGCAAATAGACGACGGCTCAATATTGCCATCAATGATAAACAAAAACCGAAACAAAAAGAAAGTAAAATGACACGGGTATACTGTAAAGCAATCAATGCAATAATTGAACGATATTGCCAAAATGAAAAATATTCATTAGAGCTTAAAAGGTGATTATGTCCGATTCACTTAATGTACAAACATTTTTGCCAAAATGTTCCCTGTGACTAAACATATTGTTGATAAGACAACGTACGTATGAAATATCATAATGTCTACACAAATAGGTATGTAGTAGGCTCACTTGTACCGTCAGGAACTTACTACTGAGCAAAGGTGGTCACTAAGGGGGTGGGGTGGGTGGTGTCCAAGCTGTTGAGAAGGTCGGGGAGGAGAGGGGGGTGTCATTGGCTGAACATATGCAGGGGAGGATAAGAATACTGTAAGCTTACGAATTTGTGACAAAATGTACTCTTTAGCTCTAAACTTATACAACTACGAGTTTTACGGGCCCAGAAGTGACCAAAGGGATAGCCCTGTGGGTAGGGGAATAAGACTAGAATTGGAAGAAGTTATTCTATTTCTTTGTCAAAGATAAGGTCTCTCTAAAGGCACTTCTCCCAAGAGAGTCAACGGGTTTTCAAAAGTGGGAGGGGGAATGACCTTGATAGGAACCGCTTCAAGTGCGAATCGCAAAGCCTTCATAGCAGGTTGGGATCCTGGCTCACTTTAGGGCCCAAGAGAACTTTGGGAGCCAGGTGATCTGTGGTGTAATCTGAGGCATTTTCCTACGATTTTAATCCATTAAATGACTGTGTACATCACTTTTGAATTTGATTTTCGATTTTCATAGGGTTCTGGGAAAAGTCAGGGGAGGCATAATCTCCTTCTATTTCAAAGTGGGGCATGTCCCCCCTCCGGTCCCACACCTGTCGATTTTTCTAAACATTACAACTGAGATAACAGTTCCATCGGTCTGTCAATTCTACGTTTTCTCGAAGAGTAGCTGTAGCCTAAATATTTCAGTTCATCCATGTATGTTATTATATCTTTGCCATTTGTTATATAAGACGACATCATTATACAATGACATATTACAATTCATTGGGGGTGGGGGTGGGGCAAAGGAACTTTCAATTAACAGCGGTTATGACTGTATGAAGGGTACTTGATCCTCCATGGACCTGTTAAGACTGACCATGCATGTTTGATGTAGCAAGAAAGCAGAATCCTTATGTTATCGGCCTAGCAAACATCAGTGTAGACACTGTCAATAACTTTTCTATTTCCAAAAGGGCCATGCATGGGCCGTAATTCTCTTTGCCTCAAACGACATCGGGGGGGCACAGGCTCCTGCAGTGCCTGCATCGAGCTTGTAAACATTTTCATCATGGAGTTACTCCGAGCTCTATATTTTCATGTCAGTATGGATGTAGGAAGATACTTTTCTGATGTTTTTACTGTCTAGCCAGATTGTTACATCCTTGCCATATGTCTTACTGAAAACAAACTCTCAAGGTGTAGGGTTCATGCATAACCATTTCTTTAATATGTCATGCATAAACATTTTTTATGATAAGTTCTTTTCATGTCCTCTAAATTATCCATTTTTTATTAGTTCATTACTCACACCCCTAAAGAACAAGAGCCGCCACTCGTATTCGGTTCGGACTGAAGTTAACCAACGAATACACAATTATCTCCGCGATACCACTAATGTATCCCCCCCCCCCTCCACTGCACCCATCCGGTCAAGCGTACGGCCATACAGTACCGTACTAATTGACCGCCAAGAAGAGGTATATTGCTCCGACAAGTTTGGTTCAAGGCGGCCTTCAGAAATGCATCCCACGAAATACGTAGTCCTGTTTATGCACAACGATCCTCGGGGACGGGGATCACGTCCCCAAGAAATTCGATGGAGCGGGGAGCGCAACTTTTTTTCCTACTAGGTTATGGGCAAATCATGGCAATGGACCAATCAGCTTCTTGGAAATAGGCCACACCCCTAGTTCCAAAATGACAGCTTTCCGACCCTTTGATTGTAATTCTGACACCGGATTATGAAAGAACAGGCCAAATAATCCTTGTCCACGTAACCCCAACTCTACATGTACCCTAACCATGATTTTGAAACAAATTTAAAAAATTTTGAAAATTAAATTTGCCCATAACCTCGTGGGGAAAAAATAGGCGAGCGGGGACCGGTATCATGTAGCCTACGAATGTCCCCTTTAAACGACATCGGTCAGATCAAGCTGTTGATTATTGTTGCGATGTAAAATGAGGTAAACAATGTACAAACAGAAGTTCAAAACTTAAACTATCTCAAAATAATTTGGCATTTACCCATCGAAATTGTCTTCCGTTTAAGGGGAGGACTGACTGATCATTGTAGCGATTTCGCGACAGCGGCCCGTTTGCCGTCACCCCTTGCGATTTAACGGCCGCCTTGGACATAATGCTCTAAGGAAAAGCCACAGTGTTGATCTGGCTGCAGTGTTACCCTCCACGTGTCAAAAGACGAGGAAGAAGATGCCGATAATAGCTCACCGAGTCACCGGAACCCACCGGCAGTAAATGTCGATCATGGGATCGTGGAAACTGGGGCGAGCAGCCTATTTTTGGTAAATGTACAGACCCCCTGTTTCTTGCAGCCTGAGAATTGGGTCGATTACATTTTGGAATCCTTTTTTCTGTTGGGACAGGTTGTTCCATTCTGATATTACCCTTTGACTAGAAGAATACTTTCTGATGTCAAGTGCTGATGTAATGAGTAAATTGCCGACTCCTTTCTTGATCAACAAGTGTCCCCGAAAAAGTCCCAGACTGGTTGTCCCTAAAACTGTCCCACTCAGACTTAACCAGAAATCCGTCAAATTTCACCAGGTGGCGAGTCATTCCCAACATATTCAGAATGGTTGCAAATAAATGTTAGGCTACCCCCGTGTCTACAGCTCTTAAATTAACTATCATGAATCACGGATGTACACATATACCTCACAGATAATGAACAATTGATACTAATGTAAAAGGTTGTCAAGGGGTAAAGCTTATAATTAATCAGTGGTATAACTCTATGCACAAGTGGAAAACAATGTTTCGTACGACGGGAAAATATTGTGCCCCCTTCCCAACCCTTCATCTTAGAAACCATCCAACAGCCCTAGAAATAAGACAAATACACAATACAAAAGTCCTGGCGGTGCCCCCAATTGCCCTCATTCTGTTGCCACGGGCCCGAGAGTTTGCACCAAAGGTCTAATTCAGTGGACGCGCTAGTTGTTGTAGAGGACACTGCGCCACGCACCACATTGCTTTAGTACATGACCTAGCGTCCACGTGTGTTTATTTGTCCTCCGGAACGTGGTTTCGTTAGTTAAAGGGAGAATGCAGTCACCCCAAAAAAGAAATGTATAGTAGACTATCCTATTTCCTGAATGGCTCTTGGGAATCATGTGACAGTATTTTTCTTACTCATTTGTAAAATTTATAAGGAGCAACTGCTTGATTTACCTAGAATATGCAATATTTATGTTCTAAAATTAAATACCATGAAAGATACTTGGAAGCGAAATAAGAAAAATTTGTGACATTTAGGTATTGTTTCAGAATAAGTTTGGGGCAACTGCTTCTGACCTTTAACTTGTACGCGTGAAACTTCCCTATGTAACTTAAAGATCGTACGACATGCCACCAAAAGAGCTGTTTCACTTGTCAGTTAAAGAATTAAGTCCTCCAATCAAAGATCCATTGGAATTATTTCAATATCTTTTACCGTTCTCAAAATATACGTCTTCAAAGTTTGATGGTTTCTGAAGAAACTAATTGCTTATGCAAAAATAATGATGTGGAGTGTTGCACAGTGTTATGATTTCTTTTGTTAACCCTATATAAATTATCTATAATTACCGATCATATAGATTACAGTTTGATGAGTGATATCAATATTTTCAAGGAAAAAAATTTAACTTTCATAATAAATCCCTCAGGGAATAACAATGCTACTAGTGTCCTTGAAATTAAAATTAAAAAAACAAAGGCTAACATGTGCCATATATGGTATATCCTCTTTCGATGTAACATACTTGCATATTTAGGTCATGTTTATTCATGACACAAGTGTGAAATAGAAATTTCCCTGTAAAATGGTCAATATTTGATGGATTTTAATGGAAATCGGGGCTATTTTCTGGATTTTTAATGCTTTTTACATCGAATATCCAACTATATGTTATTTTCATGTCACACAACCTTTAAGGTTTACATTTATACAAATCCTTTTACGGTGTCTCTCACAGCTCCCTGATGCTAGCAAGTAATTCAGCGTAACGACTAAATGTCAGGGAGCTCGCTCGAATTTCGTTAATTCCAGCGTAACAGTAGTAACAGTGTAACCAGGGAGCTGTCTCACAGCTCCCTGGTGTAACACAGCGTAATGCATGACCAATGCAGCTGTTCGGCCATCGTAGTTTTTTCTAGGGCGAATGGAGGCGTTTTCATTAATCTTAAACCTAACTTGAGCATCATTTTTCATGATTTCAATGGAAATTCCCGAAATCCCCCCCCCATTCGTCCTTGAAAAAAATTCCACGTCCACCAAGCCAGTTCGGAGCAGACCAAGTCGGCCCCCCAGAACTCGATACCAGACAACTCGATCGACCCCCAGATCCCCTTACTCCAAATCCAGATATGGATTGATATCTGGATATATCTGGCTAAATACAGTCTTTATATGGCCATATCAAGCCAGATATACAGCCAGATTTACAGATTTAAATGCCTTGATACATTATACAAAGTTTTATATGGCCATATCAAGCCAGATATAACTTGATGCAATGCAATTCCAGATATCTAAATACAGTTTTATATGGCCATATCAAGCCAGATATAACTTGATGAAAAGCCAGTCCAGATATGTAAATACAGTTTTATATGGCCATATCAAGCCAGATATAACTTGATACAATGCAATTCCAGATATGCAAATAAAGTTTTATATGGCCATATCAAGCCAGATATAACTTGATATTCTAGATATGCAAATAAGCATTTTGTTAGTTTGTTTTATTATTTATTTGATTTGATTCTTGGATAATGCTTGTTACAAACTAAGACATGTTTTGGATACAGCATCACCTTCCCAGACATTGCAGTTATTTAGTGGCTACACTTTTGTTAATACCGCAGTGTACTAAGTAAACTTAGGCAAATAATTTGCATATTTGGGCGGAGCTTGTATCTAAACCTACATTTTTCATGATTTAGAAAGATGAAAGTAAAATATGCACTACGCAGTAAACAAAATTTAGAGTCAAATACGTAATAAAGTTTAAAATAAGAAGTCCATATCACTGCGATTACATAAAATAGGAAAATTCAAGGCATTTTTCTGTTCACTGTTATGAAATAAGTTGAATTTATGTACTTAAGTCAATTCAACCCAATACTCACATTAAATTCTAATTCATGGAGAACACTAACACTTAAAACTTACCTGGCCAGTTTACACGAGTTACCACACACATAGTATGATACTTACCTGGCGCAGGAGTGTCCGTGATCACGACGGCGGAGCTCCCAGGTGGGACCTGTTCTATTCAGCCAGTCTAGAACGGGACCACTGTCAGGTGGTGTCAGTTAAGTCAAAGTTTGTCCCTTGGGGACGTTGTTACTCCTTCGGGGAGCAGAACTCCTTCGGGAGTATTGTTTGGTTTTCGCCCCTGGCTCTTCGCCAGAGAGTCAGGGGACTTTTGGAAAAAAAAGCTTAGAACGGGACCACTGTCGGGTGGTGTCAGTTAAGTCAATGTTTGTCCCTTGGGGACGTTGTTACTCCTTCGGGGAGCAGAACTCCTTCGGGAGTATTGTTTGGTTTTCGCCCCTGGCTCTTCGCCAGAGAGTCAGGGGACTTTGGAAAAAAAAAACTTACCTGGAGCAGGAGTGTCCGTGATCACGACGGCGGAGCTCCCAAAGTGAGGCCTGTTCTATTCAGCCAGTCTAGAACGGGACCACTGTCAGGTGGTGTCAGTTAAGTCAAAGTTTGTCCCTTGGGGACGTTGTTACTCCTTCGGGGAGCAGAACTCCTTCCGGAGTATTGTTTGGTTTTCGCCCCTGGCTCTTCGCCAGAGAGTCAGGGGACTTTTGGAAAAAAAAAGCAATCTCAATAGTAACAGACTCTTTTGTTCCTTGTTGCATGGTATGTGTAGTCTGTTTGATATTGTGTTCGTGATCCGTCAGGGTTTTTCTTTGGGTTTGGGATTATCATTTAGTTTGTCAGTGCCTGTTTCTACGTACTTAAAAAGCTCTCTGTGTTCAAAGTCAAAGTCAGTTAAGTCAAAGTTTGTCCCTTGGGGACGTTGCTACTCCTTCGGGGAGCAGAACTCCTTCGGGAGTATTGTTTGGTTTTCGCCCCTGGCTCTTCGCCAGAGAGTCAGGGGACTTTTGGAAAAAAAGTGCAAAGTCTCCATGAGGAATGTGGACTATAAGTCCTAACTATGATTCATAATTAAAGCAGATATGGTCCGGATACAATTTTATCTCTGCCGTATAAAGACTTGATCCAGATAGAACTTTATCTGGCCATATATGGTTTAAATCTGGTTCTGGTTTAGATCTGTGTTATATCTGCCTAACTTTTTATCTGATCTGATATAAATTCCATATCAGGTGCAGATATGGGCCATATATGGAAATATATTCTGCTCATACAAGGACCATATCTGGTCCAGATAAAATTTTATCTGTTCCATATAAAGACTTGATCAAGATAAAACTTTATCTGGCCATATATGGCTTAGATCTGGTTCTGGCATAGATCTTGGTTATATCTCCCCAATTTTTTATCTGGCCTAGATATAAACCCCATATCTGCAGCAGATATGGGCCAGATATGAAATCCATATCTGGCCCATACATGGAATTTTATATCTGGCCCATATCTGGATTTCGAGTAAGGGTCAACTCGACCCCATGCTCACTCGGTACCAAGTCGGTCCCAAACCAACTCCGTCGACCCCAAGCCAACTCCGTCGGTCTCGGACCAACTGTGAGTCAGTCCCAAATACAAAAAATCATGGTAGAATTAGAAGTGTTTGTGGTACTTATATTATAAGTACTTACAGATGTATACGTAGGCTATAATTATACATGTATAGTAGAGACCCCGAAATTGGCGCACACCCAAAATTGGCGTACCTTCGAAAATTACTAGCTATCACGGTAGCAACGTTACTGTAGCGAGCCTAACGTTTTTGAACATATCAGGTATTTTGTTTTTCACGATAATGAATCCATTTCAGGTACATGCATACCTTAATATGATTATTTTTCAAGCATTTTATAATTGCATCCCACCCTTGGGTGTAATTTTAATATCTAGAAATAATACTCGGCTAAAAACAACGAAAATTTCCTTACGCTGGTGTGCACTGTCCCAAACTGTACTGTACTGCTTCACTGACGTATTTATGCCTGCACTGTGTGCTGAGTTTATAACCTAGGTTACAAGGTTATTATACTCTGTTTGTAACTTGACCAAATTTCCCTTCTTTCTTAGGCAGGTTAGGTCAGCAAGTTAATACAAGTTTTGCATGATACTGTATGTGAGGCAACTAAGCGCCTTCCCTGCGAAGCGGACTCTGTTGCTCAGCACCTGTACTACAAGGACTACGCAATACAGCTTGCTACGTAGGCGTCTGTACGTAACTGTACAAAGTCAATGAAAATTGTTGCACACTACACATATGGAAAATGCGCCACTTTTGGGTGTTGTTAAGACTGACATCGAAGAAAATTTCAGAGTCAAATCAAGCTTTCTTTTACTAATTTCTGGATGGGAGTAGGAAAAGTGTGGGTAGCAATGCATCCGTAAGTTACTACACATTTGGAAAAGGCAAACAGGAGAGTGTTTGGATTTATTTTATTCTAAATATCGGCTTGGAAATGCTTGGGTGCGTCAATTTCGGGGCAACCATGCTATACGTATTCTATACGTATAAATATATCCCTACGGGTAATAACCCTAACCTTATCTCTATGCGTACCATATGTATAACCCTATCCCTATCCGTATGCGTACCCTATCCGTATGCCTACTATGTACGTAACCCTATCACTATGCGTATGCGTACCCTATCCGTATGCCTACTAACGTATATAACCCTAACCCTATACCTAACCCTAACCTTTCACATGTGCGTGGGTTCGAATCCCGCTCGATGTACGTGGGTTTTTCTCCGGGTACTCCGGCTTTCCTCCCACTTGGCATAGGCTTGCCTCTAAAATCGGTTGCCCAGCCGACGAAGTCGGTTGCGCGCCGGACTGAAGCGCCTTCGGGTGGACCCGAACTAGTTAACTAGCCGACTTTGCTTGCTTTGCTAACCCTAACCCTATACCTATGCGTATCACGTACGTCACTTCCGGGCACGGATTCTAAATTAGAGCCCTGGGCTGCATAGTCTAGGTGGGGTCTTGCCAACTGCTTAGACAGATTTAGTACAATATCTTTACTAAAACTACTGGAATTCCTCTTGATCAATCCAAGCACCCTAGCCCTAACAGTAACAGCAGAAGCTGCACACTGTCTAGATGGCTTTAAATCACCTGTAATAACTACAACCAGATCCTTCTCAAAAGTCACATCACTCAGAATACTAAAGCAGCTTTGTATTGAAAGTTTTACCATTAAAAGTAACATAAAAGAAGCGTTACTGAAAATTTCAGGAAATATCCAGCCGATTTCAGGAAATTTTGGTGTCTATTTCAGGAAAAATAAAATTAGAGTGTGGAAGCACTACGAAAGTGTCCAAGTTCTTGGCTGCGTCGCTAAGCAGATTTGAGACAACGCGCAAGTCAAGATTGTTGCTCTTACTACGAGTGCGAGGTAGGCTATGCTTAAATTTCGAGGTTGTTAACATTACAAAGAGAAAACACGTTCTGCGAAGTCAACTTCCTCTTAAGGAGAACTCGCATCTTTAGACGTTCATGCAAACTAATAGAAGTTGCCGAAAAGCTCTCTCGCGAAACCCGTCCTCACGACAATTTGGCAAGAAGCACAAACGTCAGGCCAGCTTGCGTAGCGCCTCTGTGGCTACCGCCTTTTGTGTAAGGTGACCAGACGTTCCCGATTTTCGGGGACAGTCCCCGAATCCAGTGTTCTGTCCCAGATGAACAAGTGTCCGAGAAAATGTCCCCGATTTGAACAAATGACCTTAAAATTGAAATTTCCCCAAGATATTAATTAATAGGCCTAGGCCTTGAACAGGACTCTATTCAACCTACACTTTGTTTTACTCCGCACTAGACGTGGTACGGAGAAGGTTCTACCGTTAACGCAGTACACGGTCCTGTTCAAGGACTAGCCTAGGCCTAGCCTATCAGAAATAATATTTTTGTCGATTGTGTAGGCCTTCTGTGTGGTGGGGGGGGGGGGGGGAGGAGATAAACGGATGACTGGCATGTATTGGCTTAGTGTTACATCAACATCGTTGAGATATAGGCCTGTATCGTAGCGCCCAAGTACAACGTACGTTGACAAACAAATAACAGTTACCTGCAATCACAGAGATCGAAAGTCAAGAGCATATTTGATTTTCTAATACTACTGCAAACAAACACACACACTCACTGTAGCCAATTGCACACATACTAACGATGTATATTTTCCTTACATGGTACCTGGTCTAGAAGTCAGTGATTTCACTGACTCGGGCACCAGGGTCAATGACACACAACTTTTGAATTTGACGCACAGGCACAAAACCACTGGGGTCAAACTGATGCACAGCTTTTCACCCCAACAATATGTAATGATATAGAAAATAAAGATAAAACAGGAATAAAGTTTGTTGCATTAAACTCAAATTTATTTTGACCCTTTCTGTTTTAGTTTTGACTCTTGTAAATTTATTCTCAAGGGTCAGTGACTCCTGAAAAAAACTGATGAGTGAAAACCCTGGAAGTGTCCCTGATTTTAACACCAAAAATATGGTCACCTTACCCTTAAGGCTGCCGCCCCTGAGAGCCTGCCAGCGATATAGCCATAAATTCCTTTCGCTGAGCCCAAAAGTTGATGAACTTAACAGGGATGGAAATAAGAATTTCATCTTGCATAGCAATACTGCTACGCATTTTCAGAATTGCGTAGCAATTTACCTCAGATTGTATAGCACTTTTGTGGAGGGTCCCCATTTGCCCCTTCCTGCCATTTGTTAACTTTTTTTTACTGCCACAGGCATTCTCTGCATCATGATCACCATTGCTTTGCATTCAAGGGTGAAAGCCTAGACAATTATTAATATTATATCAGTTAATGATTCATAAGAGTTTTAAATCCAAAAGGCCAAGGACCCACTTCTTTTTCAAAAGATCCAAGAAAATTTAAAGGGCTCCATTTTTTTGCCCCCCCCCCCTCCCAAACAGACCTTCAACATGAATGAGTCCTGTGAGTTGGAAAACAGAAGATGTGCTCTGTATAAATACTGGTATAAACATTGGTACTGTACCAAAATGACCTCGATCTACATGACCATTGACCAAAACATTCTGACCACCCTCAGTGATGCAAATTACTACCAAAGGTACGTACATCACTATACAAAACCTTCTGCTTTCACTGTTGGAACAAAGGGTACTTTTTACTTAAGAAAAAGATCCCTAGTGACCCCTACATGACCTTTGACTCCAGTCACTGACTATCATTGATAACCCCTTATATGTCCATTCATCACTGAGTCCAGTTTACATGCCTTCAGATTTGCCCAAGTATTTGTTGTGGAGGAAGTCATATTTTTCCTTTTTCTCGTAACAGTGTTATATATGGCCAATATATACCCAAAAACTGTTAAATTAAAGTAAGAAATGTAGACAAACAATAATGTCATCCTATCCATAAGTGACACTTTTCATGCATAGCACAATGTTAGAGAACAAATACAACATTTATAACCACTTAACATAACATAACATAACAGGTTAAAGGGCAAAGGAGGGCTAAGGCCCCATTAGATGCCCTGAAGTCCAAACAACCATAACTGAAAACAAAGAACCAACCAATACCAAACGAGCCCAGCACAATTAGATTCTACCGCACTTATGGAAGAACTTGTCAATGTTAACCTTAAAGCAGTGCACAGATGTGGAGTTAACTACCCACTCAGGCAGACTATTCCACTCGTTAACAACTCTATGAGAAAAGCTGAACTTCCTAATGTCGAGCCTTGCAAAATTCTTAACCAGCTTCTTACAATGGCCTCGAACCCGAGAATTACATTGAACCTTTAAATAATTGCAAGAGGACAAAGGATTCCTTTCAAAGAGAAATTTGTACACCTGAAGCATGTCCCCCCTAATCCTTCTCAACTCCAGGGTGGTAAGCCCAAGATGCTTAAGTCTAACATGATAAGGTAGGTGTCTCACCTCGGGTATAAGGCGAGTGGCTCTCCTCTGAACTTGCTCTAAAAGAAGCTTGTCCTTTTCATAGAAGGGACTCCAAGCCTGGGCTGCATAGTCGAGGTGGGGTCTTACCAACTGCTTATACAGATTTAGTACAATTTCTTTACTAAAACTACTGAAATTCCTCTTGATCAATCCAAGCACCCTATTAGCCCTAGCAGCAGCTGCACACTGTCTAGATGGCTTTAAATCACCTGTAATAACTACACCCAGATCCTTCTCAAAAGTCACATCACTCAGAATACTACCATTCATGCTATAATCATAGCTGAAATTTTTAGGACCAAAGTGAAGGACTTTGCACTTATCTGCATTAAAAGACATTTGCCAAGTCTGAGACCATGAAAAATAACCTATCCAAGTCTTTTTGCAGTAATGAGGCATCATCCTTATCACTAACCTTCCTATAGAGCTTAGTATCATCAGCGAACTTACTAATACTAGATGTGAGAGAGCTATCAATATCATTGATGAAAATTAAGAAAAGAAGCGGGCCAAGAACAGAACCCTGTGGAACTCCACTTGTAACTTCTTTCCAAGAAGAGAAATTACCATTAACAACAACTCTCTGAGATCTACCATTGAGCCATGAATTTATCCAGTCAGCACAACTGCCCTTGATGCCTAACCTATGCAGTTTAACCATAAGTCTACCTAATGGAACTTTATCAAAGGCTTTTGAAAAATCAAGGTAAATGACATCAACACTGTGACCACAGTCAAGAGATAAGGAAACATCTTCAAGAAAGCTCAGTAAATTAGTAACACAAGATCTACTCGGTAAAAAACCATGCTGTGACAGATTGAGTAACCCATTATCTAAAAGATATTTAAGCAAACAATCCTTGATTACAGATTCCATAACTTTGCACACAACACTGGTTAAACTGACTGGCCTATAATTGCATGGCAAGCTCCGATCCCCCTTTTTGAAAATTGGAGTAACATTAGCAATCCGCCAGTTTGCAACTACAATTATTGAACGATTTTAATGGGCCCCCCAGCTCTGGGAGCTTGCATGAACTTGTGCACAGATACACATGCTGTAGGTTAGGCTTGATGTGTAACACATTAGGCAATGGAAAATGTTATAAGCCTTTCTGTAGAAAATTGCCCTGTAGAGAAAAATATGCTGAAAGTTGCAAAAATATTTCAGATTCTCATTTGTGGGTGTGTTGCACATGTCACTGACATGATTGGGATATTTCTGACCAGTTTGGGTATTTTGGATGCTTGAATTTGGACGATCAGTTTACGTAATTGAGACATAATGTCTGCAGTATACACTGAGTGAAGAAAGCTGGAGCTGGTCTTTGCAATCATACTATGACTTATGGGAGTAAGATCTTAGCTCTTATGTTTGGGATTTGTCACAATTTTGAGCACATATTTACCGATTCCAAATTGACACTGATAGAATATTAATGGTTTACATAATATTAGGTTAATGTTTTGGGTCAAGATTCTGAGGGGTTCAGTATGCTACAGAAATTTGTAACTTCGGACACATCGACGTTGGTGCATACTACTGAATTACTGCACATGCATATGAAAGACACACACACCACATGCTGCACTAGACAATATCTGACATATGGTACAATACATGTACCGTGCTCTTCATTTGAAATTTGTTTTACATCCGACTTACATGCTGCTATGTTCGTCAGATATGTAGGGGAAATTTCTCAGTTTTTTATGATAAATGAAAAACTTGGGTGCAGATTGAAGGCTTTCAAATTTTTTTTTCTTATAAACAGTATTCTTGTGATGATAAGTAAGAGCAATGGAGTAAGAGCAATGGAAGATTTGTCTCTGAAGCTTGAAACTTTCCTGAATATAGGATTTGAATTTTTCTCATTAAATTGCTCAAAAGGAGACCATTGTCCATAAATAAAAAAAAAAAGAAAAAAAAAAGAGATTTCCTTGCTTTCAAAACATATGCTTTCATAATGACACTTGGTATTAAAGAAACTACTTTTATAAAAAAAAAAAAAGGTCTTTTTTTTTTTAGATGGATGGATATGGAAGGGGAGATAGTCGTGCAGGTAGCAGAGGAGCTCCACGTCCTGATTGGTAAAGTATTAAAAACCGACAGAAGAAGGATGCTAACATATTTGCTTTTGTAATCTAGTGTAGTATTTGCGGTTTTGTTGTAGTTATTGAATATCTAGTTCTGATTGTATTTGGTATGTACCAGTAGTTCTATGTAAGCAGGATAAACTGTACAGTTGAAGGTATTTGATAAAATTCAGAAAAATTTCAAACAGTATGCTATAGTACTTTCTGCAAAAAGAAAGTATCCTGTTGGCTTAAGTTTGGACTTAAAAGTAGTAGCAGAAGGCACACCAAGCAGTTGTACTCGGGTATAGTCCTGGGCAAACATCTAATGTAAGTTCATGTCTTCTTTGTATTAAGATAAATCTTGTAAATCCTATGAAGACCTTTAAGTACAGTATTGTTTTCCCCGTCTCTTTCTACATATCAGCTGAGATGTAGAATGGTGTGTTTGCCTTCAGTAGATGTTGTTATTTTATTTTTCCTTGCCTGGGATGCTCATTTACAGATGATCACTAAAATGTGTTCATACAGTAGGGTGGTATTCATAGCATTGAAAAAGTTTCATGGTCTAATATTTGGAGCCTGTTTGAAGGCAGACACTCTTGATTTCGTATAAATTATAGGTTTGAGGAAACCAGTCAATTGACAAGATCGAGGAATCTTAGCTGTGTTCTGCCCAGCTTTAAGATGGATAAGTGTTTTTATCTTCTGTTGTAATGTCCTTTTATCATCTTTCCAAATACTTCAGTGTTCCAGCTCTTGATTTAGGACATCTAGCTGATAAAAATAATGGCTTGAGGAATCCAGTCACAGATTACGAACCCAAGCTGAGTCCACCTGATACTGCTAGTACTGTTAGGTAGGTCACTTGCAGGGACAGATCTATGTATAATATGTAACTTTAGAGAAGTATTAAAGGAGATTGCAAAGGAGGCAATTGGTTATGTTATCTTAAAACTTAGATATAAAACCAGATATGTAATAAACCTTTAGTATATGAGAATGCACACACTGTCTCTCTTCTAGTATGTAACTACTGTACAGTAGGTCATAGTTACTGTGATCATCATTGTGATGTTTGATGTACGAGGGTTCATACAGCCTAAAAAGTCCTGAGATTTTATTTTCACTTTCCAGTCCTGACAAATTCATGGTAGTTTGTAAAATATGACTGAAATCTTATAAAAGTCATGGAATTTTAAGTAAGCTGTGTAACTTCTTGTAAATTTATGCAAGTACAGTGGGCATTTTTATCAGGTACTTGTGTACACAAGAAAAAGTGTTTGGTCGCTGGTCTTCCATAATGTCAGTGATCATAAAAATGTCATGGAGAAGTCAATGAATTTTATCTTTCTAAAGGGCAGGAACTGTGATCTATGACCTATGGGTAACTCCCAGATGAGCCCCTTCCACCTCAACATGCAAATGACTCTCATCTCCTTGGCTATGGCCTATGGGTAAATAAGCCTCTTTTCCACTCCCACATGCATGTCATGATTCTGATCTCCTTTGCTACTGTACAATGCTTGCAGATTGCAGAAGAATCATGAATTGTTAAAGGAATTAGACCAATTTTTGTGTAATAATTTACTTTGTTGCCAGTTTTTCTGAACAAAATGTAGATAGTTGCCTTTTACACTAAACATCAAAAGAAACTCTTCATGTATGGTATCACCTAGCCAAACTGTGTCCTTCCTTTTGGAATACAGGGCTGACTGAGCGAGGGTTGTGGTATGGCTGAAATAGTGCAAAGAGGAGACTAGGTGGTCAGACAATGGGTGTCAATAGTGTTGTTCTCTCTCTGGCTGACAAGTGATAAAGCAATAATCTTAATGTGGTTAAGTTTAAAAGCTTTTGAAAGCAGCTGAACCTTGCATTAACTTGCAAACAGTTGTCTCAAACAAACTGTTGATGATGCTTGTTCATAATGGTAGTGTCCATCCCATTGTGTCATAATGTTAGCTAATTATGTACCGTAAGCTTAAAAACTGGAAGAAGCAAGTGTATGAGATATTGTCTGAGTCTTTGCGTTTTAACAGTGCATAATTGAAACCAGTGGTAAACGATTGTGTGTAAGTAAACTTACATCGGCTGAAACAAAATGATATGGTTCATGAATGTTTACTTTCTTATTACAGTTGGGGTTACCATGACTACAGTACTCGGACAAGTCAAAGGTAAGCTTAAGTTGACCCGGTGTCAAATGTTTAATTCTTTCAGACTTTTCAACTTTACAGTGCAGACATATGACGACCATCATTCTAGATATTATATTTCTGTGTGTAAACTTCATTATATAACTTTTGTTTTGAAAACCTTTCCATTCCAAAACAACAGATTAAAATGGGATATGGCATCCCCCCAAACTGGGGAGTTGCTAGCAACTCCCTGCCCAAACATATTTAGGAATAGCCCTAGAGTTCTAAATACAGGTGATAACTGCACTTTGATTGACATTTGTTCAAGCAATACAGTTTCACTTTGGTTGGTCAACAACGACTTGTACAGTCAGTTGTGTTCCCCATTAAGCTCACACACACTGTCTTGACTATATATTGTCTCAAGCAACTTACACTCAGTGCAGGCTACTGTGGCTCTGTCTTAGAGGTATACAACACAGGAGGTTTGGTTTAAATTGGAGGAGGGGTTAGAAGTTAATTTAGTAGGGAGAATGTTACTGTCTGGGGTGAGATAAGAGAGCCTTTAAAAACTAAAGTAAAATAAAAAAAAAACAAACAAACAAACAAAAAAACATTTGTTGCCAATGTAAAACCATGACATCAAATGTGCTTGTTTCAAGTTCACTCTGGTTGAAAATTTCCCTATTGTCAGCAACCAAAGTCTGAAGGAACTGAACATAAAACTTAAGTGAAAAGTGCTGACATTAAGTAGCTTTTTAAAATATCAAAAATAAATTGGGTTTTGGAACAAAGTATTTTGTGTTGTTAGACATTCTACTTGAATAGCAAATAAGAGACCATTGGAAGTCTTATGCGTAGTATTGAGAGTATGGTGGACCACTGGCTCAGGTGTCGGATTTGTGATCCAAGGATTGCTGCTTCAATTTCTACCTGGTTCAGTACATTGTGTCCTTGGGCATGATGCTTTATCTTGACTGCCCTCTCCACCCAGTGGTTGTCAAATAGCATCTACAGTATGAGGAGACTTTTTATTAGGATGGCTTAGGTATAGGCATACTAAAATGTAAATTTTAAATGGTATATGCAGTAACATTCAAAGTGATATAAACATAACTTTTTTATCATTTCTCTCATCAGAGGGTCAGATTCCAGGAGACCCCCATTTGCTCTTCACCATGCCCCTGAACCCAGCCCTCATGTGACAGGGAGGAGTCAAAGACCTGAGGGTGTACCAAAGTTAAACCTAGATGGCTCAGATGTATGTTTTATTTGTAAGACTTTTCCCTCATCATGTCACCCAAATAGTTTTCTCTTCCTTCTTGTTGCAATATACATCACAGTTTGTTTAAATTAAGAAAAGTTAAATGAATAAATGAACCTAATATTGTTTAGTTTCATAAATAATCAAAACCATGTGTGAATCAATAATGCAAAGTAATTGTATTGCTTACTGCAAACAACTTTGTTTGTAATTTATTATTTCAAATTTGTATTGCAGGCATAAAGGCAATAGAATATTTCTGCTGCTGACCACATTTTTTAGCTCATACAAACAAATCTTATTCATTGTGGGGCATCTATCTTTCTGTCTGTCTGTCCACAGTAGTAAAAATTGCATAAAAGGTTAATATCTCATGCCATGTTTGATGAATTTATCTGAAAGTTGGCTACAATTATCCCGGGGTGAGGGGCCTTCAGAGGGGCCTGAAAAAAATTTAGGTCAAAGGTCATCTAAGGGTCATTTCTTGCCTTAGTTTGTAAATTTTACTACAAATGGCCTCTCCTCCTTGATGCACTGTCAAATTATCCTCAAAGTTGCTCAGAAGTAGGATTGGCATGCAAAGATTAAAAATTATAGCCCATTGTGGGATCAAAGATTATCTTAGGACCTTTTTAACTGGTTTTGTTCTGGCTGACCAGTTTTTACCAGTTCCATGAAATCTTTCAACTGCACCGTTTTTAACACTATTAAACTGTGAAGGAAAGGTCAACCCTGTGAATTTGTTTAAAGTAAATGGAACTGTTTATGATTGCTATTTCATTTCCGCTCTACTAAACCCTTTAGCAGGGAGCCTGTGTAAGAGCATGAAGTGTTTGCATAAAGTTCCAATGGAGAGATGGTTGAAGTTGATAACTCCAGTAAGTCAGACATGATACAGCATTTGTGCTTTCTATGCCAACTGAGGTGGTAAAGCTGCAGTACAGGGTGGTATGCAACTTAAAGTTTTAATGCATATAGTGGGATAAAGGATTGCACCTCTAGGATCATTTTGTTCATTTGTGGAGATACTGTGGGGCCAGACTTCTCCTTAATCTTGTCTGGTATGAGCTTCTGCACCTCTTGGTGCACTGGTCTTTCTTTTGGTGAATGCTTTTGTGGTATGTTGAATGCTTGTGTGGTATGTTGAATGCTTTTGTGGTTTGTTGAATGCTTGTGTGGTATGTTGAATGCTTGTGTGGTATGTTGAATGCTAGTGTGGTATGTTGAATGCTTGTGTGGAATGTTGAATGCTTGTGTGGTATGATGAATGCTTGTGTGGTATGTTGAATGCTAGTGTGGTATGTTGAATGCTTGTGTGGTATGTTGAATGCTAGTGTGGTATGTTGAATGCTTGTGTGGTATGTTGAATGCTAGTGTGGTATGTTGAATGCTTGTGTGGTATGTTGAATGCTTGTGTGGTATGTTGAATGCTGGTGTGGTATATTGAATGCTTGTGTGGTATGTTGAATGCTAGTGTGGTATGTTGAATGCTAGTGTGGTATGTTGAATGCTTGTGTGGTATGTTGAATGCCTGTGTAGTATGTTGAGTACCAACATTGTTTTTACCTTATCTATCATTGGTAATGACCATACCATTTAAAGATATGAGGTTTTCTTGCAGGATACCAGACCAGTGAGTGCAAAACATCAGCAAGCTTCTAGGAGGGGACCACTTATACCCCCCTACCACACCCATGAGAATCAACAATCAGAACAGTGAGTAACCTACAGTAAAATTGTTTTTGGATCAATCAAAATGTTTTATAGTTGAGATTTTATGATATGCTGCCACCCAAATGTGCCCAGGGTGGCAGCTGATGCCATCCAAAATTGACAATAAATGTTTGCAGGAGAATTTTCAGCTATGTGCATCCATGGATGTGAGTTTGGATGGCTCCCCTAATGATACACCAATGGACACCCCATAATGTTAAAACTAAGCTGTCTATAAACAGGTACTGAAAGTGTACCCCCATTTGCATCCTTAAAGTGAAATATTGCATTTGAAATGCACCAACATGACATACGAAGAAAACAGCTTATACCATTCAGCTTCACCAATAAATCCCACCAGTAGCTTTATCTCCTCAAATTATTAATAATTATGCATTACCAGAGAAACAGACATTGCATCATTTGAATTTTTGAAAGTTTGGGCCAACAAATTGTTCTATTCTTGAGGAACAAATCACTGAATTTCTTTCTATGAGAACCATATTTCTCTATTCATTTTGAATTATCTATTATTCTGTATCTATAAATGTTGGTTTTAAAAATATGAAAATTTTCTGATAACAAAGGCAATATTTCCCTTTAAAATTCCAGGTTGTAGTGAAGGGTGACTTGTAATGCATTTTTGCCAGGGAGAGTCCCTGGTCTCAACTGCAAAGCATAATTGAATTACACATGAAGCACACCCTCCTATTTAATGGGTAGGTTAAGTATCAGAAACAAAATTGTACAATTGTTTTGTCTGTTCACAGCGTGGAACATGGTACAAGAGTAAAGAGTGGCAGAGGACAAAGGTCTCCTACAGGAGTTGATTTAGAGAGAAAAAGTGAAGCTGTAAGTTGTATTTGAAATTGTGTTGAAGTAGACATGCTTGAACTGTCTACAAATTTTTACAAGTTCTGATTTTCAGGGTGTTCCCTTTCAAATGTACCCTTCAAAATATTCTTTTAGTATGCTTGTCTTATTCGTGATTTCTTGCAAGATATGTCTGGTGTATCCTCCTACCATATTTGAGCAGTCACATAAACTAGTGGAGGGGGGGGGAGGGGAGAGATCAGTTTCCTCTTAAATTGGGAAAAGTAGCAGTGCAAGTATTAAATATCCACAGAACCTAAAAATTGGGACCAGAATGTTAAATAGCCCCCTATTTTCCCACACCCAAGACTGGTTGCCCCTGTCTGGAACTGATGTATGTTTTTTGCATCACTCCAGTGGATGAACTTTGTGGCAGTCATGCATAATTCATTAAACATCATTAAATTCTACCAAATATTTTTCTCTTTCTAAATGAATAATAGTGAAATATTTTGGAATACTGTAGGTCAGAGAAGTGGAAGGGGTGTGTATATACAGTTCGTTTTCCCTTTGGCTCCTCAGAGGGAGTGCAGTATGTGACATCCCCCTCCCCTCAAGAAAAAAGCAGCACAGAGCTTGCTACCACCCCAGATATGATAAATGGTTACTGTAGCCTTACTTGTAATCATTGAATAAAGATCATTTCCTCCTAAGGTATATCAATTCATTTCATTCCTCTTAAGATAACTTACTTGAACTTACAATTTAGAGAAAAGATACAAAGGCATACAATGAAAATTCCTTCCTAGACAAATTTCCTTTGATGTGTTTTGTAGTATTTAAGTTTTCTTGCTTATTCCAGGAGAAGCTTGCAGAATCCAGGAAACGTGAACACATCATACATACAGTACTGACAGATCAATTATCAAGGTAATCTTATCTGAGAAATATTCATGAGCTAGAGCTCAAATTTGGCCAGCTTGTAACTTTTAATTGCATTTTTCTGGATCCATATCTAGGGATTGATTCAAGAAGGGTATTTAACTATGTATGTACAAAAAGTTGCGTCAGTCGGATTTATACAGTGTATGTTGTGCAGGTGATATTCACAAAAGGAAAAGTACTTAAATGTTGCATGTAAGTTTATGCTTGCTTTCAGAATTGTTATAAGTTTAAAACTCATAATAACACATACTGATGCAGATTATACCAAAGTTTTGCATTGTATTAGCCTGTCATTGACTGCTCATTTGTTGCATGTATTAAGAACAGTATGAGTTGGTTCTCTGAAAACCACTTAAAAATTGTGTATGTGATATTGTAATATTTGAAGCTAGGCAACAACTTAGGTAATTCATTGTGAATCCTACCCCTGATCTTTGGAAGGAGGTCATGTCAAGGGACTGAATATGGTGGTGGTGTACATCTAAGTTGCGTCTTGCCTTAGTGTTTGAGGGAGTATGATTCTATTCATTCTTTTTGATATTAAGTTCTTAAAAACACTGCCATATCACCCCCTAATGCTGTAATCACCCCCTAATGCTGTAGTGTTATTAATTGTTTCAGAGCTGCTATCAGTGATCCTCAACAAAACATGGATGATGATCCTGCGTCTCAGCGACCTTTGTTTGGAGTGGAACAGAAACCCAAGATTAGAAATCTACACTACACAAAGTAAGTTTGAAGGAAGCTTTATGATGTTGGTTTTACACCCGGTAGATTAAAAGTGTCTTGTTGTAATAGATTCGCCTTGCATGTTGTTAAAAGCACCCTGTAAGTATCGGATTTTTAAGCACAATCTACAGATGGTAGATGGATGGTATTTGTGCTGTATGCAGATAGACACAATCAGAAGTTTTGCCACAGAATATTGCTGATTGATCACTCTAAAATGTTTACAGATCTTGGACAACATTACTGTAACAGTTTCCAGCCTGTAAGAGATTTTTAGAATGGCTTCCCTCTACCCCATCCTTAAAGTAGTGAAAATGCAGCACACACTGTTTTCTTTAGCACACAACTTAACTATGCTTTTAAAACTATATGTATTGAATACTGACTTATGTAGTATTTTGTGTCAACTCAGAATTATTTTGCACTGTTCTTAATTGTGAATGTCTCCCTCTAATCCTATTAACTCACAATGAACATTGAATGCTTGAATGTTTTTCTTTTTTTGATAAGTATTATTCATCGTGTTGGACTTTTGTATATCCATACGTTAACAATGTATATGACATGTTTGACAATTGCATGAAATATTTTATCTCTATACTTACCACTTATACTACATCTCTTAATTACATCTCTATAGTCAGTAAGCATACATGTAGGCAGCTTTTTGCCTAAAGAAAGGCGGTGCTTTGAAGTAACTCCTGGTGCAGGTGTTTTCAATGACCTTTCTTGTGCAGTCAGCTGAGGTATTTTGTAATTGATTTATGGAGGTCACTTTGCTCTGATGGTGATGGAAGTTCCTAAAATATCCTTTTTTGTAAGCCACACTGTGAGAGACTCCAGCAGCAAGTATAAAATGGTACAGGTCTGTTCCTCCTAAGTTAACCCATTTCCAAAGAAAAAAAATGTCCCTCTTGCCCTTCTTTTGGTGACAACTCTTTGACCTAGAGGGACTCGAATTAGAAGTCCTACTTCTTAACAATAATGAAGTGGTGACTCTAACCCTATATCAAATGTTTGTAAAATAACTGAACTGGAAGTTACTTTGTATAGATGTAATGTTTACAACTAAAGTTTGCTCTGTGGTTTTAAAAATGAATATTATTATATTAACAGGGTGAAGACAACCACCACAGGTACAGAGCAGCTACTTGCAAACTGTATCAACTTTAATGCTCGTATCCTGACACGAGATGGACACTTCGCTCTTAGACTGTTATACGGCTTCTATTTTGGCGTGGACAACTCAATTACCGTGTATGAATACAGACAGTTTGGCAGACAGTGAGTGATGTGTTTCTTACTTCATTGACACTACTGCTAGTATAACAGTAGCAGACACCAGGTATGGGAAGCTATCAAACATTATGTGGTCATACTTCTGAAGGGGGGGGGGAGGGGGTAGGAGTTTTCTAGCTCTAATAGGATCTTTGTTGGGCAAAGGAATACTGTGTAATTTGGAAAATAGGAGAGCATATATTCTAACCCATCTCAGACTCCTCTCTCTGTGCTGCCAGTTATGACAAGAATCCATGCTTGTACAGAAGGCCTTTGTTAGAGAGGTACTGTACAGTTAAAAGATGTGTGTAGGATTAGGTAAATGCATTTGAAGTGCAGTATGTTCTTACTGCTCAAACGTAATTTGGGGTAGTCATCTGAAGCTTTTTGCACAAAGCATGTCTTTCTTTCCCATGATGCACCAAACCAGTATCATAACATTAAAGATTGTATACTCTAATGGAAAAGTTATGTGTAACTTTAAGCAAACATATATGATAAAATAAAGATGTGACTTAAAGGTAAAACCAAGTCTCTTGTATGGTAGGGCATAAATAGCTTGTATTAAACATTTAATTAATAGAATAGATTGTCTTTAGTAGGGACACTGGACCTTTTCTCAGTAATAAGAGTTGGTAACTGGGAAGTCTACTTCTTTTGGATCCTTTAAACATTTTGTTCTTTTGTTTCACAGGTCATCAGCTTTACCCTTTGTCATAAGAGGCAGCTATTCTCACGTGGTTGGTAGAAGGAAAGATCGAAAGTTTACTGTTCAAGATATCTCGGTGGTAAGGAGTAGTAATGAAAGATGACATAGATAAGGATGAACATTAAAACCTGAAAGGAAAAATATGCTTGGGCTCCACAACTATGGTTCAACTCTTGGGGGAGGAAGATAAGTGTATTAAAGATGAAAGATTTAATAGTTTCAGTGGATTGTGAAGATCCATTTTGTACTTCTGTGTCAAGGAACTGATGCACAACATTAGATTTCAAACTTTTTTCTCATTCTGTTTATTAATATAAGTGATTTATTTTGGCAGTTTCATTTTTGAAATAAGATGTCTATTCAGATATGTAAATATGTTTATTATTATTCAAGTACACATAAATTATTATTCAGGTATGTAAATGAAAAAGAGGTGAAAACTTGTCACACAGAGTAGCCAGGAGTAATGGTGCTATGGTCTGGTGATATCATGGTTGTCATAGGTCAAACTTTTATTGGTTACGACAAAACATATTTATCAGATATTGGAGGATGAGTGCAGTTTCTCAGTCTCATTTTGAAATGATAAGCAAATCATGTTACATCTCTTTGCACTGACAATACTCTCCATAAAACCCATTTCTGCACCAATATCCAATCCAGCCATTACACCAATATTGAATTGGAGGAACCTTTTTAAATTGATTTCATTGTTAGAATTTGTACAAATTTTCCTATACTTACAAACTTGGTGTGATAATGTCAACTTGGGGGAATGCTTTTTGCCCATCCTTCCTGTACTATTGATTGTGACACATTAGATTGAAACATGCTTCCTGTACTATTTCAACAGCAGTCATTGATTGTAAGAAAGTGATCACTTACTTATCACGCTATGGTAACTTTCAATTCTCCAGACCTTCCTAAATTCAAAGGGCTGGTGTGATGTTTGGATATCATTAAAGGTAGCTCTTACTTAGAGTGTATTTATATACAGAGTGTGTAGTAGATAGCAGCCATGTTACACAGGTTAACACAGGCCTACCTGATTGGTTGTAGTTTAGGTTTACCATTCAATGTCATGTGTATGTTTGGTAATACAAAGCTGTTTGTATATAAGGATATTGTTTGTTTGGATATAGTTGGGATTGCAATATAAACATCAAGAACATTTAATATGGCCCATTCATGTTTAGCTTATAATTGTAGAACAAGTGAGAGTGTTGTAATATTTTACAATATACTCTTTTAATTCTAGATTTAAAGTACACTTTCAGTTGCAAAGGTTTGTTTTCCTTTGTAGAAATAATCCCTCTGATGATGTTTGGAGACCACGTGTTTGGTCTCCTGGTAGAGCATCTGCCTCTCACGCGGGTTCGATTCCCAGGTCGAGTCATACCAAAGACTTTAAAAATGGAACCTACTGCCGTTGTGCATGATGCTCCACGTAAGCAATGGAGTAAGGGAAAACAAGCCAGTGAGCCACAACTTGAAAAAGGCTGTGGCCGGCTCGACTTGAACTAATTGGTTGGAAACTGGGCTGTTAAACCTCATCTAACTAATTAACTGATGATGTTTGATCAATTTTCTTTCAGGGAAGTGATTTGAGTTTTGATACATCCAGGCAGAATTCTCTACCAGGTGTTCTTGCTAAACAAGATGTGCTTAAATTGAGAATAGTATATGTGGACAATGCTGCCAAAGAAAAGTTTGTGTGAGTTAAATTTTTACTTGTAAATAATACATTTGTGAGCATGAATAATACTTTATATAGGATTACTGGCCATCCAGGGAAGTCAGTTGAAGTAATTCCTCCCTGGGAAAATTCAGGGAATTGAGAAAACAACCATACCATAACATTTAGAGAATTTAAGGGCCCTAGAACAGAAATTTGTCTGCAAATTGGCATATACTTGTGTCATGTTACTAAGTTTTATTCAATTAGTTTAATTATACCTGTGTTTGTTTTTTGAAATATGGAAATGTTAATACACATCTGCTGATAGTGACTAAGCTTTGCTGAGCGTACCTTTTATGTAACACCTTAGGTACAGATTTGTCATATGACAAAGAGCTATCATAGTGTACCTACCACTGCATGACTTAGCACACTCAGGTGGAATATTTATCATTCAGTTTTGGAAATTTTTTTAGGGAAACTATGGAATCTTGCCCTTGTGTACTGTTTTTGTTAGGCATGTAGGTCAGATTTATCTGCTTGTTTCAGTGTTTGTTTGTGTATCTGTTACATGTGTAAGCTGTGGTATTGGGAAAGTAGTTTAATTTATAACATGATCTAATGCAAATTAAAATCTCTAAAGAAACTGTCAAATAGAGGTAATGATTTCTAGTGATGTAAATATTTAATAATTCTGGGTGCTTTTAATCTGTGACAAAATTCACATATTGTTTATAGCTGTCTTAAAAGTCTGGTTACATGAACATTAAATAAATGGATATGTAAACCTAATGTAAAAAGTATTAAAACTCCAGAACATAGCCACAATACCCATCACAATCCATCAAATGTTGACCACTTTACAGGGCAATTTCCGTTTCACTCTTGTATCATGAATAAATATGAGCTAAATATGCAAATTTGTGATGCTGAAAGATGGACATACCAAGTACAGCTATTGTTTTATCAACCTTCATTTCAAGGACACTTGTAGCATTGTTATTCTGTGTTGGATTTTCATGGAAGTTAAAATTATTTCCTTGAAAAATATTGATATCACTTATCAAACTGTAAACGATCTGATCAGTAATTAAGAGATAATTTATATAGGGTTAACAAAAGAAATCTTAACACTGTGCAACATTCCACATCATTATTTTTGCATAGGCAAGAGTTACTTCAGAAACCATCAAACTTTGAAGTGGTATATCTTTAGAACTGTAAAAGATACTGAAAAAATTACAACGGGTCTTTCATTTTAGGATTTTATTCTTTCACTGTCACCATAACTTTAAAGGGGTGTAGAGTTTATTTCATCTAGAGTCCTTAGAATTCCCTTTACTGTTTTAAGATTATATAGTTTGATAATTACTGTCTTCTGTCAGACCAGCAGATAATTACTGTCTTCTGTCAGACCACACTTTCGAATCCTTTCGGATCAGATGGTGTGGACGGACGAATAATGTCATTCCTACAAGTGAATGTATATACTGATGCAATGTCTTACAGTATATAGGATTCATCTGATCATCTCAAAATGGCAATGTAGGAGGTTTCTGGGGAATTTTCTTTGGTGGAGAGGGCTGATGGGTATATGCAATATAAACGCTGTCTTTATTGGTCTCTGTTGTGCTATTGACTTCACTTTTCAGTGAATATCAAAATCAACCGCAGGTTGAGAAATAAGTCAAAAGGAAAACATAAAGTTAAAGTTCTTTTCGGTCACACTTCTTATTGTAGCTTTAGCAGCCCACCAACATGCTTGTGTGTATTATTCCGCAAGTGAAACCAAGGCTAGACATAGGCAGGGCTTTAGCATGGCTAGCACATGCAATGCATTCAAATGCAAGCAAAACTTTGTCACGTCTTTTACTCAAGTCCCACTGTTAATCAACAACCAGAGCCACAAGACGAAAACCAGAACATGGGCTTGAAAATCTATTACAATTGAAGCCGTCCTTGTAATATTCTCACATATTTAGGATAAGAATGCTCAAATAAGTCTGTAAAAGCAATTTTATGATGAAAATATTAGCATTTGACCTTGTTTGTGAATTTTACGAGATGTTCTTTGCCAACTTCTGAGCTTTGCAGCAGGAATGTCTGGGTTGATGGATTAGATACTATTACTGTGTGAATACTACACGTGACATATTGCAAGAGTCTTACAGAACATTTCCAGCATACTTCTTCGTTGCCAAGCTACATATTGTAAATTGGAGTAAAGAAAGTGAAAGTACTGACAATATCACTTAAAAATCTTTTTAAAATTTGACTGACATTATTAGCTCAACCCATGAAGTGTGGGTAGAGCTTATGTTATACTGTAGGGGAGAAAATGTCAGTCTCACTGAAAATGTCTTTCTCACTTTTCAAAAAGCTTCTACTCTCACATGCTTTCATGGATTTACTTGAAACTTGAACACAATGTTCCTTGAGTGGTGGGCAATTTGAGGTTTTCAGGACTTTTTGGTCCAAGGTCCCTTGTGGGCCCTATGGCCCATTTTATGAAATTCTTCAAAATGTTTCTTCTCCTACAGATTCTCTTGTACATTGATGCTGGTTTGTCATAATGATATTCTGTTACTGGTGCCTTCAGGGTGTTCAGGAATTTTGGGTCCATGATCCAAGATGGGCCATAGGGTCCATTTTTGAAATTTGCAAAGTGTTTAACCCCTCCTCCAGTTAATGTTAAACAGAGTTGACGGCCTGTCATAATGATGCTTGGTTAGTGATCCGTGTATGGTTTTCTGAAAGTTTTGGTCCAAGGTCCCATGTGGGGCCTATGGCCCATTTTATGAAATTCTTCAAAATGTTTCTTCTCCTATAGATTCTCTTGTACAGTGATGATGGTTTGTCATAATGCTACTCTGTTAGTGGTGCCTTCAGGGTGTTCAGGAATTTTGGGTTCATGACCCAAGATGGGCCATAGGGTCCATTTTGCGAAATTTGCAAAATGTTTAACCCCTCCTCCAGTTAATGTTAAACAGAGTTGACGGCCTGTCATAATGATGCATGGTCAGTGATCTGTGTATGGTTTTCTGAAAGTTTTGGTCCAAGGTCTCATGTGGGCCCTATGTTGCATTCTTATGAAATTCTTCAAATTGCATACTCCTACAGATTCTCTTGAACAATTTTAAATGGTTTGTCATAATGATACTTGGTTAGTGGTACCTTCAGTGGTTCAGGAATTTTGGGTCTAAGGCTGAAGAGGGTCCATTTTGTGAATATTGCTGAAATATTGCTGAAATTGTTGAATAGCTTCAGCTGTTGCAATGCTCCCAGCAGACTTCACTGTATTTGTGAGCAAATGTGTTTTTCTAGTTCTTATTTATGATTGTTTGTTTCTGTTCTCATGTCAGGTTTAAGGGAAGGGTACCGTATGACCCTGATCAGTATGCCAAAGGAATGTACCCAGTGTTGACCAATCAGGAACAAGAAGACAATGCAGTAATATCTGAAATGCAAAGTAAGTTGTATATGCTAGAAAGGAGGGAAAGTGAATTGCAAAGTGTTTTATGTAAGGGAGAAAAAAATGATCTTAGGGTATTAGCTGGAGTGAAGGGGTGTGTGATTGGAATCTACACTGACCAAACAAATAGTCAACTTCAGTTTCAGTCAACATGTGAACTAAAAGTTTGTTTGGTTTTTCTTCATTTCACCAGACAACTTTTTTTTGTTATTGAAAGAATATTGTTATGTTGTGCTCAGTTATTTGTAATTCTTTTTATGTTTGTATGATATTTTATAAGATTCCATATTAAGGTGTTATTGTGCTGCTTTAGTATCTGACTGTTTATTTATTATCCCTGCTTATATCAGTACATCAATGCTTTAAACAGCTGTGACATCATTACACTCATATATGACCTTTTGATAATATCATTGTTTATTTTGCATTCAGTTGGACTCACTGCAATTTACAACATAGAGACAAAATGGAATTTTAAGCAACTGTTAGTGGCCAGTATCCAATAGTTGTTTTTAATACATATTAGGGATTTTATCAGTAGTTATACTTTGATGTATTCTCAGCCACAATACAACAAAGGATAAAAAAGCGTGCATCCCGAACACTGACTGGACTTGCTCAGTATTTCAGCAAGCTTGATCCGTCAGGAGATGGGAAATTTACAAGAGAAGAAATACTAAGAGCTCTGAATTCTTTTCATATTGATATTAATCAGAAGGTAAGTACATGGTATAGTACTGATAGGACTGTAGCCGGAAGCTTTGGTCTGAAATAATGTGGAATGTTGTATTCAGTAGTAATGTTATGAATTGGGTGAGGAGATGCTTGTGAATTGGGTGAGGAGATACTTTTGTGGCAGGTGTTTATGAATTGTTAAGCAAACAGTATCAAGTATGGGTAGACACACCTCAAAAATTTTCTAGAGTCAGAATTACTTTGTCTGCAATTGTTTATGGGTTTCGACTTTTCTGATTCGAATCCTGTCCACTTCATGTGGCTTGTTGATCATATTCAGGTCCTCTTTACCTCTCAGTGATAGAGAAATTGGCACAAGTCCGAGTAGAGATCTTGTCTCTTGGATAGAACATAAAATGGCTGTCAGAATTGGAAGTGATTAGTACATGAATGCCTTGTTCATATTTTCTGAACACTAGTCACAAAGATGTGTGATATACTAGACAAGGTACTTGGCAAGCCTGTTAGAGGTTTTCTAATCCAGCCCAACTATGATAATTGGTATCACACTTCAAAACCTGCATTCATATGGATGAAATACAGGGAAAGCACTAATGGAGCACAGCATTCGTGGAGTCCAGTACTTTTGGAGTTGGGTAATTGTGGCTCTGTTAGTTGGGACTCTAAATTGAGTCATGACTCTGAAGGTGATGTCATAACTGATGCAGGAATATACACCTCAGCAGCTTTAAATTGCCGATTACTAGCCTACCAATTAGTACATCACTTGGCTTACAGTATAGGCCTTTTAACAGATGAGGTACTCAACTGCCAACTTCTGAGAGTCAAAGTGGTAAACTGAAGAGGAATCTTGTGATTTGTATACAGAAAAAAATCAAAATCAGTGCAAAAAAGAAATAAATTTGAAGGAAAAAAATGTGCAAAAGGAAACTTTGACATTCAACAAAGGAGAATCGTTGCCTAGCAAAATTCGTTATTGCTTATTTGACCGTGTAATTGGTACAATTACTGATGAAAATGCAATGGTGAGTAATTCAGATAACTGACCTGAGGTGTCTATCGTGAGTAGAGGAACAGTTTGTTAAGTAAGTGGCAGCATTTTGATTGAGCTTCAGTGGGAAGGGACGGGGATGAATATGCATGCACTTGTTTGCCATATGCAGCATTTAAATGTGTGACCTTGTTACAGACATACATGTATATGATTTCTCAACTTTAGTGATTAAATCTGTCAACAGCTGAGCCAAATGTAACATTAAACTCAACCTGAATGAGAACCACCACTCCATAGGTAACATTACACTCAGCCTGAATGACTCAGTTTTTGTATCAAGTGGTTTTTCTATATGTAAGAATTAGTTGAAAAATTGTATTATATTTCTTTCATGTTTTGTAGATGTTTAACTCAGTTTGGCTCATTCTTGACCAACGAAGTGATGGTAGTCTGACGTTTGGTGATTTTCGAAGATATTTTGTTGGTGAAATGAATGAATTCAGGAATGCATTTGTTAGGAAGGTGAGAAGATACCATATTCTTACTTATACAAAAAATCAGTGCTTGAAGTGTTCATTTTGGCTTCAGATTTATTTCAAATACAAATACTGAAGATGTGCTCATCAAGTGAGTGGAGGAGTACTTAGATTCAAAGTGTTGTATTAAGTAGAGTCATGCTAGCAAAGACCTACAGCACTGATTGCATAGGTTCTTGTATTCTTTGTTTTGAACATGTGTATAAGTTGGACAAAGTATTGATCCAACAAATCCACTTAGTCTGTGTAGGTAGTTGGTCTATTGAATTACGACCAATCCTGTATCTCTCAGCCTTTTGTGTAAAATTAATCTCCAGTCATTCCCACTGAGTGATGTACTGACAATAAAACTAATAGTAAATAAAAGTAGAAATAATAATTGCTATGATGGGGATCATAAAATATTGCTTTATGGGTAAACCAACATATGAAAAATATTTCATATTATTGGCCTCACTTGTTGAGTGTCAATGATTATCAGTGATTGCTCTTAAGTCTGTGATCTCATAGTTTTGATGATCTTACACCATAGATATCTCATTGTCGTCTACATGATCCTACACTCTAGATATCCCATTGTCCTTTACATGATCCTGCACTATAGATATACCATTGTCTGTATGTTCTTACTCTGGAGATATTTCTTTGTCTTCATGATTCTACACTTAAGATATTCCATTGTCCTTATGATCCTACACTGTAGATATCCCATTGTCCTTATGATTCTACACTATAGATATCCCATTGTCCTTATGATCCTACACTATAGATATTCCAGTGTTCCTAAGATCTGTCACTATAGATGTCTCTTTGTCTTAAGGATTCTGCACCATAAAATGTCAGTACATTTTCTGATCCTACACTTCAGTTTTCCCATAGTTCTTATTACCCTATTCTATAGGCTTTCCATTGCCCTTAAGATCCAACACTATAGATATCCCATTGTCTCCATGATCTTACACTATAGGTTTCCCTAGTCCTCCTGATCCTACACTATAGACTAGACAAGAAATGGTCTACAACCCATCAAATCTCATAAAGTGTTTGCAGCAGCCTGTTAATTTTTCATGATGTAGCTTACCATATCTGAGCTCTGAATGAGTTTCTTCTCTTTTTTTTAAAGGCTTTCCAAAAAATTGATGCCAACAAATCTGGAACAATTAATCTTTATGAAACCAAGAAATTCTTTTGTCCAAGCAGCCACCCTGATGTTGTGTCTGGTAAGAACATGCATATTTTGCTCCAAGGCATTATAGCTTTAAAATTGGGCTCTATAATATTGGTATTCAAGCTTCCCACAGGCCCACAGGTGTGCTTGTGAAAGGATATACTGTGTAGACCATCCTCATTGCAATAAGCGTCAGTGAAGACTTCTGAACGTGCTGGCAGAGTTTTAGTACAAAGAGTTTGGTCTTAGAATTATTTGTGTCAGAATTGAATGTTTTGTTCACATGTCAAATTTAAGAAAGTGGTATGATCTCTTTCCAAACTTACATTACCGTGTTTTGTAGTCTGTTTATTTGTTATTACCAGCTTAAGTGGGTCGTAAGAAGTATATGTGGGGAAATAATACAATTTAGTATGATTTGCTATTTGTAAAATACTACCAGATATGCTGGTGTTTTGATTGACATTGATGTCAGACCACACATAGCTGTACTAATTTATGTTTCATTTCACTTGTATTACATTGTAGATGTATCAAGTGATTTGTGGTATGGTGCAAAATTCAAGCACTATGGTAAATGTAGTATTTGCAAGAGACCAGCCCTGAACCTGTGTTTTGAATTAAAGATTCTCTGTAAACTTAAAAAATACTGATTCTAAGAATGCCAATGCATTATGCTCCTGCTGAACTTAATAAACTGTTGACCAACCTCATCAATCCTTGTAAATGCCATCCCACTAACAATGAAGTAACAAAGAAGTAGTGGGGGAGAGTGTCATCTTATAGAAACAAAACATTGCTAAATGATATTCTGAGTTGTTTAGTAGTTGTGATAGGTAAGGTTATTTCTAGGTTCACAAACCAAGGTAAATTTGTTAATCTTCTTGAAGATGTAGCTGAAGCAGTATAATTACAACTGACATTTTTTATTTGAAACCTTTTGTTTTTGTCCAGGAAAACTGAGAGAAGAGGATGTTAAGGAAGATTTCTTTGACCTTTTTAAAAATCGTGAAAGTGAAATAAGCTATGGTCTATTTGAAGACTACCATGAAGGTATTAGTTTAAATACCGATACGGATGAAGAATTTGAAAACATCATGAAAGCTTGTTGGACATTATAAGGAGATCCAAACATTATGAAAGCCTGTTAGACATTTTTAAGAAACCTTCAAGTAGGCTTGTGTTTACCCGATTCTACTCAAGAATTGCAACTTCTGGCTAAGAATTGAGTAGCAAAACCACCTGCCTGCGAGTTGGGTTTCTTTGGTAATTTTCAAATCTGTTAAAAACATGCAAAAATCATGTTTTCAGGTTATCGTTTAAGTGCTTATTGGCAGGTTTTGATGTGGTAATGTATCAAAGTTGGGTCTTTTAGTCCTTAAATCATTGACTAGTTTTTCTTTCAGTAATCCCCATTAAGTAGTTCTCTGGCATCAGCATTTCATTATTGATTCCTTGCCGAAGGCAGGCAAGGAATCTATGCGATGGTGATGTCGTGTGTGTGTGTGTGTATGTGTGTGTGTATGTGACGCCTAGCTTGTAAACACGATATCTCAAGATAGCAATGACCGACACTTTTCATATTTGGTATATAGATTTATCATGTTGAGAGGAAGAACCCTATTGTTTTTGGTGGCGGTCAAAGGTCATTTGAGGTCACCAGAGGTTAAATACCGAAAACTTTGTAAACACGATATCTCAAGTTAGCAATGACTGACACTTTTCATATTTGGTATACAGATTTGTCATGTCAAGAAGAAGAAGCCTATTGTTTTTGGTAGAGGTCAAAGGTCATCTGAGGTCACCGGAGGTTAATCTGCGAAAACCTTGTAAACGGCTTGTAAACACGATATCTCAAGATAGCAATGACCGACACTTTTCATATTGGGTATATAGATTTGTCATGTTGAGAGGAAGAACCCTATTGTTTTTGGTAGAGGTCAAAGGTCATCTGAGGTCACCAGAGGTTAAACTGCGAAAATCCTCGTAAACACGATATCTCAAGATAGCAAAGGCCAACACTATTCATATTTGGTATACAGATTTGTCATGTCAAGAGGAAGAAGCCTATTGTTTTTGGTAGAGGTCAAAGGTCATCTGAGGTCACCAGAGGTTAATCTGCAAAAACCTTGTAAACGGCTTGTAAACACGATATCTCAAGATAGCAGTGACCGACACTTTTCATATTTGGTATATAGATTTGCCGTGTTGAGAGGAAGAACCCTATTGTTTTTGGTAGAGGTCAACGGTCATCTGAGGTCACCAGAGGTTAAACTGCGAAAACCTCGTAAATGGCTTGTAAACACGATATCTCAAGTTAGCAATGACCGACACTTTTTCATATTTTGTATACAGATTTGCCATGTTGAGGGGAAGACCCCTGTTGTTTTTGGTGGAGGTCAAAGGTCATTTGAGGCCACCGCAGGTTAAAAGCCGAAAAGGCTCGTAACCACGCTATCTCAATATAGGAATGACCAACACTTTTCATATTTGGTATATAGATTCATCAAGTTGAGAGGAAGGTCCCTATTATTTTTGGTGAAGGTCAGAGGTCATTTGAGGTCACCATAGGTAAAAGGCCGAAAAGCTCGTAATCACTTTATCTCAAGATAGGAGTGACCAACACTTTTCATATTTGGTATATAGATATGTCATATTGAGAGAGAGAGAACCCTATTGTTTTTGGTTTAGGTCAAAGGTCATTTGAGGTCACCAGAGGTCAAAGACCGAAATCCTTGAAATTGGGATATGTCAAGATAGGAATGGCGGATATAGATTTGTCATGTTGAGAGGAAGAATGCTATTGTTTTTGGTAGAGGTCAAAGGTCATCTGAGGTCACCAGAGGTTGAACTACAGAAACCTTGTAAATGGCTTGTAATCACAATATCTCACGATAGCAGTGACAGCCACTTTTCATATTTGGTATATAAATTTGCCATGTTGAGGGGGAAAACCCTATCAATTTTGGTGGAGGTCAAGGTCATCTGGGGTAACCAGAGGTCAAAAAACAAAATTTCCCAAGAATTCCCAAGATTGTCATCTTGGGTCACTGGGATCAAAAGCAACATTTCCCAAGAATTCCCAAGATTGTCATCCAGGTTCACTATAGGTTGAAAAGCAAAGTTTCCCAAGAATTCCCAAGATCATCATATGCGGTCATCAGAGGTCAAAAAGCAAAATTTCCCAAGAATTCCCAAGATCGTAATCTGAGGTCACCAAGGGTCAAAAATCAAAATTTCCCAAGAATTTTCAAGATTGTTATATGGGGTCACCAGAGGTAAAAAAGCAAAATTTCCCAAGAATTCCCAAGATAGTCATCAGGGGTCACCAGAGGTCAAAAAACAAAATTTCCCAAAAATTTTCAAGATCCAAGATCCATTGGAGTTGAATTCCTTTCAAGACACTTTTGTTTTTCTTTTTTGTTATATTTGGTGGGGTTCAAAGTTCATGTGAGGTCAGCAGAGGTGAAATTGTTAAAATATCGTAAAATGATGTAGTCAAGGAAGATAAATCTGAGGGATGAACCTCAGTACAACAAAGCATCCCCATTCGGCAAGGAATCACTAAGCCCTTAGGCTTTCTGGTTTTATTTTAAAACTCCTGTAGTGTAAGCCTACTTGTGTATTGATACTCACTGGTGTGTGAGTAACTGACACTCTGAACTATTGTTGCAGACATTCTTACATTAGTAATGATGTCACAGTAGGAGTCAGTACTCCATCTTGAGTAGTCACAGTCATATTGGGAGTCACTGAATTGTACCATCAAGTCCACAAAAACCTTGACATTTTATTATTACCACCTTGAAGATCTCTCTGCAGAATATATTTTGGTATATTACATCATTCACTTTATGACATCCAGTTGTTGGATTTAACTGATGTACGCAGTAGGTGAACTGCAAACTCTGATAACAATGGCTGCACTAAATGTATCCTGCATGTATATATACTGGGAAAGGGGCTGTAAGTAGAAGTCATTTTATTAGGTGGAGGGAGGGGTACTAGGGATGGGAGGTTGTTTAACAGGAAACAATTTTGAATATTATTAATACTATGTCTTGAAGTACCTGTTTCAGGTTTCCTATAGCCAGGGAAAGACATGAAACTTTGTTTAAAAAGTGTCAGAAAGCATTTTGAAAAGACATCTTGGATGTACAATGCATATTCCAACATTGAAGTGTATAGTCATGGGCTTTTTTGTAATTTTTTTGTGAAAACATAGAAAAGTCATTTTATTTCCTTGAAGCACAGGACCTTGTTGTTTATTACTGTTCAGTGAACTTGGATAACTTGGAATCTTCCAGAGGGATATAACATATTTAAACAATTTGTCTATCAGTGCCTGCTAGTGTAAGACTTCTTTCCAGGTTTGGACTTGTCTGTGGATAAAAGGTACATTACCATGGATAACTAACATTACTTCATTAGTTGTTTTAGTTTCATTGACTCATTTAATCAGGATTGTCACCATTTTCCCATTGTACAGCGAGAATCTTACATTTTTCTTAAGGGTTTACATGTGTTAATAAGACTTGATACTGATGTGGTCTGTTGGGATGAATGTGGTATTATGTTTGCTGGTGTTGATAGAATCATTGATGACATACTTAGTATCATTAATTATTACATTAATGAAATAATATGAAGTGCTGTACATTATTAATTTTTACGTGATATTTGCTAAGTGAGGATATGCTACCTGTTTATATCTCCAGTTCCATTTTACAAAGTATCTGGAAAGGGGTGGGGGATGAGTTGGCGTGGGGGATGGGGTGGGGGATGGGGATGAGTCAGCCATATACTATTTATAGAAGACACAGAAGCACTTTATAGGAGACACCAAATAATTTGTCCTTACATTTATTCAACTTCTTAAATTCTGTACATGATTTGAAAGCAAGGTATATATTACACATGAAAACAGAAGTACTTAATGATGTTGCTTTCACTTAAAAAATTCAAGATGTGCCTTTCCATAAGCATATTGTGATTTTGCATCGTTACCCTCTAACAGAGGGAGAAAGCAGTCACCCAAGTTTATTTTCAAAAATCTGCTAAATCTTAGAAATTTTTCTGATCTTACTCACAGATATCTTTCATTATGTTTTTGTATAAAAAAGAATTGAATATTAAAAGAAAACCAAGGAGTTATTCTGCATGAATTTAACAAATAAGTAACAAAAATATTGCCATGAGATTGATAGGCATAATTTGTAAACAAGGATGAAGGGGTGCACTAATTCAAATTGGGGGACTGCATTTTCCCTTTAAGGAACTTACTCATTCCAGCATAAACATTATTCAGGTTGTACCATTAGTGTTAACTGCATCCTATCCCAGTCAAGGAACTTACTCATTCCAAGTGAAGAAGTTTTCATGGTGTAGCTCCACCATTTGAACCATTGATAGTATAACATGTGTTGTAGTTTGCATATTTAAGGCTTGGCCATTTAAATATTATGGAAAACACACTAACTTTAAATCAAAATAAGAATAATTTCAAAAAAATTAGGCAGGTTTATCCATTTATGTATACAGTATCATGTAGTTATCCCCATATGTGGTAAGACTGACTTGCTCTGGCAAAACGAAAACAGACTTGGAACAAGTATGTGGTATCATAGAGCCATGGCTCTTTACATTTGTTTCTTTATGATGTGGCTGTGAATTTAATATCAAAACTATCAGTTGTTAAAAAGGTTTAAAGTCCATGAGTGAGATGGATGGTTCCTCTCGAATAAGATAGTCAGTTCTTCTCGGGTTAGATATATAGTCAGTTCTTCTTGAGTTAGTTATCAAGTGGTAGTGATCAGGTGACTTGTTCCATGATACTGACCTCTTTACAGTTTGAAGAAAGGTTTCATGTTGGACAGTATCTGTCCTTGGTATAAAATGTTTCCACACAATGTATGCTCATGGTACACTGTACTTATTTAAAGGAGATATGACATCCCCCAAACCAGGGAGTTAAAAGCAACTCTCTGCCCAGATATATTTAGAAATATCCCCAGAGTTCTAAATACAGTTGAAAACTGCACTTTGATTGACATTCATTCAAACAGTACAGTTTCACTTTGGTTGGTCAACATTGACTTGTACAGTCTGTTGTGTTCCCAATTAAGCTCACACACACTGTGTTTGACAATATTGCCTTGAGCAGTTCAAACTTGGTGCAGGCTGCTGTGGCTCTGTCATAGAGGTGTACTAGACAGGAAGTTTGGTTTAAATTGGAGGAGGGGCTAGACATTAACTTAGTAGCGAGAAGTGTTACTGTCTGGGCTAAGCTGAGACAGCCTTTAAGTGGTTGTAGTAATATAACAGTAAATATGTTCCTTGTCTTGGGATGTCACTTACACTTCCGTATGTAATGTTAGTGTAACAAACAAAATGCTATCACTTTGCAGATATATTTAATTTGTAATTTAAATTCAATTCTATTAAAGTTAAACTTAATTTTGTTTACTTTTTGATACCATACTCTTTCACCTTGAAATCATTATTGACTGGTAAATATTTTACATTCAGCCTTTGTTTTAAATATAAAATAAATCTGTCAGCATATTTTGTATTCATGTTTAGTGCAATAAAAGCAGACTAAAAGTCAGTAAACTTGATTTTCCTTGGCCTTGCAATGTGGTGTTAAGTATCAAGCATATATAGTATCATATACATATCTTCAGGATGTTGCATGTACTATTGTATGATTTCATGAAGGTGTATGAACACCTCTAAAGCATTTTACAATCATTTGACAGTTAGAAGATCACCATGGTTACCAAATTATAGTCCAAGAAGAACTAACTTAACATTTTGAAATCATTTGTCAGAACACATCAGTGCTAATGTGATTTCCCAAAATATATTGCACCTTGAGAATATTGCACCTTTATATGCAGTTGCAGAATTGCTCCTCCTCCCCTCTTCATGTCCCCACCCCCTAATTTCCCCACATAGGGAATAAAAGAAAGAGGACCCTTTAAGTCAGGTATAATAGATAATCAGCTCCTTCATTCTTAATTCAAGTAGCAGTGTCACTTTAAAGTGTGGGTGTGTTTAAAGAGGGATTTGCATCACCCCAAGTATGACTTTTACTTGGTGGTAAGCCCCACCCATAATTGTCTTTACTGCTTCTCCTTGTGCAGACACAAACAGTTCACTGCTCAAGGCCCATCCTGGTGAGCATAAAAGACCCCATGTGTAATCAAAAAATTCTCTGTGCATGCTGTGTAATATGAGCTGCTCTGCATCTTTTGAATTTTGTAACTCTGATGTCAATCCATGAGTAGTCACCAATTGAGAATTTTGCTAACCCCCAACTAAAAGTCATACTTGGGGTGATGCAAATCTGTCTTTAAGGAGGAGGGGAAGGGGTGTTTTCACTCAGTTAAAATCCAAAGATTAAAACCAGTATGCAGCTACCATGCTATTGCCCGGCTTGTGACCCTTATTTTGCCCATTCAATTTCAACACCCTGCTACTGTCACTGGCAAGGAATGTTTTACCTCACATATAGGAACAATAAAAATATTATGGCCTTAAGCCATTGTAACATATTTAATCAGGAAGATCTCCTCAGGGGGAAGATTTAAATTGTTTGCACCGGCACTTTAGTTGGTTGTCTTTCATCTCCCTGCTTGCTTCAAGCATCTCGTCACTTCTCTTCCTTTGTAGCATCTAAGATTTTCACTCGGAGTGAACTGTGAGAAGGATTCTTTGCTTCAGTCCAACAGGCAAATATCCTACAAGGAAATAAAAACTCTCTGTAACTGAGGTACTCCGGAAAGACTACACCAATGTCATGGTAGGCCTAAAATATGACATAGGCCTAAACTGTAATCAGAACGTCACAGAAGGAGCACTTTGGGTGAGTCTTAAAATCCTTGAAATATCAGTCTGAGACAAATTGGCTGTTTATACTTAGAAGAAGGGATAATTCATACTGAGTTAATGAGAAGGGTGAGCGACATTGATTGCGTAGAATGAAAGAAGTTTCTAAGACTAACAATTTTACTTTATCATTTAATTGTACTTAAAAGGAGGAAGAAGTGATGGAGGAAAGTGACTCACCAAGACAAAGGTCTCCCCCAGTTCGGTCTTGTGTTGCAAGGAAAAAAAGAGAAATGGGAAATATATAAACATTCAAACGAATAAACAGCTTTCAACTTTTAGAAACATTAAAAACACATAAATCTAATTCATACGGTATCAGATATTCGATTTCTAGCCGTGGTAGAGACAAAAAAAGGAGGAACCTTTATGTTCTTAACAAAGATAAAGCTACAACTATAAAGCACAGGTTGGAGTGCGGTACGAATTTTTCGAATTACAAGGGCGTGATTTTACAATTTTTCTTTGTTGGACAATGTAAAGCAAACTTAAACCATGACAAGTAGGGAATGGAGTCAAAAGGCGTTTGGTGCTTATGTGGATAGAACCCATTTGCACGCGGTATAGCATTATATCATACGAAAACTGGGCGAGTGAGCCACAACTGGAAAAAGGCCGTGGCCGGCCCGACTTAAATCAATTGGATAGAAACTGATCAGTAAAACCTCATCTGAATAACTAACATACGAAAGCTGGGTGGAGTGGGGTAGCCGCTGGAGGTGGGGTAGCTAGAATAAAAGTTGCCATTCGAAATCTTTCATCATGAGAGGCCCCGGCCAATTGAAAAGAACCACCTGAGACGATGCCTACGTAGCAGCATGGAAGTGCTCCGAATTAGTACTTCCATGGTAGGCCTACTTGTGCCATATCACTAAGGGGGTCTGAGCATGACACAGGGTGACTCGCATCAATCCTCATTTTCAGAAAAGGACCCTTGTATTGTACATCAATATCCCATTAGCCATACCCATTCACCCAATAAAACCCCATAGCAAATTGCATCTGACGCAATGTAGACTGTTTTACAAGACTGATTAAAAACGAAACAACTAACCCGTCTAGCTTCTCCTTGTTCATTTATCTGTAAGAGAATGAACACAATATAGTCAATTAGAAGTAGTCTGAGTAAAACTTGTATGAACTATACTAAAACATTTGAACAATCAGCATTTTGGTTCACCATGTGCATCCCCGGCCTTTCCCCATTCTTTTTTTTAAACCAGCCTTGCATCCACCTAGAATATAATAAAACAAACCATGACGAAACACTGCCCTCAAATTACAAAGTGATAAAGGTGACACTATATGAACACCATTTCAATCAGTCAAGAGAAAACATTCAGAGAAGCGAAGCGAGTATGATTATCACTGGGTTGATACCTTCAGTCAACTTTCCTACTTTAGGGTCATAGCCAGGTTTTTTGGCCCCCTCCCCCTTTTAAAATTTTTTTGCTGTCTCGAAGGGCTTAGATGCAAAATGGTGCTATATTTTGCTTCTTTTTAGACTTAGATCCCATTGTTCCCCACAGGGGTTTTAAGCAGGGCGCAGGGGTTCCACCAGGATTTGTCCGGCGGGGGGCCATACTACCCGACGGCCGAAGCCGTACCTCACGGCAGACATAAGAGAACATTAACTAGGTTTACCGAAATGAGATGAAACTGTACTATATTAGCTATAAGTAATAGCACTGAGGAAGGGTGGGCAAAGCGTACCGAAAATTGTGGGTTTTATCTCAGAAATGACCCTTTTGAAAGCCCAAATAAGTAAACCGACCATGGGTGGCGAAAGAATTTTCCCGAAAGGGGGCCGGGCCATACCAGCGACCCCAATTTTCGACAGCCCACTATGACGAGGGGGTGCATGGTGAGAAGGGGATTTGAAGGAGCCTAACTATCCCATGCCTTTGCAGGGCATATTTTGCATAATATGGCTTAAAGGCAATAGGCAGTCGCCCCAAAATTTTCTTTGAAAAATCAGCAAACTCTTGCAAATCTCCTCATATTGCATTACAAGCACCTCTGAAGATGTTTTGAACATAACTATTACAAACAATAGGTAAAGCAAGGTGAAATTCTCCTTGAATTCCACAATTCACTAACAAAAATATTGTCACATGATCAAAATAGGCCAATCATGAACTAGAGTGACAGGATACACTCACTCTGTTTGGGCTGACTGCCTACTGCCTTTAAATTCAAGAGCCGAGTTGCGCACTGATATTGTTCTTTTGCGTCTGAATCGTGAAACTGCGAAGCGCACGAAAATTTTTGGTAAGCTTACACAAAAAACATATGTAATCATTAAGAACATAACGAAAGAAAGAAAAACTGTAGGGGTTGTAGACCGAATCGGGGATATAATACATTGTATCGAAACAACTTGGACTACCCGATGAAATAGCCAAACTTTGCTCCGTGATTCGCTCACCAACTGACCGTACAGCATGACACGCACAAGAGAACAGCAACTATAGGCATTGCGATATGGGATGAAATTTACGACCTCCACATAAACTGTGTCCTCTGCCTACATGTTACTTGGTAAGGTGGACAGGACCTGTGCTATCTAGCTATGTGTAATGGAACTATTGAAGAAAATGTAGTGACCCTACGGCGCGCGCAGCGCCCCGAAAATGTTGGGTTCTTATTAGAGAAATTGTCCTGTTGAGAGTAAAAGACAGGTAAACCGTCGGGGCGACTAGTCGCCGTCAGGGACTGCATACTTTATCGTATCTCTTAAGACTCCCCAACGAAACTGAAAATTCCCCGACGGAGGCCCAACTGGCTACCCCTGGAGGGGCAGCCCACCCTCCGAGTGAAAATGACATTGACAACTTACTTCTTCGGGATTTATTAATTTTGTTTCAAAATCAGGATTAGTGTTCCAAAAAAAAAAGGCTAGGGTTCAGTCCCCAAGGCATAAAAGTTGAAAAAAGGTGAAAAGATCCGGAACAGTTTCCAATAGCTATGACATCATTAACATCCAAGGTTTGATTGACTTTTCGGAGGCCTATTACCAATGCGTCCTGCATAAAATAAATATGCCGTCCGTTCTACTGCGGATTCCATCGTCATTACTCATCCCCGAGCCGCATACTAGCTCGTGTTTTTCTTCGACTGCGTATAAAGCATCTGGCGCATGTATGGCCAATTGAAACCTCAAATCAACGATAATTTCTCACCTTCCCGGACACTTTGTTTCAATTGTTCTGTTCATCTATTTGTCTTATTTTTCAATATCATAAAAAGATCACACTAGTGAAGCCAGTGTTTCCCAATTACCCTCCCCCTAGGCCCCTACCCTCCCCACTCTGCCCCACCAACTTCCCATCCCTTCCTCCTCTCGCTTTTTTTGCTGTCCTTCATTTTTTTTAACATCGCCCATCGCGTCCCCAAAACTGTGGGGGCACTGTGCCCCCTGCTCCCCTGCTGGCTACGCCACTGAAGGTCGACTTGAAGTTATAACATAAAGGGTCTGACCTGAGTTCAGTAAACACTAGCTGTGTCGTTTGGGCTGTGCTGTTAATGCTAGATGCATGAATGACATCATTTGCATAATTTATGTTAATTAGTGACAATCTACTTACCACCCACTTGCCTCTCTTTAAATCGAGGGTTAAACATTTCTCGGAAAACCAAAAGACTGTCGAAAGAAGAAAAACAATGTTCCAGGAAGCACAGGGTGTTCTCTTCTTAATTTAAGATATCTTTAAATTATTAACTTAATTGTTTGAATAAAACAGTAATAGAAAATGGTAATGAAAATAATGTAAAACCGCAGTTGTAATGCATCCATTCTTAGGATGTGATCCTAGTTGTCAACTGTTTTCCGCTTACTGATCACCTGTTGCGCAGCAAGGTGACTTCTCATCAATTAAATACCCTACTGAACATCTTGGCCAGTAAACAAAATAACGATTATCCAGAAATGTAATGAATTCACAAGATATGGAACTCAGTACCTTTCTAGATGACATTTCTACCACACCCTAATAACTGAGTCTCTCTTACAGCTATTGTGGCCGTGTTTATAAGGGCCATGTAGGTTAATTACAGGCCCCGTAGCTCAGAATCGCCGATCTTCACAGAAACATTATAATTGAAACCCCTGTTTCTTTTACGTAACACATTTCAGTGAATGATAATAAATAGTTCAGGTTCTTGTTAAGAATCGAAAAAATAAGAGCGGGCCAACAAATCTCGCCTCAGACGCCACATAGTGAAATTCTCCCAACTCTTAATTTCAAGCTCCCTCCCTAAATTTGAAAAAAGTTACATTTGTCTTGTGAACCTCCTACACAAAGCTACTGTATCCTGTGTTGTGTTTAAATTACTCAAGGCCATATCAACACAGTGTGTGTACGAGCTCTTTGCTATGCGTTTGGTACACCATGGACTACAGAACTAAGCTTTGACCAATCAGAGTCAAGACATTGTTTGAATTAATACCAATCAAAGTGCATTCACCAACTATAAATCGAGATATGGGATTGGAATATTCCTAAATATGTTTTAGATGAAACAGCCCCTTTAAATGCAATTTACGAGTCCTGGGAAACCACAACTTCCAGCTATGGAGAGGGGGGGGGGGGGCAAAAGTTTTCTTGGTATATTACTATCCAAGAGATAGTGGCGTTCCGCAAAGTTAGTATCACATATTATCCCTGCCCTAAAATATGTGTGTCCCTGCAACAGTACCTCATAACGTCAACCTAACCTGAGTTGCCCGGGTGGTCAAGGTCAAATGCGGTCCAGTATGCGTGTCTCCTATAGTATCTCGTAAAGTTTGCACTATTCTTAGATTATTCATTAAAACCAGCAACAATCATTGAAGTTTTAAGGTTTCATACCTTTAGCATCTTCTGGGAGCGGAAGCGGAAGTACAGGCTTCTTGGAGGATGGTTTTAATGAATGGTGATAAAACCTATCGAAAAATGAAAATCATCAAACTTACTATGTTGATGGTATGATCAGATGAATGTTAACAACGGACTTCTGTTTCATAACAGCTACACGTCATCAACATGATATTTTTAAGGACTGGGTTCAGGGATGCATGTGCTCTTTCGATGAGAAGAAAATCATAGTGTATATCACACACTTTGTTGAAATATGACTCGACATTATCTTCAAACCAAATTCCCTATTGGAGTCAGGACAGGGATTATGTTATTTCTTCTATTCCATATCAATTACAAAGTTCTTGCATGGAGGCCTTGTAATCACAGTAAATGAAACATTGTGACCAAAGTCCCATACTCTAACTGAGGGAAAATTTCCCTCAAAATGTTTTTTACATATTTGAGATTACTCTTATACGAACTTTATGGGGCAACATCAAATACAACAATATGTCTCCACAATGTACCAAAGTATTAGGTTTATTTGCAAGTTTATAGCTTATAGTCCACTGTAAACAATACAAACTTAACGTGTAAGTGACTACCAAAATAGCTGTAACTGACTTGGCTACCCAGTGTAATAACTTGCAACAACTACAGGCTAGCTGCATCTCTTTCAAAACGAAGGGTACATTGTCACATACGTGAACGATTTTACTGTAAGTCTAACACAGTAAAATATCGGGGAAAACATGAATTCTGTGAGTTGATAAGCCGTTTGATTGCTTCACGCGTAGCATATACACAGATAGAACTTAAGCTTTACAACTCCTTAGTGCATATACATTTTAATTTGTGGTAATATTGTAAGGAACAATGGCACTGTGCCACTGGGGGCTGGGACGGGCTGGGAGGGGGACCGGGCCCCAATTTTTTGTTGAGGACAACGTTTCACCTTAAGTCACCCCCATTACAGTTTTCTTGACCGGCGCTCCTGATGAAAAATATTGTCATTACGTGTAAGTTGTAAGTCGGTAAAAGAATTTGCATTGCTGGAATTGCACCTGTCAAGTTTACATAGAAATAGCGAAGAATTCGTTAGCAAAAGTTGTTTTTATGGCATTCAAAAGCAATGAAAAACGATAAAACATAAATGAAAGTGATAAATATATATATATATATATATATATATATATATATATATATATGTATATATATGTATATATATATGTATATATATATATATATATATATATATATATATATATATATATATATATATATATATATATATATATATATACTACGAAGTTTGAAAGTGAAATTGAGGGCACGTTTAAATCATATTGCAGTACTAATGCGTGCTGCTAGATAGGATATTACTGCAGGGCTTGTACTCTCTATCATAAAGGAAGCAAAAATATTAGTTTAACTCACCAAGTTTACATTTTCCACTTTGTGACGTATTATTTTGATATCAACCTTTTACTGTAAGTCCTTGATGTCACATACATAATGGGCTGCACTTATCCATGACCAAATCAGTGGTGGCACCAGGATAAAGGGAGAATGGGGGGAGGGGTGGCGGTGGCAGAAGAAATTATTTGGGAGCAATAACAAGAAATTGGCGATGCTGGAGCACCAAGAGCTCCCCTCATTAAGGGGTGCGGATAAACCCCTAGTGGGGGACGAGGGCAAAGCTCTGGTGGGGAACAAGAGAGTAACCCCATAAGCTCTGGGCAATTTTTAAAATAACAGGCACTAGAATGAAGTTTTTCACCATCTCCAAAGGGTTTTGATGTGCACTGAACAGACCCTCAAAATTACAATTGATTTTTGTTTTATAACAAGCCTCGCTTAACTGTAAGGGAAATTTAAATGGTGGTAACGAATGATGGTAGGGGTTACATGTTGCCCACCGGGAAGTGGACCACAATTATACCAAGAACCATTGATGGGGGCTCCTGGACAATTCCCCTGTACCTGCACGACTGACACCCTCGGAGAAGTCTCCTCTCTACCATTCCGACAATTTCCATCCTAAACAATTTGGAACCTTACTATGAAGACAGTTTGAAGAGCAATGGTCATGTTTTGGAAATTTCCGGTGGAGTGTCGTCGGGGGGCACCTTGGCACCTTAGTGGGAATTGTCCACGTGTAGGTGTGGGAGTTGTTCGGTCATTGTAATGGATTCCCTGCAGGAGGTTCGACGAAAGAACTTGCATTTTAAAGACATTGTTGTAACCCAGAGTGTAATTATACATTTGCATTGGAGGTTGTTTCCATAGGCGTAGGAAGCTTTTCGAGACTGGGGGCCTGAACCTTGTTTCGGATCGCCGTCCTGTGGGAGGGGTCTAAGGGGAGGGGGTGCCCCCTCCCCTCTGAAGAAAATTTTTGGGTATTTGAGGGTCCTCAGATGCAATTTGGTACAATATTTTGGACAAACTTTACGGAAACGAAATTACTGCAAATTTTTGACATTTCTTACAGAAGAGACAAATAAGGGGTTTTTGCCCTTGGATCGGGGGGGGGGGAGGGGCGGAAGCATACTTTAGCCCCCACATTTTTGACTGGGGGCTAAAGCCCCAGCCCCTCGATTCCTACGCCTATGGTTGTTTCTAATACCACCGATTAACCTGTTTTTTTATATTTTGGTCGGATAAGTACCAAATTTAGTAGGGGGAAAAAGGGGGACAAGGGGGTGAATGCCTCATACCCCTCGTAGCGACATCAATGGAAGAAATGCACCAAACAGAAATGACCAGTGCTGGGGTGTAAATTTCATATTAAGTTGACGAAGTCAATTGCTAAAATACGTCAGCATCGATAACTTCACCAAGGTATTCTAGGTGACTGCCATAGACTGCATTGCCCTCTTCCTTATCTTTAGCAACAAAAAGTATCATCTAAATCAGCTCTTGTAGTATTAGACATGAGGCGCAGGGCAAAAGTTCCGCCTTCTCTCTCGCCTAGCTCTGTGATGAGGGTGATGTGGATCAAAACACTTTAAAGTATAAAATGCAGTGAAATTCAGTGAAAATTAGAACTCTCCCCAAACTTAAAAAATACATTTTAAAAGATAAAAAGTAGTTTAATGCCACAATCCGGATCTTACCATGCCCTCTGGAGAGATTTACTCTGTGCCATGTAGGGCAGTAATCTGTTACAGTCCGGTTTTTCCTTCCGTTTATACCCGATGAAGTAAGATTCTACAGTCAGTAGAGGCGGCAGGCTAAGACCAGATTCTAACGTCACTCCGTCCTCTGTGACAGCTTTAATAACTCCACATAGAGAAACCTTACCAATTGGTATCTGAGAATGAAGAATTGGTCAAAAATGATGAAATTCAGATACCACAGTGTTCATTTCGGACCTCCTTTATTATCATGAGGTATCTAGGAAGGCATTAGGCAAAAACGGCGGAGCTATACTAAATTATGGGGTTCTGTAAGATAATCGAAAAATTCTTATCTGAAAGTCTTTGATAAGGGGCCTTGGTACTACCGATGTCAATTAAAGACATAACGAAGGCTTCAATTTGCAAGTGTCGAGATGTGTCAGCAAGTTAATTTTCTAAAAACTTAACTTGGTTATAGTGTTGTAAAGATGACAGGAAATTTCGAAAAAAAATGGTCAAACCGTAATATCCCGATAATTATTGTATGATCAATACTTTAATATTCACTTAAGGCGCTAATTATGTCCCTTTTTGTATCTACACCGTGAATTAGGCCTATGTAATCAACAATTTTTACATCATTCTTCTTATAGGTGGTGAAGATTTATTTAAGACATTTATAAAGCGCACTTTTCATGCTAGGGTATGTTCAAGAGCGCTTTACAATAAACGAAGATATCAGAAGATAGGAACGGGCAAGTCCTAAAGGTGACTGGAGAAAGAATACAAACATGATAGTTCATAATGCACATGTAAGTACAGTGCGGTGTATACGAAATTCGCGCGTCTACGTACAAGCAAGTGAAAGAGACGGTATATGCAGCGGTATACCGACTAGCTATATACGGATGTCATCATAGTTTCTCGTACAGTGTAATCGTTAAACAGTGACGACTGTGTCAACAACTACAAAGAATATTTTAAGACCACCAACCACCTTTAAATAAACAAACATAAACAACCGTGGAACGGTGGTGAGTGACTTTAAAAAGGATAAAAAGTAAAAGAAGGCTAAAATTACAATATACATAGGCCTAAAAAGAAATAGTTTTATACAAAATCGACCACTAGGTAATAAACAAACAATCAACAAACACAAACAAAGAAAGGAAAAAGTCAAAAAACGTATTATGATATAACTGATATTCGCCATCGCAAGCTGTTGCAAATATATCTTTCCCCTTAACTCCTGTATTTATCAACTGTGTACCAAACTGTATTTTATGCGTATACTTGAATGACGCACGAAACCAGCCTGGTGACGTGCTAGTAGAGCTTATTTATAGTCGCCATTTACAGGAACCCTTATCAGGCCTGTGATGACGTCAGATGCATTTTCGTAAGACTGGGAAATTTTACAATTGCGCAATATTAAAAAAAATCACAAACAGGCCAATGGACAACAAGTACTATGACGCCTAAAATAGTACTACGATCCTCTTTCGACATAATCATCATTCTCTCATCAATGATTCATCTTTTCTAACCTAATTGACCGTTTCCATGGTAACTCTTTTTCATCTGAAGGAGTAATAATAGACCTACCACTGTATGCCTACTACAAGAGAATATTATTATGCCGTCTCACTGCGGAGAAATTATCAGTGAAGGATATAGTGCCTTTTATGTGACTGAGCGACAACTCTGCAATTATTACTTAAGATCAGTTCATGTTGCCTATATCGTGCAGGATATGCAGTGATGTATCGTTCGGTTTGATACGTTTCAAGGCTATGCAGACTAAATAATCTAGCAACAACGCGCGAGCATAATACCGTCCGTGAGTCTCAAAACCTCATCTGATAAAATGCAATGAGGTAATCGAAAAACAAGCTGAAACACGATAGTAGATAGACACAAATCAGTGTAAGATTTATAACCCTGATTTATAGGAAGTATTTTATTACTGACTCAAATATCATGTCAAAGAATGATGGCTGAAGTGACTTCGGTATAAATGCAAAAAAGGGGAGAATATCACCCTTATCAAATAAAACAAATCATTACAAATAAGAACGCAATGCACGGAAGCTAATATGCTAATATGATGTTACGTTAGTTTGATACTTGGCAGCAACGATACATGCCTAATGGTGTATGAACCAGCCTTAAAGGGGAATTTTCATCATCCCAGACAGTTCCAATTCTCCCAACTATGCAACTTCTAGCTCCTCCCAGAACTGTATGAAGCTACTCCTTGAGCAGGAATAAACTTGTTTTATTGCTTAAGGCCATGTCATGGTAAGCATACAAGGCTATAAAATGTAATAAAAGCACTCTCTCTGCCTTGTGTGGAATGTGAGCTACTCTGCATGTTTCAAATTTTCAAACTTTGATGTCAATCAAAGAGCAGTCACCAACTGAGAATTTTCATACCCCTACATTAAAAATATACTTTGGGGTGATGACTGTCTGTCTTTAAAGTTATAGTGACATGTCACCAACAAGACCTGTTTTCACTTGGAAGGTAAAGAATAAAATCTCCCAATTATAGATACATTGGAACTATTTCAACATCTTTTACTGTGCTCAAGATATACCTCTTCAAACTTAGTTTGATGGTTTCTGAACTAGTAACACATTGCCTGTGCAAAAATAATGATGTGGAATTTTTGCAAAGTGTTAGCATCTCTTTTACTATCCCTTTATAAATTATCTTTCAATTACTTATCACATAGTTAACAGCTTTGAGAGTGATATATCATTTTTTTTTTCGAGAAAACAAATTTACTTTCCATAAAAAATCCCTCGTAAATGCTACAGGTGTCTTTGAAATGAAGGCTGTGAAAAAGGGTAACATTAGCCATATTTTAAGTCCATCTTTCGACATCACAAATTCGCATGTTTAGTTCATGCTTATTCACGAAACAAGTGTCAAATGGAAATTACCTTGTAAAATGGTCAGTTCTGGCGGTTTTGATGGGAATCGGGGCTATATTCTGGATTTTTAATGCTTTTTACATCAAATATCCAATTATGTTATTTTCATGTCACCAGACCTTTAAGACTGAACTATTTACACTGTATTGTTTTGTCTGAATTCATATGTATTACTGAACCAACTTGTGTGTAACCTGTTTTGATATCCTTCCATATGTATTACTCAGTTACAGGTTTCACACTGTATTAAAATTTACAATAACAAGATGCCTTCGAAGAACAAAACCGCAAAAGTACTCCCATGATTAACATAAAATAGTGGCATTGATATCCCTTCCTACCCTTACTTAAAGACAGGACAAATCGAGCTTTTACCATGGTCGAATACGAGTCTCATCTATCAAGCTATCAGTCGTGTTCGAGCCTATGCCCCAAGCTTTTATTCTCCAAGCGCATTAGAAAAGAATTCCCTTTTCATAATGACTCATAGGAAAAGGGTGATGAAAACTAGCTTACGTAGAGAGTTTCCACTCAGGCTATAGACAGCACAAGTTGTATGTAAATCAGGTAAACGAATCAACGTCCATAGACCCAGAAAGAAGGCTGCAATGCTAAAAGTATTGCATCTGCAAAAGAAGCAGTGCCGTCGGTATATTTCTGAGAACTAAACATTGCGATCATGGCCGTATCGTTGAGGAATATTTCCAAGCCCGTAGCCAGGGGCTGGGAGGCGGGGGTGTGATTCCCCTAGACAAATTCCCCCTAGAAAACTTTAAGTTGCCATTGGCGTAACACATTTTTACACATCTCGCCCCCGGAAACATATTTCCCCCTGGAATCCATCTCACCCCTTCAGTACCTCGTCAGCTAGCTACAGGCCTTATTTCAAACACCAATCATAATCAAAAGCTTGTAGGCTTACGATAGCCTGATCATAATGAGTTATCATAGTCTGTAGAGTGCACACTATTGTGTTGAAGAAGTCCCGCAGCATACTACAACAGGGTTACAAGTAACCACACTGTAACCTGCTAAGGACAGTTACTCTGCGAAAATGTGAGAGAAAAGAGGGAGAACATACTACATAAATACATTGTTTATTTAAGAGGAACAACGCATTTGCTTGAAAATATACTGTGGTCTGAATTGAACTCTGATGTTGTTAAGCTCTAGTCAAGACAGTTGTTGAGGAGCTATCTCGTGTCCCTACGAATCGTAGTTATTTATGCCGATTTGATCATGCTAAAAGAAATTGGTTAGGGTAATGGAAAAGATCACGGCAAAATGAACTTTTAAAGATCGATTTTGGTGCTTTGATTAGTTTTGAAAGGTTAAATATACTACAAATGATTTGGATTTTGCAATGAGTAGTATTTAATGATTAATTATGTGTAATCAAACTGCTAAAGATCTTTTAAATGATATTTCCGTGTATTTTCACTCTCTTTAATCCAATCAATGATATGCAGGTTGGCAACAGAGAAACCTGCTGAAAACTACCTATGCGGCACGCTAGTTTTTTTTCGTAGGATGGCGATGGAAAAATCGGTTTTTCAAAAACTTTTAAATTTGTTTCAAAATCAAGGTTAGGGTTAAATTCAAGGTTAGGGTTACGTGGACAAGGAATATTTGACCTTTTCTTTCATAATCTGGCGTCAGAATTGCAAAAAAATAGTCGAAAAGCTGTTATTTTGGGATTAGGGGTGTGGCCAATTTCCAAGAAGCTGATTTGTCTATTGGCATAATTCTTCCATTTCCATCCTACGAAAAAAAAAAAACAAACTCGCATGCGGCACTGTGGCACACAACATGCGCTCAATCGCACTCCCTACTCATCCCCGCTATGAAGCCAAAAATTCGTCACAAAAATGATATTCATTCAAAATAAAGATCAGTTGGTAATAATTCCATCATATAATACTGCTGGTTTAAACGTAGGCCTATTTCAGTACTAAAAGCGAAACTTATGAAATAAGGTAGGAATGCCTAAAATTTCACTGGATTTTGAGGCCAACGTTTTATCTTTTAATCATAGGACCAAACCAGTGGCGTAGCCAGGATTTCTCTCACGGGGGCCATGCAGTATGTTGTATGATCGCTGGCTTGGGGAGGGGTCTTAGGGGAGGGGTATTTTTGAAAAATTAGGTGTCTTTACATGCAATCTGGTGTCACTATTTGCTACCTTTTGAAGTAAAGTTTGTGTTAAAAAATTTACGTATTTTAAGGAACTAAAAAAAATCGGCATCAGTGAGGGGGATGGCCCAATGACCCCCCCTATGTACGCCACTGGGCCAAATCGAATCTTTTACGCACAAATCATGATGTGACACATGATGTGACATGCTGAGAATATGTGTTCACTGCCGACTGGGGGTGGTAAGATCGCAGTGTAGTGCTAAACCACACATCGTTAGCGGAATAAATACGCCAAATATCCTTCACAAGGCTGCTAAGGCATACTGTTTCAGCAAAAGTCTAATTAATTTTGCAGATTTCGCCTTTGCTCCTTTGAATTATCAATTCTTTGTTGCAATATCATAATAAAAGCACCACTGTCACAACAACGGTACATACATTTGGTACTATGTTTTCTTTTGTCGCAATGACATCCTTCGCCAGGACTTGATGAGTAAATCGCCCATTTTTTTCCATTTTGCTTTTTAATGACGTCACTGCAGCTCAAAAAGTAAGTACGGTAACAAAGGCTTACCATGGTAAGCTAGCAAGGTAAGTAATGAGGCCAAGCCCCGAGTATCGAAGGTCACGAGAAAAATAATCGCACCCAGAAGACACTTATAAACCAAAACGCATAACAACATAACATGAAAGATAAAAAGTACGAGTAAATTGTTTGAAAGAGTTCCTTTTTTCCAATTCTGTATCATCCCACGATGAAAGTGTATCTTGAGCAATCATCAACGAATCCTTCCTATTAGGTACGTATCTTCATCTGACCAGCGGCTCAGCCTACGAAGGCAAGTTATTACTTATACTAAGAACTTCGCTAGCACAGGTCTTTCCTAGCAACTTTACGTGTTAGGCTTAATAGAAATTAGATCTAGATATTGCCCTACAACTGTACAACCCTAAAATTCCATCCGGGAATCCGGGCGATTCGTACTTTCGCTTGGATGCCTGTCAGGGTTCACTGAAAACCTAAACCAGTCAGGATGGTGTCTCTCCTGACTAATTTGACTGACTAGCGTAAAACTAGTTGGTGGATTAGTCAGTGATCACAAACTTGTCAGTTGATCAGTCGGTGTCACACGGACTAATCCACTGACTAGTTTTACGCTAGTCAGTCAAATTAGTCGGGAGAGACACCATCCTGACTAGTTTAGGTTTTGATTGAAAAATTCCCAATAACTTTAATTAAAGAAATAATTACAGCCCCGACTTTTTAAGGCAGTTAGTGCGTATAAGTTCCTTAAGTTTATCTAATTTCCTCCTAGAAAAAATTATTACGGAGTTACCGTGATAGTCATGTAGGTGTTACATTGAAACGTATTCTACTTCCATGCATGGTGACTTCATAATACCCTTCATTTAAGGAAATTGTCATGGTACCCATGATATCACCATGACATCTGTAATAGTACCGTGGTATTTCTATTAAGAAGAAACCACTTTTTATAAGAGTCAAATTGTCAACAGATTTCGTCAACTCACCCCATTATCCGAGGCAGTCTGCAATAGGAGGATCTTTGCACTTTGAAGTATTCTACTGTTTCTGTTATAGAAAGAGACGCTTTTCTTACAAATTAATTCCACCAATCCCAACAGGTGCTGTTTGTCGCCACCATGTTCAGCTAGACACATGGCCATGCAGTCCATGACAGGGTTTGGCCATTCGTCTTTAAGAGTCAGCAAGTATTCCAAAATGTGATACGTTGATTTTGGCTCCAGACCACAGATAAAAGGCAGAATGCTGACAAATTGTTTCGGATTTAGTCCTTGTAATTGGTTCTTGAAAAAATTGATGTCATCCAGCACCAATGTGGTCAGGTGGTGGGCGGCGAACCATTCTTGAAACATTAGGTGTACGAATTTCACTTGCAAGGAAGTCTCCAAAGGAGGCCGAATTACGTTTGTACCGGGAGAAGGAAAACTCGGACCGATTTCTACTTCTTCTTTTACGAATATGCCAGAATCTGTCCAAAAATCCAAAGACTTCAAACCTAATGACATTGCCGCCCACTTTGTTCTAGATTCATCTGAGCATAATCCCTTATAAGCAAGTTCACAGAGGTTCTCGGAATCTGCGGATGTATCTACTGGATCATTCAATGATGCCGGTGAACCGCCATGCTTGCTATCTAGGTGATCGAGGAAGCGATCCACCACGCGCTGAAATAAGACTGTTACCCTGTTAAAGCCCGGGTTATCCTCAGCCGCGATATCTTCATGGAGACTGTGGATAACCAGAACAAACAACATTGGGATGCCACACAAACTCGTCAAAAAGTCATTTTCTTCAATCAATGCATTCAACTTTGTCATTTCTTCCTTCCGAGAAGAAAAGACTGTCGATATGTAAGTCTGTCTTTGAGCTGCCGTGAGTTCTTGCAACCTGAGTCTTATGTGAGGACATTCTCCGAAGGTCCGGTAAGAGGAAGGTCGAGTTGTAAGGATAACACGACTTTGTACTAGCATCATGTTTCGCAAGATGAGCAAAAAATCTGTCTCCCTGGTAGGATCTGTATCATCAATATATTCATCCCACGAGTCAAGAATGAACACGCAACTTTCAGCATTGCTCCGTAGAATGACAGTGATATCATCCACCGTCAATGTGCTGTCGATGGGAAGTTGCTTCCTGACAGCTTCATAGACTGAGCTGACCCCTTTCATTTGATTGAGCTGCAAGAGAATGAATATTTTGACATCTTTCAGTGGTTTCTTATCAATCGACCAATAGTAAGCAAGCTGTACTGCCAACGTTGTTTTACCAAACCCCGATTCTCCTTCAATTATTATTCTTTTCTCTTTCTTGATAGCCGAGTTAGTGAAGATATCAAGAAAAGATGAGAGGGTCGTCTGCTGGTCATCCTCCCGACGACCCCTTGATTGGTCGACAACAGCCAACTTAACATCGATGAAAGTCAATCCTTGGAGAGCCCTGGTGTGTCCTAAATGAGTTGTCTGCTTGCACTTGTGTAGTCCCTGATAGCGTAATTTGAGGTCTCCAACAAAAGATTTAGTTTTTTCTGCAAAATGAAAATGATTCATATTAGATTTTGGTTCTCAAGAGGCGGCCCGCGGCGTTCACTAAAATGACCAGAGGAAGATTCAGAGGAGACGCACATTTTATGAAGAAAAAAAGCTGGTTTATGAAGCAATGGCTACTGCATAAGGATTAAGTAAACTTCAAGTAAAATTGGCCCTCGGCTAGAAACACTTGTGGACCCCTGAGCTAGGGGACCCAGGATGGTGGCTTTATCGATATCGCATTTTCTACTACACCTACGTCATTGTCACTATGAGCGGTTTCTAGGCAAAGAGTAAGGGTGAATTATGATATTGGAATTTGTAATCCGAACGCATCAAGTCTAGAAGAGGGGGGGGGGGCTACACGGACTTTTAACAATCAGTTCATTCAAGAATCCTTAAACCTTGGGGCCATACAACCCGGCTGCTAGTAAGGTGTTAAACAATGTGTGGGATTCCTCTTCCAAGCTCTGATGGTGAGCACCAAGCAAGAGTGTCGTAAGTTCCATTTCTAGTTTTTGGCGTGGCTCGACCAGGAATGAATCCAAGGCCTTCTAGCTGAGGGGTGAATGTTCTACCGCCGCTTTGCCAAGGAACTGCATGATAGCCCAAAGGGACTGTCCTCGTGACAATGTGACTTAAATCCCCCTCACACACCAAAGCTTTGTATCCTTCACATATATTGAATTCGTATGGTATCCTACCTTCGACTGACACATAGTCCTATTCTAAGAAGCAAGGCGATCTACCTTCAGGGTGTTCAGTAAATTGTATAGCAGATGTTCGCTTGGGTTCCTAGCCATTCCAACCTTTAGCTCAACTTAATTTTGAATTTGGAATTTAAAAATCAGGCCAGATAAGAAACTTATGACTTGTTATGCGTGGTTCCTTCAAATGCTATGCACTGTTTTCATTAATTTTGTTGCAATTTTGGGCTGTAAATAAATGTATCAACTGTTTGAGGGATACGTGTCCGAATGACTTGGTGTTCAGGGCCGTAGTCTGCGGGGGGTAAGGGGGAAGTTTCCTCCCTCAGATTTCAAGTTCCTAATCGTAAATGAAACTGTGGGTACTTGAGTAAAAAACTGAAATGCAGACGCCTTCTTACGTAGCTTACTTCTCTACGAATAAATGCACCCTCTTCCTCCTACATGATACACAGTTTGATTACACCTGAAGCACATACGCAGGCTAAAGATCGTTGTATTATTTCTCATAGTGTGCTACAGCATGCTTATATAAAATAACTTATATGATAAACTAACTTTTAATTATATGTAAAATTCAATAGGCTTATAACTAACTTTTAATTTTAATCAAATCTACCCTTTCGTTTTGAAATGTAAATTTGTTTCTTAAGTATGAAATATAAAAATAGAGAATATTTAGATAAAACATGTAGATGTAAAAGGTAAAGAATGTGCCGTTTCTCCCATCTTGGAGGTATTTTCGACCAAAAATTTTGTTAGAAAACCTTCGCCACGGCTAAGCGCTAATCGATGGTGGACCCCCAGTGACGTACCAAGAGGGGTCAGCGAGCACCGTGTACCAGCCTTATAGAAGTGCCATGCCACTGTCGAGTACTGCACTAAATAAGAATTTCTACAAATGACGTCAGTTCAAAGCTTTACCAAAGACAGCACGATTCGGATCTAAGAAACTTAAGAACAACAAAAAAATTCTCAAAGAGGCAACCCTTAGGCAACACCCCCTTCAATAACAACTGATCAAAACTAGAAAAAATCACTAAAAATGAGGATTCCTAAACATATAATCAATTGATTCAACGCTTTACTTAGCTTTACCAAGATAGCGCCATCATTCATGTAAGCCATGTCTCATAGACAAAATATTCTCAAACAGTGTAGGGGGTGTCATTTCCTCCTCTTGCCTTACACTTAGCCAAAAAGAAGAAAAGTCACTAAACAATTACAATTTCCAAACTTACAATCAGTTCAAAGCTTATCCCAAAATAGGACCATTTTGCACCTCCTCCACCTTACATAAATGCACCCCTCCTCTTAGTACCCTTCCCCCAGGATGTTATCTATGCACGCGTGGGAAAGGAAGGTTTCATCCGGGTACCAGATGTCATGAACTGTCCCCCGGGCCTTGTGATTTCACCCAGGCTGCAGCCCTTTTGTTACACTGTGTACTGTCAGCTGACAAGATTAATACATATTTTATGTAGGTTATGTACTTATCAGTTACGACGTTATGAAATTCAAACATTGTGTCATTCATTTAAACAGTAAGGAAAAGTGAGAAAGTAAGAAAATGTCGACAGATAAATATGTAACATTTACTACTCATGCAATATACAACATTGAAACATTTCTTTACTCATCCTTAGGTCAAAGGAAGTCCCAGGCCTCAAGTTACCCAGACCTTTATGCTGGGAAGTACAAGTTCCTCTTTCGGTTTCAAGATGTGACTAGAAGAGACAACTGCTCATTACTGGCTTCATAAAGAAGGTCATGCTGTTTCAGGCGTTGGAACAACACTATTAAAGGCTACATGTCGTATGACTTAGGCCTGGGTGTGAAGGTACTTCAGCTCTCTGGTGTAGGTTTCTTTTCCAAACGGAATTTCATGAAAGATTGTAGATAAAAATGCTAAGAGCCATGCTGGCTCCGGTACATTGAAAATGTGTTCTGGACTTGTGATCGTTTTTATTCTTGCGATTTCTAATTTAAGTAACCACGTCTTTCGAAGGATTTTTTCAGTCTTTTTAAATCGGTGTTAAGGAGGCTCTTTCACGTCAGCCCTATCCAATTGTGCCATGCTAGTCAGGTCTTGATGATAGCCTTCAGAGCTAATAACGCATGCGCAGAGCATGTGCAAAAGGTACTCATGTAGCATAGAGCCCTAGATACGATTGTACAATAGAAACTTGACGACTAATATGCCCGAGAGACAAGGAGAAGCGTCGGAGAAGAATCTCTTTAGTCGAGTGAAGAAGTTAAGGGGACTGGTCGAGTCTTCTCTGCTTTTATTGAAATACTGACGTCATTCGGCACATCAAGCTGTGTCTCAGACTGTACAGTTGAAATTTTTTTCTTCGTATGATATCCTTGAAAAATGGTGTACGTCTCCCTCAAAAAAGTGACGACCTGTCACCTTTAAGGTTCTGATATTTGCAACAGCGATGCTTAACATAAACCTAGATGCTACAGTGTTGATCTCTGGCTGGATATAAGTACGAATTACGGTGGACTCTTAAAGACTTTGGCTTCCTACTTAGCTCTAATAACGTCAGTGGTGAGGCCAGGATTTGATGATTGGGGAGGGGGCCACAGATGACGTCGTAATGCCACCTCAGCTTAACCCCAAAAATCTGCCTAAGTTGTACCTTTTTATGGGTCTCTGCGATGTATAGGCAGTGAAGGATCATTCCTTTGTCACTATATAAAGGTGCCGTCCTGGGAAAGGTCTGAGAGGAGGTGTGCTCCTCCCCGTTAAATGTTTGTTAATTTAAGGTTGCTTAGATACAAAATGGTGCTATCTTTGGGATATTTTTTAAGCTTATCATATGGTTGGAAAATGTCCATAATTTAGTACATTCTAATATTTGGTTATTTGAAAGAGGAGAGTTTGTTGTCTTAGAGAAAGGTTTGTTGTCAACAACCTTCCTGAAGCCCCCTTTTGGCTAATTTACTGCCTTCTATTAGGGGAAAGTTTTTGCGCCAAAATACAAAATACAAATACAAAATTGCGCTTTAGACTTTTGCTGCTTTGTTTCTCCGGGAGTTGTTATCTTAAGATATTGATAACAAGGACAATACTGAGGAAAGGTTTGCCTGCGGAGCGCGCGCAAACTTTGGTAGTTTGCGAAGGATATGCAAAAATTCTGATGGTTTGCTAGCCATTTGTGATAGAAAATGATTAAAACAGATCCATCGCTTGGTCAAACACACACCTACCCCTACAGAAATCTATAGCTATAACGCCTTTTGGGATCATTTTAAGATTTTCAGAATTTTTTTTAGAAATCGACTGGGAGGGGGAGAACACGCGCCCCCATGCCCTCCGTGCCGACGTCACTGCTTAACGTTCTTAAAGAGTGTCTTTACTTACCTTTAAGGTCCGCATCTTCGATATTATGAGTATTCGTAGTCCATTTTTCTAGTTTGGCGGCAGCTTTGTGCATTCCTATTCTTTTCAAGCCGTCGTACAGTGCTGTGCAGCTATCTTTACTGAAAACTGCCTTTTCTTCCAAAACTTGTAAGAGGGTAACACCAGGACTCTCACTGTGTTCAATCCTGTCATGGTCAGCGGGACACAAATCAAATAACGTAGAAAGTTGTAAGCAATTTTCACGAGTCAATTCCTTGTAAATTTCAATTTTTAGCTGTCCGTACGAGCCTAAAAGACAAAGAACAAAACGTCTCATCTGCAGAGTTTTCTGAAGCTGACGTACCATAAGTTGCAATAATATTTCTAATTTCTTATGCTATTTACTCACTGTTGCTAAGCTTTCTTAAGAATTACGGCCCATGAGAAGCTCTTGCCAATAACGTGGCGTACCGTATTTGTAACTGACGAAACGTAAAGGTTGCCAAGAGAGCTTGAAAGTGTATCAAATGATTACCTTCGTTCCGAAACTTCAGAACGGTAATATACAAAGTTAATCCTCTTTATCTTTATTGGATATTGAAAACAAAATTGCTGCAAAGGCAATCGTAGCTAGACTTTAAAAAAGGGTACACAGAAAATGAAAAGTGAGTCACTGTCCTCAAACTGAGTCAGTTTGTCTCTGGGGCGACTCACCAGATAAGTGAGTCACGTCAGGGACACATTGACTCAGTTTTAGGATAGTGACTCACTTTTTATTTTCTGTGTAATTGCCACTGTGGTCATTCAAACTCAAATAAAGTTTTCATGTAACGTAGATTATCGCAAAATATAGACCCATACGTTTTAACTTTCTTTCAAAAGTCTAAACGGCGAAGGCCGAAAGCTGATGTCTTTAATTATTATTGATTTTGAAAAGATATCAGCCACCTGAACTACCCTGCGGAGTTTAGGTGGCTTTCTTAACCACCCCTAGCTTCACATGTTATGTCATGTTCTTAGCCGTATTCTGATGTTTTTATTGTCAAAGTTTAACCATTTCTATCTTTTATGTTAAAACTGTGCTTTTATTGTTTTCTTGTTAAGTCTCGTTTTATGTTTCACATTTTTGATATTTTATGCTATAAACTCTACGTTTTTTGTTCCTGTTTTAAATTTTTCTTGAATTTATGTTGTTGATGTTTAAACCCACGGCTCCAGGAAAGAGCAACTTATGTTGACTGGGCTACCCTGGTAAAATAAGAAAGAAATAAAAAAATAAAGTATAAGAAATAAGAGGTATAGGCCAGTAGAGCTTTCATTCTAACATGTAGTTTACATTGAATGAGGGGTATAGGCCAGCTGTGCAGGCAGTAGTGCTAGAAGGGTTTTACCAAGTCACCACTTGCGTTTAAGGCTTTAGATGACTTCTCGTTTTGGGGCTTAAATTCTCCTTTCAAAGTGGCGTCTCGCTATAGCGGCATGGGAAAAGGGGGAAAACCCCTTTTACTTTTCAAATCAAAGTCCCATCTACCGTTAGGTAAGACTTGGTAAGATCAGCATTCTCGCAGAATATCGACTGTATCTCCCAATATTTTTCTCTACGAACGATATTGCATGAGGTTGCTAATGAGTTATGGAAGAGGTATGTGTACGAAAGCCATCTGTGACACCCGGCACAAGACTCCCTGTCACTGTTGGTGACGAATTGATGTTACAAAATAAGTAATCAATCTGTTTAAAGGTTTAGAGTCTGTTATTTCGGTGAGCTTAGTAAAAATAGGGGAATGTAAAACTTTAATCCGTACCATCCATAAATGCACACACGTTGTTTAAGTGACACTTTTACACAACAAACAATGAAATCACCAAAGGCTCGATTGGTTCTTGCTTTAAAATGTGAACTATAGCTAATATTTCATTCATTTTTTTTCATTGATTATGACGAAAGTTGGTTTGTCTCTAAATAACAGTAACGATAATCTTACAGTTAAGGTTGACGGCTTCGATTATAGAAAAGACTTGACGTGTGTTTCTAATTATTTTATTAGGTGTACATAACTGAATACGTAATTCCTACCCCATCCCCGCGTTTATGCATTCTATCGACATTTACATACTTAAACTTGGTTTGAAATTGAAACATTTATAGGGGTGTTTGCTATTAATTCATGTTTCTGTAATAATTGAGTCAGTGGTATGATTAAGTACTAATCGAGTGAGATACATCGTAAGCTACTTTTATTTATGTGCATGATGGATAATGGCAAATTACCCTATTGCAGTCTATGGAGGAGAGATTCATCGGGTCAAAGTATGTTGCAGCAGGCCAAATAACAGATAAACGCTAGGATTGGTGGAGTTAGTAATAGTAAACATTAACAGATTATAGAACCTAGACGGTTTCAGATGATACGTTTATTAACGAGAACATTCATAGTCATAGGAGACGCCTTTTAAATTTCAAGTGAAAGTTCAAAGGTTACATAATAATATTGTTTCCGGGACTGAGATAGCTGTAATAATAAGTTTACAGAGAGCTGGTAGCTCAGTAAAACTCAACCTCACGAATTTGACGACTATAATCTTACAACTGTTTAACAAATTTGAAAAACTGATGAAAATCGATTTCATCAAAGTGGCCGATATAACAAATCAACCAGTACCGTATAATAGCAAAATTATGCAGTTTAGTTTACCCTTAATTTGCTTTTAAAATCTGATGTATTGTATCACACTTACAAGGCTATGCGCTTTCATATTGGCTACATATTTTGAACAAATCGTTACAGACTCCCCAACCCAATATAAATGGGATCCGACGTACCATACATGAAGATTCTAAAACCAAGAAGAATACAAATATACGAGTAACCATGTACTCCTGTTGCTATACTGTAAGTTGTTACTAATGTGTGTACTGATGAATAGCCGAGTAGATAAATAAAGGAACTTACTTTTGTCAATACCACCTCCTTTAGACTCTGTACCCCTGAAAAAAAGATTAAAAATGTTAATGGAAGATTTTTTACGTAAATTGCGTTGTTATGAATCTGTATTATGAGATCGTGTAAGGAATTTCTACATCGCAACAGTGGTTGATTGTCAATGCCGATGTCAACTCTCTTAACGTGCCTGCCGACGTAATAAGCTATATAGTAGTGTAGCTATGGTGACATTATTGCAAACAGAAAAAGTGGCGATTGTACGGAAAAAATATTGCAATTTCCAAGCCATCGGTAGATGGTTCGGAAAGACCCTACTAAATCACAGAGAATTCCACCAATTTGACGAAGTAAATAGATTGCGCGAAAAGAAATTAGTTGGAAAATAGATTTGATTGTTTTGATAGACGAATTCGGCGTTGATCAATGCAAGGTCTCACTTTGAGAGGTTCACTTGGTGAAAGCAAAACCTGTGTCTTCCAGAGCTGAAAGCGCGAAGCTCTATGATGCCGGGTCTCCGGTTCTTCCTCCAAGCAAAAATTTGAAGACAGAAGACTGTAAGATGGATTTTTTAACACCTGACAATCAAGAACAATGGGAGTTTCACCGAATTGCGTAGATTAGTTGCTCTTTCACATATGAAAATTATTTTTTGCTTAAACCCTTCCTTTAAAGGGCTTACCAAGAGGAGTTTCACCCTTTTTAAATTCTTGTCGGTGACCCCTATGTCTTATCCTTAGCTCTAATCCAGTTCCACCGACATGCTGCTGTTGGCAATCTAAACAGTTTAGCCCCTTTTGTAGTGCTGGTTAAATCTCCCCCGTGGGAAAGATCAACCATATCGTAAACCTGACAAAGATCCACTGTATATTAACATTAATTCCACCGCCTACGGTACTTAAGCACAGTCACCGTCATCAATTGCCAAGCGTGTGTCTAAAATATCATGCGACGAAGACGCATTTCATGACTTTTTAGGAGTATATAGAGAACGTGCAGATGTCGTATTTTATACCACGTGATTAATTTCTCTGGACGGCAAAACCGCTCCTTATTACATCGACTTACCACGCAAGGCTGGTTAAAAAAGGGCCTTTTACCTCGCTGGTGTGTAATATTTTTGGCCAAAATTGTTATTTATTACTTATCATTTGTTGCACATGTCTCCAAGAGCAGAAAATGAAAGTTTCACCCAAAGAAATTCAAGATTTGGAAAGATAACGGAAGAAATAAGCAACCAGCTGTAGTAGGCAGCCGGTTCTTTTTTGCCGTCCAAAATGAACGACAAAACCATTGTGCTATGACGTCAATGCACGACCTCTATAGAAGGGCGCTGAAGGAAAGTGGACACAATGCTAAATTAGGATACTATCCTGAAACCCCCAGTTCCCAATCCAAAAGGAAGAATAGAAAAAGGAAAACCATTCGGTTCAACCCGCCACATAGTGCAAAATGTTGGGAAAAGGTTTCTCGAGTTATCTGAGAAACACTTCCCTAAAGATCACCCATTCCACAGATTGGTTACTCTCTTAATGTAAAAGAGTCGAATTCACTCTTCGACGATTGCCTACAGTGACCACTCTCTTTTCGAGTGTAAATCGACTGAAATTCCCCTCTGCCCAGAGTGGACATTAACTCTAAAGGAGTAAGGAAATGTCACTCCGAGGAGAGTGGGATTCAGTGGCGGATCCAGAGGGGGGGTCGCCGACGTCCGGACCCCCCTCAAATTTCCCAATTTGCCCTTTTTCAAAATTGTTTTTTTTCACACTAGCCTAACAAAATAAAAAATAAAAAAAAAAAACCACGACAGTTTGACAGGTAATGACAGTTGTCCAATTCCGAGGAGATTTTGGTTACCCCCATCCAGTATCGATCAATCCAACCGTAAAAGTCTAGCCATGTATCGCAGAAACTTTCAGCAATATGTTTGACTATGGTAGCCTGTATTGCCCGCCCCGAAACACGAACAGCGCAATCGTTTAATAGAGGATGTGACTACAGTATGTCTTACTGCCTGCAATGGAGTAGGGAAAAACATGCCAGTGAGCCACAACTGCAAAAAAGGCCGCGACCGGCCCGACTTAAACCAGTTGGTTAGAAACTGAGCCGTAAAACCTCATCTAACTCTAACTCTTACTGCCTGCGTGACAGACAGGCATTCTAATCACTTTTTCGCTTGGAACCACGTGTGGCGTGCTTGGGCTTTCAAAGTAATACAGTAAAACGCGCTGATATTACGTCATACTCATGGGCGTCCGCAGAAAAAAATTCAGGGAGGGGCAAAAATTTTTCAAAAAATTTTTAGGGGGGAAAAAAGCTCCTCGCAAGCATGGGTTGGCACGGAGTGCAAGAAAATTTTGGCCCCCAAAGCCTCCCACATCGCTGGAAATGGCACTTCTAAAGCCTATCTACTGCATATAAATAGGAGTAACACTGGGTGAACTGTGAAGAAATGTTGATGTTAATTTTTCTTCGTTTTTTTCTTTATTTTTTCTTCGTTTTTTCAAATTTTTGATTTTCCAGGGGAGGGCAAGTGCCCCCCTTGCCCCTACCTGCGGACGCCCATGGTCATACTCACTAGCTAGCGCTTTATGCAACGTATTACTACTGAGTTCTAATATTGATTCCAAAAGGTCACTGCTAGTCTTTTGGTCTAACAAAATAATGATCTGTTCACACTCCCTAAACGCTACATCTACGAAACCTTCCCTCTACCCGCTAGTATCCCTCCTCTCATGAACACGATATGATATTCATGGTCTGGAATTACTCTCTTCATTTATTAGTGTTGCCCTAGTGATGGGAATAAAAAGCCAATCTTAGTTTAAAGTCCACAGTCAAGAGTTGACCAGAAGTCGCAATGGACGAATCGGTGTTTGTTTCATTTTAAAAATACTATATGAAATCACCACCAGGTCAAATAACGCAATGTTACTCGGTTCAATTTTTTGACGTCTTTGGACCGATGACAAGTCTGCTGTCGCAAATAAAAAGCAAACATTCGACTTCAGTCATCTGTTTTGACAGAGTATTTTTGACAGTCGCGCCGCAGCTATATAGGAAACACAACATACAGTATTTTAACCCCCTCCCCCAGTCGAGATAGCGGTGGCGCCAGGTGAGGGAAGGGTTCATGCCCCCGTCGGGGAAGGCTGACCAACTATCGGGGAAGTTTTACAGGTTCGTCGGGGAGTCCTAGTCGAAAGTATGCAGTCCCCGACGACAACTAGTCGCCCCGACGGCTTACCTGTTCTTTGCCCTTAAAAGGATAATTCCTCTAATAAGAACCCAAATTTTCGGCGCGCTACGCGCGATGTAGAGTCACTCTATTTTCTTCAATAGTTCCATTCCGCAAAAGCAGGATAGCACAAGTCTTGTCCACCTTACCAAGTAACATATAGGCAGAGTACATAGTATATGTAAAGTTGTTACGGCTTGTGGTCGCGAGTCAAACCAATAACAGCGAAAGATCACAGAAGAACGAGATTAAAATTCAACAACTTAATGATTATTTACAATCTCCTTAACTTACTTAAATTTACAATAATTAATTAGACTTACTCACAATCCTTTACTTAATATTTGGGTGGCGGCTGGTCTGGTCCAAGGGCTGGTAGTGCATGCACGTTGACGATGGCACAGTGGTAGACCTGCAGCGTGCTGTAGCGTAGGAACTGGTTCCACGAGCGAATAATGACAAGGCTAGGTAGGCGATGGATGATAACAACCTCAATGCACAGTGTAGAAACGACGTAAGGCAATTTGTCACAAGTGTGAATTGTCAGTGGCTGGCCTCATATGATTCGGTCAACAAACGGACAGCAGAATAACGTCTGGACTCGATGGTGTCTCTCCTCGTTAAGAGTTGTTGAACTGCCTTTTATATGCTAGGCTTTTATTCGAGAACCCTCCAGAATTTAACAGAAACTTCTAGTGTACACAGTCCAGTAATTACGAGAACGTTCCTCAATAGAAACTTCTAGAACACACAGTAGTTGAATAACGATAATTGCAGCTTCTTCGAAGTGTTGCCAGGTCGCTGCTATAATTGGGACATAACGTAAACAGTTCTCACTTCTAGACAGTTCTAGAAAGGCTGCGTTGAAGTTGAATTCTCTGGAACTTTCCATTCGCTCGTCGATGGATTCAATCCGGTGTTCCTGACGGGTCGTCTTGTAACAAAGTTCGTAACTTTCATCCCATATCGCAAAGCCTAGTTGGTGTTCTCTTGTGTGTGTCATGCGGTAGAGTCAGTTGGTGAGTGACTTACGGAGCAAAGTTTGCTTATTTCATCTTGCAGTCCAGGTGGTTTCGATACAAATGTATGTTACACCCGATACGGTCTACAAACCCACAGTTCGTTTTTCGTTTCGTCATATATTTTATGTGTTAGCCTATCAAACATGTTCCCCCGCTTCGCGCGCTTTTCAATTTCACGATCCAGATTCAAAGAACACTATCAGTGCGCAACTCGGATCTTGAAGTATTAACTGATATGATGCAAGATATGCCGGCAATAGCATGGGATAATGAGGCTCGTCCATTTGCACTTCTCATCATCCCCTCGAAATAGGGAATGTCGGAACTAATTGGGGTAGCTGACATGGCCCGGCCCCCCTGTTGGAAAATTCTGCCGCCACACATGGTCGATTTACTTATTTTGGCTTTCATAAGGGTAATTTCTGGGATAAAACCCAAAATTTTCGGTACGCTTTGTCCACTCTTCCTCAGTTCCGTTATACTTATAGCTAAATGTAGTACAAACCCTTTCCACCTTTTCAAGTTAATAAGTAGAAATACATGGATTTATGTATACATGGATTTATGTAAATGTCGGAAATTGAATCGCATTTCGCTAAACCTGGTTAACGTTCACTTGCGTCTGTCGTACGGTACGGCTAGTGACCCGAGGAGGGAAGTACAATAAAGTTATGCACGATAGGGCCTAACTGTCCGGACAATTGTTCTATATAAGCTTTAAATTAGTACAAATTCTTATCAGTGTAGGCTTACCCCAAAAATTTTCGCGCGCTTCGCGCGCTTTGCATTTTCACCGTTTAGATTCCAGGTTTTGATTCCAGTTTTTGCATGTCTCTTGGTTTATCCTTTCTTTGTCAATATGCCGTAAATTGTATAATCGCTGACGTTTATGGGAACTAAAATTTAAAAAAATGAATATGCCCTTTTTATGTTGGACCCCCCCCCCTCAGAGAAGACCCTAGATCCGCCCCTGGGATTCCACTCGAAACAGAGAGTGGTCACTGTAGTCAATCTTTTTGGTAGATTTTCACTCTTTTACATTAAGAGAGTAATAAGAACAACTTTAAAGTTAGTTACTCCTGTATGACCAGCTTTAAGTAGACAGTACAGAGGCAAAACTTTAAGATAACCTCCCACTGAACCACCGACCAGGCTTGCAATTGTGCAGATAAATCTAATTGTCCAGTCAACGGAGACAGCACGAAAAAAATCGTAATATATCATATTGACGTCACATCTTCGGGCAACACCATGACGTATATTGGCATGACTGGGGGTTCATTCAAATTAAAGGCAATAGGCAGTCGCCCCAAAATTTTCTTTGAAAAATCAGCAAACTCTTGCAAATCTCCTCTTATTGCATTACAAGCACCTCTGAAGACATTTTGAACATAACTATTACAAACAATAGGTAAAGCAAGGCGAAATTTTCCTTGAATTCCACAATTCACTAACAAAAATATTGTCACATGATCAAAATAGGCCATTCATGAACTAGTGTGACAGGATACACTCACTCTGTTTGGGGTGACTGCCTACTGCCTTTAAGGTACAACAAGTCACCTTAAATCATTCCGCCATGACAAATATGTCTATGTTTTGCAAGGCTGGACATTAGGAAGTTCAGCTTCTCTCATAGAGTTGTCAACGAGTGGAATGATCTGCCTGAATGGTGCTTCAAGGTTAACACTAACAAGTTCTTCCATAACTGTGGTAGAATCTAATTGTGCTGGGCTCGTTTGGTGTTGGTTGGTTGTTTGTATTCAGTTCCGGGTTATGGAATCCAGGGCATCTTATGAGGCCTTATCCCTCCTTTGTCCTTAAACCTGTTATGTTATGTTAAAAGAAACCGAGTTGCTAAAGCATATTTAGACGCGGTCAAAATCAGCCTACGCAATTAAGTGCATGGTCTATTTTATCAGTATGCCATACCACCCAAACTTCCTGCAATCAATGTTCACTGTGCATTCAGGAAATGCTCTTCATTTTATCCATGAGAAGCAGGTTTAACCTACTGAACTCACGTTCAGAGCTAATCTCCGTTTGTAGGCACAATAAAATTAACGTTGTGACTATTCACACAAAAATTTTCGTATGAATAAGCCTACCTGTAGTCACAATTCATACGAAGAAAACTTTAGCCGACTGGCATATGTACAAAGCCATATAAATGGCTCTGCTTACGTACAGTCTGCGTAAGTATGCACATGCACGTGAACGCTGATAGTATGATTACGTTACGGTACAAATGATCGGAGAATGTGCATGTGAAACACACACTCGTACTCGACTCATACTCAGACTGAAGGCCTAAGTAAGAACAAGGCATTTTTAAAAGCAAACTTGAAAAGCACTGGGATGTTGTATTGCGAGCATTCGCATCAATCCCATTTGTTTCCCGACCTATTTGCCTATGAGAGGACATTAAATCTAAAAGATTTAGCCTACTTGTGTCAATTAAGTTTTACTGCAGACTCGGAGGAAACAGTACAATACTTTCCTAGGCCTACATGCGCTTATAGCTGCATTATAAATCGTATGACGAACCTAGCAAATGTTTGAAAAGCTACTAATTATGACGTTCCGCCGTAACATGAGCAAGAGAACAGAAACCGATCTAGCTGGTTTTCAAAAACCACCCAAATGTCAATTTTAGATCATCGACTCATATTCCTGTAAAAAGAGTGGAACTTTAAGCTTTTGCACGAAAATTTTCGTATGAATAGTGCTTCCACTGCCCACTATTCATACGAAAATTTTCGTATGAATAGTGCTTCCAGTGCCCTTTATTCACACGAAAATTTTCGTATGAATCGGCCCCACCTAAAATTAAACCTAGTGGACCATAACGTACAATGTGGACTGGTAGACTCTCTGTGTAAAGGTTCATTCATACAGTCATCTGAAAGGGGAATCTGAAGAGTGCGTTAGCACGAAACCACTGGTAGTGGCATGAAATCCATTATTTGTTGTAAATTTTGCTACCGTCAAAACGTATTGAGCACTTTTTAAAACGGGTCTTACACCCCATCTACAATATTCTACATCTATATCTATAGAAATAGAATTACAAAAAAGGTTAATGTCTTTGAAACCAACATATTTACACCATGTTTGATAGACGTACAGAATTTTCGAAGCCCTGCTTCTTCATCAGCATACAACGAATAGTGTGCCACTACCAGCTAGGACTAGATTTTAACTAAGGCAGGTAAATGCACCTGTGACAGTGTGACAGTTCCCTGTTGAGTCCATTGAGTCTTAGTTCATTTGATTTACGGTCAGAATCGGATCGGAATCCTCCTTTTATTACACAAACTCTAACATTGTCAATGTCATGGCCAGGAAGATTTAAAGGCAGACGGTCATCACCCCAAAGTATATTTTTAGTGTGGGGGTATCAAAATTCTCAGTTGGTGACTGCTCTTTGACTGACATCAAAGTTTGAAAATTTGAAAGATGCAGAGTAGCTCACATTCCACACAAGGCAGAGAAAGTGCTTTTATAACATTTTATAGCCTTGTATGCTCACCAGGACATGGCCTAAAGCAATAAAACAGGTTTATTCCTGCATAAGAAGGAGCTTCATATAGTTATGGGAGGAGGTAGAAGTTGCATAGTTGGGAGAATTGGGACTGTCTGGGATGATGAAAATGCCCCTTTAAGTGTTGAGAAACCGCATGAAGCTGGGAATTGTCTGTTTGTGGTTGTTGCATTGGAGTCTAAAAAGTATTTTTTGTCTTCCCTACGTAGTTTCCATGGGGACAGATGCTACAGAATATAAGGTAAATAACACTGGCGGAATTACAATTAAAGGGGCCTGGATGTAACTAGTTGATGTCGGCTCTGGGAGCGGTCACTACCACATTTCTGGTCCGGACAACTAGAAACACGCTGCATGGCATTTCTGCATCAAGTCGTATTTACTTACCCCATCATGAAAACATTCAATAGGAGGAGAAATATGTAGTTGCTCCACCGAAACTTGCTGCTTAGTTCTCTTGGTTAGCATTGATTCGACATTTTCTGATTTCCTTTGTTAAAATCTAGGGAAATAAAGAACCAAAACGTCCGTTCTATTATGCCCTGCCGAAAGAAATAATATACGTCAAGTTCCTTTACTCTGCCCCGTGCCGAGCGGTGGGGGTGGTGCCGGGCAGCATAAAAAACCTTGACATGTAATAACTATTATCTATAGTTCTCACATTACGTGAAATATATCATGCTTACAGGATTTTCAGTTTGACCTTTCGCGAACCCAAATGACCTTTGATTTTCACTAAACATAATAGCCTGGTCTTGAGTCTAATGCGGATCATCTATATGCTGAATATGAGGTCCTTCAAGGTTACCCTTCTCGAGATATCGTGTATACGAGGTATTCACCGTTTGATCTCTGATGATCCCAAATGGCATCTGACCTCCACAAAAAAGAGTAGTGTTTATGTACTCTGTATGAAAAATTTATACACTATTACAGGGTTGGGAAGTAACGAGTTACAAGTAACGTCGTTACTGTAACGAGTTACATTTTGTGTAACGGAACCCTGTAACGAGTTACATTTGCATTTCAGTAACGGAGCAAGTAACTAGTTACAATTCTGTGTAAAAGTAACTGTAACGGCGTTACATTTGGGTCCCGTTACTTTCCCGTTACAAATAATCAAAATGACCACAAAATGCATTTTACTCGAATTAATAACAGAAAAATTTCAAATTGATGACACTTTGGCAGTAAAATTATTTTCGATATATTTATCATTCATCTCTATTATCGACGTTGCCCTCACCAACATCAAATTTTATTCACGAGTAGAATCAGAAGTTGATATTAGATGCACATGTGGCAGGCTTACAGGGTCACTTGATTGTCGATTAAACTGAGTTCAAACTTTGATTTGTGTGTCAAATTACTTATTAGACAGATCAATGCTTATTATCCAGGAGACCGAATCTTTGTGCGATTTGTTGAAAAATACTGAACGGTCCTCTGGCAAACTAAGGCCCAGCTAACTTTATATAGTATATATACTAAGTGAAGTCAGCCGGGCCTTAGTTTACTATTTTCCTTTAGAGTGCACAGCGGAAATATCACTTAGCCCAACCTTAGGGGTGACGTTTTAAAATTTTACCGTTAACAAATATAGAGCATCATATTACCATAGCTATGCCCTTGAGGGGTAAAGACTTTAATTAGTGCTAAAACAACACTCTCCCCCTTTAATAGCCGATAACCTCTCTAAACTGTGGTGAGAGTATAAAGATTTAAGAAGTACTGTCGTAACTGGAAAAGTTTCGGTTACAACCATATTCGTCTAACAAATAGTTTGCGTAAGCTCCGACACAGTATCATGATTCGCTGCTTCATGATGAGCGTTAGGAGCCTCTGCGAGAATGCCCATTGAAGATCAGCTAGCATCATTGACTTTCTTTGGGGAACACCTATGGATATCCGGCACAAAGAAGGTTCGGTCCTCTCATGTGCCCCCTCCTTACTATCTGATCATGGCCACCTTCCGTTTCAGGCACCGAGGTACCGTATATTCCCCGTGAAGTAACTAGTTACTTTTGAAATGTAGCTAGTTACTTTTCAGTCAAAAGTAACTGTAACTAGTTACTTTTTCAACATTGTAACTAGTAACTGTAACGAGTTACAGTTTTATGGAATTAACTGTAACTATAACGAGTTACTTTCAAAGTGTAACGGGAACAACTCTGTACACTAAGTATCAGATCCCTCGATGTTACCCTTTTGAGATATCGTGCTTGCAGTTACAAGTTTTAAGTAGTTTCACTTCTGAGGACCTCAAAGGAACTTTGAACTCCCCAAAACAATGAGGTTCTTTCTCTTATCATGACAAATCTGTAAACTAAGTATTAAAATTATACATCATTCCAATTTTGCGATATCGTCTTTACGACGTTTCGGTTTCGGTCTCTGGTGGCCTCAAATGACCTTTGACTTCCATAAAAGAACAATAGGGACCTTCCTTCCAATATGACAAATGTATGTACCAAGTATCAAAAGTATCTATTATTGCTATCTTGAGATACCGTGTTCATAAGCTAAGCGTCACAAACAAACACACACGCGCACATACCTCGTAATTGCATGGATTCCTTACGCCATCGGCAAGGAACCAAAAACGAACCACTCGAGACAAATCACCTCAATGAATTGATATAAAGACTTGAGTGTGCGGACGAATTATTCCTGTTGCGTTAGGAACAAGGGTTCGACTTATCGCAAACTAGGACTAGCTCTTTTTGATAGAAGACCATAGGCACAGGAAGCGGGGTGGGGTGGGGGCTAAAACTCCACAGTCAAAGATGTGGTGGGACGGAAGCATACTTCCGTTCCCCAATTCAAGGACAAAAACCCCCTATTTGTTTCCTCTGTAAAAATGTCCAAAATTTGCAG